>JALDNG010000002.1:15910000-16567500 GCA_024349245.1 Neodontobutis hainanensis | reverse complement strand
TGCCTGTTATCGTTAAGATGCCAGTGATATTTAACGTGACATGACCCTGTTCAACGCTGCTACCAGGGCAGTTGTATCTGTCCTGCTCTAAAGCCTATCGCACTCTCCGAAAAGACAATACAAACACTACTGCCCAACAAACATTCACAATAATATCTTGTGTAATTTCCCTGAGACCTGATCCTACATGCATTTGGAATATCAGGGACTCCTCTGGACCCTTCACTTGCAGCACTCTTAAACAGACAAAGTGGATTTAGAAGTGCTTTTTAGAGCCATCACTGTCTGTATCTGAAAGGTCTGCTTTGTAATCCACCGCAACATCGTTTAGAGAAATAACACAGTGACTTGTATTAGTTTAACTGTATCATTGCACTGTTATGTTATTTTATTTCAGACATGACAAGACAATACCATAAAGACCCCACTTAAATATTACAGACAATAACAATGTTTCCTTTTAATAAAACAAAACTGGTGCATAGGTTAAAAATGTCTAAAAATGTGTCTCATTCAGAGATTCTAACTGTGTCCACTCTCTGCAGAGCCTACTCCTTCCACGTGAGCGCAGACGGTCAGATGCAGCCCGTGCCCTTCCCTCCGGACGCTCTGATCGGCCCGGGCATCCCGCGTCACGCTCGTCAGATCAACACCCTGAGCCACGGGGAAGTCGTCTGCGCCGTCACCATCAGTAACCCCACGCGACACGTCTACACCGGCGGCAAGGGCTGCGTCAAGATCTGGGACATCAGCCAGCCGGGCAGCAAGAGCCCCGTGTCCCAGCTCGACTGCCTGGTAAGGATTTCTTCTCCTGCGTCGTTTACTCACGTGTGCCCAGTTGTTTTTTATTCCGACTGTCGTTGAGCGTCAAATGTAGTCTGACAGCGGCACGTTCATAATTCAGTAACCGTCCTCTGCAGAAAAGATGAATCCTGCTGAGTAATGACGTTCCGATTCTGCCGTTATTCTGCCTCACATTTCTCTCGCCGCTCGACTCGTACGGTCTCTGACAGCTGCGTCCGGAGGGCAGACGGCACTCTTACAAAGCCATCGGGACGCCGTTTTAATTCAGCCCATGAGCTTAAGCAGTCGTATTGATCCGTCTTACAGCTCACTCAGAGACCCACTCTCGCGCACCTCAAGCTGACAGCTCGGCTTTTAAACAGTCAGGAACAGAACAAAAATGATACTGCACGTTTTAAGAATGTTCTTTTCTAGTATACTCAAAGAGTTTAATGAATTGAATCAGAATCGGAAGCCTCGGACGGATCCCTGATTAAAAAGCCTCTGTAGAGTTGCTTTTTATCTTTTAAGAATTTTTTATATTAGACACTTATGCTGCTTTCATGTCAGGTTGAAGTTGAAAAAAAGAACACAAAAGCCTGTTCAAGTCGAGACATCCTTGTTTTTTCTTTGATATGCATCATGTAATTGTCTTAATAATTGATATGACATTATATATATACAGTTTATATTGTGGGATTACTGTTAGTAGTTGCCCACATTAGGGGGCTTTCACATCTGCACTGTTTGGTTCCGGCAAAAAGAGGTGGTCTTGGTCCGGACCAAGCCTAACCAAGATATCAGTTGGGTTTAAAACACATACATTATGTTGATTTCTGTTTTGTATGGCTCTGTTTTTCTTGTTCTACGACAGAAACCTCCCATGAAGCCTGTGAGCATTTCATTAAAAACACTGAGTGTTAAATGAGACCAGTAAGAGTTTTAAGTTGGACTCTCATTCACAAAATATCTGACTTGGACTTAATTTATGATTTGTTAATGACTTCTGATCTGGGGCTGTATTCGGTAACAGTAGAGACTTCTCTTTGTGTCCTTCAGAACCGGGACAACTACATCCGCTCCTGTAAGCTGTTGCCCGACGGTCGCACCCTGATCGTAGGCGGCGAGGCCAGCACTCTGACCATCTGGGACCTGGCCTCTCAGACGCCGCGCATCAAAGCCGAGCTCACGTCCTCGGCCCCGGCCTGCTACGCTCTGGCCATCAGCCCCGACGCCAAAGTCTGCTTCTCCTGCTGCTCGGACGGAAACATCGCCGTGTGGGACCTCCATAACCAGACCCTCGTCAGGTCAGAGCCCCGACAGTCCCGAGTGTGTGACCTTTAAAGTCCGCCTCTTTTATAACGGTTTGTGTTGTTTTCGGGATGTTCCAGGCAGTTCCAGGGCCACACCGACGGAGCCAGCTGCATCGACATCTCCCACGACGGGACCAAACTGTGGACGGGCGGCCTGGACAACACCGTGCGCTCCTGGGATCTGAGAGAGGGGCGACAACTTCAGCAACACGACTTTACCTCACAGGTACCACAACACCCCCGGTCACCTTAAAAGTCAAAAAACAGAGAAAAATGTTAAAAAAAAAAAAACGTGGAAGGTTAAAAAGTCCAGAAGCCTTAATGGAGTGTGCTTCTTCCTCAGATCTTCTCTCTGGGGTACTGTCCCACCGGGGAGTGGCTGGCCGTGGGCATGGAGAGCAGCAACGTGGAGGTTCTCCACCACACCAAACCTGACAAATACCAGCTGCACCTGCACGAGAGCTGCGTGCTGTCGCTCAAGTTCGCCTACTGCGGTAAGCCCCTCCTCACCGTCTCGAGAACAGCTCTGCAGCTGCGCCCGAGGCTTTTCTGTTTTTATTTGTACAAAGAAATAATGCAGGGGGTGTCCTTTATTTTGGCAGGGACTGTGAGCAGGGGAAGTCACAAAAATGAATTGATAAAGTGGATGTGATTTTTATAAACTTTTTAACAGCTCTGTGTGCTAATTGTTACTTCTCAGTTTATCAATGTAAACAGATTTTCAGTGAAGTTTTTAATTCACACAGACTTTTACACATTCACTTTGATCACAAAACGTCCTGTTCAACTAAGAAACATTAAAGATTTTGCTAAAGAATAACAAGGCTACAAACCTGTTTAGTCACTTGTAATGTCATGTCTGCAGCCTTCTTTATAGCTCATTTATTCTGCATCCCTCAAATAACATCTGGAGCTGCAGCTCCGAGGAAGTCTTTGTCAGCGTTACTCTGGAGTCTGTTGGTAGAACACCAGGATGCACTACAGTCGTTTCCAATAAAACTGTCAGTTCTGTAGACCCCCCACAGCAGAGTCCCGATTCTGAGCAACACACACACACACACACACACGCTGCTGCAGCTCGAGAGCCCTCACGTCACTAATTAAATCATTAGCCAATAGTCAGTGGGGTAATTAATCAGAGGCGGATTAAAATAATTATCTGAGTGGAAATGCTTTCTCCTTCATTATTTCACACTGCTGTAGTGCTCTTTCCAAGTCGGTGGTGACACGGCGCTGTTTGCCGTTCTTGGGACTGGCACAGTTCTGTTGTGGAGAGTTAAGAGTCAGTGTCTGTAAACACTTCTCGAGGATGTTCTCAAACGTGTGCTGTTGATGTGTGCAGGGAAATGGTTTGTGAGCACAGGGAAGGACAACCTGCTCAACGCCTGGAGGACTCCGTACGGTGCCAGCATTTTCCAGGTGAGTCTCAGCAGAAGTGTCGGGAAACATTTCCGTCAGAACGTTTACCTGCAGGTACAGAAGTCTGAACTATTCCCACAGTCCGATTATAACCGGAGTTTTAAACTGCTGTAAACACCTTGCTCCGACTGAACGAGCAGTCATTCAGATTTGTTCAGTGTGGGTTTACTGCTGAAGGTTAGCTGTAGAGTCGGACAGACAGAAAAACGTGAAGATGATCATTCTTTTTTCACCGTAACGTCGTAACACATTTAGATAAATCAATAATCACAGAGCGACTCTATGGACATGTCAGGTTTCTCTTTGTAACAAAGGCCTAATGCTGTTAAATACCAAGACCGTGAACACATCATTAGTCAGAGCGGAAGCTGGGGACACAGTGACTCGATGAGGCTGTGTCCGGTGTTTTCATGCTGTAGCACTAACAGAGCTGACTGTTCGGTGTTGAGCTAACGTCCCTGTCCTGTGTGTCCAACAGTCAAAGGAGTCGTCCTCCGTCCTGAGCTGCGACATTTCGGCAGACGACAAATACATCGTGACAGGTTCCGGAGACAAGAAGGCCACGGTGTACGAGGTCATCTATTAGAGAAGAGACTCCACTCTGCCTCCGCACTTCTACTGAGAGACCCGCCGCTCGTCCCCCCGCCGTCCCACCCGGGACACACCTCGACAAACGGATCATTGGAATCACTGTACTTTTTTGGGTTGCACTTTTTTTTCTTCTTTTTTTTGGGGGGGGAGAATGTTTGGGTCGACCCGATGGAGCAGTGCTTCATTTCTCAAACCTTGTTTCCAGGACGTCTTGTGAAAAGTGTACATATGGGATTAAATAAAAGACATTTTATATATATGATAAAATATATATATATTTTCATGTCCTGGGTGTAGTGTGATGATTTTGTCCATTCTCTCTTCAGTAAGAAAAGAACATGGTTGGAGACTTTTTAATGGCTGTACTGATTTTTGAGAACACTCTACAGGATGACTTTTTAAAAACTCAAGCGTGAGATCTGTTGGCAGAACATTTCGTGGGTGATTAATTTTTTTTAATGGCCTTTTGTCGCCGTGCTTTTACTTGATGCTTCTGTGTGACGTGTGAGGAGCGCTGAGAGGTGGACCGCCGGGACGCTGCGACAAAAACCCCTGGATGTACATTTTCATGGTATATACAAAGCTTTTAAAAGTTGTACTAATGTCCTGCTCTGTTCGTGCTCGCTTCTGTTTGTTTTTATCTCATTAGGTTTTTGGGAAACGTTTAATGTTTAACTCGACCCTTGACCCTCAGCTAGCAGCAGACTCAACAACCATGTGCGGGTTTTTAGTTTTTTTTTCTCGAACTGAACTGAACTCTACAGATGTTGGATTGCACCACTGACTTGTTAGCTAAAGTCAAACAGAGCTATCGCCGCCCGGTTCTTGGAATATGTTTGGCCACACTGTTCTCTCTTAGCTGCCCAGTGAGTAAACCAGTCGTCTCCTTCTGAAGGACTTTGTGAATAGTTCTGGCGTCCACACTGTGCAGAACATTTTCCTATGAGCTTATTCTAGAAAAACAGAAGTGGCAGAAAGTGCCTGCCCAACTTTTATCACACCAAAGTATCAACGCTGTTAGCACCAGAAAGAAATGTACAGTTGTTCATAAATCAATAAAATGTTTTTTGTAGAAGTGTTGCTTGTGCTTGACCTATTTACTCATTTAAGAATATACTGGTGTAATGATAAAGTTCAGACACTTTTTATGACTTTGAGTGTTCAGGCCAGTGCAGCGTTAACTCTGATGTCTCTGGTTTTGTCTCCAGAAAGTGTAACAGTCATCATCCTTTTCTGCCGATGGCCTGTTGAGTGCTTTGTGTCCGTTTAACGCTCCACAATTCAGTTTTCAGATCAGACGTCGCAAACGGAACAATTAGAAAAAGAAAACTTTTTTAGTTACCCTGATGATAGATTTTTCTATTTTGTAAATATATTTTTATTCTTTTAACGCCAAATTGGGAGTGCAGAAATGATAAATTAAAATAAATGGTATCTACACGATTTTCTTTTTGGTGCAGTTTGTGCTGTGGATTGTACCATAAGCTCTGGACTGTTATGTAAAGTAATGTATAGTATTATAGTGAACAATTATTACATTTACATTAAATAGTTATAAAATCATATTATTTACACTTCAGATGGACACTGTAATTTGCACCTTGTTTCTACACAATGTTTAATTTGAATGAACGAGGCCCTTTACACTGTTTTAGGTCTTCTTCGCTCATTAAGGCGAACACTTTTTTTTAATAAAAATGACTACCGGGGCCCTGACTAACAGAAGCCCAAGGGAGGAGGGGGCATACCTTCATGAAGCCCTCTGCGAATGCTCTGCGCAGAAGCCCACACGATCCTTAATCTGAACCCTGCCTCCGCCTCCCAAATAATGCACCGTTTTAGAAATGCAGCAATAATCGCAGCTGCAAAAGTCAAATACTGCAGATGTGTAAAGAAGCAGTGCAACAAGGTTAAACTGTGCTTCCAGCGGCCGAGCGTGTGCTGTGCCTGCACCTAGTGTCATACATGAATGTTCTGTTATTACTAACCGGGATATAAAATAGTTGAATATAAATCAATATAAATATAAATATTCAACTGTTTTATTTCCTGTTTTCATATTTCCTACGTGATTACACGATTTGTTTTTACAATAAATTATACAGGGGTTACTTGAAAGTGGGACACAAGCCAAATCTGGGACATCCAAGTCTGGTGCTTTTAGATAAATACATAAATGCCAGCGATACTATGGGTTAGCAAAGCCCGATGTGTCATGTGATCAAAGATTTACGTGAAATGTCCAGTTGAATATGAGGATGCTCAGTCTGAATACAAATATTAAATGCATTTATGTCCCACTTATTTATTTTATAACTTCAGACTCATCTCGGCCATAATAACGGTTTTGTGTCGTGGTGGAGCTGAAATCAAACAGGTCATCCATCATTTCTAACATGCCTCACCTTGTCTTTGACGGGACAATCTCATGCTCTACGATGACATAATCACTTCTGTCCCGCCCCCTTGAACCTCAAATGAGAATAGTCCCGCCCATTTACCTTGTGATCGATAAAAAAACATGCACCATTATCAGAGTGAAAAAATAGAAACACATTTGTATTTACAATTTAGAAATTGTAACAATTAAGTGTTATCTAATGTTTAACTGTAAAAAATGTAAGGTTTCTTTTTTTTTTATTCTTCCATTTACAGCATTTGTTCTGAAAACTAAAATGTGAAGCATTACACGGTCTGCGCAGCTATACTGAGTTTAATTCCATTCAACTTCTACATCTCTTCAAATTAAGAAGCAAATAAATTGATTCAGCTTCATCTGCCGTAGTCTGTCTGTTTCTAAAACCAGGCCTACACTGTTGGACTCTTTCAAATAGAACCCCAACGCACTCTGTATGAGTTAAATCACAGACGAGGAAGACGGAAGCTCACGGTTTATGTGCTCACACTGTACGACCTGAGGGTTTGACCAAAACTTCTAACTTCATCTGACCGTCCGATTACTGGTCGGGAGTGTGTCAGGAGGGGTAGACAGCACAAGTTCTGGTGTCGTTCTGTCCTGCAGCTCACTCAGACGCCCACTGGCTGCTCTCTGGAGTTCAAAAGCCCGATGCAGGGGCTGGCCCATGCTGTACAGTAGAGCATCTGTCTGTTGCTCCTCTGCTTCAACCAGAATCTCCAAACTACCACCCGATAGGACAAAGAGGGAATCAGGATTCTGGGTCTGTTCCCATGGAAACAGTTTTGCTGATGACGTCACGTTCAGTGTCTGAATATAAAGTGTAACCATGACGACATGCGAGAACTCTCTTGGGACGATAGTAGGGTCTCAGTCCCACTGCCAACAGAACTGTAACATGCCCTGGACCGCACTCGGCTGCACTCACCACAAACCAAGCCCTCCTCCTTGACTCTATGCTTTTCTCAAATGATTTATTATCTTCTATCCATCCCAGCTGCTGTGGGCCCAACACTGAGAGACGAACAGACAACCATTTATATCTGTATTTATTCAAGCTTTGAGCAACTAATGTCTTGTTCAGACTAAACAATTTTAATAGTTGACTGTCCTTTTTCAGATTGCACTACACATCTGTCAATGATGTGGAGCTTTGTTCTGTCAGGTCTCCACAGCTCCACCGGCCAAGGGATGTTCAGCAGAAATAATCTCTACGAGTTTTGTAAAAAAAAAAAGGAATAAGAAACCAAAGAGGAAAGTACAGTTTGTCCCGACCATCATCGTGTGTGCTTCTTTCTTATTGGCTGTAGCTTCCGCCCCAATCCCTTCAGTCCATGTCCTGCTTTGTTACTGTCTGTAGCTCATCGGGTATTGGCCTAGGTATTTAGCAGGTGTCTAGTCAGCTAGAATATTCAAGCACAGCAATTTCTCATTGTTGCTTAAATGGCAAGTTGAAATCAATTAGGGTTTTTCTCAGCACTCGTCACGATTGGGATAAAATCTTGCAGTCTGAACAAGGCTTTAGATTCACAAATGTACCTCTACGTGAATGTCTTTGGACCAGGGAGCTCAGAAAGAAGCCATGGTAGCTGTAAATGTGGACATTCGTGAAAGTAATCAAGACCCATGTCCATTCCGAGGACGTGTGCAGTGTTGGTGGAACATTTGTTGAGTCAAAGAGCTAAAGAATAAGAAGTGAAGTTAGTCGGTTGCCAGAGAGACTTGCTAATGCTAATGCTTTGCTTCCAGATGGGACGGTTAGCGGTTTCAGGCCTGCTGACAAGATAAATGGTGGGAGGAAGAGATGAGACCGAGATCAGGCTCAGGCTCAGGCTCAGCGCTGCCAAACCACAAACTCGTGAAACATGTGTGTGACTCTGAGGAGCTACATTTCACACACACCCACTCTAGAGCAAGATTACTTTTGGAAACTGTTTAAGAACTGTCAATAAAGATCAGCACAGGAGAGTTTGCATTGTTTTCAGAGGAATAAACAGGATTTCTAATAAAAACCTGCATTCAAATCCTATAGGTTTAATATATATCGCTAGGAAATGGGCAAAGCTTCTTTTTTCACTTTGTCTCAGAAAAGCTGGTGCTTGTGTGAAGCAGCACCAGATTAAAGAGCCGCTCCCCTCCATCTGCGGAGGACATTTATGTGCTTTGATATCCTCCGGTCGTCCCTCCATCTTCTGACCTGTCCTGAAGATGAGACGCTTTCATCCCTCTGCGCCGCTCACAAGAGTCCTCTGGAGTCCGGCCGCTGAAATTAGAGCCAGGCCCTTTTGTGTGTTGTTATGTATAATTCAGAGCTATTGCTGCTGGGAAAGCCTTGCCCTTGATCTCGGGCTAACGCAGATTGGTAAGAACAATTGGGGAGAGTGGGGACGTATCGGGTGGACTTGAAAGAACCAAACAGTGAAGAGTCTTCCCGGTAAAAGAGCAGTTCTCCAGATCTCTTCGGAGGGGCAGTCTAGAGTCACTCAAAACAGTGACTGTTCTGTGAATAATTCATGCTGCTTCCAATATCACATTCTCTGTCAAGTTACAGACGTCTGTGGAGATTTTTAAAAACAGAAAAAGACAGCTCTTGGATTCAAATTCCAGTTCAATTAACTATTCATTCCACAAGTGTTTTAATTTAAGCTTCCAGCTGACTTTTTAATATATATTTTAAAACTGTTCTACCCAAGTAGGAATTTGAATATGAATATGTTTCTCATAATAATGACTTTTTTACTGCTGCAACCTTATCAGAATATCACCTTCAGTCAGTCAAACCTGCGGTAATTGGCACAAAAGCACAGAGGTTAAAAAAGGAAAAAACACATGTTCAGAGTGACGGCTGGAGCTGCCGAGGTGAACACGGAGGTTAACGAGTTCAGCAAAGCAAACCGTTGGAACAAAAAAGGCCCAGATACAATGTGAAGGAGCATTAAATGAACTTGATTATACACTTCCCTCCATCGGTCGGAGCTGGAAGTCCGTTCGTTTAATCAGCCAGCAAAGCAAAAGTGACTTCTGATTAATGGGCACAAGGTTCTCAGAAAGGTCCAGTGCAAAACCAAACCCAGTTCTGGCACTGAAGCCATGAACAGGGTGAGTACCAGGATGAACAGAGATGCATCACTGGAGAGGAGCATCTACGTCGATATACGTCGATGTAAAGTCTGTGGGAACAGGACGTTCTGTACGGGACGGTTTGGGTCAGGTAACATCTTAGAGAGGCTTGTGTTTCCTCTGCTGGGTCCAGAGAGAGATGTCCCTGAAGACACACAAAAGACCTGTCTCTATTTGAGAAATAAAAGGGATTTGAAGCAGACCTTTGCTAACATGGCCCCGTGTTAACTTTGAGTCTAAATCAGAGTAAATGCTGTTGTAGCAGTGAGAGGCTGCAGGAAACATTCAACTGTTTCTGAACGTTACATTCTCAGAGCTGCAGCAGGTTCCTGTCGTTTAGAGACTCAATATTTGAGGAACAGGTCCTGTTTGTGTTTAATGGTAGGCTTGCAGGGTTTAATTAAGCTCCTCCCAAAGTGGACCACAAAGCCAGACTCACTCACACCTCAGGCCGAGGCGTCTCCAAAGTGGTGCAGTACACTTTTTGGGAACACTTTGGATCCTTTTGGTAAAAAAGCTCCAGAACCGACCTGTACAATATTGTTCCAGTGGAAATGCAGCACTAGCCAACTCTAAAGAACATGTCAGAATCACCAAATCCAAATCTGTACTTTTTATTTTCAATATGACAGTAAATCAATATAATTCTAATGTTTTTTTTTGTAGATTGATATTTTTTTTTCCTGCTTTAAAAAGTTTGAAAATACATTTTGTATTGACTTCGAGTTACACTGCTGCATAAAGACGCTGTGTCAGTTTAATCCAGAGCAGAATGTTATTTATGACGCCACCAAAGCTACCCTAAAAACTAGTCATTAAAGGTATCAACACTTAAAAAAAGTTAGGCTCCACTTATACTACCCAGCTGTTAGCATCACTAGCTATCAACAGCTTGCTTTATATTTTTCTCTTTTCATGACATTTCTCTCAAATATGGCAATCATTTGTGACTCTCCGTGCTCTGCTTAGGAGACGCACTGAGCTACGCAGCAAACAGACAATTATAAAGAAGAGGAAGAAAAGAGGTCGACTGGGGTCAGAGAGAAGAGAGGGGCATGTCATGAGCCGGAAAACAGCCGTCAGGGCGGGGGTCGCTGCGGTGCACAGGGTCATTCGTCAGGGTCTGGGACGAAGGAAAGTGAGGTGGCAGGCTAATGTGACAGGAAACAAGGACTGGATGTGTTTCTATGGGGCTCTATTCAAAAGCACGAGGCCATTCAGAGTGAGTCAGTCCAACAGCCAAGTGGGCACGGCCATGTTTTCAGAGCGCACTGCCAAAAACAGCTTAGAAAGGGTTAGTTCTGTCAAATAAGCTGCGTAATGAGCCAGCTGCCCTGATGCTTAATGCTGGGAAACACTGATGTGGTGCAATGATAGGGTTTGACGCCTGTAATTCTTACTCCTATACAACCTGTGATGATTGTTTATGCCCTGGAGTTAGTGTATCCCGGAATATACGCTGTGTTCAATTTGAGCCATCTTCACTTGAGCACATCTGAGCGTGCCTGTTCATGCATGAGTGCAATTACAGCAGCAGTGAGAGGCTGCAGCTTCGCAGAGCAACACCCAGGGCCAGAGCTACCAAACTACGCATTTTTACAGAATGTGCTCATTTGAGATTGTGAGACAGGGAGTGGCATATTTACTAAAACTGCAAAGGTTTGGGGCATCAACACTAAACTAAACAGCCCTGCAGCTGGAACCACAAAGGCACACATACGACCTGCGAGTAAAGAAAGAGGAACAATGTCATTCATACATCTGCACTGTTTGATTCAGACTTTCAGACTTTCACGTTTGGTTTAAACCAAATGTTCAGGTGAAAGCTGCACTGTAGTTCAGACCAAACAGCTGCTCTTTGGTCTCGGTCTGGACCAAACTGACCCAAGGTCCAGTTCATTTGTGAAAGAGAGTTTGGAGACAGTTCAGACTTTAGACCAAATACAGAAAGTCACGGCCGATTAAACTCATGAAGAAGAGAGAACGGAGGGAAACAAACAAAACACATAAAAAACATTTTCTTCTATTTTTGCTGCTCTATGACAGAAGCCTCCTGTGAAGCCGAGCGTTTCCTAAAGAGTGTTCTAGTGATTTAAATATCATGGCGACAGTGAACACAGCGTCAGGGAAAGTCTGATAGTCCACTTTTAAAAACTGTAGAAAGAACCCAAAAGTCACAGAACCTAACACTTTGAGATTCTTAGTGCAGACTTCCAGGAGAGAAAGCCCTGAGAATCCTTATGGGCTCCAGGAACTTGTTGTTGAAGAAATGGTGCAGGTACATGTCTTTGTTGCGACACATATTTAACGATAAACAACCACTGACACTCATCCGCTCCTCGAGAAGGCACAGTACGTACAAGAACAACAGACAAACACAGCTTTTGGTTTAGTGGTGTCAACACTGCGAGTTGGGATGAGATTTATTTTGTGACCATCACTGTCACACCTGTAAACCTCACCTGGGAACGTGCCTGTGGTTACAAGCCTTACAGAGATGTAGGTACAGTCATCAATTATCTGTTATGTATATTCAAGCTCATGTTTCCGGTTTGGTTCTAGTTGCTCAGGAGCTGTGGGCGGGCCCACACCTGACGAGTAGGTGAATAAATCCAAGTAAAAGTAAGACTATCTCCGTCCAAGAGATTGCACTGCCGTTTATATTCCACCAACTGAAGAAGAAAACTGTAGGAGGTGAATGGAATAACAGACATCCATTTTTAGTCTTTATCTACGTACAAATAATTAATTTAATCCGTTTAGGGGCAACAACTGACACAGAATAAACTGCCTCAGGAAACCAGTGCAACCAAAGGAAATAAGGGCAAGGCATTTTAATTTCTATAGCACTGGGAAACTCAAAGTGCTTTACAGGAAAAAAAGACAATTTACAAGATTTAGATTAAGAAACATAAAATTAAAACATTTTAAAAGAGTGCAGATAAAAAAAAAAACACTTTAAGTTGTAGTGTAGGCGGAGCTAAAGAGGAAGATTTTAACCTCTTCTTGAACACTGTTAAAGTTGAGGCTGTTCCAGGTTTTTGCTGAAACTTAAAGCTGCTTCACTCTGTTTAGTTCTAACTCTGGGCTCGAGCAGAAGCCTGTCCCAGATGTTCTCAGAGTCCGAGGAGGTTCATAAAGAACTAGCATTTCAGAAATATATTCTGGTTCTAAACCATTTAGAGACTTGTAAAGCAGCAGTGCTGTTTTAAAGTCTATTCTCTGAGCAACAGAAGCCACTGCAGAGATTTTAAAACTGGACTGATGTGGTTGTACTTCCTGGTGTTAGTTAGAACCCGAGCAGCAGCGTTCTGAATAAGCTGCAGCTGTCTTAACCCTCGTTTTGAGAGACCAGTGAGCAGGCCGTTACAGTAATCTAACCTGCTGCAGATAAAAGCATGAATAAAGCAGTGCATAAAACACGCCTGTTTCAGAACTGTAATTATTGGTCAGGTGGCGTTGATTTGGATGGAAATTAACTTCAAAGAGAGGGGTTCCAGACACGCTTTCTTCAGAAAGTGAATGGGTCTAGCTGGACAGGCCTGAATAACAAACGTCTGTTACTTATCTCCTACAAAAGTGCTGTTTTCTCTTTAACGTTTCTCCCCTGAAGCTGGACACAAAGAGACATGCTTTTGTGCAGCTTTTTTGTAAAATGGGATCTTCCACAAACGACCTGTGCAGGATATACTCTACTTATCTTACATCCAAGCTCATCCACAAAAGGTGCAGTGCCGTCATGAGTGGTGTAAAGGAAGTAGTGGCAAAGGCGTGACAGAGGTGAGACGGCTTGAGCATAACTGATCCAGAAACCCAGCTACAAGAACATGTGAGTCATGTTTATATAAAAAAACACTGTCCCTGTAACAAAGCCATTACTGCTGACTTCCAGAGCTGCCAGACTGAAGCTAAACCCTTCCTCTGGCCCTGCTGTCACATTCGGACATATTCCCAGTGCCGTCCCCTCTGCCGGGCCTGTCTCACAGCCCATTACCCCTGTGAGGCCAGGAGACAGCCCGGCCAGGAGGGGGGGTGGGGTGTGGGGGTGGGGGCTGGCATCAGGGCTAATGCCAGTCGACACATGTCAAAAGTACAGCCTGTGTCCTGAAAAAGCTGTGTGTGGTGTGACAGCGCCCCCGTGTTCACCCCCCAGGAAAGACAGAGCCAGTTGGGAGGCTCATCAGCACTACTCCGCCAGGATAAATGCTTTTCCTCCTGCAGTCAGTCTCACCTCGGTGCACAGCTATTGTCCTCGAGAGCCGGCCGTCAGACGAAGACAAGAATATCACCGACAAATCATTTCACAAGCCTCCAAACACACAGATATGTTTTTATTAGTTTGCCTTAAACCAGACGTGTCTAAAGTCCGGCTCAAGGGCCAAACATGGAACAAAAGTGAGATTTTATGTGGCCCTTAACTTTTAAAGTAAAAATGGTTTATAAGCAATTTTAATTTCAATTCTATACAATTTCTGTGTAAACCTGCTCAAGTCCGACTAAAACCTGTTCAAGTTTACCTAAAATCTGTTCAAGTCCATCTACAATCTGTTCAAGTAAAATTAGAACCTGTTCAAATCTAATTAAAAATCTTTTAAATTCAACTAAAACAAGTTCAAATCCATTTTAAAACCGGTTCAAGTCCAACTAAAACATGTTTAAATCTGATTAAAACCTGTTCATATTCAACTAGAATCTTTTTAAATCCAAATAAAACATGTTAAAGTCTGATTAAAACCTGTTCAGATCCAACCAAAATCTCTTTAAATCCAACTAAAACATTTTTAAATCCAAATAAAACCTGTTTAGATCCAAATTAAACCTTTATAAATCCAACTAATCTGACTAGAACATATTCAAGTCCACATAAAATCTGTTCAAGTCCACCTAAAATCTGTTCAAGTCCACCTAAAATCTGTTCAAGTCCACCTAAAATCTGTTCAAGTGCAACTAAAACCAGTTCAAATCCATCTAAAACCTGTTCAAGTCCAACTAAAACATGTTTACATCTGTCTAAAACTTGTTCAGATCCAACCAAAATTTCTTTAAATCCAACTAAAACATTTTTAAATCCAAATAAAACCTGTTTAAATACAGATTAAACCTTTATAAAGCCAACTAATCTGACCTATTCAAGTTCACCTAAAATCTGTTCAAGTGCAACTAAAACCTGTCCAAATCCAATTTAAAACTTTTAAAATCTAAATAAAACCAGTTCAAATCCATCTAAAACCTGTTTACACCCAACTGAAACATGTTCAAATCTGACTAAAACATGTTTAATTCTGATTAAAACCTGTTCAGATCCGACCAAAATCTCTTTAAATCCAACTAAAAAACTTTTTTAAATCCAAAAAAAAACTATTTTAATCCAAATTAAACCTGTTCCAATTCGTTTTAAACCAGTTCAAATCCATTTAAAACTTGTTCAAATCCAACTAAAACCTGTTCAGATCCAGGTATCCCGCAGGTGACCTATACAACATCATGTATGTCCTGTAACCACATCCACAGATGTTGCCTGAGCTGTGGGCAGTGCTGTGTCCTCCTGAAGCTGACTCTGAAGCTGAAGAAGACTCATAACATACTGTCCTGTGTATGTAACAACAACATATCCCTGCTCTTCTGCTCTCTACTCACAAGCAGGTTTCTCTAAATGGAACTTGAACAAAAGATACAGAAGATATCCTCATATTGGTGAGTTATCATGAGAAGACTTCTAGCCTTGAAAAGTCCTTATCTGCCACTCAGCACTCACTTCAGAGCACAGCGGGCCTCGGCTTTGTTCTGTGGAAGGAATCAGGGCAATTACCTGGGCCTCTTATAATGCCATCTCAGTGTGGAGAGGGCCGGAGGCAGAATGTGAAGGGCTACTGAAAAGCATCTACGCTCGGTGGAGACTTTAAGCGCAGTTTGGTCAGGCTGGAATAATGAAGAACGCCACGGTGATGCTCCCTACGGCTCTAAAGGTGTCGCTGCAGTAGCCCTGTCTGCGTGCAGTCTGCGTGGAGTCTGCGTGGTGTCTGCGTGGAGTCTCCGTGGAGTCTCCGTGCAGTCTGCGTGAAGTCTCCGTGCAGTCTGCGTGGAGTCTGCGGCAGTCTGCGTGGAGTCTCCGTGCAGTCTGCGTGGAGTCTCCGTGCAGTCTGCGTGCAGTCTCCGTGCAGTCTGCGTGCAGTCTGCGTGGAGTCTCCGTGCAGTCTGCGTGCAGTCTCCGTGCAGTCTGCGTGCAGTCTGCGTGGAGTCTCCGTGGAGTCTCCGTGGAGTCTGCGTGGAGTCTGCGTGGAGTCTGCGTGGAATCTCCGTGCAGTCTGCGTGGAGTCTGCGTGTCCTCCCGGGGGTTCTAGGACTCCCTCGTCCTCCTCTAAACTGCACATAAGAAATTAATTAGAGCTGCATGATGTTAGAAAATCCCACAACAGGTGATTACTATTTTGAAAACATTTACATTTATTCATTTAGCAGACGCTTTTATCCAAAGTGACGTACATTGTTCTACAGTAATTACCAGTGTTACAGCCACTGGAGGCAAGGTGGGTTAAGTGTCTTGCTCAAGGACACAACGACAGTATGAACTGTGGGGAGAGTGAGAATCAAACCACCCACCTTTCGGTTGAAGGACGACTGCTCTACCACTGAGCTAGACTGATCCAGAACTAAACAGGTCTAAACCTGGACTTTTTTGTTGCACTAAATTCTCCTAAAGCAGACTTTACACCAGAGTCATTGAGTCATTTGTCAATAGCAGCAATTATTCAGAAAACCTGTTCAAATCCATCTAAAACCTGTTCAAATCCACCTAAAACAAGTTCAAATCCATCTAAAACCTGTTCAAATCCATCTAAAACCTGTTCAAATCCACCTAAAACAAGTTCAAATCCATCTAAAACCTGTTCAAATCCACCTAAATCCTGTTCAAATCCACCTAAAACCTGTTCAGGTCCAACTAAAACATGTTCAAATCCAAATAAAACCTGTTCAAAACCAAATAAATGTTGTTCAAATCCAACTAAAACCTGTTCAAATCCATCTCAAACATGTTTAAATCCATCTAAAACCTGTTCAAATCCATCTAAAACATGTTCAAATCCACCTAAAACATGTTCAAATCCATCTAAAACCTGTTCGAATCCACCTAAAACATGTTCAAATCCAAATAAAACCTGTTCAAAACCAAATAAATGTTGTTCAAATCCAACTAAAACCTGTTCAAATCCATCTCAAACATGTTTAAATCCATCTAAAACATGTTCAAATCCATCTAAAACATGTTCAAATCCATCTAAAACCTGTTCGAATCCATCTAAAACATGTTCAAATCAAATCTGTTTAATTAGCAACATTAACTCACAAAACTTTATACTTGCTCAGGTTCCTGAAAAATTGCAGTAATAGGGCAATGTGCAATTTATTAAAACCTTTTTTTTTCACACCAACATCAGGACGTCCTAATAGGACTGGAATAACTGTGACAATAGTAGCAGCTCAGTTTATGTTTTGAAGTTGGTAATATGATCTAATCCCTGTTCGGTGTGTGGCGCAGGGCTGTGTGCCCTCAGTCTGTGTGATTGAGGGATCACTGGACTCTTTAAAAGAGAATTATGACTGTAATTGTGGAGGCACAAAGCCATTAAAACTCAATCTATTGCTATTTCTGATCCAGCCTTGTAATTAGAGCGGAGTTCTAATGGATTCATTTGCATTTTAAGTGGAATCACAAACACACACAGGCACCAGGGGTCATGAGAAGAATAATAGTAAACTGTTATGAGCTGGAATGCCTTTTGCTTTGTTGAGCAATTATCCCTGCCCTGTTTAGACGAGGAATAAATCATACAATATACTGCCCACCAAAACAAAATATCACAATATTTAAAAAGAAAAAGGTTAGAGATGTATATTTTTCCAACGTCACACTTCTGTTTACACTTATAAACTCTCCTCACATTCCCCACTACCCCCCTGCCCTCAAACCCTGCCCTCCACCAAAGTGCCAAAAATAAACTCAACTTTGTGTTTTTAAAAACAGTTCAGAGTCCGTGCACCCTGCGTCGGTCGTGAGCCTCGTGAGAACGTTTTTTCAGGCGTTGATGTTTAGAGAAGAAGGTATCTGTTGAAAGTTTTGAATAATGCCTTCTCCATTTTATAAAAAAAATATCAACTTTTCACAATATCTTTGCAATTGAAGAAGATAAATTTAATTTAATGGTAACCATTACCTTTTCAAAAAGTGGTCCTAACGTCTAAGTAAATTAAATTTATTAAAGGCATTTGTGGCCAAATTTATTAAAGTAACACTGACTAACTTTTAGCTTGTAGAATCTTTAACTCTTTAAATCTTTAACTTTAAAATACAAAAATATACATTCTTGTATTGATTTAAGGACTCTTGGACATTGATGATTGGTAGAATCTAACATATTTCACTGACACAGTCCCTCAGCTGGACACAAAACTCTGATAGAAACGATCAACAGTGAGCAGACACAGGCCGATACAGACCCTACAGAGCTGTATTTTTACAGAATGCACTAAAATGACCTACCGACATGTTTTTTTCTTCCAAACTTTTTTTTTTCAAAACCGGTTTTGTAGTTTCCTCAAAAACAAACACACTGTAGAAGGATCTGCGCCCTCTAGTGGCTATAACTTACATAGTGTCGCTCTCAGTTTTTGTCTTTTCAGATTTATTAACGACCTCCGACTGCACTTACACTGAACGTGGGTCGTTGGTGAAGTGTGTATTGCTGTGAATAGTTTTTACTGGATGTGACAGTAATAGTAATGTGTATGACTTGTGTTTTGTTGTTGAAGGCAGAAGACAGACAAAGGGGGCAACTGTACTTTGAGTATAAGGACAGTAAAGATTCAGATTTTGTATAAAGCTGTGTGACGGCACTGCTTGGGCCACCAACAATACATTTATCTCTGAAGCTGCGGACCGCATAAAATCTCACCTTGTGCCAAGATTTGCCCCAGGGCCAGACTTGTCGGCATTAGATGCATTGTAGCAGCAGGTCTTTGGAACAGGTGTGCTTGTGTCTGAGCATGGAAATGTGTCACTGGCTAAATCCTCTGCAGACTGTGTGCTTTGAGGAGCCGGGCCTTTTTAGGGAAACTCAGAAGGCATTAGTTGGCGATTTAGGTCGTAATGAAAGCCCTGCCAAGCCTCACACTCAGATCTGTCCCTATCAAACACACAAGCCCCGGTCGCTAATCCTTCAGTGAATTGTAACTAAGCATCGCTCTGACCCAAAGCGCTCTTCCTGCCATGCTAAACACCAGCTCACAGGACGCCATCTGCTCCTCTGCCTCGACAGAAACACCAGATCTTGTCAAAGCAGCACCAATAAGCTCACAATGCCCCCTAACCCCAAGGACAAGCAGAGACTCCAAAAGCTAAAAGGAAAGATGAGAAACCCAAATATTGTCCCATTACTCATCCCCCCGACCTCAATGTGACGTCCGATATCACACAGCAGCCACAGGGCCAGAACCAATCCCGCCTCTGTCCCAGCATTAGCATGAGAAAAGGCCTGAGCCGCGGAACACGGCGCGAAGAGAGGCGGCTCTAGCCCTGATTTCAAGGGATATTTAGGGCGCCATTCAGCCGTCAACACCGGGAACGGCACGTCACAGAGCTCATTTGTTCTCGGCTGTTTACTTAAGCCTCCCCCTCGTTTCTCTTCCCTCCAGAGACTTCAGGCATGCATGGGTGGGTGGTTGATTGGGGACCATCTCTCCATCCCATTGGGAGAGGTAAACACATATTTAAACG
Organism: Neodontobutis hainanensis; assembly: GCA_024349245.1. NCBI lineage: Eukaryota > Metazoa > Chordata > Actinopteri > Gobiiformes > Odontobutidae > Neodontobutis > Neodontobutis hainanensis. Next base: position 16,548,086 of record JALDNG010000002.1, on the reverse strand, counting down.
CCAGTCGGAAAATGCTTATGATTTGCATTTATCACCAACGAGCAAGCTGTTGCAGAGTCAACACTTATTTTATTCAACGCAGTCCTTTTGTCTTTGGCTTTGTATTCATGCATCTAGTGTTGTTAGGAGTCACGTTTTTATCGGTGAATGTGAATTATAATCAGGCATAATGAGTGCATTTGAACTGATAAAGCGGGAAAGGTCTGATAAAAGGACATTTGTTATTTCCACTTGAGCTGAAGTGCGTTTGTTCTCTTTCTTTAGCTGTCTTTTCCTTTTTCTATAGTGGCTAATTGTAATCACTCATTGCTCTTAATTGCTTGGAAACAATTGGAAGGGATTGTGGGTAGACATAGATCCTGGACTGGTTTTAAGGTATATTTATCAAAATGTTCCGTGTACAAATATAATTCATTTACGTATGTACAAGATTACAAAAATAAATGCTTGTTTTCAGGGTATTTCCTTGTACCATTCTCCAACTCTACAACAAATTTAGAAAAAGGAAGTTAACAATTTTAAACAGAGACCACTTCCTTTCAAAATAAAAGCATAAAAGCTGTGGGCTAAATGATTAGCGCTGCAGAATAACGGCATTTAAAAGGTGAATAATCGCGTTGGAGTAGCCCACATATTTAGACATGTTTGGTGTTTATCAGGTGTTATTACTGTAGCTACCAGGCTAACATTACACAAAATATAATTATAACAAATATATAATCCGCTGACCCAGACTCTGATTTCATGTTATTCATATTCTCTGACATTTTGCCAGTTATGACAAGACAGCTCGGTTGTAGGCTATATTTCCCAAAGCCATCTCATGCCTGGTTTATTTGTCCACATTAATATCATTTTCAGCCATTGTTTGGATGTGAATACTTTGCATAGAGCAGTTCAAGATGGATCTTTGTGAGTTTGTAAACTTGGGAATCTTGTGAGAATCCAGCTGCAGCTCAGGGTTAACATATAACATATGCGGGCAACAAACAAGTCTTAAATAGTTGCCATTAGCGCTGGCTAGCTTCCACTTAAAGCTAGCTCTGCCAAATCGCCACAGCTCTTACCAGACCAAAAAAAGTCTGTGTCTGATGTCGTATTCCTCCTGACAAACTGCTCACCGGCTTAAATAAAGCCATCCTTTAACGGTCTCGGTCGGTACACCAGAGAAAGAAAGCCATTGTTATCTCCTTTAGAGTTTGTAGGAGGTAACAGCAGGGTTTACTCCGGTTAACAAACAGGCTTTAGATTATAGATGTGCTGTAACTTGTGGCATCCTGAAATAAAATTGGATGTAAACAGTAAACACAAGGTCTTCTAATTTCCAGATATGAGCAACTCCTGAAATGATTCTTATTGCTCTGTTCTTTTCTGTCTCGTCTGTGAACCGGCCTGGACGCAGCGAGAACAAGGCTGTTTTATTGAACACATGTTTCTTCCGCAGCGAGTAAACCTTGTGTTGGAAGGTCTGTAGTGTTCATCCCTGGTCCTGGTCCCCGCCTGTGTGTCTTTATCCAGCCAATAATCTGGGGGTACAGGGCTCACTTCCCTGGGCCTGGTCCTGGTCCCCGCCTGTGTGTCTTTATCCAGCCAGTAGGGGGTAATCTGGGGGTACAGGGCTCACTTCCCTGGGCCTGGCTCCTGGTCCTGGTCCTGGTCTCTGTGTGTCTTTATCCAGCCAGTAGGGGGTAATCTGGGGGTACAGGGCTCACTTCCCTGGGCCTGGTCCTGGTAATCCCACAGCAGCAGGATCATGTCTGACACCGGCCAAACATGTGTCAAACACACTTACGTTGATGATGAACATACACATTTGATAAAACATTTTGAGCTTTAGATGACCCAACAGGTTTTAGATGGATTTGAACAGGTTTTGGGTGGATTTGAAAAGGTTATAGTTAGAATTGAACAAGTTTTGGATGGATTTGAACAGGTTTTATCTAGATTTGAACAGGTTTTAGAAGGATTTGACTAGGTTTTATTTGGACTTGAACAGGTTTTAGACAGATTTGAACAGGGTCTAGTTGAGCTTGAACAGGTTTTTGTTTAATTTGAACAGGTTTTATCTAGATTTGAACAGGTTTAGATGGATTTGAACAGATTCTAGCTGGACTTGAAAAGGTTTCAGTTATATTTAAACACATTTTAGGTGGATTTCAACAGGTTTTAGATGGATTTGAACAGGCTTTGGATGGATTTCAACAGGTTCTGTTTGAATTTAAACAGGTTTTAGGTGGATTTAAACAGGTTTTAGATGGATTTGAACAGGTTCTAGCTGGACTTGAACAGTTTTTTGTTTGATTTGAACAGGTTTTAGCTGGATTTGACATGACACATACAAACAGACCCTGGTTTAAGGAACACGAAACATGAAAAGGTTTAATTACATGACTTTCCATTCATTTCAACAGGTTTTCTCTTCCCACTCTTTGCTCTTGTGCGTGTCCATGTGTGAGCGTCTGTTCTCGCCTCAGTGTCAGCTACAGCAGAGTCCGTTTATGGAAGAATTTACTACGAGCCATCTGTCAACGATGTAAATAAATGGGGAACAGCACCTTTCTGCTTTGCATCTTGTTTGGCATTTTCTCCCGAGTCACAGTTAATGCTGCATTCACATTGTCTCATATAATAACAAGGAGCGTTAACGTTAAACCGGACAACGCTACGCTACGCTAATTGCTTTCCACTTAGTCATCATGCTCATACGTTCTGTTTTTTAGCAAAGCCTGGTGGGAAAAGTACAATCTCTTACTGCCTTTTAAGAGCATGACCAGAGGTGATTAGAGATATCTCTATTTTTATCAGTCAAAGGTCAAATCAGTGATGTTTTGAAATATGCAAATGTATGAATGACATAATATAGGTTAACCAGAAGTCAAGGTTTTCCCCTCTAAACTTGGATAGTCTCTACTTGAAAACAATTGACGTCTGTGAATATGTCGTCGGTGTCGTAACTACAAAGACTCTGTAGCGAGGCCTGCGCCCTCTACTGGAAAAAAGTCCCGCAGTGGCACAGTTTGTTTGAGTTTGTGGTTGTGCTGTTGTGTGAAAGGACCAAAAGATGAAAAAATAGACCTTGAAAAACAATGCTTGTCTTCTCAGATTTGTTGCCAATGCAAAACAATATCTTTAGAGAGCACGTGCCGTGACTCTCAATGCGGTCTTATCCTTTCTGAAAATTTTGAGTCAAGACACAGCGGCAGAAATAGCAGATTATTGACAAGAATTGAAGAAGGGAAGTGCTTTAGTCACAGATTGCTGACAGCAGGGTGTGAGGGCTAGTTTTCATAAAAAAGCAGACTCTGATGATAAGCTGTGATATCTTTATGAACAGTGTTGATTTTCATAACAGCAGGTGTCAAATGCTCAAAATCAGGAAGGAGTTCTACTTTCTGCTGGAACTGATGCACCAACGGTAGCAACAGTTTAGCAACTGATTGTAATAAAAACATTGGCACAATTAAAGCTGATCACCTGTGGATCCAGTCAAGCTACAAAAACACTTTCACAATATACACCCAAACACCCAGATATTAGCCATAATAGTGGCTTTTATCTGTCATATTGGAAGTGTTACTGGTGTTACTAGCTCAAGTTAGCAACAAAAACATTTAAACGAGTCCACCCTAAAAACAAGATTGCCTCTAACAAACTGAGAGCTGTTCAGTGAAGAGTGTAGTGACAAATATTTAAACAGCACTTTTGTTTCTGCTCCATTTTTCATGACCTGAACCCAAACATCTAAGACTTTTTCTATCAACACAAAAGCTTCACAACTTTGCAACAGAGGCTCATTTGACGACGTCGCTAACGGTAAACCTTCCTTCTGGGACTCGCTGCACTTTTCCAGATGTGTCAGAGGTTTCATCTGCTTTTCTTTTAAGTAACCCTCTCCTAAGCCACTGATCCTTAGATTAAATTTTTCGGTTATTTTGATACAAGTGTCGCAAACCTATACACTGCACTGCTTAAGTCCGACAAAACACAAAAACATCCAAAAAGTTTTGATTTTACACACTACACTGAAAACAACACATCTACAACACTCTGTGATTCCAAAACCGTATATTCTCTCAGACCACTAAGGGGCGCTCACAGGCCACCACTGGACCACTTTTTGAGAAAGGCCATTGTAGAGGGATCTGCGCCCTCTGCTGGAGAAAATTTTTTACGCATTAATATTAGATGGTTAAACTTTTTTTTTTTCAGATAAATTCTTCTTAATGCATAATGGAATGGTGCAATAACACATTGTTATTTGTTTTTCTGGATGTTCCTGTTTTAGTTGTTTATCTTTGAATTGTTCACCTCAACAAAAATATTGTACAATGGACTTATTAAGGTCTTATTGTATTGTCTGAAATCCCTATAAGTAAGGATAGCAGGTCTTTTCTTTCACTCTTTGGGCTGTATCATGGACACATTATGTGACTGGGAACATAGTCTTAATGTAACGACCTCAAATAGAGTAGCATTTCTCATCAGCCAAGACATGAGAAGATTTGGCTGGCACTGCTGCTTAATCCAGGACTAAAATAATCCGTCTCCGAATGTAATAATTCACATGGTATGTCTTTTGATTTGGATTAGTGGCCCACAATCCTCTTAGCTCAGTAGCGCAGTACTTCTCAGTGACAAGTTCACAAGTCCACATACACTCGCACTCTTGGCCATTAACTTTCACAGTTTACACATAAGCTGCTTATATCTGAGGACATTTTGCTCATACATTATGGAATAATATTGTAAACAAGACGGTCCTGTTGCTGGTATGTGCCGGGTGTTGACCTGTTTAAATGCTGCTCTAATCAGAACTCAAAAATACCCCATATACACTTGCAACAACAGAAGTTTTAGAAATGTTGGTGGTGCTTACACAACTCTGGATCCACTGGAACGGGACGATATGGGTCGGGTCGGTTCTGGTGTGTCTCCACTTTGAGGGACGCCTCGGCCTGAGGTGGGTCTGTCTTTGTGGAACACTTTGGGAGGAGCGTAGGTTAAACCCTGCAGTCAGCTGATCGGACGAGAGATAACCCTCACTCGAGAGAAAACGAGAAGCGGAAGTACAAACATTAAACAGAAATGACCTTGTGATAAAAGTCCTTATCAAACAGAAAACATGATAAAAGTTTGTGTTTCTGCAGCAGACGTCTCTCTCTGGACCCAGCAGAGGAAACACAAGCCTCTTCAGGAGGAACTCAAACAAACCGACCCTATTGAACCCTAATGGAAAAATACATTTTTCCATTTGTCCTTCAGTGATCTGGACCTAGAATTAGAAAAGTCATGTAAATGTCAGTCAGTGTTTTATTTACACAGGTTTTAGCGAATGTAACACACAGCGTGCCTGTTTGGGACACCTCTTAGCCCTTTGGACAATAGAAACGTCACCACAGGCGAGCCGCACTGACCCGGGCCGCACCACTCCGCTGGAAGAGCTTCTAGAAGCAAAGGATATTAACGTCAGCTTGCAGTTGGAAGTGCAGCATAAATGAAACCGTTTTCGAGCATATTCATGGAGATTTGAATGTTTGACAGTCATGGAAGGGATCAGTGACACTCCGGATTACGACTGGGTAACACTTTAATACCCGAGACTCGAGACCCGGGGCAACAGCTGAGGTTGTACTTAATGCAGGTTTGTACTAAGAGGACAGAGAGCAGCCGTTATAAAAAAAAAAACTAAACAAAGTCTGCCATCATCCACAGCTATCAAATAACTCACAGTAAGACAGGAGGGGGAAAATCTGCCTGAATCATTCAAATCCTCGACTCAATATTCTTTATCTTTATCCTTTAAGGTTCTTTATAATTTAATAAACAGGATTAAAGTCACTGGGTAGAGCGAAGCTAAGCGAAGCTCGTTCCACATTTTCTGTTTTAGCCTGCACTCGCAATACTCAGTCTTATTAAGCCCTTGCAAGATTACAGGGCCTTAATCTCCGGGAACACATGTTGTGAAGAATAAAAGCAATTTTATTTGGGAAACCAGAGTCCAAGTTTAGCAGGAAATGAGCTTTCTCCATAATCTCTTCTTCTTCTTCTTCTTCTTCTTCTTCTTCTTCTTCTTCTTCTTCTTCTTCTTCTTCTTCTTCTTCTTCTTCTTCTTCTTCTTCTTCACACTCACACCCTTTTCATTTCAGAGGAATGCACCTGTTTTGGAACAGACAAGTTTTTTTTTTTCTTTTCAGACGAATGTATTTATTGTCACTAAAACAGCCCCCTCCTTCTTCTCGCTTCCACTGTAAATTCCTCGCAGATTGCTGGGCCAAGCTCGAACGCACTTTGCAAAAGAGGGAGAGAAAACACGGGGAGAAAAGATGACGATAAGCTAAAGCTCTAAATCCCAGACTTAGCTTCCTTATCGTGAGTCGCAGGAGCGAACAGAGCGCTTCAACACCAGACGAGGCGTGTGTGAACATGAGAAAGTGCCGTCTGGGTGAGAAATGCAAATGCACACCAGAAGTGGATGGGTTAAGCTGAAAAGAATTAAGACACTCTAATAAAGGTGATTGACAACACAGACATTATGTTGTGTGGAAATACTCAGGCCTATGGGATGTTTGTCGTGTAAGATGTGGAGCTGAGCGCTGAATCACTGATAATGACATTTCACAACACGTCATGGCACTTAGTGCTGTGTGTTTAATGGACCACCGCACTCACAGGACTGCTATTCTTTTATAGAGTTACGTACGGCACAAACACGTCGAGGCATTTACGTAAATCCTGTATGATGAAGGTCACATGACATCAAACCGTAACTGACAATAGTACAATAACCCCTCACTTTAACGGCTGGTATGTAATTATTTTATTCTTGTATTTGAGGAAAACCTGTTTGATCACATAATAAGATACTGTTCAGAGCATGCAGGAAACGTTGGCCAATCACGTGCTCGCATAGAAAGGGGTCTCGAGTTTGGGACGCCCCTATTGGCTGCCAAATACACAGAATAAAACATAATTAAAATAAAGTTAAACGTGAATAAATATTGTCTTTGTTTGTAATTCTGTCATGAGTTTGGTGACTGTAGACCCAAGGAAGGGTTGAGTATATTTTGATGAAACCGTTGATAAGATGTTCTTAATGTCTGTGTAGTGATTTTTGTAACACTATTGTATGTGTGAATGAAATAAAGTAGTACTTTATGTCGCACACATTTAATTCTCAGAAACAAAATAGACGCTGCAACAAAAAATGTGCTAATCTTATTTTTGAATGAGTTAATACAGTCCAAGTAGCAATTATGAGCTGTTCAAGAAAAGGTAGACTATTCAAAACCTAAAAAGAAACCATAAAATATCATTGTTAAATAAATAAAAAAAACATTTGAATGTAGTCAAAATAAGCCTATATGGACAAAAAACTGGAAGTACTATCAGATTATCAAGTTATTAATGCACAACTAATAACAACAACAAATATAGTCAACACAGAATGTGGGGCAACTCCGACTCACCTGAGTTTAGCAGCTGGTCATTTTTCAACTTGAAAAAACATTTTCCCGGGTTCCTGAGGACCACATGAATGCACCATTATTGTGCACACTGTGACGGGGCATTTCTGTGTTTGTTCTGTTCTGCCTCGAACATTACCTCAGTCACTGCAGCGTCTACTGTCTAGAAACAAAATCTTATAACGCAATGTGCTTCCGTATTTATTTTTTACTGATCTGGCAGTGTGGGCTTTGGCAGATGTACAGGAGCAGGAGGTAAACAGGAAGTGATGGAACTATCCAATAAGCCAGTGCTGGGACAGCAGCAGGTTCATGCTCGACTCCCAGCAGCCTCTTGGTCTGGATCGTCCTCCGGGTCACTGTGCTGTTCACGGCTCTGTTCAGACACTGTCCCGTTCTGTCTGCTGGCCCTGTGCCCCCCCCTCCCCCTGTGCCCCCCCTCCACACCTGCTCCCATCATGCCTCTCAGGTGCACGTGCAGCGCCGCGTAATGAGCTGCAAGGTAGACTTCAATGGCTTCTCACAAGACAAAATGCCAAAACAAATCTTGTCATAATTAGGCATAATCCAGCTCATTACCGTCTGCTTAATTATCCTATTAATAACCCCTTCCTGGGAGAGCTTGTTTGCGGCGGCAGCGGTGCAAATGTTTGTTCCTAAATGAGCAAACACTGAGAAGACAACAGCATTGTTCAAACAGTCAGAAAAACACAGGCTGATTAACAGAGGGCTCACCTTCATGTGACTGCACCAGAATCCAGCGCACGCACGGGACCTTAGTGCAGCTACAGGAGCTGTGGGTTAGACTCATTATGAGTTTTTAATTACTATACATACAATACACTTTAAGACATATGCAGGATTTTTAGTCAGTGCTTGTAAACACGTCCAGTCTCCCATTGTCTTTGTCAGTGTTCATCAAACCCAGGTTTATTCCGGGTTTTGGATGGTTTGGACAAAAACAAAAGAGGTAAAAGAGACATCTTCTCATGCTTTTCACATGAGAAGATGTTTTCTCTGACTCTGTTCAGATGCAGGAACAGGCCTCTTGTTTGGCTACTGCTCGGAGAGTTAGTGTAAATATACAGTACAGTGCATTAGAAAGTACTGCATGTACGGAGGGTATTTTCTGTATTTAAAAGTCTTGTTTCCATCAAATAGAGTATCTTAGGTCAAGAAGGAATTTGTGGAAGGACTTGGCTTTGTACTGTAGCATTGCAGTGTCTTCTACGGTGGCCCAGAGAGCTCAACACACTTTACAAAGAGAAATTGAATTGAATTACAACATTAACCAGAGGGCATTACAAAAACACATTTTCACTCATTTCATCGAAGGGGTGCCATTCTCGGCATTACACCGGTGATGTGATGTTTTTGTAATGCCCTATGGGTAATGTTGATGTAATGTCCTGGGGTTTATGCAATAATTCCTTTCTGTAAAGTGGGTTTTGGCTTTTGTATTTTGTTGAGCTCTCTGGGCCACCGTAGTTCTTTGCATGCTAGTGATGTCATACCAGGATAATCTTCATTTGATAGAAGTAGATAAAACCCCACTTTAGTTTTTTTGTGTGTGTTTTTTAGCTTCTTAATGCCATGTTCTAGAGTATATGACCATACGCTGTATAGTCTTTAATGATAGCTGAATTTGTGGATGTTTTGAAAACCTGATGGTATTACATGTGACATGTTTGTAGTCCATAAATTAGCATAGTTTAAAAAATCCTCACAAATTTTAACAAAAGATGGCTTATACATGACTTAGACAAAGCCCTGGCACAACAACCGTCCTGACTGTGAGTATAAAACAGTACTGCCTTATTAATATTTAAATAGGCTTTTATCAGAGCTCAAACCTGTGCTTACCCTGCTGTATCTACATCGAGTGTTTTAAACGTGTTCAAAGCCCAGTCTGCAGTCGGTGCAGTGCGGTGCATGCAGAGTATTTGCTTCGACGGCGTTATGTTTGCCAGGCCTACACACTTTCATCCTCCACAAAGAGCTCCTAATGTGTACGAAATCATCTGTAATAATACAGTATGTCGAATGTTTTATTTCCTTTTGATGCAAACTGAATGACAGGGGAGTGTGTCGGGGAGGTCCGTTTTATCTGGTCCCTGTGATCTGTGGAGAAGACTGTGAGGGCTGTGAGCGCACGGTGCAGGCAGTGACAACAGCAGCGTTTCAGAAACAGAAAGAGAATGAGTTATCAAGAGAACCTGGATCAATGGACTCGCTTCATCTAAAAAAAACTGCAAGCAGTCGACGTATTGGGATCCTATTATTGTGAAGAACATCAATAATAGAAGCTCCTTTTTAACACAACTTCATCAGAACGTGTCAAGTGCCTTTATAACTGTATTAATCGTTGATATAACCTGGTGGCATTAACCCCTGTAAACGCAGGTTTGGTTGAACCAGGAAGAGGGGGTGCTGCATCACTTCTGAGACACTGTTCTCAAGAAGTCGAGGAACAGAGGGCGCTGCTGTAGGACGACAAGAACCTGTATAAATCAGCAACAACACCAATGACTATATATAATATGGACGTTTTCCGCCCATTGCTCCCATATTCACCAATATTTTCCTTATGACGAGGCGATAAAATGGTGGTTGCATCCAGGCTTTTCGGCTTTCACTGCATAGTAAAACAATAGTTTTCAGATAACATAAACAGACATATTAACCAAATATTCATCCCCCCAGAGTTGTCACGTAGTAAAAACCTAGCTCTAGAGACTAGATCTTTTGTACCAGGCTGTAAACATGATTTTTACACTTGTTTAAAGTCGCCATTGGGTTTCTCCTTATACTTCCGCTTTTGAAGCCTGCCCTCTGGTGGACAGAGGTGTATTGCTGTATATTGGCGCCCTTACTCAAGGACCTTTTAAGAGGTTCCATGAGAGACATGTCTCAGTAAAATCATGTGACTCTGATGAAGGGTCAAGGTATGATACTCAAATAAAACACTGCTCTGTGAATAAAAAACTCCAGGTGAAGTACTATGTAGCTTTTACTCCTAATCAGTTCCAATGACGCCTGTTTGACAAACACTGCCTCATCTTTCATCGACCATCTTCAGAACTTGACAAATGACGAGTTCAAAACAGGCGTAGATGCCCTTTTGGCCTCAAAGACATAAATATTTAGTACGCCCAAATTCCAGCGAACATGGGCTGCTCCACAGACAACCAGAGCGCTGGTCGTTCATTTGTGAATTATAAACGTTCATTATATGATGGAAGAGGTATGCTTTAGACCAAAGGAGTCTCCTATGTTCCTACATTTTTCAGATTTATTAATTTTTTGTCTCTGTGTGCGTCTGGAAGCAGGATTGCGCAAAAATGGTGTCCAGGAATTAGGGTTAAGAAAGAGTTTGGCTGTGGGAACATAAAACAACAAGATAAGCCTGGAAGAATCAGTGTCATCTTTTAAATTACTTCTTAAAACCCATTTTTATAGACCGGGTTTTTTACAATATTTATCAGGTATTTATTTTGTATTTATCTGTTAAATTTATTATTTATTTTTACATACTATATTTATTATATTTTTTATCTATTATTATATCTACTACTATTTATTTTGTTATTTATTTATTTTATTTGTTTTATTTATTTTTTATTTATTAAAGTCATCTTTTAAAACAGCCCCTTAACTTTTAGGTAAGTTATTCTCATTTTTATCTCGTGTTTCTCACAATTTACCTTTTAAATCTGTTAAAATCTTAAATCCTTGTTTTGTTTTCCACTAAATAATGTCACTAATTTTGTACAAACTCGCCCCGTCTGTTTTAGTTTTGCTGTTTTATTGTTTTACTGCACATATTATTGTTACTGTTTAGCACTTTGTAAACCATGTTTTTACATCATAAATAAAAATTATTATTATTGTTAATATCATAACGCTCCCAGACTGATGAGTAAGTTGTCTTTACGTCCTTCTTTCGTTTTGTTCCTCAGACTACTCCAGGAATAGACAAAATGATATAAAATGCTGTTTATATAGAAAACTTTAATAACATTATATATCACTTTAAGACAGACGTGTCCAGACACACCTCTCTCCATCAGCTGTATTAAAATATTATTCTGTGCTGCAGACACCCGAGTTGCTCCCGCTATAACAATTACACCCCAGCAATCAGTCATCATAACTCCACAGCTCAGCGGGCAGCCGTAATAAATGTGGTTATAGATGGGCTCACCCAAGTGAAACCTACATCCACCAAGCGCTAATGATAAATAAATCTCTGCCCTGCGTGCCTCCATAATGAGAGACGTGAGCTAAATGAAACATGGACGAGGAGCTGTAGTTTGTGCGGGGTTAACGGAGGATGCCGACACAGGCAGGATCGCCATCTGCACCGAGGCGTGAGCGCAACACTTATTGGAGGATATTAGTGTGATTTATGCACTTGTCTCTGCTACATCCTTCTCCTCCTGTAGGTGAAAGGCTGCGGAGATGAGCAGAATTTTAAGGCCTCTAATAGCCCGAGGAAGGGAGAAGTTCATGGTGTCGGTCGGTATACTTTCAGAGATGTGTGAAGGTCAAACACCCACGCTTGGATGCTCCTCTCAGTTTATGGAAAATCACTCGAACTTCTGCTGTGACTTTGTGTCATGCAGTTTAATATTTGTGTGTAAAGACTTCATTATTCTTCATGTTCAGCAATGCAGCAATGTTTATTATAACGTTCAATAAATCAATGTGTAGTTCAAAATTATAAACCAGCAATGTTGAAGAACATTTGACGAGAGGAAAACTTTCATTTTGTTCTGATTCCACAAGAACAGGTTTTACTTGGATTTGAACAGGTTTTGGTTGGATTTGAACAGGTTTTGGTTGGATTTGAACAGGTTTTGGTTGGATTTGAACAGGTTTTGGTTGGATTTGAACAGGTTTAAGATGAATTTGAAAAGGTTATAGGTGGATTTGAACAGGTGTTAGATGGATTTGAACAGGTTTTAGTTGGATTTAAACAGGGTTTAGTTGGATTTTTACAGGTTTTAGGTGGATTTGAACAGGTTTTGGTTGGATTTGAACAGGTTTTGGTTGGATTTGAACAGGTTTTGGTTGGATTTGAACAGGTTTAAGATGAATTTGAAAAGGTTATAGGTGGATTTGAACAGGTGTTAGATGGATTTGAACAGGTTTTAGTTGGATTTAAACAGGGTTTAGTTGGATTTTTACAGGTTTTAGGTGGATTTGAACAGGTTTTGGTTGGATTTGAACAGGTTTTGGTTGGATTTGAACAGGTTTTGGTTGGATTTGAACAGGTTTAAGATGAATTTGAAAAGGTTATAGGTGGATTTGAACAGGTTTTAGTTGGATTTAAACAGGGTTTAGTTGGATTTTACAGTTTTTAGGTGGATTTGAACAGGTTTTGGTTGGATTTGAACAGGTTTAAGATGAATTTGAAAAGGTTATAGGTGGATTTGAACAGGTTTTACATGAATTTGAACAGATTTTAGTCAGATTTTAACAGGTTTTTGGTGAATTTGAACAAGCTTTAGATGGATTTGAATATGTTTTAGTGGGACTTGAAAAGATTTTAGGTGGATTTGATTCATTTTCAGTCGGATTTTAGTTGGATCTGAACAGGTTTTAGATGGATTTGAACATGTTTTAGTTGGCTCTGAACAGGTTTTCGGTGTATTTGATCAGAAATTGCATTTTGAATCTCATTGGCTGACAGGTGTGCAGCCAAACCGTGATGTCACTCGAGAGCGGTCCATACCTAGTACCTCAAGTCTTCCATTTGATTAGTGCACCTGTAACCATAGCAACTGTGCAACTTTACAGAGACTATTATAACTCGTTCACAAAGTTGAATTAGATTTTGACATCCAGCTATTTATTACATACATTAAATCAAAATTCAGACAGACAGAGAGAGAAACAATAGTCAGATTTGAAATGAATTCTCAAGGGCTGGGAAAGAGAGGAGGACATGGAGCCAACAGATCCATGCTGGGGTTCAAACCGGGGTCAGTCAGCGTAGCAACATTCTCTCTGTCTGTCTGTCTAACGTTCGACTGGAGGTGTGTAGGTCAAGTGGCAGAGTTTATTTTGCACAGAAGCAAGACAAGCTTTCTTTCAACATGTCTGAGCTCATGTCGCCCAGTCTTTGAACTGCTGTGTAGCGTTCACCAGCCTCTAGTTCACAAAAATGATTCCAAATATTATCAGATGGGCTTAAACGAACTAGACCGGGGTTTTGTTTGGACCGTACCTTTAACGCCTCTGTTTGTCGGTCCAAAGAAATACAGTTGGCTTTCACACCTGCAAATTGGATTCAGACATTACAGGAAAGTCTGAAAATGTGGACCAAACTGTGCAGATGTGAGTTAGTGTTTAAACTTGTGGATATGACTGAGTCAGACGAGTGGTGATGATTTTTAACCTGTGAATAGTTATTGTATAAAGTTATAAAAGTTATTGAAGTTATTGTCGATTGTAGATGTAATGTTCTTGTCAGACACTAACCGTTGTTGAAAAGTGCACACACTATAAATAGCCTGGCCCCGGCTCACAGGCAGCAGATGGGCTGGCTGGCCCTACCGGAAACCAGGGCCCAGCAGTGGAAGCGCTTGTTGTTTTTGATGAGCTATGCACATAAGAAACCAGAACATCTGGTCCGAGCATGTGGCACCTCCATTTGTCCAGAGCCACACCATACTGCACACAAATGTGAGCTAAAGCCAATGAATGATGCATGTTCGTCGCAGTGGGACGCTGAGACGAGGGAGGGGGGAGTGTGGCATGCACACCACCCTCCACTATCTTTTCTGTGACTTTGATTAAAAATCAGCCCACCCTTCTCCAAACAGCTCATGAATATGCCATATAGTAATAAGCCCGACTCAGTGCAACTGATTTGTCAATTGTGTGTGTTTCATCAGGATGGAGTAACACCTCCAGGGTGCTATAATGGAGGCTGTAAAAAGAAGAGGGAGGAAAGAGCCTGTTCACTGTGAGATTGCTACGTTATCTTAATCATTAGACACTTCGGGAGCTTAATTAACAAGCTGACAAGAGCTGGGAAAGAATCTAGAGCTGATTGGCTGTGGAGGTGTTGAGTGATATCCTGAATGCTAAGTCAGGAGAGGAATCTGAGCGAGAGAAGAGAGGCTGATTTACTTTCAAAAACCAACTCAGCAGCAGCCATTAAACTGTTTTAATTAAGTCTAATTAGAGATACGATTACAATGATGACTTTGATAAGCACCATTAAATCATTCATCCATAAATGTTATGTTAAAATATGAGGCTGAACCACACTGGGGGGAGTGTTGGAGTGCATCGAAGAGAGTGTGTGTGAGAGAGAGTGGGCTGGTGGTGGAGGTGGGGGGGGTCTGGCAGTCTGCCACCAATTAGTTGGATGAGCTCAACTGCAGGAATCCTCCGGAGTCGTGACTGGTGTTGACAGGTGTTCAGAGTGAATTATTTGTAGTGCACAGTAAAAACACACACGGCTCATCCCAGACGGCCGCTCCGATATAAATCCAGTTCATTTATGGCCCTGGCCGGCAGCAGAAAATGAGATTGGACACTCTCCTCCGTCTCATTCTCTCCGCCTCTTCTTCTCTCCGATGCTGACTGGGTCATTTTTAAATGCCTTGTAAATTTGTCAGCCATATTAAGAGCCCATTAAAGGGCAGCGAGCGGGAGGTGGGAGCAAGAGAGAGCCCCCAGACTGGCACTGCTCCCACATCGAGTTTAATGTGCCCACCCACAGTGGCACTGGGCAGCCATCCCGATGGACCGGGCTGCTGTGGGACGTCCTGTGTGGAGCTTACCTGCTCGGACTAGGCTGCAGGACCCACACCCAGGTGTTTAAAATAGTAACGTATTTCACCGCTTTCCCCTTTTTGTTCATTACATCGATGTCTCTTGTTCAACCGAGGAATCATTTTCTTATAACACCTCGTAGTGCTCAAGCTGGCACATCCTAAATAAGATTTTCAATAATCACATACCAGTCTGCCGTCTCGAGGCTTCTGGTAGTGGGAATACTATTTGCATTTCTCACATTCATTCACTTCCTCCTGTCTGCAGCTGGAGAGTCCCGTGATTGGCCGTGAAAAAGAGTCCCAGAGTCCCACTAATGAGCTGAGCTTTCAGTGTTGCCACTAATTAGTTCATCTATAACTCAGAGCTCGGCAGCAGCAGCCGGCTCCAGAGAGGCTCAGTTCGTCCAAGTCCTCTCTGCCTTTCAGCCGTCATTCCTGTTTTACTTTTAATTAAAAATGTGTTTAAAATGGACAGAGTTGTACTTAACCATGCTAATAAGAGATATGATTTTTAATTTTTTTTAATACTGGGACACAGACCCTTATACGTATATATAATATATGTGCATATTTTTAATTTGTACATTATAGGCTACCGTTTCAACATTTATTTACTACACTTGTAATGTAAATGTTACAGAACTCCCTAAAACCAGTCAGTGCGACCTGAGCTCACGACGTTATCTCTAATTAGTTGCTGTTACGACGCATCACAAAGATAAGAAATGGAAGCAGGTTTTTCCACCATGACTTTAATTCTAATTGTTTTAAGTTGTCAATTGTCTCTGCATTTTTCTTTCAAAACATTTCCACCTCGTTGGAGCAGCTTGACACTTGTGTATCGCCTGTTCCCATTGACTTGTAATGAAGTAGGTCTCAAATCTTAAATGTCTAAATGTAAAACTTCTTCTGTTATTTATATATCTATTTATTTTTTTTATTTTATTCTGCGTCTCATCATTGGGCCTCGTCTGATCTAAAAAGCTCTCCAGTGATTGTGTGTGACTTTTTTTTTTTTTTAATAAAACACCCAGAAGAAGGTCTAAACGTTCCGTGGACCGGTAACAGGGGTTGTGGACCCCTGGTTTAAAGACACTATGTATAAAAATGCTGACATTGTTGTAGCAGGGGGTAAAATTGACCCCTTGAAGGAGCCAGAAGTTATCGGTTCAAGGGTAAAATAAAGCTTGATTAACCATTTAAAATATTTAGATGCCTAAAAAATGTTGTTCTTTTTTTATTGAGGAGCTTGTAACACGTCAGCTAATAGCTTGTTGGTTTGGCTAAACAGTATGAGGATATATCATCTTAAACACAAAACAGAGATTTGGATTTAAACCATGAATGAAACACAATGTGGCTCCCTTGTATGGAATATATTTTGTATATGTTCTGATTCTGCACGGGAGGTTCTAGTGCGCCTTGTGCTGCTCTGATAAATGCCACAGTGAGAGTGTGTCTGTGCTCACTTCACACGGTGTAAAAGGCTACGGGGGTGGTGTTCATAGTCTGAAGCAGAATGGATTCAAACCCCACATTACACAACACAGTCCCATTCCAGAACAGTGATCCATCAAGCCTCAACACTAAGCATCTGTACATAAACCTCAATTATGCTAATGCTAATCCCTGGGACATCGACGTGAGTAGGCAAGGAGGCTAACGGCTAAAGACTTTGATGTGTGGTGCCATTTGGCAAAAGCTTCCTCAAAGACTCGCCTTGGACCCCGAACTCCACCAGGGCTGTCCTCGTCTGTTCCTCTGCTGATTACAAGGGCTTAGGGGCTTCTTTTATTTGCCTCTTTGGTACGGGCCCAATTGTGGTGTCACTTCTCGCTGCTGCTGCTTGGCAATGTTTGTGCATTTGTTTTTTTGTTTTTACTTGTTCTTCCATTGAGCCATGCTTCTGCGTTCTCTGGTTTAGTTTGGAATTTTAGATGCATGCCACAGGTACAATTTTATAAATCTAAATTACTATGGGCTGATATTTGTGCCCAAAACTGAAACTGAATATGTTGCATTTGAAATTGAAGCGCTCAAACTGAATCTGAGTTGCTGAATTTGAATGTTTCCCAAAAGATTTAGATTAGCTGTTAGCTCAGCATTGGGTGTAGCCACGAAGCTGATGTGTGAAGTACTGATGTTTAATAAAAGGACCTGTGCACTAATTGTCGTGGCAGATCTCTCCATAAAGACCTGAAAAGTACAGCGTGGACTGGACAGCGGTGAGTCCCGCTGGGACGATTAGTGCACAGACCCTTTTTAAACATAACTCATTACACTAGAGAGACAAACAAAGGTGAGACCAGAGATGGGGGAGCTCAGTACAGGGCAAGAGGGGCATTACTCTCACTCTTGGTGTGGTATTTACAGTGAGACTCCTCCGTCCGTACCTGCCCATTGCCACAGTCAGCTCCGGTGACAGCGGGTGGGGCACATTCACTTGCCTCGATATAGTCCAACTAATGTAAGCTAACGGTAGCTACACAGTACCACACTTCTCTAAATCTGGGCTCGATATCTAAGGCTCTCTCCAAGACCCGGATGTACAGATCAGAAAATTGAAATGAAACTGAATGTATTGTTGAACTGAATTTTAAATTTGGGAAAAGCAGTTACAAAGCAAAAGATTTAAATTTCACAATATACATTTATTTTTAATTTACTGCAAGCGGTTTAATTTACAAACCAATGTATCTATTCTTAAGCAATTCAGATTCAGTTTGAGCACCTTCTTTTAAATTAGAACATTTTCAGTTTAAGTTTCTGCATCAGTCACGTGGGCAACATGTATTAACCCCTTTTGTAAAAAAACATTTTAGTTATAACTGTCATCCAGGACATATTCAAGAAAAGGTTTTAAAAATGTGACGTAGGTTTGCATTTGATATTTGTGAACAGAATTAATACACTTTTCTGCAAAGTCTCTAATCTCTCTTGAGTGAAAAATTATGGAACAATGACCGAAATTCCACTGTAGCTACTGCGTCATTTGACCTTGTTGCATAATCAGGCTTTAGACAGGCTTTAAACTTTCACAAGAACCAAAAACAGGCAAACACAGACACTTAGTCCCATTAACAACGAGTGTTTCTGAAGCACTTTCTTAATCGTACGTTCCCAGAGCCATTAGACAAAAGCTCGACCACAAGAGAAGGATTAACGCTTATTTTGAGTGAGCGAGTCAACATATGAAAGGGACCACAAACTGTTTTTGTAACGAGAGATTATGACCATTTAAGAGGGATTTGGGGGGAAATAATTGGGGCCTGTTCTAATTTTAGAGCCAGGAATTGTCAAAGGGTGGCACGACTTTTTAGGTCATAAACAATAAGAATGAGGCTCTACTGATAGTAAGCCCTGTTCATGATTATTATTTAAATTATAATTCAAATGATAATAATTAGAGCCCCTTCTTGGATTTTTTTTAATTTTAAGTGTTAAATTCACAATAATAGTTCTGCTTACTTTCAACATTTCAATGAAATGTTTTGAATTAGTTTTGGGTTTTATTCCGGTTGATTGTCATCGTCCTACAAAGAAAATTTTATAATATTTCTTAAATGTCTATCTCACCGACACATCACCCTCAGCTTGACACAAACCTCCTGTAACACCCCTGTCCCGGGTCGAGGACTCATTTTAAGAGATTAGTGAGTGACACACTTTACTGCAGAGAACAGAAATTGGCAATACAAAGTCATATTTGTTCAGAATACACTAAAAGGCATGCTTTTTCTTTTAAACTTATACCAAATAATGTCCCTGAATATTTTGCAGCTGTTACAACACAGACAGTGGAGGAGTGTGCGCCCTCTACTGGCTAAAGTTTATGCAGGGTTGCTTTGACATAATATAATTAAAGTCAGCTTAAACCCCTGTATCTATTGGGCTGCTGCAGCCTTATAAGCACAGCTCCAGGGACTGGCTAAAAGCACCTAAACACAAACTCTAGCACCAAGAACGTTTTCCAAAAACATACTTACAAAGATTGAGACCTACATACAGGCGACACAAAAGTGACATTCATAACTTTTTGAGCCATTGTTTTATTTTGCACAATGTGACGTTAAAACAGGATGTATTATTAAGGTTGATCTAGTCTTAAAGGATCTGCAGACGTTGTTCATGCATGGCGCTCTTACAGGGGTTGTACCTCCCGAGAAGAACTCGGAGGATCGTGCTTGTGTGTTCGGACCTGGAGATTAAAGTCCACTGTGTGTCCTTGTGTCTTCAATTCTATGACGATGCAAGAAAGACAATGCCAGACATTGTCACCAGAAGCTCCCTCAGAGTGTAAGTGTATGCTCAGACGAAGGAGACGTGCTGAATGAAGGCAGCTGACTGTGGCAGTAAACACCAGCACATCTCACTTCCACACGGCTCCCTGACTAATTGGGCTGATTGACAGTCAGTCACTGAGTCTAATTGCTGCTGGCATTTCTTCAGCTTGTAAGATGATGAGCTGACAAACAATTATCTTTAATGGCGGCATCACGTTTGTCTCATTAATGTGATACAAGAGCAGGTAGTTAGCAGACACAAACAGGAGCGTTCTGCGCTGCGTTCACAACAGAGACCTTGGGGCTTTTGTAAAAATTGGGGAAATTGTTGTTTGTTCATTAAACAGTGTAGATTGTAGACAATGAGGAGAAGGTAATGTACAAAGGTAATGAGCTGCTCAGTTTTCCAGACGATAAATATGACTCAGTAACAGATTTAAGTGAAACATAATGTTTTATCAAAGGAGGAGTTATCACTTTTCAACAAAAACACCTGCTCACTTTAAACTTTCCTGTGAGTGGGTATAGGCCTATATAGAATAAATTTTATAATGAGAACTACATCTTAGTGTAAGCTACAAACATTACAAAGCTTTAAAGAGTCTACCATGACAAAACAACTTTCACAGCTGCAGTGTTTGGTTCTTTTCTGTTTCTCGTTTGGTTCAAACCAAATGTTCAGTGGAAGCTCCAAGACGTGGTTCAGACAAAACAGCTGCTCTTTGGTCAGGTTTATTTGTGAAAGAAAGTTTGGAGGTAGTTCAGACTTTAGAGCAAATGAAGGAAGTTACGGCCGATTAAACTCATGAAGAAGAGAGAACGGAGGGAAACAGAGAAAACAGATATCAGCAGGTTTAAAAACAAATAGATTACACTTCTACATTTTTCTCTTTTTCTCTTGCTGCTCCACGACAGATGCCTCCTGTGATGCTTCCAAATTGCATTTTTCCAAACTTTCCATAAATTTCTGTTTGGTTATATGGAGCCTTATGTAAACATTTGGCACTAAAACTGTTAAAATACATTATCTGCAGAACATTTGGACTGGAACACAACTGTAACATTTTTCTTTCTTATTTTTTTCCTTTGGGAACATTGTGATGAGTAATGTGACAGAAATCCTCTCGGTCTGTGTGCACACACACTCGCAGCAGCAGCCACAGTGGACTTTGTGTAGCTTTCCCAACAGCAACAAGCTGTCATTAGAGTGGGCAGGAAAGAACCCTTGTGGCCGGGTTCCATCAGATTGTAATCCGCAGCATATTATTACCGTGGCAGGGTCACCTCTTCACAGCAGCTCCAGGGCACGAGGCAGGCGCAGGGCACACACACAGAGCTTTCACTCGCTCTCAATGCCACTGTTTTGCTCCACGGTCCTTCTATTACCTGGCCGGGCCCCCCATAATGAGTCCGAGAGAGAAGGGCCCGGGCGACGCTTCTGTCATGAATTATTCAGTGTGTCTCCACAAGAACCCACAACTCGGACTCTCTGACTATTTCATTGATGGATACTGATTTTAGTAAGGCTTCTGTCCTGCACTTCTTCACTTAAACAGCTGCTCTTCAAATAATCACTGTACGTATATCAGCTGAGAAAAAAAAACAACACCATCTAGGCTTTATTATGGAAGATTTGAATCCTTACACTTGCACTAAAGGAAGTCTTGAGTTGCCAAATGAACAGAGAAAATGGAGATTTTCAGAAAAAGCTGAACCTGTTGCTGTGGTAACTTGATCTAAAACCAGCACCAGCTTCTGGGTAATATTTCAATGAATGTTTGATTTAAATAGCACCTTGTTTTTCCGCTGCTACGTGGTCTGCTCCGGTGTGCGTCCAATATTATTAGCTTAAACAGTGTGCACATTGTTCCATAATTAATAATCCATAACCAACAATATGGCCAAATAAACAAGTCCGGTTTGTTCCTCTTAACTTTTTAACTTTTGATTTATAAAAAAAATGTAAATCCATTGCTTGCACACATTCACATTTTTATAACTTTTGACAGACTAGAAACTACATAAAAAAATTAAGGTTTATGACTGGTATCATTTACTTAAAATGTCTTTGTAAATCCCACCCATGACACAATTTTTAAAAATCACATGCAATTTAGGATCTTCTATAAAATATCTTTGTAAATCAAGCCCAAAAATAATAATAATTGTGATTTTTGATTCTTATAGACCAAACGTTTTCCCTCAAAAGGCCAGAACTAAAAATGTATTAGTGGGACACAGTCTAAACACAGATTTGTTTAAAATACATTTTGTCTGTGACACTGGCTCTGCCTCCATTTTGTTCTAATGAGGTAGCATTTCCTGTGAAGCGCAGGAAGTTAAGCTGTTTGAGCCAGACTTTTCCAAAATCCACCAAAATCCTTGAACTGTCTGATAGTTACTGATGTTTTCTTTTCTAAGACCCTTTAACCTTAGTTACCGTAACAGTGGCTAAGAATGCCTTCATTGTAATTTAAAGCTGTAGTCAGTCTGCAAAAATATGGCGACCCCTGGCAGGTCAAATCAAAACCTGGGCCCCGCTTTGGGCAGCCTTGTTCTAGACGTAGTGTGGGGTCTTTTACAATCTCAGTTCAGTGAACAGAAATGATTTCCTGTGGACATAGAAGCATGTTTTAGATTGATGGCTGTGGCCACGTTTAGATCAACAAGGACTGTTGTAACTTTATTTGTGAGGCAGTCGCCAAGGAGAATACATAAAAGACTATAAAATGAAAAAAATACTTTTCCAAGCTTGACACAGATGTGAGTTTAGTGTTTTACCAAAACAGACTTATCCAAAAGCACGGAGCTCTCAGAGCACATTATCCGACAGAGCAGTTCAAGTATGATTGTGCTGAAATAATTGCCCATTTGGTGAGAAAGGTGAATTGCTTTAATGGTGCATACCTCCATTTCCTTCTCTCATGCGTGTACTTGTGCAAAGTGAGTGTGTGCACACAGGCGGAGGGCGCAGTAATGGGCCGGAGGTGGAGCGTGAAAATGATGGGGAAGAGAAATCACATCAGAGCGAGGAGCTGAGAGTACGGCCTGCTCTCAAGGCCAGATGTATTTACCTGCTAATGATAGTCATCTGCCCTGACAAGGCCTCGGGAAGTATGCAGGGTGTGTTGGGCTGGAATACCCGTTTATTTGCCAGAATAAATCCAACTGTTTCTCATGTTTGTCCTTCTTCAAGTAATTCTAGGTTCTCACTCTTTACATTTCCAGGGCATTATCCTGGAGGCTACTCGGGCAAACTCCCTGAACCCTTGAGCACCCTTTGGGATGTTATAATATAATCATCATTTATTTGGTTGGTACAGTGCGTGTTACTGGACATGCATGAAACATCAGCACATGAATATAAACATGTTATACATAGTCTCAGGTTACTTAGTACTATACAAATTACTTTAAAAAATACATGTACAATATATTCCACACACCTTTTATGAATCTAAAAACACATCCATTCATTACCCATGCACACAGAACACAAAGAATGCTCACAATAGCCTACTGCACAGCCTACACTGTCACTAACTGCTCATACACACATCAAAAACCTACAGTGATAGGTTTCATACTGGAATACGTGCACAATAATTACAAGTGAGTACAATGAATTCTAGAAATCCAACCTTGCTTACTTAAAAAACAAAACCAAAGGCCACCATTATTATAAAATGTTATTCACAAAATTCCAAACAAATCTTTGTTCAATTGTTCAACCATGCATAGACACTTTAAAATATGCACTTTTAAATGGGTACATTCACAACAAGCACTTGAACATCGCTGTGACAGGTACTTTAGAATACGCACTCATCCACAAACGGCCACAAACCACCACCAAAGACTTCTGTGGAGGTTCTTAGTCAGCCAGGTCAATAAAAACTGATAAAGTCGCAGATGCTTTAACTTTAACCTTTTCTTACGACAAAAGCTGTCAGTGATGTTAAAGGTGGCACTACACGGTATTAAGAACTGGGCTGTGTAAACTTTTGACCAGGGTCAAGTTTCTGTTGTCTTTATCATATCACAAAGCGTTTAACAATAAATGGCTTCATCCAACCACTAACTATTATTCATATTCTCAGAGAAATGGCTAAAAACTCACAAATTTGTAAAGTAAAGTAAAGTTTGTAAAATTATAAACTGTATGTAACGGGCAACTCATTAAATATTCTGTAAAACACAACAAACGTAACTCCTGTCCCAACATTAACGCGTCACAAAGATAATATTACTCATCTTGATATAACTAAAAGAATATTTGTGCACTAAAATATTCAATGTAAAATGTGAAATCAATGCTATCAGTACTTGGGCCTGGAAAAAGAACAAAATCCCACAAGTACATCCAGCTCTGGTCCTATCATTTCTGGGGAACACAATGCAGACCAGAGATTTGTGTTAGAAAACTGAACTAAAAGCATAAAATCTTTTAAAAATAAACCAAAGAAGTGACCACATCTTAACCATCCACGTAGAACATCACCCTTGAGCTCAGCTAAATTCCAGGTTTTCCAGGACACATGGCAGGCCTGTATTCTCCCTCCGTTCCTCTTGTACTCTTTTGAGTTTGACTCCATTCCAATTCTGTCGGCTCTGCTTCAAAAGGTGCCTTTATTATTTCATAAAAAACACATCACACACATGATTGAGCTCCAGAGGCGTCGGAGCACGAGCCGGTCCCACTGCACACTCTCTGACACACACACTTGGCCTTGTTGATGCACACGGCTGCCTGTAGTCCTTCCCAAAGCTACACATCTTATTCTCTTCCAGCCTTCAGACAACTTTGGATTTCACAGATCTTTATATTTTTACACATAAGGTAAGCTCAGGTAACCCTTCTCTCACTGTCATTTAGTCCTAGTTTGGGTCTTGTTTTTAAAAAAGACAACCACAGACAAAGTGTGAGCTAACATCCGTCTACCTGTGTTACCTGTGATCCTGGTTATAATAAACACAGGATCTTGGAGCCAGGGTCGGGGGCTTTGGCCAATCACATGCTCAGAATAATCAGATGCATGAAAAAGGAGCGCTGACATGCCGTTTTAAGAACTGTTTTTGTATATCACAGAGAAACATCTAAAATAATAAAAAAAAAAAAAAGAAAGAAAAAACATCAACAGAAAAAAGGAAATATTTCAATATTTTCCTTTGATCAGGGAGAAACTGTTACTTATGGTGGACAGTAAACAGAGCTCCTTGTCACTCACTTTGGGTCAGGACCTGGTCTGCTCAGAGCCTTTGCACTGTGCGTATGTTCTATGTAATGGTCCGCTTCTCTTGTAAATGATCTGGAAGCAATCTTTGATCTCAAATGACACACACGTAGCTGCCATTATGTCACTTAAATGTCACTTTTATGTTTACTTTTTTTTAACTTTTTCACTTGACAGTTTTATTTCCTACAGTTAATTGTAACAGAAATAATCTGAGAAAAGGAGACCTTCAGACATCATCTAGGCTTTAATGAAGGATTTTCATAGATGAGAATGATCCGCCCACAGTGGGAGTTTGTCCAATCACAGCTCACTTCAAGAAAACGGGAGCGCTCCCATTGGTCGACACTCAAAAGCTCAAAAAAGATAAAGCTTTAAACTTCGGTTTAATGTAATATATGATTTTTTAATGAAAGATGCAGAAAAGGTTACTACGCTGCTGTTGGGGAAGAGTGGTCAGGCTGAAAAAAATGATGTAGTGGAGCTTTAACGTAGTAAGTGTTCTGACCTGCGTTTATCTTTTTTCTCATGAGCTCAGTTTGGTTCAAATGTAGTTCAAAATATTAGCTCAGTCGATCATCATTAGAAATATTATCTACTGCTGGTGATGAGCCTCTTTTATGTTTTTTGTGTTTATACCAGTGTTGTTGAGTAAAGCATGGGTCATACCTTTACCAAAGTGTTTCCTTAGATTAAAATCAACTCAAAGTTTGGTCTGTCTTTATTTCCAGCGCCGCGAGAGGCAGTCACACAATGGATGAATTCCTGGGATTGAATTAAAAACATTAGCTGGAGGCTGTCCTAATGATGAGGGCCACTGGGGGAATCTGGAGAAAATGGGCTCCTGCTGCCAGGGCCTTGGAAATGACTCACTAACAGAACGAGAGAAGGAGACGGAAAGTAGCAAGAGCAGGGACTGTTCGTGGATTAAACGAGCTAAAACAAAAGCTCTACAAATACAAGTGGTTAAAAAGACTAACAAATGCAAAAGAGACGAATGAACTACTTGGATAAACTCAGGCTAATGCTAACAGCATTAACCTGTTGTTAAAAGGATAAAATAAACTGATAAAGTTAAACCTGACACATTTGTAGTCTTCAATGCAAATATACTTGGCTGATTTGCTGCATCAAGGAAACTTAAACACATTAAAAGTTATGGTAGACGATTGTTTAAAACTTTTAAAAACATGGAGCACAAAAACCGACAGGAAATCCAGAGCCAGCGTGACCTTATATGTCTTCTATGTCTTTAAACACTGCTCTTCATGTGTTTCTGTTTCTGTGTGTTACTCTGTCTTTGTCAGAAAAAAGGTTAGCATTAGGTTAGTGTTAGTTAGCTAGTCTACACTACAGAGGTGACGTTTTTTTTGTTTTCATGAGGCCTTTGTTTTAGACCATTATTTCCAGGGAACACCAACACACTACTTTGTCATCTGAACTACATCTGTGTCATTTTAAACGTGTAGTGGCTGATTAGAGACCAATTAAAATAAAAGTTCTTCTGAATCTGTAGTGCTGACTCTTTTCTTACTCTAGTTGGCAGGACTGCTTGCTGTCACAAGACCTCCATATTTTAATACAAGACACAGATAGCGTTAAATTGCTGTCTTTTTTTTTTACTAAATAACTCTCTTTGACCAAGGCTGAATGGTAATTAGAACGAGCGCTGAATGCACACTTAAGTTGACGTGGTTTTATTCTCATTTTTGCTTTTCTCCAGGACCATCACGGTTAAATTCTCCAGTGGATTTTTCCAAAAGGACTGCGCGCAGTTTAGCCCCCTCATTTCATCGGGGAATGAATAGAAGCATGTGACATCTTCTGACACGGTCTTCAAATGTACAATCTGCCTGTCAGTGATGGGAACAAATTAATAAGAGAATGTTATCAGCGGGAAGCAGAGCGGGGCGCCTTTTTTTGTTCCTACACCGAGTCCTTTTCATGGAGCTGACAGAAGACACAAAAAACAACACAGCTTTGTTTTGAATGTGGATTCTGACATGGATCTGTGGCGTGAGGACATGAGTGTGTTTTATTACACATACGACACATTAAACGTGTTCGATAGAGGTTTCCCACTGTTGTCCCTCTTGGATTTGTTCAGGATGTTGTCACTGATGAACACAATTACAGTACATTAAGTATTAAAAAAATAGCTACTTAATATTTATACTGTTTTAAAACTCTATTAAGATTTGAAATTATAAGATCAAAGATCCATAAAAGGGTTCATTCAACAGTTTTTGATCCTAGTTTATCCTAGTTTAAATGGGGTTCATTGACAGATAAGTGTGGGTTCAAATCCAACTTAAACCTGTTCAAATCCACCTAAAACCTGTTCAAATCCAATTAAAACCAGTACCAAGACAACTAAATACAGCCCAACCCACCTAAACCTGTTCAAATCCACCTAAAACCTGTTAAAATCCATCCAAAAGCTTTACAAATTTACCTAAAACCTGTCCAAATCCACCAAGAACCAGTTCCAATCCAACAAAAACCTTTTCAAATCCATCTAAAACATGTTCCAATCTAACTAAAACCTGTCCTAATCCACCTAAAACCTGTTACAAAGCCACCCAAAGCCTTTACAAATCCACCTAAAACCTGTTCAAATCCACCTATAACCTGTTCAAATCTAACTAAAATCTGTTCAAATCCACCTAAAACTTGTTCAAATCCACCTAAACCCTTTACAAATCATTTCTATAAACAGTTCATTAAGATTCTTGAGTTACGCTAGTTTAAGGCTACGAAGCGTTTGATTATAGCTACAGAAATACAATTGTATCTGCTTTTTGTTTTTTTGTCTACATTTACATTTATTTATTTAGCTGACGCTTTTATCCAAAGCGACTTACATTGTTCTACAGTAATTACCAGTGTTACAGCCACTGGAGGCAAGGTGGGTTCAGTGACTTGCCCAAGGACACAACGACAGTATGAACTGTGGGGAGAGTGAGAATCGAACCGCTCTACCCACTGATCTACTGCCGCCCTATGTCTAAAACATGTAAACATACCCCACATTTAACACACAGTTCCAGAGCAGGACGAGGGGCAAATGAAAAAGTGTGTTACTTACAGCATAAACTGTGTAATAGAAATGTTTGAGGGAAAAGTTTTCTAAGTCATTTACCCTGAGAGTAACCTGACGTGAAGGCTGAGGTAACGAGAGGTCTGCGCCGGACCATTACACTGTGTGACAAACTATTGTAAACTATTGTAAATAGTTTACAATAAAAAAATCATGTGTATTTTCTATTGTACAGAGTGGTATTTAAAACTATGCATTGTCACAAATAGGGTCACAATTATTACATGAGGGGGTCATCAGTTCAAAAGGAGGGGTCCTGACCCCCACCATCCCCCCAGGAAATCCGCCCATGGCCTAGACTACTGCTCTTTGTCGGATTAAAGGCCAAACTATGGTCCACTGGAGTCCAAAAGCTGCCACATTTAAACTAAAACAAAACTGAACGTCTGACCTATCTCCGCTGGGTTTTTTCAGAGACAACATATTTGTAGAAAAGAAGTGCCCTGATGTGGAATTGCAAAACTGAATTTCACCAGCAAATTTTCCAACAAAGGCTACACACTGCACCTTTAATTGGCAGTTACCTTTAGAGATACAAGCACAGTTAAGGAGACAAATAATTTAGATAAATTTTCACAATTTGAGTATCAGGCCATCACAACACAACAAAGAGAGATTGCTGCCCAGGTGAGCGTCTGCGTCCCTCTTTTATCTTCGTCTCGGTATTGGTCGGCTGAACATCGCTCTGCAATGGCAATCAGCGGGAGATGTGTCTGGAAGATGAAAGCAGGGAGAGAAACAGGAGGAGGAGAGCCACTCGAGGCACCTCTATCAGTCTGTCGTTAGGAGGATAATGAACCTAGCACCGCCGCTGCCAAGCAACCACAGACCTACCGGCTCTCACGCACTCCAACCAGGACCGGCGCTAAACAGGCAGCTACACGCTCTGCTTCTCCTCAGTTACTGGAGAACACACAAATGCACTATGCACTCAAAGAGACATGAAGACACTTCAGGTGCGTTTCCTCTGAAGCTGTAAGGATTGGTTTGGCATCCTTTCCACTGTACGACCGTAAGTGTGTTGTTAAAAAGCGCCTCTGCGACGTTACAAAGGCCAAATCACATTTCTACAACTGACCCCTGCCCCTTTGAAATGGGGCTATTAAAGTGTAGACGCATAAAAAAAAATTATAAATAATTAAAAGGTCAATAAAATATAGCATATACAATGTATAAATGAGGTCAAACTGATTTTTTATTTTTTTTAAATACATCAGTAGACTTCATTACTGAGTATCTAAGCTCTTTGTTTTCTCTGAACAGTTTCCAGTGTTTCCTCTGGCCCTGGTCACAGACGTAAGACAATGAAGGTTTAAGGCATCTTTATCTTTCCCGAGAGGCACATTGTTTCACAGGTGGCAGTGAACACACACAATCATACACAAAAAATAACACAAGCGCAACAAAGAGTAATGCAACAGTTGAAGAAAAGTTAGAAGGAGCTGATGACAGCAGGAATAAAAGACTTTTGTTTTATAACTGCTCCTGTGGCACCAATGAAACCTCAGCCCAGAGTCTGTGGCGAGGATCAGCCAAAACAGTTTTAGCTTTCTGGACTGACCCGGGCTTACAGAGGTCATTAAGGTCACTCAAGGGGGTACCAGCAATTTTACCGCATTATTTTTTTGTTCAACAGGAAGTGACCCGTGCAAACAGATAAAAGAAAAGTTAAGAACAAATTCATTCAAAATGTTGCTACGACCACGAAACCAAAATGGACTGACATAAAAAGTACAACATATCAAGAGATTTCAATTAAGATTAGACGAGCAGTTAAAAAGTTCTGCAAATAACTGTGACCCGTCAGATTAGTCTTGTTTAGAGACATGATGTCATTTAAAATCTTAATTAATGTTAAAATTAGTCGCACGTAAGCCTCTCTCTCGCAGCCGTGGAGCACTGCATGTGTTAATCTGTGTTCCCAGATTAACTTTATTGGTCAGAAAATGCTGAGATTTTGGAATAGCAAGGCCCCAAAAACAAACCTCTCAGTGTCTGAAACACTCAAAGCAGCAACACACTAAATATTTCACACCAGCTCCTCCAACACAAGCTTGTGATGTTAGTACAACTCTGCAGCAGATGAACATGTCGAGTTAGGCCTGCGCAGATGGCTCTAGTGTGTTTGTGTGTCAACAGTGATCACCGACAAAACCAGCCCCCGAGGAGCCTCGCCGGACTGTCAGCACCAGTTAGACGTCAGACACAAACATGAATGCACAAACAATCACAGAGATCGACACACAACTGCAACACGGTGACAGAGCTCTCTTTTTTCTTTAGTTTAGGGTCTGTTGAGCTCCATTATCATCGCTCCTTGCCTCATCCTTAAATGGTGCAGTGCCGTCCAATGGATCGAGCATAAATGGGACGGAGGTAAGCATAGCAGTATATGGACAAGAAAAGGACTTAAAGGAAGATCGAAATATTCTTTTTTGATTTATTCTTATTTTTATATTATTTTCTTTTCATTTCAGTTTATCTATATTTTTAGTTCTGGCCATGTTTTCACAAAGCCTCTTGTGTGTCTTTTTTATTCCAGGTCACACAAGAAGCTACTCGACAGTTGCCAGTTCTTGGGACGCAGTGGTTCAGTGGAAGAGCAGTCGTCCTTTAACTCGAAGGTTGGCGGCTTGATTCCAGCCTTCCCTGGTTCATGCTGTTGTTGTGTTTTTGGGAAACACACTAAAACCCCCCTCCAGTGTCTGTGGTCTGTGAGTCCACTGGTGAGTGTTTTCGAGGCTGCCCGCCTCCACCTCCAGTGTGTGACTGTGGAGTGACTGAATGGACTCAGTAAAGGTCTTTGAGAGCCTTGAAAAAAGCTATATACATTTAATTCATTACTATTTTGTTGCATCGGAGGTGGAGCACATGGGACAAAAGGCTGAGCAAAATGGGATTTTGGTGGAAGAAAACTCAGATTCAGGTTCTCAATAGAAATTCTGGGTTATATCTGGTTATCTGAGTTTTGTCGGCAGTTTAGTTATTGTTCCAGCATCTCTAAAGTCACACATGAACACTGTGCTTGGACTGGTCATACTCAGAGCAGCGCCGCAGCCGGACTCTGTGGCTGATTGTGGCTGACAGGGACACTGTTGGCCAGAGGGACATGAGAATGTTGCTGTGGCAGTGGGGAAAGGTCATCTCCACACCACTGTCAGCATCAGGGCTGCCTCACAGCGAGGGGGGGCAGAGACACGAGCGGGAAGGAGTATTTTTAGTAAATCCACCTAAATGCTCTTCCGTGTGTCAAAGCTTCAATCTCATCTGTTGGAGACATATTTTTCTCCATTTATTTGTCTGTATTAAATGACCTGCACCTGTTTAAGAAGGTGTGTTCAGGGCCACATAGTTCTGAGGAGTATTGTGTATTTGTGGATGGCTGTTGGTATGCCAAATAAATTCTTGGAACACAGGGTTTCTGGGCTCTTTGATATCATAGCATGCACTGGAAACCCTACACTACAGTGGAAATTGTTTAGGGGCCTTTACTCTATCCCAATGAAAGGGTTAAAGGGCTGTTATGATCTTGATCCAAAATAAATCGAAACAATGCTCTACAGGTCATCAAAATCAAACTGGTTGTTGCTCCTGGTGGAACCGTACAACTTAAAACCCCAAAAATATACTGTATATTCACATCATATCATTACTGTTGTCGAGGCGAGCAGACATTACATGAGTGTTGTGCTGTTCGGCTCAAAAACAGGGAGAAGAACTAGGCCGATACACTGGACCCGAGCAGAGTCGTATTTGTACAAAAAACTAACTAACTAACTATCTTATCTGATCGGTGCTCTTTTCTAAAAGCAAACATGTACATTTTTTTCTCTTTGAGAAAAGGCTATTAGACAATAAAAATTTTGTTTAAAATTAAGAAAAAACAATGTCCTTTTAAGCGGCATGCACAAGGTTATGACACAGCGCAAACTAGAAATGAGCTAAATATTGAGTGTTTTGATTGAATCAAGTGAACAATGCTGCATCAGTAAAGTCCAGTCTTTAAAGTGTGCCCTGTGCAAGTAAACCACACAAGTCCACCGCAGAGAAAGATCTAATAAAGAACAGAAACAACACGGTTGAACTGATGCTGAAGTCCATTCTACCACATCATTCACAGGAGAAAAAAGATTACAAGCAAGTAATCCTCAAACTAGAGCCAAGAAACCAGGCAGTGTCTTTGAGCTCGGTTTAATACAGATCTCTGGATTGTTATGCTACAGAAAAACTGAGGCTCTTGTTTACAATGTGTTCTCAACTTAATTGTGCTCTTGTAAAATAAATATATTAATGACATTTGACAGACATAGAATAATGTGGTTAATCATTTATTACTGTCGCGACTATTCAAAGAGATAAAGTGATTGAATAAATCATTTATCAAGCCATGGCCACTCAAACAAAGAATTTAAATGAGTTATGATCACAACAGGGGTTTTATCACAAAAAGATAAAAGGATTTTATGAAAGAACACGACGACAACAGCAGAATGTGAAGCTAAACGTTGGTGTTGTTATGTGAGTCCTGGTCTTTGCCGCTGCAGTGAAACCAGTGGGTGTCAAAGTCAAAGTGGCTCAAGACTGTGATGTTTGGAAGTTATTATTAAATCTCGAATGTGAGGTTTCATCTCCATTTGAGTTTTACAAAAGTTATCTTTAACAGTAATTTCCTCCTTTTTTGGAAACTGAAGGAGAAGCGTTTGAAAAGGTTTTAGTTGGATTTGGACAAGTTTTATTTGTATTTGAACAGGTTTTATTTGGATTGTAAAAGGTTTTGGATGGATTTGATCATGTTTTAGTTGGATTCGAACAAGTTTAATATGGATTTGAACAGGTTTTAGTTGGATTCGAACAAGTTTAATATGGATTTAAACTGGTTTTAGTTTGATTTGAACAGGTTTAATATGGATTTGAACTGGTTTTAGTTTGATTTGAACAGGTTTAATATGGATTTGAACTGGTTTTAGTTGGATTTGAACAGGTTTAATATGGATTTGAACTGGTTTTAGTTGGAATCCAACAGGTTTTAGTTGGATTTGAACAGGTTTTAGATGGTTCTTTATGTAGAAATAACTGACTTAACCAATAACATTTTATAACAAATAAAATAACAAACAATTCTAATCCCAAAAATATCACCTACCAAAAGTATTGAGGGGCCACATAAAACATTGCAAAAGGCCAGACTTTATTCTTGTCCATTTTTATTTATGTGCATGAGTCTGAGTGTTCCTTTTATTTCCTCTTTTTTCTCCAGAGTCTTTTTTCAGCCTCGGTTCTATGCGTGTGATTTTCTCTGAACACTGCTGCACTCTTTTGTCTCTCCACTCGGCACTTCCTCTTTAGAACTCCTCGAGCACGAGTGGGAGCAGAGGGTCGGAGGAGGGAGTGATTGGAATTCATTATGGTCAAATGATTGCAAACTCTGGAGGCCGAGAGGCTTTTCTAATCACAGCTGAATGGGCCGAGAGTTAATGTGTGGAGGCTGATGAGTGGAGGAGAAAGGAGGAGAGAACTCCATCGTCAATATAGCGCTCTGAAGGGCTCTTCACGCCGCTCTAATGGTGGAATTGTTCTGACACTCAATGGCTACATTCAGACGCTGCGTTTCACAGCCATTACTCATTCCACAAATGGCTTTTGAAGTCCACAGACATTTTCTCTGCATAAAAGAAAAACAGGCTTTTTACTTTTACAGCACCGTCATACATTAGTCTTTTTAGAATCATGTTTTGCATTATTTTATCATAATTTTTTCTTCTTTTTTCAGTGCATTATCTTAAAAATGTCCTTATTTAACCAGGTTATGGTTTTATAAATTTTAATGCCACAGGAACAATGTTGAGTCATCGAATTGAAGGCCCTGGCAACACGTACACAGGTATTTATTTTTATAAATGCATACTTTTCTATGCGTTTGTGGCCAAAAAACAGATATTCCAAAGTGTGGAGCATGCATGTATCGTGTAGTTTGCACAGGAGCTGGACAGTGATAATCTGTTTCTAAAAAAAAAAGTGGAGCTAAAAACTGCAGACTTTTGATTAGCAGTATGCAGCTAAAAGTTCATGGGCAGCTCAAAACTTCAGTTTTAGTTGAGAAAAAAAGCTTTGATTTGGTTTTAAAGCAGAAGAGGTCCCTAGACTGCTGTTGGAGTGTGGTGTCTAAAAAAAAAAAGTAAAGATGGAGCTCTAATGCTCATAATGGCAAGTAATTGTACTGATGTTTTATTTAAATCCAAATCTCCTCAATTATTTATCACCAGGTCCAATTATAACACCTCAACAGTGCATTTTTTTACTTCTAATTTCTCCAAAATATGTGTTGCTAGGTATAGCATGGTACAACATGGCTGCCGTCCCAGGAACATTTTGCCAGAGTTGAAATGGCTGTGCCCACTTCCTAATGTGTCACTGCAGTGAACTACTGCTTCTAGTCTTCTGTTTGGGTCCGGGCACTCCTCCTCCAACCGTCTGGGCATGTTGGCACCCACTACAAAGACGCTGAATAGTTGGCTTGTGGTGGGCGTCCGAGGGCCTGGGATCAGAGGAGAGGAGATCACTCATGCTGCCATCTACTTGGCAGGGGCTTTTGGGGCAGCCTCACGACAGATTAGCCCGCAGCGCTAACCTGTACGGCTGCATACCGTTGGCGAAGTACATCAATGGCTGAGGGACTCCCTGTAGACTTTAAAGGCATATGTGCACATGGCAGATCAAATTAAAATGCTGACACTGAGGCGGTTTCATCTTTTGGCACTATCTTCCAAAGAGCCACCTGGACAGTGCTGCGTGCCTGAGCTCATCAGTGTCCTCGCTGCAGATAACTGCTGGTGCTAGCCCAGAAATTTCTACCTCTGCAATTCTGAGCCATATGTCTCTTTGTTACTTTGGGCATAATATAGAACACACTTTCTAATGGATCATTTTATGTTGCACACAATTAAAAAATATACAACCACAAAGAGAAGAGTGAACCAATGGCCACACTACAAAAACAATCTGGAGATGGATAAACTTGAGAATACATTCTTAAACTTTTGTGCAAACACCATGCTTTTTGTACTTTCAATAATATTTAGCATGTAGCATTAATGTAGCATGTAGTGCTAATTGTAGCATTGTAGACTTACATGAAGCTTCATGTAAGTTGCTTTGGATAAAAGCATCTGCTAAATGACTAAATGTTAATGTAGCACATGCACAAAGCTAAGTGTGGCGTCAGTGGCTAATACTCTCCAGTCCAGGAACTGACATGTAGTCTTCACTACCCACAGGTGAGCCCGCACAGGTGAGCACGTACAGGTGAGCACGCTCAGGTGAACACGCACAGGTGAGCACGCTCAGGTGAATACGGTCAGCTGACAAAACACAGGTGAAGAAGCACAAGTGAACAGTCATAAGTGAACACACACAGGTAAACACGCTCAGGTGAGCTGAACACGCTCAGGTGAACATTTGCTTATGTAAGCTTTATAAATAAGGCCTAAAACACTAACCAGAGAATAAAAAAACTAAACAAAAAACTATTCCAAGTCAAGTGTATTTCTGGTCTTTTAAGTCTTGCAAACACTGTCGACTACATTTTTCACCACATTTCCAGTTTAAATTTTTGAGTTGGGCCTTATTTTTGGTTTGTGGTGTGTCCTTGTCGTGCTGTGAACAAGAGGTTTACAATGTTATTAACCCTCCCAACACTCGGGCTGTCTACTCAAGAAAATGCACATGGTATTTGTTAACTTTCAGAAATGTACTAATGAAAATGTGGGTTGATGATGTGCCTAATATCTGTCCTCACAAGATTTTAACGTGTCCCTAAACTCACGGTACCTTTGTGTTATTGTGACATCTGGCGAACCAGCTGCACTTTGTCTTTGTAACGTGACGAAGATCACAAAAAAGAACAAGAATAAAAAGATTGTAATGCTATTGTAATGATTTCCCGGCTCCATATTTTTGGGTAAAAAACACTTAACTCTATGTGTTTGTGTTATTATTCCTTCTAAACACAGTAAGTGGTTATTAATAGAGCATTGTGCAATAGTGCCACACCTTCCCCTAAATAACACATTAGAACATGTGCTTTATGACTTGTTTATTGCTTCAACTTTTAAAATAAGTGACCCGCAACAGCGATGTGGTCAGGAAGGTGGTGTACTAAGTGTAAATCTAAACGGCGTTAAACTGTGTGCTGCAAATATGAGGCTCCCTGTTGCTAATGAGACGGTTTAACCCGAGCAGGCCACGCATAGCTGGAAAGCCTCTGACTGATCACTCTGCTAAGAAGCATTTATTGAAGCTGCCGGATCTTATTTTCACACTGAGTGAACCCGACTCTCGGTGTGTGTGATACATGTGTGCCAGCTGCAGCTCACTTATGATTGACACAAAGAGATTTATGGGACCAGATGGTTCTCGGTTTGTGCGGACCGAGTGTAACTGGCTTTGTTTTGTTTTTTTACCTGCGTTGAGAGTGTGCAGTAGAGGTCTTTTGGGGAAACAGAGAAAGATGAATACATGATTGATGTAAGCAGACAAATATGCATGAAAGAATCTAATTTAATCTTTTTTTTAATAATTTTTTTTTTCCCTTTATTTGCCTTTTACGAAAGTCTCAACTCAAAATCTCAGAGAAAAATGTTGTTAAAGACAAAACCCAGACAAAGGTCTCAGAAAGTGCTCACAGAGTGGACACCTATGGCCCTCTAAAGAAACATGGTGATGTATCTGTGTGCAGACCATCATCCTGTTTTCATCCCCCTTTCCAAAACAGAAACCAACGTAATCTTTGTGTGTGTCCATTTTTGTTTCCCTTCATTCGCCCTGTTTGTGTGTTTAATTGGACATGACTTTCTGCATTTGAAACGAGAAAGTCCGAAAGCCAGGACCCTACAGCCTCAGACTCCCTCAGTTTTCTGTGGGTCTGGTAAGTACTTTTTAGAATCAGTCTGGTCCCTCTTGATTCCTTTTTTGATTTCCAGGGGGCGGGACTAAAGGGATGCGGATTAAACCAATCAGAGAAACAACCTGATGTAAGCAAAGTGACAATAGTTCAAAACACATTTCTTAATGAGTCATCACATAGAACCCGCTCCTTGGGTCTGGCTGGCCAGGCTCCTAAAACTCTGCAACATGACACCGATTGTGTCAGAGATATCAAGTGCGGATCAACGGTGGGCGGCTGCTAATCTTAAGAGGGGGTGGTGTGTTCGTGACGAAAGACTGTTTAAGGATAAATTCTACATTTTCTTGAAGACATTGCTGCTTTTGTGCGTCTGAGAGCCTCTAACCTGACGTCTCTATATCTTTCCCTTGAGCTGTTATGGTACCTTCTGTACACTGTAAATAAGGAAGTGTAAATCCCATCTTGCCTAAAAAAACGCCCTGCATCTCAAAACATCTGACAATGCAAATCTAAACCAAGTGAACCTGCCAAAGTTATGTCCTGACTCATTTTAGGTTTGCTCTTTAAGTGGACTGGCATCACTCACCAACACCAAGTCCGCTCAGGATTTCCTCAAGAGGCGGGGTTTAGGGGGGTTTAAGAGGAAACGACAGGTGGACACAACTCAGTGCTAAAACTTGGATTGCTGATGGGGGCCTGCTAGTGGCTTTCAGCAGGGTCTACTTGTCATCCCCCCCCCCGACTGTTTGTCTGCCAAGCATGCCCCTGTGTTTGAGTCTTGCCCCTCTCAGGACCCCCGAGCAGCTGGAGCTCACGGCACTTGTCAGCAGAAGAGATCGTGTGTCCGTTTGCAGACCAGTGTCTTTTTCCAGCTCCATCCCATGCACTTACAAGCTTATACATGTTCACACTCACACGTTCGCTCAACCGCAGAAGGTTCCTGACACTTACTCGAAGAACAAGACTGCATCAGATTTCAAAATGGCCCCACTGGAGGAGGGGCTGCCACTGAGCTCGGTGGTGACTTACTCTAATATTCCTCTAAATGAGACTGACACACCAGGATAATGTGGTGCATTGGGGAATTACTGCTGCAGGTTAAAGGTCAGACACCGCTCTGAGCAGCTCCAGAGTCGGACAGAGACACAGAGTAACACACATAAACAGAAAAACATGGAGAGCAGTGTTTAGAGGGAGACTCAGGTTCCTGTCTCTGTTTCCCGTTTGTCGTTATTCTGCTCTGTTCATGTCGTAAAAAGTTTAGAAGAACAAGTTCAGTCTAACTTTATGATGTGTTTAAGTGAATTAAGATGGAGCAGTTGCCGAGTAATGAACATGTTGTTCTTATTTTGTTGTGTTCATGTGTTTTTAACTCATAAAACTACTGAATTACTATTAATATTTATTAAATAACTCAATAATTACTGAGTAAATCAGGTTTAACTCTACAAACAATTCAGGTTTAACATTAGCTTTTTTTCACAATTTTAACAAAGGTTTAATGTTGTTAAATACTAAGGACACATGAATGCAGCATCAGCCTGAGTGGACACAGTGCATGGTTTTCCCTCGTGCTGTAAACTTAGACAAAGTGAGAACTGCACCTGAGAGGGTTTAATGGAGCTGTGAGCGGAGTCGGAGTAAGCTCTGCAGGTGAACGTACTCAATGAGTGGTTGCACTTATTGAGTAGTGCTTAGCTGCAGAAAAAGCATAGTTTTACAATAAACGAGCGAAAAAATCTAAAATACACAGATCCTCAGCACAAGTGCAGCAGTAGTGCTCTTATATCCACCAGACTTCTCTGCTTCACCCGCTCACGTTCGAGAGGACGTGCAGACTGGACAGCCCAGATCCATGTCAGGCCGGCCGCTCAGAGAGGAAACCCAGGCGCAGTGTCATGTGCCAAGTTAAATAAAAGTGATGTCAACACGTTCACCCTGGCAGTGATGAATTTTAGCAACACTCAGACCGTTTTGTCACTGTTACGACTGGCTCTAACTAAACTAACTCCTTTATTGTGGTTAGAGTGGTTCTAGATTTAATAAACATCTTACATGACAGTAAAAATAATGGAGGTTACAGTTTTAGCTGCAATTCTTAAGTCAGTATAGTATAGTGTGTTTTATCCACCATATTGGCATAAAGAAAAAAGAGTGAGATATGAACAGGTTAGACCTTATTTACTACTTTAATTTTACAGTTATTGAGCTGTATGTTACAAAACATTATTAATACAATATCTGTGACTTATATCAAGGACCAGACCTAAGTTTAGTTAAAGAGACAACCTTTCCCAACCTTTTATGCGCCACGGACCAGTTCAGACCGGTCTTTAAGGTGTGGCGGATAAATACTCAAAATAAAAAGATACAAGCAGCATAAAAACTAATAGTAATATTTTCTAAATATATTAATAAACCTGTCTTTTAATGCAGGGTGCTTGGTCTCTAAGTGGCGAAGCGGTTTTAAAGGCTTCATTGCCTCATTAGAGCCGGCAGAGCATATTCTGCAGAGCGGGCTTGGAGCGGGAATCACTGTCGCTATAAATCTATATTTTAAGTAGGACTCTTGGTATTGTCTGTTTAAAGGCAACTTACTTTGTCTTGGAAGACGTAGGCTCTTCTTCTGTCCCTCACTGGGTCTTTTCCCCTTTGCGAAGAAACTTTCCAAAGACGTTTGTTTTTTACTCATGTTGCTAACGTTAGCTTGGGGGTTTAATTTTAGCGGCAACGTATCACGTGACCGGGACAGGCGTCAAGAGTGAGTCATAGACGGATGTAACAGAGGGAATCCGGTCATTTTTCAAAATAAAACTTTGTTCAGAATCTGATAATAAATAAAACAGAAATAATGTAAGTTATTTATTCCTTCTCTGCGGCCGGTACCAAATGACCCAGTACCGCGGCACCGGGTATCGGACCGGTATCTGGAATCGGACTGATATAACTATATATTTGCACCACTGGATTTTGTTGTTACATCATTTTCACCGAGGACAGTATTTTTACAGATGCAGGACAACTCAACGAGTGGCAGAACAAACAAAAAAATAACTCTTCAAAGATTCAAAGGATTCAGTCCTTGAGAACTGAAGAGGTCCAAGGATCCAATCTTGAGACACTCACACGTGAGAGGTTCTGTCGAGGAGTCACTAAAAAGTCTTCTAGCCCAGGTCTCCAGATGTGAGACGTGGATATCATGGCCCACTGTACGGTCCAACAGCACCAGAGCACCACCAGGATCAGCAGACTGAAGAAGAATGGCCTTAATAGTGTCCTTGGGAGAAAAAGGTAGTGAGGTTATAAAGTCTAACAAACTTTAACAAGGCTTTAGACTTTGGTAACTTAAACACTTCCAATATGAGTCTTTAGCCAAAGCTTCTTTCCTCAAGCCGCCGCCGTTTCCTGTCAAACTAATTCCACATGTCAGACTGACCTGAAATGTATTTTGTGTTACAGATGCCTTCAAAGGACAGCTCTACAATCTGGGCTAAAAATACCTCTGCCAAATCAAATGATTGAAATGTCCGAGGAGGATGACGTCTGGTGACAGCTGCTGAGGGGTTTTTACTCTAAAACAGTGGAACAAAGCTTGTGTGGTTTGTATTTCGTTAAGGGGATAGTTGTGTGCTCTTGTCTTGAAGTTGGTCTGTGACAAGGCACAACTAATACATTACCCTTTGTGCAGCTGGGATATAATTACAAAACTATTTAAAGGTTTATTTTTGGGCAGATAGGGTTACTGCACATAGCATAGCACAGTAGCCTATTGTAGAGAAGGTACAGTGTAGTATTGGGTAATGTAGTGTATTATAGTATAGTGTAGTGTGGGGGTGTGGAGTAGTACATTTTGTAATTACATGTTTAATTGTTTAATTATAAATAAATATAAGAGACTCAGTGTTTCAGAACCTCCATAAACCTCTAACCTCAGACCAGTCCATGTCTACTCAAACACAAACAGCACATGTACAAGAAACCTTTTTGTTTCTGTGTTTATATTCTCCCGACACCCCTCCCATCGCTCCGTGTGCGTCCCAAGTACTTTGCAGCTGATTAGTGGGACAGCGTGTCGCTGTAGGGCCCCAGAGGCTGTGGCGTGAAGGTGACATCTATCACTTAGGACCATGGCGTGCTATAAATAGCATCCGCGAGCCCCCTGTGGCCCCGCCTTGTGACAGCTATGGCTCAGTGTGAGGGGTGCGGTGGGGAGGGGGCAGCTGACATGGAGCTGGGGAGAGATGGAGGGAGCAGGCAGAGGAGGATTTATCATGCTCCTATGTTCACTGTCATTGCCACACATACTATCTCAATTAAACTGCTCTGACGCTGAAACTCAGGCCTACACAAACTTTATAAGGTCCTAAAAGAAGCATAAAAGACTTTTGTTCATTAATAGGACAAGATTTGTTGAATAAAATACTTAAATCACTAAAGTTTTGTGATTTATTGCAGAAGTCCATTAACACTAGAGTCACATAACTTACGGCCAAAGAAAGACATCGGCGTAGTGTCCGAAACGACTATTAATTGAGTGCACTATATTATCCTCTATGTTGTGCTGCACCATTGAAGAGTTAGGGACAAGGGAGTGCATTCGAGCACAGCCAGAGCAAGTATTCAGCGTTTAATACGTCTTTTAACACTGCAAAACAGCTCAAACAGAGTATAAATACTGTCAATTCAATCACTTGTTTTTACAGTGTTTATAGAGGAGTATTAGTATTTTTTGGAAGAAAAACTGGTTCTGTCTTACTTTCTTTCTTTTTTTTTTTTTAAGGAAAGCAAGAGAGGTCTGAGACATAGACAAAAAATAAAAGCAGGTAATGGAGCTTTAAGAAAATGTGTTTGGAAATTACTTATGAACTCAAAAGGATTAAGTAAAATTTAACAGACATACTACTGAGGTGGGTACACACCTGAGGTTCACCTGCACATGTCTTTGGAGGCTTGGAGGAAGGGAAGAAAACATTAAGCACCCAAAGAAATATAATAAAATACAATTAAAAGACACCTTACCTGTTTCCAAATTGTTACTGAAATGGGCCGCCTTTGGTTTCTCCAACACATTAGATTTTCTCCAAATTTATTACAAAAAATGACTCAAAAACACAAAGATCATGTCATAGAGTTATTTTGTTATATTACAGTATATTTGCCTGGCCAGCCATACCCATTCATTTCATAAAGTGAGATGAGTCTGTAATCCCTTTCTTTGACAGAGATTGTCACTTAGCGTTGAAATCCCACCGAACCAATTATTTATCTCTGATTGGTTGCATCCAGAGACAGGTTCATCTGTTGGTACTGCCTCCTGGAAATGCAACTCAAATCCACAGAACAGAACAGAAACACATGAACAATGCTGTAGGTTGCTTTGCAAATCAAATAAATGAATCAAGTCAATCTAAGTTGCATTCAACAAATCAGGACAGCGTTTGAAACTGTGAGTGAAACCTTATTTTTTCACATCTGTTTGAAAAGCTTAATGAGACCACATTGCCAAATCAGTCTTGTTAGTTTCTGCTCTGGGTCCGGCTCAATAATTCATGTTGAGCTCAGGATGTCACCTCTGCAGCCACCGGCTTCTTGGCCCGGCCTCTCGTCTGGATCGGAAAGCCGCCTTCTGCCATTAGCATAGCTCCCGTCACGTTAACAGTTGGGCCTTCTTCCAGCGGAGACATCCACACTGGTCCTCGTCCTGCCTTCCATGGCGTCAGTTCAGCAAATGGACATTAGTGCTCGCTGCTGTAAACCACCACATTTAGCTCCCTGCTGCTTTTAGTGCACAACTGACGGAGGAGTCGGGGTTCGTGACAGAGATGTGCTTGATTTAGACCATCACTGTGTACGTGGTTTTTATAGGTTTAAAATTCCGGATGTAAATGTAAAGCAAAGATGCTAACCTAACCCCTAAAAACGCTGAACTGTCATAAATAAAGTGTTTGTTTTTTTTCAATAAAGAATGTGCTGGTAAAAATGTGCCGCTATGTGCTTTTTTAAATAAAAGCTAAATACAAATATCATGTCTTTTGTTATCAAAATTATAACTTGATTAACAATAATTATATTTTCACAGGAGCTTCTGCTCAGTGGTAAATGGTCCAGGGTTCAATCATTTTCTTTTTCCTTATGAATGTTAAGAGTCGTGGGTGACTAGAGCCTATCCCAGCAGCTTTGGGAGGCGGGGTCTGGACAATGGTCAGGTAGTCTTACACAAGGCGGACACTTAGAGACAGACACTGACAGTTAATCATTCACTCTAACATTCCTTCACTAGGAACTGTGTGTTCATGTTCTGCTGCAGACGAGTTCTGGGTTATTCTTCTTTAAAATCCTGTTCGAGCCCCACAAACCCAGACTGATACCTCTGTGTGTGAGACAATGACAAAGCAACCTTTAGACCCCTGTTGGAAATGGAAACTTACCCGTACTGTAGCACTGAAAACAAGGCTTACTACCACGTTTAGTGCTACTGCTAACAAAACAGAACTAACAAATGTAAAATAACCCTTTATTGTCAAGGTCATCCAGTCTCTGTTAAAGAAAAAAAAACATTAAATCTGTGATCTCGAAGCATTAATGCAGAATAGTAAAGAAGAAGATGCAATAATATTACTTAAAGGTGGGTGTTAGGGAACAGGAGAGTGTGTGCAGAGCGGTGGCAGCCCTCCCACCGTCCTACCTGTGGTGGAACAGATTGGACCCGCCGCAGCGCGTTCTGATTGCCGTGGCGACCAAGCATCAGCTGACAGATGGCTGCCTCCGAGCGCAGGGCACCGGGCCGTCTGCAGCTTCCACTGATTGGAAGCCGGTGCACACAAGACACACACACACACACACACAGCACTCCTGATGCCCACGTGCACACACACTCTTGGCCGGGGAAAAAGAGCAGCGGACATGTTTGTTTTGATCTTCAGGACTCATACATCTTCCATCGTCTCTGTCCCTGCCAAGTGTAAGTGGCCAACACACACACATCTAGGTCACACTGTGTGGGTCACGCATCTCTGCCAAGTGCATGGTATGTGACATTTAAACTACTTGTTTCACATTAGGCTCAAAATATCCCAATATGTCATTTTGTGAAAGACAATTGCATTATAAAAAAAAATTGAGGAATCGAGTCAGCAAACCCATAAAGCTGTGAAATAGACAATAAAAAAAGCATGAAGCATCAATCCTTATCCAGCACAATTCATTTTTCTCTGCACCATTAACTTCCTCACTGGCTGTCTCTTGCGCTCTCAAACACAAACAGAACTCTGACGCAAATGGACAACACGTGTCTCCACAGCTCCGCTCGCCATAAAAGTCTTCTTATGATGAAAGAAAATTAATAAGGATCAGTAACTTACAAATGCATGACAGAAGGTCATTTCAGGCTGGTTTAGGTTTCTATATTTCCTGAACTAGATTATTTACCTCTGATGCTTTTGTGGCAGGAGTTATTCAGCTCTCACTTGCAAGAAAATTATAAATAACACCAATTCATGGCCAAGGCTTAGTCTTGTTTGTTTTTTTTCTGACGGTGTTCACATTGGGGTTTCTTCTTTTCTGGAAACAGCTTTAACTCTCGTTTGTGATTAACACTGAAGCATTCCTGATCCATGCAGTGGTTTCAGACTCAGGCCTGTTTTTAATACAGTACTGCTTTGAGCCTAAAGGTCACCAGCCTCCAACATTGACCTTTGACCTTCCACAGAGATTCCTCCAGATTTTCTGAACATTTTGATGATATTATGTTTTGTAGATGTTGGATATTACATCTTTCTGAGATTGTTCTACCGTTTTTAGACTCTGTGTTTCACAGATTGGTGATCCTCTGCATCTTCACTTCTGAGATACTTTCTTAAATATTCCATTTATACAAAATTTATTTATTCATTCATTTCTTTCTTTTTTTATTAAATGTTTTTTCTTTGGCGAATGAGGATTATTTCTCGTCCAATCAGCTGACCGCAGTGTTAAGCGTCACCGTTTTTAAAAAGCGGACCACAAACCTGGACCTTCTTGGGACCCCAGGCT
Organism: Neodontobutis hainanensis; assembly: GCA_024349245.1. Classification (NCBI taxonomy): domain Eukaryota; kingdom Metazoa; phylum Chordata; class Actinopteri; order Gobiiformes; family Odontobutidae; genus Neodontobutis; species Neodontobutis hainanensis. The sequence goes on along the minus strand of JALDNG010000002.1, from coordinate 16,503,280 downwards.
GAGGTGTTCTCAAAATGAATACGGAACACTTTTTGAGAACCCTTTAAACCCCTTTTGGTGGAAACGCACATGAAGCAACCCCCATCGTACCTTCCCAGTGGAAACGAGCATTATGACTTTAACATTCTTAAAAAGTTACTGTGCGGGAATTTGGAACGATTGGGACATGTAGCTTTAACTTCTTTGATCCAATATTAATATTTGTAATTAAAAAAAGTTTCTCGTCTCCCGTTCGTTTGGTGGAAGTGTTGACCTCTGACGGGCCGAGCCATTGATCAGGCCGGATTGCAGGAGACAGCAGCCCCGAGGCCCTCAGAGGAAGAGCCTCTCATGTCCTGGCAGACCTTCCAACAGAATGTGTAATTCTGCAGCAGCTTCCTCCTCACCTTGTGCCAACTCATTTACAATTCAAACACGCACCAAGGTGCTCAAGAGGAAGCTAATAAATACAGATTATGGAAACATGACTATTGAATGTCTATGCTTTTTTTTTTTTTTGCTGTAATATGGGACCAACACCAACCGTGGCCCTGAACACGGACTGGACTCAAGTGTGAATCCCAAATGTGTGATGGGTAAGAATGTGACTAAATACCCAAGTCTTAATTTAGTCAGTGTAGACAGACCCAAGCAAAAAACCCAAGCTGGAATCAAACCCGGGTCACCACCAACCTGCCAGGCACTCTGAATCTTTTGGAATTCAAATCTGTTTTCAGGGTATAAAGTATAAAAAGTCCAGGGTGGACCAAAAACAACTGGGCTCTCCAATCTAATAATGGTAATGAATGAATATAAAGAAAACCAGCAAACCTTTTAACCAATGCAAATAAAAGAACTGTGACACTGTACTTTATGCTCATTAAATGCAAAGTAAAAGTATTCTGCGTGATCACATTCCAGCATATTGTTACAGTGGCTCAGTGGTAGAGCGGACGTCCTTAAACCGGAAGGTAGGCAGTTCGATTCCCGTTCTCCCCACAGTTCATACTGTCGTTGTGTCCTTGAGCAAGACACTTCCCTCCTTGCCTCCAGTGTCTGAGGCACTGGTGTAAGAATGTTTAGTGAATGTATTTGGTGATGGTCGGAGAGTCCGTCTCTGTTGTCTGGCTACAGATGTAGCTTACCACCACCAGTGTGTGACTGTGGAGTGAATGAATAATTAATATGTAAAGCGTCTTTGCGTATAATATAAAGTTGATATAATAATAATATTAAAAGAAAATATTTAAGATGTCTTTATTGTCAAGGATTTTAATCAGAGTTTAGCTCAAACAGGAAGCTTTGGTCAAAACATGTTGCATGAGAGCGCCCCATTGGTCAACACTGATGTCAACAAGCAAGTAATGGTGACCAATAATACAGAGAAAACCTAAATGCAAAAAGAGGAAGCAAAGTTAAATGCGGATAAAGATTGATAATGTATTGAGATAATGGGATCATCTCAGTAGTTGCTTTGCTGCTGAACTTTGAGCTGGAAGTTAAAGGTCAGCTCTAAACTATGGTTGTGTAAAAATATGTCCAGTTTTTAAAAAAAAAAAAATTTCTGAGACTCACACTGCTCATGTTCTTGAGTGTTAGCTGCAGCTCTTTTACACCAAACTACAGACATGGTGCTCTGACACACCTGTTCCACACCAGTAGCTAATACTCTGTACTGCGATAGGTCCACAACAGGTTCTAATGTGACCCTTTAGGAAAAGTAATCGCCATAGTCTGAGTTTGTGCTAAACCTGTTCTTGAAATAGTGCCATGTTCCTGTCTATTTGTGCGTTGGGCGTTCTGTAGTGTGCTCCAGCTTTGGACACTTGGGCTCAGGTTCCACTGCCCTCCACAAAAGTGAAAAGCTCATCAGGAGATAATTCTGGCAGCTGCAACAATGTCAGTTATGGGCCGCTGTCACCTTATCTCGTGAGGCTTCCTCGCCCCGCTGCCCCTGGGCCGGCCCCCGGGAGGACAGCTTAGTGCTCGTTCTGGCTAACGCAGCGAAACAGCACAAGGGTCACAGATCAGTCTTTTTAATAGGCCTGTCATATCTGTTTTTAGAACTTGTGGACGTCTGGGGGGCAGCGAAGAAAGTGACCTCAGAGTGATGTGACAAACTGTAAAGAGCTTAAGAAGTGTAGCATTCGGCTGAAGGAAAGGGTTCAAGGCAGGGAAGAAGACTGTAAAATTACAAATGTCGCCATAAGTAGCCTTCAGTGGTCAGTATTTTTAACTGGTAACAGCTTACATATACAGGAGAAATGAATGGTTACAATGGAAATGCTAAAATAATTAACTTCCTTTGACAAATAACTCAGATTTTGATTTATATTTGACAGGGCTTGACAAAACAAAATTAGAAAAGTTGACTGTGACTGCAAGAAGGGGGCTAAAATGTATTTTCTATTAAAATGATCCTCTTTCTAACCCATTTTAAGACAACATCATATACTATAAACCAGTCCAGATAACAATAAAATATTGTTTTTTTTTAAGTTTTTTGCGAGATGGCAATTAATGGAAATAGTCCAAACCCAGCCCCCTGATTTCAGCTTTGTTTTGTATGTCTTGGTGTTAAGGTCATGGCCCTGATCATATATAATGTGTGAATATCAGTATTTCCTTTGACTTCTCATAATCATTTTTGTTAAAGTTAAAGCTTCACTGCCTAATGAGGGTAAAACTTTATTTATCTCTGTTTCACTTTACATTTTCCATTTATATATACTTTTTTGAGCAGTTTTGCTGTGTTCAAAGTCATACCCGGCGTTGAATATGCACTCTCTCGTTTCTGTATCAGATCCTTAGGGCACAGATTTGAGTTTTTAAATTTTTACCACAATATTTTATACCACAAAAATGCAACTAAACACATAGAGTAGACAAAATATAATGACACAACAAAAGACTGAACATAAGTGCACAATAAAATGTTTACAGTTTTGGACAGACCCTAAATGTGCAGTGACCATGTGGTTCTGAATTATTTCCCTGAAAAAAAAATGAACTGAAATGCGGTTGTCTTCAGTTGATATTAATTCTCCAATAGTTAAGAGAGTGTTTAGTTCAGAAGATCCAAGATTTGTGACTGGTTTGTTTTAGAGTAATGTTATTCTTTCTAGGTCTTTGGATTGATTTATATAGAACATGTTCAAATCCATCAAAAACCTTATGAAAACCACATAAAACCTGTTCAAATCCAACAAAAACCCATTCTTCAGTTAAATTAAATGCTGATTTTTTTTGGCGACCTTCTGTTTGGGAAATACTGGTTTAGAGGACATTCTCAATTCATCCTCATATAATATCCAATGCATACATACTTTACAGACACTGTGTAACATAAATAGTAACTGTGGTATTTACGAGGATGCACTTTAGCCCTATCATAACACCTGGGCCGGCCCTCCAGTAACAGTAACACCTCCTGCTTCACAAGGGAAAGGGATAACTCACGCTGACAAATCAATTTCTCTCCGCCCTTGTCAGGTTTCTTCTCCCGACAGGCATCGACTCTATATGAAAGGGATTACGTATAATCCACAGATATCTGGATGCCTGTTATATATTCGCAATATTCAGTCCCGCAGACTCCTATTGCACAGACAAAAAATAATAATCTGTGTAAACTCACCAGAGAATATTGTTGTGTACACAGTGATACGAGCTAAAATCTGCAGGAGTAGACAAACAGGGCGCCATCATTCAGCAATATACCTCCAGCCACCAGAGGGCAGGCTCCAAAAGCAGAAATCTAATGGCAACTTAACAAGAGTAAAAATCATAAACGGACGTATTATTCAAATGAATACACTAATTTATCCAATGTGGCTCAGTGGTGGAGCAGTTGTCCTATAACCGGAAGGTTGGTGGTTCGATTCCCACAAGACACTTAACCCAGTGGTGTACCAGCTGTAACAGTGGTGAATGGAAGCTTAATGTAAGTTGCTTTGGATAAAAGGGTCAGCTGAATGAATACAATGTAAAGCCCGGCTGTAATTCTTATTGTTACTATTGCATGTGGTTAGTTTATATACAATCTATGGTTTAGAGACATACTCATGTTTAGACAAACAAAGACATATACAGTATATGGTCACGCTGCCGTTGGGTCCTGTTTGTCGATTACTGAGCTTTGTCATGTCTTAAACTTATAAAGAACCAGCTAGTTAACCGTAATTTTGATGTGATCAAGTGCCGCAGTTACAAAGAAAATGAAGACGCTGTTTTTAGTTTGTTGTTTTCACGACTCGCTCAGACAATGTGTTATTGTTGATATCTTTTAATAACTATTATTAAACAAATCAGTTAAGTATAGTAGGATCCAACGCTGCGAACGAGTCAGGTTTAACGTTAGTTTCTTTCATCTTTGTAGCAACGACTAAATGCTGTGAAATACTAAGGACACATGAACGCAGCATCAGCCCGGGTGGACACAGTAGGCTGCTTCTGTTCTCTCTCTTCAAGTAGACGTGAACCCAGACAAGGTGTAAACTCTAGCTCATCAAAGTCCAGACCTGAAAGGTTAAATTCATATTATCTGAAAGAGCAATGTAGATTGATTTTAAAATAGTGAGACAATCACAGAAAAGACACTCCATTGGTAAATAAACCTTTTTTTTTTAATATGTGTGTGTTTGTGACTTTGTGTGTGTGTGTGTGTGTGTGTGTGTGTGTGTGTGTGTGTGTGTGTGTGTGTAAACCATTGTTTTAAAGCATTAGCAGATTCAACACAAATTATACAGCATACTAAATACTGGTTGATTATTGTAAGTGACATAAGTTTAGTACATTTAAAATCAGATACGTCTAATAAGACTGTAACTGAATGAACTCACTACTACATTGCTGTACTGTATTGATTTATAGTTGGTACAAGTCAACACTATAATTGCGACACCCACAAACAACCCCGAGGCTCTAATTCCCATGTGATACTGTGCTCTGAGTAAGCTTTATATTTATATCCTCTGTCAGTGCAGAGCTGGGACACTCGCTGCCTCGTAAATCTGGCCATGCTTAGCCAGCACAAATTTCCTCCTCATTAGAGCTCCATACTCTGTGGAGGTACATATGTGTCAAAGTCGTATCAATCAACCCTTACACCGTACACCTGGCTTTAGCTTTTCAGATCGTGCCCTATTTCTGTTCAACACTGATTTAAAGCATTTAACCGTCAAGTGGCCACTGTAGCAGAAAAAAAAGACTGAGATTAAAAAGGTTTTTGCTGGTGTCAATCTGTTCAGAAAATCACAAATCTTGAGTTTCAACAACCTGGTGACCAAATGTGGGACAAAGCAGGAAAATAAATGCCGGGGAGTACAAATATTCCAATGGCTTTGTTTTTTTTATAGAAATATTCAAATGAAGGAAGGTGGAAACATTTGGGTGAGGCCGACTCTGGCACCACGCTTAACAAGGGTCTGAGGGTTTTCAGGAAATTAAACCCAACGAGGCTACCCTGGGGTTTTCACCTTGAGAATATGAGAACAAACATTCTTCTGTTACTAATGTAAAGAAGTGGGCGAGGGGGTATACTGGCAGGTGGTTCGTCTATTCTCCGACCAGGTATTTATCTAAAGCACCTGCTCTTTGCAGACTCTGTGAGACTGGTTAACCTCGAAGATTCACTGTTGCAATTTTTTCATGACACCAGAACGTGACTAAAAATCCAATCTTTGTCAATAAAGGCAACATAAAAGCAGTTTAAAAGAAAAGAAACCATTTTACATTCATAAAATTTAGGTTTTATAGGGATAAAGCATTTCTTTGTTTGTAATAATACAAATGCTACAGAAAGACTATATTTATCTACTATTCTCTGCATGAGAAATCTACAAACCCACTGCATTCTGTGTCTATTTAACTGTGACGCTGGTTATTTTGCAGTTTTCTCCTGGCTAGTGATGCCCTGTGGGTGGATACAGCCCATCTTTGAAGTGCCAACCCGAGCCACAGGGAGGTCTGGTATAAAACAGGCTCAATCTGTCGGCTCCTCTCCACCTCCCACACTAAGCCCGAGCCCTTCAGTCAAGCTTCACACTCTCCTCTCGGGGGAAACATGGATGTCAGAGACGGCAGGTGTGAAGGAAGATTAGAAAGCCGAGTGAGAGCAGAATGGAGGAGCAGTGATAATGGGCAGGGAAGTGAGGACAACATACTGATGGTGTGAGCGCCTCTCTGTTTTCACGCAGCACATCCAGGTTAAATTTAAGTTAATTGTGTGTGCTTGTGCATCAGCTGTGCACATATACACTGCTAATAGCCTTTGTTTCTCCTCGGAGAGCGCTAGTCGTCAGGCCCGTGTGATGGACAGCTTTGTGGTTGGCAGTGAAAATGGAAGGAAAAGCTCCCAGGCCATCCACTTCTCAGAGCAGCAATTATCTCCCAGCCTCAGCCTCACACCATGGGCGTGCATGAGAATGAGCCCGGGGGCTAGCCTCAGCGTCTGGCACGTTCTCTGTGGAGATGCACACAGCAGACACACACAGGCCTGGGGAACAAACGCAGTGATGGACGTACTCTGAGGCTCACTCATGCAGAGGGAGTTAATGGACAGATCTATAACGTGCCTTACACACATACAGTGTAGTATGTCCAAATGGCTGATTTAATTGATCTTTCTGGGGAGCTGAAGCCTATCCCAGCTGTTTGGGGCAAAAGGAAGGATTCACCCGCAACAATGGAGCGTAAATCGCAGGGCTAACGCATTCACTCTCACATTGATTATTCTATTTCTTATTCTGTACAAAGAATTAGTCTGGTCCCTCTTGAATTGTGTTTGATTTCCAGTAGGTGCGACAAATGGATGCAGTTTAACTCAATCGGAGAAACCAACGACCTGACGGAAGCAAAGCGACGACGGGACTAGTTTCGCGTTTTTATGAGCCATGGTATTGTGACAGCCTTTCTCCTGTGATTATTAGTGTCTTCAGCGTCAACGTCCTGAAGTGTTTTTGCAAAACATGGAGTATGTCATTAGCCACAATCCAACTGGTCATTAACATAGAGTATATATAGTGTTGTTCCAGTTTTGTAAAGATAAACTTATGAAAAGTAGTTAGCTTACTGTTCTCTGCGCCTCGCCGTCTTGCTAAGGAAAGGATATATTACTATAGGCAATAGAAGGATTTACTGTCTGTCACAATTTTATGACAATGTGAGATACTTGGTGGCATTGTTCTTTGATTCTGTTGGGCCTTGTACAAGAGCTTATTAAGCCACAAGGTCCCGTTGCAGCCAATCGTGCACAATTACTTCATTATTTTATCGTTTGTGTTCACGAGTTGAAACTGAGCCACTGTGGCAAAGCAATTTCCCTTGTGAATTACTAAAGTTAAGTCTCACATTATAACAAAGGCTGAACATGGAATAATAAAGCCCAAGATCTTATTTGCAGAACTGTATTAATGACTGCATTGCATTGCTTTGGCCTTAACTCTTCTTCACACAAGAGTGAGCTGAACGTGACTAGCGCTAGAATCAGACACATATGGCATGTACAAACACGTAGCACTGTCACTATGCGCCTGTTGTTTGTTTGCTTGCCTAGCCCATTACTTACATTGGTGTAGCGTCTGTGCGCAGAACAAACACTATTTCAAGTGAACACTTCTCGACCGGCTGAGGATGCTTGTCCTTCCCGCCCATTTTCTCAAGATGAAAGTGCAAACACTTCCACAGCTGCTCTGTATTTCTTGCTGGCAGTGGAGTGTGCTGTAATACTCACATTAATATGGATAAACCATACTGTATTGTCTGCATGGCTTGAATAATCTAGGGTTATGTGTCCGTATATTACACTGTGACTCAAACTAACAAGGCCGTAACAGGAACACTGAAAGATGCGGTAAATAGACTTGTTCACGGTGCCCTTGACATTTGGATGATTCCACGGTCATTGAACGTGGCTGAGCAAATATGCGTAAGCTTCAATAGCTCGGTTTGCAAAGGTGTCTTGTTTATGTCGTAACCTCTAGGAACAGTCTGACTTTTTATTAAAGGTGCATTAAACAGTGCACGGCTGAACATAATCAACAGTGTTCCACCAAATGGTAACACTTGCTGTATTTCTTTATTTTAGGATTAATAGACATTTAAAGCTCCAAACAACCTTAACCAACATTCAGTACACTCACCTGCAGAGCTTACCCCGACTCACAGCTCGATTAAACCCTCTCAGCTGGAGTTTACAGCACAAGAGAGTACTGCGTCTGTAGGGTTACACTATTAGGGTTACACTTGTAGGGTTACACTTGGACTAATGCTGCGTTCATGAGGTCTTAGTATTTCATCGGACTTGCGTTACATGCTAATAAAACTGGCTTTAAGTCAATTAATAAAAATCAACAGTAACATGTGTTAAAAACATGATTCAATGACTGCACCCCCAGTCGGAGTTCACAGCAGTTTAAAAAAATTGGACAAATTCAATAACTAAAGCTTCTCTACCTGCAGGTAAACGGGCTGATTATTATCTTTCTGTTCTCACACAGCTTTTATGCTGCATCCTAGTGTTCAGTGAAAAAGTCGATCTACAATATTTTATTTTATAGTGAGACAAATTAATAAAACAAAAGAGGCCCTTTGTAAAATCAGGATATTCTCCTAGTGGGACATGCCTAAAATAATTTCCCAATGAGGTTCAGGAGGCTCTGACAGATGCATGAGCTACTGTATACCTACTGTATACCTACTGTATACCTACTACTGTATACCTACTGTATACCTACTGTATACCTACTACTGTATACCTACTGTATACCTACTGTATACCTACTACTGTATACCTACTGTATACCTACTGTATACCTACTGTATACCTACTACTGTATACCTACTGTATACCTACTGTATACCTACTACTGTATACCTACTGTATACCTACTGTATACCTACTACTGTATACCTACTGTATACCTACTGTATACCTACTACTGTATACCTACTGTATACCTACTGTATACCTACTACTGTATACCTACTGTATACCTACTACTGTATACCTACTGTATACCTACTGTATACCTACTACTGTATACCTACTGTATACCTACTGTATACCTACTGTATACCTACTGTATACCTACTGTATACCTACTGTATACCTACTACTGTATACCCACTGCTGTATACCTACTACTGTATACCTACTACTGTATACCTACTGTATGCCTACTGTATACCTGCACTGTATACCTACTGCTGTATACCTACTGTATACCTGCACTGTATACCTACTACTGTATACCTACTGTATACCTACTGTATACCTACTACTGTATACCTACTGTATACCTACTGTATACCTACTGTATACCTACTGTATACCTAAGAAGCTCCTGTCGATGTGAAGGTGCAGTGCCTTTGAGCTCCTTCTGTGGGACCCAGCTCCTGATTTCTTTGTCTCAATCCCTAAAAGTCTTGTTCATGTTGCTACCGTCCTGGTTAGAGCAGTCTTGACACCTTCTGAATACATTTATCAATTTAATAAATGGAAAAATATTTTCCAAAAAATGGCTGAAATGAGTTTCTTTCGTGGTCAAACAGGAGAGTGGCTCTGTCTAAATAAGCTTGTCTTTGTTTTATCTATCATTCTTTGTCTGTAGCGCCTGTATTGTTGCTGGTGTGTATTGTGTAGACAAAGCTGACACTTGGCACACACAAACACACATAGCAACTGCTGCTTCTTTGTGTGCTCTGCTAATATTTACACTGCCAGCCTCACCACTGCCGCTATTGAGTTTGACCATTCAAAATAATGTTTGCATAGTATTAGAACGACAGCAGGGGAGCAGTGTCTGGGCAATAAGGCCAGTGGCCCTGTGGTTGGGGCCAGAGAAACGAGGGGGAGGGTGATGGTGTGGGCACAGGGGCCACTCATTTTAAGGAAATGTGTGGCTTTAACTTTTCTATATGCACATTTTGGCAACAGAAGCATTTTTAACACATGTTCACGTACAGAAGCCAAAAAACACCACATGGAGGACCTAGAGGTCAAGAGTGTTTTTAGGACCTGTGCTTCCACATCAGAGGATGTTAAACTGAGTTTTGTCTTATACATCACTAAAGCCTAGGGTCTTTTAGGTCATGGCTCTTTTCTTTTGTGACTTATTATCATCAAATGCACCAGAGTAATTCCTATTTGTGTTAAGTGTTGACATAAAACAACGGAACTACCTTTGTTTTAAACTAAAAACATATTTTGCGACATCATTTTTTTTTACCAGTTTTGGGAAAAAAATGTCTTGGAAGATTGGAAATGTGGTCACCCCACTAAAGCCACAAAAATAACAAAGTAAACACTCACATTAGCATTGCAAACAATTTACAAATGCATCTTAGGTAAAGTCAGACTTGCATATCACCTCGAGGCTGTGTAGAAAACTGTAAATACCACCTGCTAATGTTAAACAACGCAGCAGCTAACACATATGAGTCACGTTTCTGTCTTTATGTAGTGCCTTTAACTCTTAATGGAAATATGGACAAATCCATCCATTTTCCATCCACAGCCTTTACGTGTTATTGCACATTTATAGTCACTCACTAATGTCTTCTACCCACTCACTGACAGCACCACAGTCAGTTACTTTGTCCATTAAAAGTGAATTGTGGTTGCACACAGCTCATGTTGTTAACACATATTTAATGGGTCTGATGAATAAATGTGGACTTAACCTGAAAGAACACTTTCCCTGAAAGTAGGACTGATGTGACTCTGTGAATGATTGGCCTGAGTCTGAACACGGGCAGTTTATTCTGGCTAGAATCACTGTCCATAGTCCTGTCATCGTTGCCAATAAAGCAGGTCATAAACACTCACAGAAGGTTAATCAGTGTCTAATGCTTGAGTGAGGCCAAAGAGCTATGACTCAACAAGTTCCTCAATCTAAAACAAAGAAAGCATTGTTTGGTTATACACTAAACCAGAGCGATTGTAACAGTTGGACTTTTGTCTTGTGGGTTTTCTTTTAGGCCAGGTCTTTCTTCAGAGGTCTCCATTATAATGACTAAGGGCTGTATCAATTAAGATTTACCTTTATCGGAGTAAAGAGGCAGGACTCATCTAGTTTCTTTTACTGAATTTAGTCAAATGTTGTGAGCTGGTGCTACATATGAATGAACTGTTAGCGTTCATATGGTTTCCAACAACAGTTTCGCAAAAGAAATATATCATAATATTCATCTGTATATAAATATAATGAATTAAATGCACACGTGGATAACAACAACCGACCCAACCAAAAGTGACACCATCAAAAACTTGTTATGACAGAGGTCGCAGTTTTTCAAAAGGGAGCAAACTAAAATCTACAAATAAAATGTTTTTATTTGTCAAAAATGATTGCTGATGAATGTTGTAGGCCTATATTTGGTTGATGAGAAATAAGTAAGATGCAACACTGCAAAACTGCATGCTAACTCAAACTGAATAGCTACTTACTGAGTTACCACTCAGATTGAACTAGCTAACCTCACTCGTAACGGTAAAACAGTCTTCAAACTTCAAAACTAAAACTGACAGATTCTCGGACACAATGAGCCCGTTTGGCCACAGTCTGGGCAAAAATACTTTACTTGGAGCAGTTCAAGATGAATTTTTGGTAAAGTTGGTAAACTCACACAGATCTGATTGACAATTTCTTTAGCCAGAGTTAACTGATTAAATGAGATTTACAATTACAAGCGGACATGTTTCGGTTTGTCCAGCATTTATCTTTAGCTAGCAGTGCTAATTGCTAACAAGCTAACAACAAAATATGAAGCTGATAATGTTCTCCGCGATGACCTGACATGTGGTCGGTCAGTTGTCATTTACCAAAACCATCTGATTTACGCATAATTAGCTAATTTTAGTGGCTAATGCTAATACGTCTATTGAAAAAGTATTGTTGTTAGCTCCGGCACCAAAATGCACAGAGATTATAGCTTGTTTTCAAACACTCAAATGGATTACAATTTATAAAAATACTTTTCTTTCTCTTAATAATTCAGAAGAGTTGGAGGAATTTCCCCTCTAATCAACAAAAAACTAGTGTAAATATTCCCACATTAACTATATTTCTTGTAATTATTTAATCAATAAAGATGTGTGAGTTCTTAAAAGTCTGCAATCACAGTGGGTTTATGCAAAAGTATGAGCGACGAGGAAAAAGAAGCAGAGCTGTGAGAAAAGCAAGTGGCACCTTTCACAATAAGTGCTGTCATCTAGTGGTAATAAAGACTCAGACTGGAAACAAGGTGAAGGTAAAGTTTTATGTGGGACTTGTATTATTACATATTTTATTGCACTTATTATCTCACTCAAATAATATTTTCTAGTGATTAAAGAGCTGTATTCATTTCTCTGACCCTCTCTCTTGGTGCAATACTTAAATGGTTAAAGGCTGGAAGCTAAAGGTTTGATCATGAACAGATGTGTTCTGTTCATAAAGATTAACAAACTGCACACATATTAATATTTTAGGCTCAGGTGAGGGTTAGCTTCTTATCTGATGTGTTAAAGCCACACTGCACTGCATTTTTAATTAACTTAGGCCATAAAAAGCTGTAAATAAACTTTTATCCTGGAGACTATCAGTGTGTGTAGTGGCATTAGAATGACACATGTGTGACATTAGTGAGAGAAAGTCACAAATGATGAGTATAAAAGGGTTTTAATATGATCTATCATCGGCTGAAGCATTGGTACAACACACAGTACCTTGTGTCCATAGCTTCTTTTGAAGATTGTTTTTTTTTTTTTTGTGAAGTCATAAAAATGTCTTTTTTATTGTGTCATTAAACAACGACAGAGAAATACACTTTCACTTTATTAGTGCTAATTATCTCACGTTGGGAATCAGAAACAGACAGTGAAGGGGACTGCAACAATTAACCTTTTGTTCCAGTCGACCTTAAGAAGGCACACACCTTTAAGCTCTCCACCTTTAGGCTTCTTTTGGGACATAAAAGAACAGGTTTAGTATTATTATTATTATGATTATTATTATTATTAGATGAGCTCTAGGCCTGTGCTTCTATCGCTCTGTCAAGCAAACATTAAAGCAGCACTGCATAACTTTTATCCAGTAGAGGGCGCAATTCCCTCTACAGACAGAGAGAAAAAGAAAACATGTCTTCTGAAACAGGGTAATTTTCTTGTATTTTGTATCGACCGTAAAGCACGTCACTCACGTAATGTCTTCACGTCGTAGCTACAAGAATGATACTGTATATCTTTTAATATACTGTATTACATCTGAGCTTTGTGAGATCGACATGATTCTACTGATCTCACGTCTAAGAACCATGTTTACAAGAATATTTTTATTTTAAAATGCACAGTGCTGTTAAGTCACACATGTCACATACACAGTTATCCATTATACTATAAAGCACATTGAGACATGTTTTTGTACCTGCAGCCAGTGGAGCTGAGCAGACAAATGTCTTGTGGGTAAAAACATATCTTCAGTCTCTTGGTGTTAGTCTACAGACAGTGGAAAATATCGTCCTGAAGACAACAGGCAGAAGTCCTGCTTGGTGCAGTCTCCTTCCAGGGGTTGATCAAAGATCCTGTCTCTGAGGCGTCTGAGGGGGTAGAGACAAATCCAAGACAAGTCCTGCGAGATAGTTAGTCCCGGTATTTAAAAGTGTCCACCTCAGAGCCACTGCTGTTTCCTGCCCTGTCCATAAACGTACGGCAGGAGAAGGTTCTCCCTGGACCAATCGTCAAAGTGGGACCTCAATATACCTTGGTATTTATAAAAACGATAACATAATAAACAATAACATAATCTTTCTATGTAATAATCCATGTAAATACTGGTCCCATAAAGTCATTGGTTCTTAGAAAGCCTTGTCTTCGAGCAGCAGAAATCAGACAGAGCAAGTGTTAACCTGATCCAATGTAAAGTTAGCCTGGAATTCGCAGCATCTGAGTGAAACCACACAAACTGACAGCTGCAGAAACGAACGGCTGTGCCAGGGACACGAGGAACACGTCCAACCCACCGAGTGTTCATCCCTCAACAATGCTTTCCAATATTTCTGTGGAAGCGAAACGCCGAGCCTTCATTGTTTTTGGCAGAGGCCTCCATGTCCTGTTTGGTGTTGACAAGAAGACGGATAAACACCAATCATTTACAAATGCATTTCCCTTTTTTCACAGCGCATATCGGCAACAGTTTTCCAGAGCTGATAATCCGACTCAGAGGTTTTTGTGTTTTAATTGGTTTGTAAAGGGAGCCAGGTAAAATGACTGCTTTTGAACAGTTGGTGTGTGTTGGAGCCAGTGAGTCATTGGCCCGGGACGTGGCGGTGGGATAACAAACGACGCAGGCTCTGAGTGAATCACAAGCAGATTAGTGCGTCGCTTTCTTCTGAATGCAAAAACAGAACGGCCTTTGTGAGGAAGACAGAAAATGAGTCATGTAATCTATTTATAGTGTTTGTATTATATTCTGACAGTGGCATATGGTGGAGTCTATGGGGGGCGCAGTAATAGAGCGGTCGTCCTTCAATCGGAAGGTAGGCGGTTCGATTCCCACTCTCCACACAGTTCATACTGTCGTTGTGTCCTTGGGCAAGACACTTAGCACACCTTGCCTCAAGTGGCTGTAACACTGGTGAATGGAACCTTAATGCAAGTTGCTTTGGATAAAAGCGTCTGCTTAATGAATAAATGTTTCCTCGACAGGGTTTTGTGCAGAGAAATTTAAAATGAATGATATGAAATTATGTCTGTGTTAGTAAAAATAGCACACAGACTTAATAAAGAACATTTCGGAGAAAAAAGAAAAAAAAAAGAATTGGGCCTTTTTTGTAAATGTAGTAATAATAATATATAGAACTGTAACAATAGAAGCACAATCAACACTTTGGACAAGGCTGGAACAGTATTGTGCTGGTCGGAATTGTTCTGGCGCATTTCCCCAAAAAGAGGTGAAGTGTCAGAAGTGTCCCGTTCCACTTTGGGGACACCTTGGCCTGAGAGGAGCGTAGTTACATTTAGTCATTTAGTCATTTAGCAGATGCTTTTATCCAAAGCGACTTTATCCATAAAACATTTTAGTTGACGCTTTTGCTGACGTTTTCATTCAAAGTGACTTACATTAAGGTTCCATTCACCAGTGTCACAGCTGGAACTCCACTCGAGGCAAGGTGCGTTAAGTGTCTTGCCCAAGGACACAACGACAGTATGAACTGTGTGGAGAGTGGGAATCGAACCGCCTACCTTCCGGTTGAAGGACGACCACTCTGCTACTGCACCCCTGCAGTCAGCTGATTGGGCGATAATCTTGCTCGAGTAAAAACAATAAGCAAAAGTGAAAACTATACAAATAAAACAAAATGTACTTTTTTCTGACAACACAGTGTTTGTTCTCAGCAGCTGTTTGTGTTTTGAACAGAGTCAGTGTGGTACGGCTCTGGCTTCATGAACTTAAACATTGTATTTGTCGTCTCAAATATTGAGTCTCTAAATGAGAGGAACCTGCTGCAGCTCTGAGAATGTAACGTTCAGAAACAGTTGAATGTTTCCTCCAGCCTCTCACTGCGACAACAGCATTTAATCTGATTTAGATTCAATATTAACAATGAGCCACGTTTAGAAAAGTCTGATTCAAATATTTTTTATTTCTCAAACAGAGACAGGACTTTTGTGTGTCTTCGATATCGTTTCTGCAGCAAACGTCTCTCTCTGGACCCAGCAGAGGAAACACAAGCCTCTTAAAGGGGTTGCCTGAACCGTCCTGTACTGAGTCAACCCCAACCAGTGGAAATGAGGTTTTGTCCTGTCTCATGACTTTCACCCAAGTCAGATACAGTCAAGTCCAAAAAGATTAGCTCCCAAACTGTTGTTCCTGTGACAGATTGAGATGGAGAGCAGGAAGCTGTTTTCTGGCCCGCAGGGTGAGGTGGAGCGAACGCACTTTGCTGATGTATTATTTAAGCAGTGGTCTTGCTAATTGAGTTTTAATGTCAGTGGCCAGTCTCGCTCGTGTGTCGGACTCACAGGAGGAGGTTTTTAGATGTTGATAGATTACAGTCGGCCTTCGGTGGCAGCTCCAAAGGTCAAGGGGAACCGCTGGGCGACCACTGGAACAAGACTAGATTTGTGTCAATGGTAACAACAATGACCATTTTTTAAAAAAAGACATAAGAAAAAAGATATCTACTTCAAAATGAACCATAATATTTCTAAAAGTAGAGCTAGTAGCAGATTGTAAATGCAATGGCCTAACTAACAAACACTCGATACTCAGAGTACTAACAGAGGGTTTTTCTGGCCTCTTCCCTCTGACTGCTCTGTTTTCATCAGATTGGTTTATGAAGTGGAATATTACACGGTTCTTACTACATTTTTTTAAGCCCAGCTGGATCATCGTGTGTTGCGTGAGCTGGAGTGATCATTTACAATTCAAAACTATCAAACTGTGGAACCTTGTTTCCACTGTGGGGCACGGGTCGGGTCAGTACTGAACGTTTTTGACCCTAGTTTTGGCCGAGCACAATGTTAGGACTTGTACTAAAAAAATCGGAAGTTTTAAGTTAAAACTCAAAGACAAAATAACAGGAAAAGAAAAATAGACAGATTATAAAAATAACGGGCTGTTGGAGTTAAAAGCATTCATGCACGCAGCGTGGATAAAAGCCTTTTTCTCAGGCAAATGGAACAGAAAGAAACAAATGATTATGTGAATGAAGAGAATAAGAATCAGCACTTCTCTGAGCAATAAAGTCCAAGTGTTGCCTTATATATTAAGGTGTGCCAATGACCCATCCTTCCAGTGGCCAGAGCAGGACGTCCCACCCAAGAATATAACTTCAGTTATAGTGTGTGTGTGTCATCTCTTTACAGTTAGTAATAAACCTCAGAGAAACATAAGAAACAGTGTCAACCATTCAAAGACATTGAGCCAAAGCATTTATATAAAAATAAACAATCTCCCTAGTCCAGGGGTGGGCAAACTACGGCCCGGGGGCCACATGCAGCCTGTTGGGCTGTTCATTGTGGCCCGCCAAGCATTCACTAATATTTTATTGAGTGATGAAACACTGTATATATTTTGCCTTTTCCTTCAATATTTTGCAGCAATCAGTTGATTCCACTACGACACGCTCCAAACGGTAAATACCCTTACTGTAGGGGCAAAATAAACGTGTTTTTATTGAGCATAAGTGAGTGCCTTGTGTTGGCCCGGCCCTCCACAAGAGTTCCATGTTCTAATGTGGCCCGTGGAGAAAAAAAAACAAAAAAAAAACGGAAAAGATACCGACCTTTATGATGTTAATCACTCTAACTTACCCCTTCCCCTTAGCTCTGCCGCCTTGGCCCTCCAAAGTAAGGGGTAATGTAACATAACCCATATACAAGTCTTCAAGATATAGGCTATACACTTATAATCTCATATAGTTTAGAATGTATATTTTAATACACATCGTTTTACAATATGGTCTAATCGTACATCCGTCATGATACAGCGTGTGAACAGTTAATTGTGAGTATTATGACTTTGCAGTTATGTTATATCAGTTTATATCGACATGCATAAAATGTTCGTAATTTAAAACCTTTATTTTTGCCCAAATTAGCCACATTTCGCACTAAACTCTCAGCTGCGGTGCCGGTGAACGCACTGCATTATGGGAAATGATCTTATGTCTTTGTGCGGTCCACAAAAATCTCCGTTTGGAGGGATGTACAGCCTTTTTCCCCTTGGTCTCTTGTGAACGCACAAAACTAGAGCTAAGAGGTTAAAATTGGGCTTGGCTTTACGTTCTGTGACAAATTGTTCACATGCTTCTTCTTGTCAGGTAATAACCATATATTTAATCTAGTTCCTTTAATTTGTTCTGTTCCTCGACAGATGAAGTCACTTCTGATTCTGTCTCGACTCTAATTTGCCCTCGACTTTAAAATCGGGTGTAATGTCATGTAGTGCGACCTCGACATGTCTAATTTTGGAAGCGGGCACAGGTTTTATATGTTGGAATATGAACACTCTCCCTGAATAAATGAAGGCGAATTTGCATTTTAAACAGAGACACATTATGTGCGGCAGCTTTGTGGAAATCATTAGTAGCACAGTTCCGTGCAATTATTCGGTGAGTTCAGCCCACACGCTGCCTATGATAGGAACGCACCGCCAAAGACTCTGGGCTTTATGAATCACTCACCCAGAGCGGCAGATAAAGCAGAGCAATAACTTATTTCTAAAAAATCCCAACCGGCTAATTAACATTGTGAATTCAAGCAGAAAGGCGGTATTCCTTTGACGGGTTTTAATTGCGTTGATGTGTGAGCCACAATTTAAGAGCTTTAACGGGGAACTGTTCAGGCTGCCGTAAATGACAGTACTTCCTCACCTCAGAAAACAGAAACAGGACTTTAGTTTTTATTTTATTTTTCTAATAGAATCAGGTTTAGCTTCACCTGAGCTCATTTGATGAATTAATAAATGAGTTTAGCTCAAGTTTAATTATAAAGCAATGAATTAGATCCACCTCTGTGCTGTTTACGTATTTATGAAAAGTTCTGCTCGTGATTATATCTGATCAAACCAAACACCTGGCGTCTGTCTTTCTGGTGTTTTCACGATTCATCGGACGCTCTCTGGACGGCCGACTTCATCCTGTAACAGTGGGTTTAAAAGGAACATCGTTTTTTGTCTTCTTTTGTCAACATCTGGTTGCGTTCCGGTTTAGAGCATGTGAACAGCTATGATACAGTGCTGGCTACAAAACAATAGCTCTTTAAAAGTGTACTTCTCTTACAGCAGTGCTCACTTGGTCTTTTTTTGTTCTTGTTTTAATTCATTGCACTTTTAACAATTGGAGTTGGAGACGGGCCGTAGTGCGAGGATCTGAACATCTTTCCTTTTGGCATCATTTTGTGGAGGCACCGCATCTTTTCTGATGTTGAACATGGTGTATGGTCTACGGTGGCCTTGTAGGGACATTCTACTGTGTAGGAACCAATCACATACAAATAGAAATTAGAGTTATCTCACTTCTTAACCTTATTCTTAAATCAGTCTGGAAATTTGCACAACCGCATTGTATGGCTTTAGGGACGCCTCCTAAAGGCGGAGCTGAACACTGCAGGACATTATTGTTGTGTTGTACAGCTCTCACTTTGTCTTTTAAAACTACCCGAACCAAACGTAGTCTTATTGAGCCGACTAACTTCTTCTCTGGACTCTTTTAGTTCCCATTTGAGTTAAATTTAGTTTGTTACCGACCTTCCTGATGCAAGATTAGATGTTCAGTATTGCTCAGTTTGTCCACTTTTAGGAAGTCTCATTTTTTTATGATATGCAAATATGAAAGAGTAATTTTTGTGTTAAAATCTTAGTAATAACTGTTTAGTAGAACTCTGCATATGGGCATTGATGAGTGTCAAGTACTGTTTGGCTCAGAAGGAAACGCTTTAGTTGTTTTTCATGTATGTTTATTATCTTAGTGTTTGATCCCAGTCCATGTTGAAACTAAAGAAACGCATTTGCACCTGGGATGATGATGATGACGATGATGAAGCAATAAAACGGGGCCAAATGTCGAACAATGGAGCAACGAGTGCTCCTCCATTATGAGAATGAATCTAATCAGTGCTCAGAGCGGCACCGGGCTTTGTTAATGGGGCTTGTACAGTCAATTATCTTAATTGTTCCATTTGCACAACCTGCTGCTCGTTTCAGGAGCAGGCGCTGGAACCTGAGGGATGAGCTCAATCACTCTGCATAATTGTAATCGTCAATGCATTCAGGTCTGAACATCAAGGGCAGTGGCCATAATGAGAGCGAGGGTTAATGCAGGTCGTCTGCGGTGAGGGTCAGGGACATGCAGCAGTTCAGAGGGAAGGATCCTTTCTACAATTACACCTTACAAATGTTATATTGTTATTATGTTGTTATAAATGATCGTCTCTTTATCAGACCTGGTCACTGCATGGACTTATGGGTAATTGCCTCATATACAGGAAGAGTGGGGGGAAGTGTCTGGGGAGAAGGAAGTCTATAACGAGCTCAGAATGCTATTACCTCGATCCGCAAACTAATTTGTCAACACTTTAATTTCTCTGATTAAAATTTAGGGATGATCATAAAGTATTGCTAAGACTAGAGCCGTTGTGTAAAACTCAAAATGGTGAGGGTTTTAGTTTTAGTAACTCCTCTCAGGGGCATTTACACTAATTCCATCCTTTTATGGAATTTATATGAGCAAGTTTTATCTGGATTTGAACAGGTTTTAGTTGGATTAGAACAGGTTTTAGCTGGATTTGAGCATGTTTTATCTAGATTTTAACAGGTTTTAGGTGGATTTGAACAAGTTTTAGTTGGACTTGACCAAGTATGATCTGGATTTAAACAGGTTTTAGATGGATTTGAACAGGTTCTAGTTAGACTTCAACAGGTTTTTGTTTGATTTGAACAGGTTCTAGTTGGACTTGAACAGGTTTTATCTGGAGTTGAACAGGTTTTAGTTTGTTTTGAACAGGTTTTATCTGGAGTTGAACAGGTTTTATCTGGAGTTGAACAGGTTTTAGGTGGTTTTGAACAGGTTTTTGTTTGATTTGAACAGGTTCTAGTTGGACTTGAACAGGTTTTATCTGGATTTGAACAGGTTTTAGTTTGATTTGAACAGGTTTTATCTGGAGTTGAACAGGTTTTAGTTTGTTTTGAACAGGTTTTATCTGGAGTTGAACAGGTTTTAGATGGTTTTGAACAGGTTTTGTCTGGAGTTGAACAGGTTTTAGATGGTTTTGAACAGGTTTTGTCTGGAGTTGAACAGGTTTTAGATGGTTTTGAACAGGTTTTAGATGGTTTTGAACAGGTTTTAGATGGTTTTGAACAGGTTTTAGATGGTTTTGAACAGGTTTTATCTGGAGTTGAACAGGTTTTAGATGGTTTTGAACAGGTTTTGTCTGGATTTGAACAGGTTTTAGATGATGATTTATAAAAAATGTCTTTAAATCAATTAAAGAACAAATAAAATAATAAAGAAAACACAAAATGACTCTAAAACAAACCAAAGGAGACTGGTTCAGGAATCATTTGGATTTTCTTCTGTGGGATGAAAACAACACTGGAGCTAAGTCTAAAGTTTCAGCTTTATTGTTTTGATCTTCTGGACCGGTCGACCCGCCCGAGGCACCAGCTCAGTGAAGCAGGAGCGATCACTCGACACGCTTTCAGGAGAATAACAATAAAAGGCCCATATAAGACGCAGGTTATTGCAGCAGCAAATCATAAAACATATTACTTGGCAGAGGGACAAGTCCAAATGTTTGTAATGAAAACAGGAGACGCAGCTGTCGGGAGGAACATCTGCAGTAAGAGGCCCTCTTCTGATGTGTAACAGAAGACAAAGCAAATACCTTCTGAGTCAACAGGTCGCTGATCCCTCCTGCAGCGGCAAAACAAATACGCAGCGGCTCAGGCCAGTCCACGCAGGAAATTCAGATTCTCTCAATTTGGTTTGTGTAAGGAGAAAGCTTTGTAATCAGGTCCTGGAGGTAGAAAAAAGAAAAGAAAATGTCAATGTTTTCAGGGAAGCTGGTCAAATATGGAATGGAATGGCTCTTCACTTGACCCTTTGACCCTTGGATGGAAAGTACACGTGCAAATATTCAGTGTGTTATATGAAAATACGGTAGATCTAACATTTCCCCCTTTGTATTTGTTTTTACCATTTCATAAATGTTAGGAATTTCATATAAAAGCAGATTTTTTATTGCATTATAGGAAAAGTGGTCATTGGTATTGCACTATTCACTCACTGCAATGTTTGATAAATGATTTAAAAACTTTACAAAAATGTATCTAAATCTGAAATCTCAAAGTGTGGATGAATAAAAAAAAGCAATGCCTCCGTTTTTTCCCTCCGGCTGATGTGTTTTTAACAGAAAACAATACAGTAGCCAATGATGACACTAATAATTCTTTGTTGATTTATGTGAATATGATGTGCTCCAGAGAAGATTTAGCACTAAAGCAGTGCTGCGTGGTTCCCTGTACTTTTGAGAGAACGTGGAGAAGTGACACAGACAGTACTGTTAGCGTTAGCATCAGAAGCGTATCTCCCAATTTCATTCTGTTGACAGTCTCTATTTTTATTGTTTAACTCATTTTGTTGTGTCTCAAAGGTGACCACACCACAATGTGAAGTATGGCCGCTGTGAAAACAAGTGCTTCTTTTCCTCAACTGATCATGACCCTCTGTTGCTCCATCAGTGAACGCATCTTTATTCTTAAGATGAAAAGATGGAGCACACAAACAAAGTTTACCTCAGACCAGAAACACACACGCTTAAAGAGCTGCGGTCTTTTCTCACCAAAATCCTCCCTCTGAGGCCCGAGGCAGCCTGCCAGACAAATCTAATATGGATTTATATACAAAGAAAAGTGCTTAGTTTTACATAATGAATATTTAATCAACCATGCACCAAGTAAAGCAATTTTGTAGAAATAATTGAAAGCAGAGTTGTCTCGAGGCTTTGGGAAAACGCAACAACAGCTAAACTGTTGACCCAACGGAGGCCAACATCTCACACTGGATTAAATGTTTACTGTTGTTGCTTTACGGCTGAAGACGGGAGCAACACTGTTGTAGATGTACCTGATTGATCCTGGTGTTCATGACGTCGCTTTATGGAACATGTATGATCTAGAACAGGAGTCGAGACTTTTAGCAAAGAGCGCCACATTTGATGAAATAAAAATTTACAAAGGCTACCTACAAGCACAAGTTTAAGTCAAATTTGAACCATTTTTAGTTGGATTTGAACAGGTTTTAGTGGGATTTGAACAGGTTTTAGTGGGATTTGAACAGGTTTTAGTGGGATCTGAACAGGTTTTAGTTGGATTTGAACAGGTTTTAGTTGGATTTGAACAGGTTTTAGTTGGATTTGAACAGGTTTTAGTGGGATTTGAACAAGTTTTAGTGGGATCTGAACAAGTTTTAGTGGGATCTGAACAGGTTTTAGTGGGATCTGAACAGGTTTTAGTTGTATTTGAACAGGTTTAAGGTGGATTTGAACAGGTTTTAGTGGGATTTGAACAGGTTTTAGTGGGATTTGAACAGGTTTTAGTGGGATTTGAACAGGTTTTAGTGGGATTTGAACAGGTTTTAGTGGGATTTGAACAGGTTTTAGTGGGATTTGAACAGGTTTTAGTGGGATCTGAACAGGTTTTAGTTGGATTTGAACAGGTTTTAGTTGGATTTGAACAGGTTTTAGTGGGATTTGAACAGGTTTTAGTTGTATTTGAACAGGTTTTAGTTGTATTTGAACAGGTTTTAGATTGATCTGAACAGGTTTTAGATGGATTTGAACAGGTTTTAGATGGATTTGAACAGGTTTTAGATGGATTTGAACAGGTTTTAGATGGATTTGAACAGGTTTTAGATGGATTTGAAATGTTTTTAGATGGATTTGAAATGTTTTTATTTGGATTTGAACAGGTTTTAGATGGATTTGAACAGGTTTTAGATGGATTTGAACAGGTTTTATTTAAATTTGAACAGGTTTTAGATGGATTTGAACAGGTTTTAGATGGATTTGAACTGTTTTTATTTGGATTTGAACAGGTTTTAGATGGATTTGAACAGGTTTTAGTGGTATTTGAACAGGTGTTAGTTGGATTTGAACAGGTTTTAGTGGGATTTGAACAGGTTTTAGTGGGATTTGAACAGGTTTTAGTGGGATCTGAACAGGTTTTAGTTGGATTTGAACAGGTTTTAGTGGGATTTGAACAGGTTTTAGTTGTATTTGAACAGGTTTTAGTTGTATTTGAACAGGTTTTAGTTGTATTTGAACAGGTTTTAGATTGATCTGAACAGATTTTAGTGGGATTTGAACAGGTTTTAGATGGATTTGAACAGGTTTTAGATGGATTTGAACAGGTTTTAGATGGATTTGAACAGGTTTTAGATGGATTTGAAATGTTTTTATTTGGATTTGAACAGGTTTTAGATGGATTTGAACAGGTTTTAGATGGATTTGAACAGGTTTTAGATGGATTTGAACAGGTTTTAGATGGATTTGAACAGGTTTTATTTAAATTTGAACAGGTTTTAGATGGATTTGAACAGGTTTTAGATGGATTTGAACTGTTTTTATTTGGATTTGAACAGGTTTTAGATGGATTTGAACAGGTTTTAGTGGGATTTGAACGGGTTTTAGTTGGATCTGAACAGGTTTTCGTTGGATTTGAACAGGTTTTAGTGGGATTTGAACAGGTTTTAGTGGGATTTGAACAGGTTTTAGTTGGATTTGAACAGGTTTTAGATTGATCTGAACAGGTTTTAGTGGGATTTGAACAGGTTTTAGTTGTATTTGAACAGGTTTTAGATTGATCTGAACAGGTTTTAGTGGGATTTGAACAGGTTTTAGTGGGATTTTAACAGGTTTTATTTGGATTTGAACAGGTTTTATTTGGATTTGAACAGGTTTTAGTTGGATTTGAACAGGTTTCATTTGGATTTGAACAGGTTTTAGTGGGATTTGAACAGGTTTTAGTTGGATTTGAACAGGTTTTAGTTGGATTTGAACAGGTTTTAGATTGATCTGAACAGGTTTTAGATTGATCTGAACAGGTTTTAGTGGGATTTGAACAGGTTTTAGTTGTATTTGAACAAGTTTTAGTTGTATTTGAACAGGTTTAAGGTGGATTTGAACATGTTTTAGTTGGATTTGAACGGGTTTTAGTTGGATTTGAACAGGTTTTAGTTGGATCTGAACAGGTTTTTGTGGGATTTGAACAGGTTTTAGTGGGATTTGAACAGGTTTTAGTGGGATTTGAACAGGTTTTAGTGGGATTTGAACAGGTTTTAGTGGGATCTGAACAGGTTTTAGTTGGATTTGAACAGGTTTTAGTTGGATTTGAACAGGTTTTAGTGGGATTTGAACAGGTTTTAGTTGTATTTGAACAGGTTTTAGATTGATCTGAACAGGTTTTAGTGGGATTTGAACAGGTTTTAGATTGATTTGAACAGGTTTTAGTGGGATTTGAACAGGTTTTAGTGGGATCTGAACAGGTTTTAGTGGGATTTGAACAGGTTTTAGTGGGATTTGAACAGGTTTTAGTGGGATTTGAACAGGTTTTAGTGGGATTTGAACAGGTTTTAGTGGGATCTGAACAGGTTTTAGTTGGATTTGAACAGGTTTTAGTTGGATTTGAACAGGTTTTAGTGGGATTTGAACAGGTTTTAGTTGTATTTGAACAGGTTTTAGATTGATCTGAACAGGTTTTAGATTGATCTGAACAGGTTTTAGATGGATTTGAACAGGTTTTAGATGGATTTGAACAGGTTTTAGATGGATTTGAAATGTTTTTATTTGGATTTGAACAGGTTTTAGATGGATTTGAACAGGTTTTAGATGGATTTGAACAGGTTTTATTTAAATTTGAACAGGTTTTAGATGGATTTGAACAGGTTTTAGATGGATTTGAACTGTTTTTATTTGGATTTGAACAGGTTTTAGATGGATTTGAACAGGTTTTAGTGGTATTTGAACAGGTGTTAGTTGGATTTGAACAGGTTTTAGTGGGATTTGAACAGGTTTTAGTGGGATTTGAACAGGTTTTAGATTGATCTGAACAGGTTTTAGTGGGATTTGAACAGGTTTTAGTTGTATTTGAACAGGTTTTAGATTGATCTGAACAGGTTTTAGTGGGATTTGAACAGGTTTTAGTGGGATTTTAACAGGTTTTATTTGGATTTGAACAGGTTTTATTTGGATTTGAACAGGTTTTAGTTGGATTTGAACAGGTTTTAGTGGGATTTGAACAGGTTTCATTTGGATTTGAACAGGTTTTAGTGGGATTTGAACAGGTTTTAGTTGGATTTGAACAGGTTTTAGATTGATCTGAACAGGTTTTAGATTGATCTGAACAGGTTTTAGTGGGATTTGAACAGGTTTTAGTTGTATTTGAACAAGTTTTAGTTGTATTTGAACAGGTTTAAGGTGGATTTGAACATGTTTTAGTTGGATTTGAACGGGTTTTAGTTGGATTTGAACAGGTTTTAGTTGGATCTGAACAGGTTTTTGTGGGATTTGAACAGGTTTTAGTGGGATTTGAACAGGTTTTAGTGGGATTTGAACAGGTTTTAGTTGGATCTGAACAGGTTTTAGTGGGATTTGAACAGGTTTTAGTGGGATTTGAACAGGTTTTAGTGGGATTTGAACAGGTTTTAGTGGGATTTGAACAGGTTTTAGTTGTATTTGAACAGGTTTAAGGTGGATTTGAACATGTTTTAGTTGGATTTGAACATGTTTTAGTTGGATTTGAACGGGTTTTAGTTGGATTTGAACAGGTTTTAGTTGGATCTGAACAGGTTTTTGTGGGATTTGAACAGGTTTTAGTGGGATTTGAACAGGTTTTATTTGGATTTGAACAGGTTTAAGGTGGATTTGAACATGTTTTAGTTGGATTTGAACGGGTTTTAGTTGGATTTGAACAGGTTTTAGTTGGATCTGAACAGGTTTTTGTGGGATTTGAACAGGTTTTAGTTGGATTTGAACAGGTTTTAGTGGGATTTGAACAGGTTTTAGTTGGATCTGAACAGGTTTTTGTGGGATTTGAACAGGTTTTTGTGGGATCTGAACAGGTTTTTGTGGGATTTGAACAGGTTTTTGTGGGATCTGAACAGGTTTTTGTGGGATTTGAACAGGGGGTTAGTGTGGACATGGTGGAGGAGTACAAATACCTGGGTAAGTATTTGGACAATAAACTGAACTGGGGACACTGTCTAAAAGAAGGTCCAGAGCCGACTTTCTGAGGCTGTGGTGAAATCTGCAGGACGCTGCTCAGGATGTTCTACGAGTCGATGGAGGCCAGTGCCATCATGTAGGCTGTGGTCTTAGCACTAGACTGTTACTGCCACGCTGCTCCACCGAGAGACAGTCTTTATCAAACTTCTGAACTCTGTCAACCCTCTGTGGAGTCACTGTGCAACATTCTGCTGCTGGACAATATTAAGTGCACTTGTTTAACTTGAAAACTGTACATTATGTCAATATGTAACATGGGAATATGTATCGTGTGATTATGTAAATAGATTGTTTATTGTTTGTTAGGGATATCAGAGTTTATAGATTATAGTTACGTTATATCTACTTTAAAAATAAATTTCTATTTCCTGCACTGGTCGGTTGCATGTTGTAATAAAAAGAATTTCCCCTGTTTAAATTCAAATCAAATTTTAAAATGTATTTAAATATTTTTCTGATTTTATTTAAATGAAACAGTTTTATTTTTTTTTTTGTGTGTGTGTGTGTGTGTGTGTGTGTGTGTGTGTGTCTCTGTGTGTGTTTGTGTTTGTGTGTGTGTGTGTGTGTGTGTGTGTGTGTGTGTGTGTGTGTGTGTGTGTGTGTGTGTGTGTGTGTGTGTGTGTAAGTATAAGTCCTTAACTACACACCTCTGGAAAAAAACTGCATTAATTGACATGACGAAATAACTAAAAGTGTAGGCTTTGCACTTTCTTTGAATGTACAGTCTTTTATTACATTTATGACTAACTGACAAACAATAGCTGGCTTTAGGTCACACAGGAAAACGACTCACAGCTCAACTTGTCGGAGGAAATGGAGGGGCCTAAGCGGATTTGAGCGAAAGTGTTCACTTATGCAAAATAAAACAGGTTATCAGACCCTCTTTGGTGATTCCCTGGCACCCGTAGTAAATCAGCTTAGGGTTCGGCCTAACGGCTTCATTCGCCTCACAAATCTCAGCACTGCAATAACATGCGCCAGCGAGCACAGATTAATTTAATAACTCTTTAATATTCTCCATAAAAAGAACAGGAGAGCAGCGAGTCCGTGGCATATGGGTCGGACGGCGACGGGGGCCGACGGCGGAGAAGGATATTTATGCAGCAACAGATTGAATATTACGTAATGATGTCATTTATATTCCATTTAAAGTGCGAGCTTTTGAGGTTTGGGGAATGAAATAGAGCAGAGGATTTGTCTGAAATTAAAAAACAGGAGAGAGGAGACATTCACAGACTTCAGACTTCGTCAAAGGGTCTTTCCTCTCCTGAAGGTCCGCAATAAGGACTCACAAACAATTACCCAGCATTCTTTAGGTTACTTTAGGTTTTTCTCCAGTTTTTAAAATCGGACTGTCACACTTTCCCTGTCGCTGTGCTCACTGTCGTCGTGACAACGGGGGCGTGTCTCCTGCAGACGGCTGCAGAGGCTCTTTTTACAGATGAACTGGAGATTAATATAGAGTGAATACAAACAGATGAAACTTTAAATGAACCGTTTAAGACATGATTTAAATCAATATAACACTCTTTAGGAAACGCTCGGCTTCACAGGAGGCTTCTGTCGTAGAGCAGCAAGAAAAATAGAGACACACAAAACAGAAAGTTTAATCTGTGTTTTTAAACCTGACTGATATCATTTTTCTCTGTTTTCTTCCGTTCTCTCTTCTTCATGAGTTTAATCAACTTCCTGCATTTGCGCTAAAGTCTGAACTATCTTCAAACTTCCACAAATGAACCGGACCTCGGTTCAGTTCGGTCCAGACCGAGACCAAAGAGCAGCTGACTCAGTGACGTGGTTTATTTCAGCCAAAATATCACAGAACAATGTTCTCTTAAAGTTCTTAATGTCAGTGTTTCTTAACAGGGGAGCGAGAGTGAGACATGAAGTGTTTTCCATTAGTGATAAAAAAAATAAATAAAATAAAAAAATAGCAAGT
Organism: Neodontobutis hainanensis; assembly: GCA_024349245.1. Lineage (NCBI taxonomy): Eukaryota > Metazoa > Chordata > Actinopteri > Gobiiformes > Odontobutidae > Neodontobutis > Neodontobutis hainanensis. Next base: position 16,474,598 of record JALDNG010000002.1, on the reverse strand, counting down.
TGCACTGTGCTTTTAAAGTCAAATGGTTGAATTAAAATGAAAAAACACACAAAGGGAAGTTAAACACTCGCTGTGTTAGCTCAGCGGGCGGCAGTAGCTCAGTGGGTAGAGCGGTCGACCTTCAACCTGAAGGTAGGTGGTTTGATTCCCACTCTCCCCACAGTTCATACTGTCGTTGTGCCCTTGAGCAAGACATTGAACCGACCTTGCCTCCAGTGGCTGTAACACTGGTAATTACTGTAGAACAATGTTGCTTTGGTTAAAAGCATCGGCTAAATATGTAAATGTAATGTTATTAGCACCAGTGGCTTCTTATTGGGAGGAAAATGATCCTGGCAAAATAAACGTAGAAAATGGACGACACAATGTAGTTCTGCAAATATGAACAAAACTTTAGTAAAAATTAAATAAAACCATTAACCAACTCTAAAAGCAAAGACGTGTTGTCAAAGAATATTTGTGTCACAATTAAATTACAAAGTTTGGGAAACACTGCGTCGACAACATAATAAAAATAAATGTTTCTCAATGATTTGGACTTAACACTCCTGGTAATGAACTCTGCTGATGCTGTTATAGTTTTTTTTGGTGGTGACCAAAAAAAAAAATAGCTTTAAAATATACATAGAAGTAATTTTTTAGGTCAGTAGAAAAAAAGATCCCAACATGACCGAGGGCCGAAAGGAAAAGAGCGTTTACTAAACTGAACTCCTTACACTGAGAAGAATCCCACAGGTTATAACTCTTAGGATGAACATTTAGGAGGATGTATTTTGTGAATGAGGTTCAAACTGAAGTCACACAAACTAACGTATTGAGGATATTTAATTTTCAAACATACATTAAAGGGCTTTTTTTTCTCCATGATTTATGCAGGAAGTGGTAAAATTTATTTATTTTTTTGCTTGAAATCCTGACTGTGTAACAAGGAAATAAAAAAACTAGCCAATTTAATTACCATTTTTTTATAATATACATATAGGCTACATGAGTCCGCATCACAAAACACAGACGGAGCGAGTCGGATGAACAAGTGCAGCTGAGGAAACTGAGAATTTGTTCCATTTGGCAAAAGCCCACAGCCAAGGTCTCCATCTGTTTCCTTCTGAGTCAAAGGTTTGAAGAGGAAGCCACCATTTAACAGACCACACTGACCTCTGGTGGTGGATAATGACATGACAATGGACCTGAAAATGTAGCCTCACATGGACAAAAAACAAATATAGAAGAGGATACGGCCATGAACCATTTCATAGAATACATCATTTTGCTTTTAACGTTGTTCATATATCAGCTTTAAGGCTGGACTTGTGCATCTGAAGAACTTGGATCTTGAGAGAATTTTTTTATAAATCGACAAAACTGGGCTTGCTATACAGATCTTTTTTTTCCTCTGTATACTGTTTGAGTTTAGGAGCCGTGTAGCTGCTTCTTAAAGGTTTTTTTTAATCATAACTGTGCTACTGACCTGAGTTTCTGACAGGTATCCACCCTTCTGAGATTAAAGTCAGCATAAGGCGCTGGCTACACAGGGATTTTTACACAGATATAATGCTTCTGTTTGTGTTTAGCGCAGACTTGTGGTGAAGAGAAGGGTTTTTGTGTTTGCAGTGGAGACGTTTGGACAGAGTTCTTTTAAAAAACGAGGACCTTAATCTCAGAATTACAATTTTTGTCTTTTTCTTTTGTCAGAATTCTGGACTTCACCCGATTTTCTTTTTTAACCAAAACGAATCTTAAACCCGTTCAGATCCCATTACAACCTGTTGAAACCTGATTAAAACCTATTCAAATCCATCTTTAAAAAAAACAAAACAAAAAAAAAAAAAAAAAATGTAAATTTTTCTTTAATCAGATGCGGCCCTTTTTGCAAAAAGTGTTTTATAGTGACCCTCACACATTCCTTTAATAAAAGAGTATTCTTTTTGAAGAAAGGAGGAAAAATAACTGAAGAGAACCGACACAGACTTGTTTCTCTTGGATTTGTGTCTGGGTTTATTTTCTCCAGTAACTCCGGCAACACAAGAGCCTCGGATTCCCCTCGTCGAGGAACCTGGGAGTGGGCCGACTGAGACAAGATTTGTTTGCCTGCAGTGTCTGTTTGTGCAGGTAGATTACACAGTAAGGTCAGTGTTAAATCTGTAAAGACACAAACGGATGACATTATGGTTATTAATGTGTGTGTTTAAACTGGGTACACAGTGTGTCTTGTGCGAGTGTGTTAAGAGTGTGTGTGAGAGGCTTTTAACAGAACAGCGGTTAGCGTTAGCAAACAGCGGCGGTCACCTGTGGAGGTTGTTACAGCTTTACCTGCACAACAAGCCCCGCCTTCCACATGCGACCTGAGAATGACGCGCATCACATTTTCACACTTCATCAAAAGACACGAGCACTGACGGCTGTTCCAAAACCATATTAATTTAAATCTGTTTAAACGGTAAATGAGAATATAAAGACGTTTAAAATGTGAGCAAAATTAAACATCAGTCAAATCTACAGTCGCAGATGTTGAGGCCACATTGTGTCACTGTATTGTGCCTTAGTTCAGCTTGAAAAGGCCAAAGAAGTATCGGGCAGGTGAGGACAGGTTTCATTTAGAGCTCACCTGCTGATGGTTGAAGCTCACCGACTTTGTTTTTTTACTTTAAAATAATCTATCGACAAGGTTTGTTCAACGACTGCAACATGTCCCTACAAGGCTACCATAGCTGTTTACATGCTCTATAAACCGCCACCAGATGTCACCACACACAAATGAAATAATAGTTTCAGAGCATTTGTTTAAATCTATGAATGTTTATTTCGAGACAACAATATCTGTCTCAACAAACGGCCTCTGCTTCAGCGGATTCAAAAAGAAACCTCTGTTCCCAGATGGCCCTGGTGTCCTAGAACCAGATTTAAACTGTAAAGGCTTTGTTTTCTCTTAAACTCTGCAGCGGAGACAGAGAGGACGATAGAAGCAGGTTGTTGTTTGCATTAATTAGATTGTCAACAGTGAAGGTTGAAAATGTCCTTACTTTTGTTTGAAATGAATAATGGGTTTGAAAAGCAGTAATACCTAAGCTACCGTTTGGTGAGGCTTGGTGAGTGTTATGTTGAAATCTTCCCTGCTTTCACAGAGTTCACAGATTACCACTAAACTTATGGTGGCGTACTTTTTATTTAGCCTACAGTGAGATGAGAGTATGAGAGGACTACTGGACTAAATACCAAAAAGCACAATGACTCAATAATTTACTATTAATACATAAACAGCAGAAGGTGAGAAATGTCAGAGAGTAAACAGGAGCCGCACAGGAAGAAGAGCAGCTGGATTTAAACAAGCATTAGCTGGTGTTGGAGGTAAAGGAGTCATTTATTAAGCCCTGTGGTCACGTGGCGTCTGCTGCAACAGTTAAACTAAGAGGGTCAATATTTTTACAGAAAAACTTTACAATTAACCAAAGATGTAGCTCAGGAAAGAAGAGGGTCACATTTGAAGAGGTAGTTTCAAGTTTTTTTGGTTCTTTTAGGTTTGAGTTGGATTTGAACAGGTTGGCGTTAGTTTTGGACAGACTTTAGAGTCATGTGTGGATTCTAGGTGTCGATTATAGTTGGGTTATTTAACCCAGGAAAGTCTAGGTTTGGTTCCATCAATCGAACCCGTCTACCTCGTATTCAACCTGTGCTCTGAAGGGCTTCAGGTGAGCTTCAATCCCAAAAGCAGTCCAATCAGAAGGCACCGATACAACCCTGACAGGCAGGTCATTAGAGTTGTCTGTCAGTGTTGTATCGGTGCCTTCTGACACTGACAGGCACCGATACAACACTGACAGGCAGGTCATTAGAGTTGTCTGGGGCAGTGTAGTCCCAAACTTTTTCCCATGGATGAGACCAGGGCTTATATTGTAAACCTAGAGGTGAGGGAACACAAAGATGAGGTGCAGTCGAAGTTTGGCACTGGATGGGACCTCATTTTTTTAAAACCAAAACACAACATTCAGGTCAGGTTTGGTGGTGTTTGGTCATTTTCTGTTTAGGTTGAAAATGGTGATATTTGGTCTTTAGAGGTGAGGCTTTGGCCCACAGTTACATCAAGCGCCACTGCGACCCGGTAAACTCAGATGTTCTACCTACTTCTCCAGTATTCAAAACGACTAATACTGGATAATGATTCAAACAAAAAGGGTAAGCAGTATACAGTAAAACAGGATCTAATTGTTTCTTCCTCTTATTTTGTATTTGAACAGGTTTTTTTCATGTTGCCTGTGTTTATTTTGGGCTGAAAGGAGTTCAGATCAAAACTGAAAACTGCAGTTGCATTTACGAGTGTTTAGCGCCACCTGCTGTTCATTTTGTAAACTGTAGTATGAAATTCTATGATTAATGCCGGAATGATTGGTTAAACATGTTTAAAAGATAAATATTCATAATGGATTCAGACCATGTTTAATACAGAATCAGGGTTTGACGCTGAAGAGGGGAAGTACTGGGGTTGGGACCAGCAACCGCTAGTTCAGCGAAGCATTCAGGCTTTGAGTTATACACGTTTGTATTTTACCTTTGTCAGAGCATGCTTTCGTTTTGAAATATGGCTGAAATTATTGTTCTGTACATCTTTATCATCTCTAAACTATATGTACAATGTCCAGTTTTAATATATTGTAGCTCATATGGCCCACAAGTGTTAAACTGACACTGATGCAGCTCGTTTTAAAGCAGCTTTGTGTAACTTTTAGCCCAAATATGTTTCATAATCATGCAGATGGATTTTAGACGCGAGTTCAGAAGAATCATCTCACTGAGTCTCCTGAGCTGGACCTCCTGTATGTTTCTGCTGTCCCGAGAGATTAGTGAGGCTCAGGTCAATACATATATATATATAATACAATAGTCTATTGATTGTGATTTAAAACTACTTTTTTGCCCTTTTCAAAGGCCCCTCGGGGACAAATAAACTGAATTGTAAGTGGTCTGTTTCAGAAGACATGTTTAGTTTGTTTTGCCGCTTGGATAGTCTCCACTTGTAAACAAAGATGGCGCCGGTTACAGTTGAACAGAGGGATGTGCGCCCTCTGCTGGAGAACAGTTATCAGGCTGCTTAAGGCTTTAAAGTGTTATAATCTCATTTAAGATGCATGAAAAAACAAAATTCAATGACTTATGGATGTAGCCGACAGGACACTATTCATTTTTTGTTGTGAATAAATTTAATCTTATCAAAAAGTGTGTGCTACACATCTTACTTCAATATAAACAAGTAAAAAGTGTTCATTATATGAATATAATGTATATCTACTGACCAGGCTAATATCTATTAATCATTATGTAATTCCTCATAAAAGGAATCAGAAACAAATACAAAAGATTTTTTTTTGAAAAGAAAAAAAAAAAACACATTTCTCTACGTTTCTAAAGCACGACTCTTTGGATGGGGACAAAATGCTGTGAAAAACTACAAAAAGAAAAAAGGAAACAGACAAATGACAGTAAAATACTTAAGCAGTGTGCACTCAGTGAAATCTTGCAAAAGATTAAAAACTGCACATTAATGATGAATGCCCCAAGCTTACAAATGCATAGTTTATCGCTTCAGTGTCAACGGCAGTTTAGGGCTTTCTGCGTCTGGAAGAGGAAAACAGAAGAGTACTTTTAAATAAAACTCACACAGAAACAAAGGCACGTTGTTGGCACACCTTACTTTTGATACACGTGGCCTGAACTCGTCACTGGAGGCTGTTGGAAGGATAAGCAGCAAGTGTTCAGACATCAGCACATTATATACCCAACATCTACTAAAAAATAAAATCAGTGTAGTTTGAGTGAAAACTACAATCAGGGACTTACCCTATTTTCCCGATCTTCTATTTGAACCAATTCCTCTGACCCAGACCTCCTCTTACGACTGAAACGAGACGAGAACATACTTAAAGCAGGAACAAGCCCAGCAGTTCTTTTAATGTTTTATACGTTTTGAAAAGGCCTGGGTCAGTGCTTTACAAAGTGTTTTCACTCCAAGTAGCACTCACTGTGTGTCATATCACAGGCCGGAGTTAGAATATACAAGTACAGTCCCAGTAAACTGCAAACAGTCATTTACACACGGCACAGTTCTTTTTAATATGGATTTCACTTGGAAAGAAAATAGTTTACTGACAAAGTGTTTCCAACGGTATTTAAATGGCTTAAACAAGGCAATGGTGTGAACAGTGTGGTTTGGATTCTAAAAAGTGAAGCAAACACTGTTGACCATCATCTATTGATTTGAGGACAGAGAAGCCTCATAAAGGGAAAAGACACAAAAATGTAATGTTCTTACAAATTAGGCATATCTTGTGATGTCTATTGTATACAAAGTATTTGATAGTTTAGTTTTATTTCTATTTTTTAAGCGTGCAAACTTTTCCTGATGCTGTGAGTACTCTCAGACACTTATGGACTGCAACCCACTGCACTTTTTTTTCTTCTGCACTATGGACATAGCTTTTACATCCGGCACCTTTGGCCACTTTTCCTGCATTAAATACACTGTAATAAAAAAAATGAAAATAAAAAAAAAACAAAAACATCTGCTATTAATGTTTACACCTGGTATTTAGCATCACCCTGTTCTTTCACACTGACACTTTCAGGCCTGCTTTATAATCGCCATTCCAACCGTTTATTTTACCGACTTGTTTGTACTTGATCTTATTCTAACGTTAACTAAGTCACATGCTCAAATAGAAATGAAAGACACACACCTTGGTGCAGTTGGACACTCTTGTCTTAGCGTTTCAATGTCTGTAAACTGCACAGCTTGTCCTCCTCCTCTGGTTTTAAAAACATCCCCCTAAAACAACAGCCACAGACATTACCAATACAATACAGTGTTTCGTGAACAGCTCCAGTTTAATGGCTACGTGAAGAAAATGGTTCAGTTAGGCCAAGAATCATGCACAATCATGAGTCATCTGTGATTTTTTTTTTTACCTTGATCAACTTGGTTTCGATCTCCCCGTCCGAGGCAAGCTCCTGATGTCTAAGCATATACTTGTGACATTTGGACAGAGCTTTCTCGTTGGGGCTCGACACCGTGATAGCATTGGGTATGATTGGCTGCATGACTGTGTCTAGCTCCAAATTAGTAGAAGGCTTGTGGTCTACCCACTTCTCCCCACCGCAAGAGTGTGAGCGCCTGTGAGTCGGATGAACGGGTAGCGCCTGATTCGAGTGCCAAAAGAAAAAATAAATGAATGAGAAGTTATTCACCGTGACCTGCTCAGAGTGGGGTACGGTTAGTCAAGGGTTGGACAGAATGTACTGCGGGAGGATTAGATTAGAACAACCTTCCAGCAACACATTTGGCAAACATGACTAGTTTAAGCAAGTTTAAATGTATACTAGGCAGGATTTCCAGGAGATTTTTTGGAAACAACCCTGGTCCGTTATACTATCCCACCCTACTGTGCTAGAAGGACACTCAGTTACAATAACTTTATTTATATTAATATCCTGCATTGTATACCTTTAAATAAAAACAGACCAAGCAAAACAAACGCAAAGCTCAATAGGATGAAAGGCAGACGTGCATGCAAAGACGACAAGATATACAGCAACTACAACATAAAAAAACTATATTGCAAAATGAAATGTGACGATGTTGATGCTAGCAGTAGAACAGCTTAAATAAAGGCTGTGGGTCAGCCAAGTGGAAACTCAAACACTCCAGGTGCTTCCATTTAACTGAACGCTCTCTAGATCTTTCAACAAGACTTTAAAGTGAACTTAAACTTATTTCTCTGCACTTAGACGCACGTACAGCTCCAGTTCCCAAACACTGGGTCGGGGGAGATTTGACTTGGGTCGGCCAAGAAATAAATAAACTATGAAAGTAAAATGTTAATATAGCTGCTTTTGTAAACTGATGATGGATAAACAACGCAAGAAAATATTTGAAAAGGACAAAAAATAAATGGGACATGATGATAAAGAAATAAATGTAAAATAATTTGAATGGCATTAGAAATTAAAACAAAGCTAAAAATACAAAAAAAAAAAAAAAAAAAAAAAGATTAAAATAATCTTTAAAGAGACGAGAAAATTCTACAACTGGACATCTACATAATGTCCCGCTGCTTAGATTTAATAAAAAAAAAAAAAAAAAAAAACATTTGGGTGTCTTTTTTAAGGTTGTATAGCAAAAAGCAAAAAGCTAAAAGGTCCAGTCCTAACTCAGTGACCGTTAAAGTAAATCTTTGGCTGCAATAGTCACTGCTCGTGTTGAGTGACAGCACAAACTGAAAACAGTACTTTATTGTAGAGTTTCATTGTCGAAGCTCATAAGAGAATATCTTGGGCTGGAACTTTATGCAAATTTAAGCATTAAACTTGAGTAAAAATGCTTTAGGTCTGCGGCTGTTGCTGTGAAAGAAGGAAAGAGAAGCTGCAGCAGAACAAAAACACGGCTGCAGCAGGACTAGTCTAAAAGAGTCACACACACAGCTCGAGCACTAACACACACTAACCCTTGTGCCTGCTTCTAGGCCTAGCCCATAGACCAGTCGTGTGGCAGGGGCCTCGGAGCCCGGGGCCCAGCGCTGGCCTCTCCTGCGACCCACGCTGCTGCCGGGGGCGGGAGGCTGGCTCCTGTTCTGGGGGGTCCCGTGCCTACTCTGGCTGTCTGCCTCTATGGGACACCTCTGCTCCCACTGAGAGATGCAAGAGGCTACTGTCGGGGGAGCGGAGGAGGGGCTGGGAGGGGAGGAGGAGGAGGAGGAAGGGGGAGACGAGGCCTGCACTGCTCTAGTTTTGGCTCGGTTTTGGTGAGACGGTGTCTGGCTGTTGTCCTGGAAAGGTAATAATGGGATTGTGCCCAAGCTTAGTGGATGTTACAGCCAATGACGACACAATTTGTGACAGAAAAGAAGCTCCCACATTAGTCTCATGCAGAATTTAAACACGGATCACATGGTTCACAGACGAACGTGGATTTAACAGGACTCACAGGAAGTGGAGACGGAGAGGCAGACCTCTTCTGGCCTGCTGCGCGGTCCTTCTCCCTGGACGGCCTCTGCGGACGCTCCGACGAACACACGCCGTTGCTCTCAGTCACTATGGCTTTGAGCTGCTTTAACTTTTCATCCTTCACCCACAGCTTGTTCTGCATCTCCAGCTGCTTGGCATTCACTCGTCTCTCCTGAAGAGACAGAGGCGGAAGGAAAACGATGAAAGAGAAACTGCCGTACTTGTGATGGACAAAAAGTGCAGTTTGCAAAATCTCAGAATCATAATTCTATTAATTTTATTTCAGCTTTATTTAACCAGAAAAGTGCCAATGAGGATTCTTATTAAAAAAGAAATACTGGCCAAAGAAACACACAAACCAAAACCTAATAATCTTAAGTTAAGAGCTAAAGTTTGATAGCCTTCGTATTTAACAAAATCTGACATGATCCATTTCTAAGAAGAGATTCTTTTTGCCTAATTGAATGTGTTATTGTGCAAATTGAATTAGTGAAATGTGAAACGTGTTCTTAAACTTTTCTATATCATACAGGTTCTCAGAAAGTACTCTCAATATGGTTTCCAATCTTAATATATTGTAATGTAATTATCTTTTAACATATACAACCATTAAACTGTAAACGTATTTTTAATGGACCCAGTTAGAGGATTAGTCGTCTCCATAGAGCGAAGCTTATGGGGATACAAATAAAAATAAAATAAGCCTGCACAAAGTCTGAATATACACAAAGGAAATCCCTTTAATCCCAGAATAAAATATAGAAATGGAATTGATCAGTGAAAAAACGAGACCAACACATGCTCGCGCCTGAATTTGGGACGCTCCCATTGGTCAACGCCGACGTCAAAGTAATGGCCACCGCTAAAACAGAAAAGGTGTCTTGGTCACCTGATCCTCGTTAACTTACACACTCCTTCTCCCACTTGTGCTTGGTGTCCGAGACCACGCCCTGCATGCGCTGCTCCATGCGTCTCCGTTCTGAAAGCTCCCTGTTGAGCCTCTGTTCCCGAGTCTCCAGCTCCTGCTCCAGTGACCTTTTGTCGTGCTCGTACATGTCGGTCGTCTTTTGAAGGATTTCAATCTAAAAAAAAAAAAATACAAAGAGGGACATTTTAAACCCGTCATCCAGAAGAGAAACGTGAACGCTCACCGTTATACCATAAACAATAACCTTATATTCCAGCGTTTTAGATTTTTTCTCCAGGCGTTCGATCTCACTCTTTTGACTCATGATCATTCGCTCTTTTTCACTCAGATTGCTTTGCTGATGGTGAATCATCACTTCTTTCTCTTTGAGCTGATTGCCGAACCCGTCCATCAATGACTTTATTGAACTCGCTGTAGGACAGAGTAAGGACTTTAATTGTTGAACAGAACTTATTAGTTACTGTTCAAACTAAAAACGGGAGCCGTACCAGTTTTACTGTACTGCTCCTTCATCATCTGACGCATGCGGTGCCTCTCCTCCAGGACCTCAATGAGGCGAGGGAGCACTTGATCGTCTGCGGGGTCCACCAGAGTACAGGGAGGCAGCGGAGGGAAGCTTTCGAAGAGCTGATCCAGCAGAGTCCCATTGTCCACTGGAGAGAAAAGAAATGAAGGAATCAGACTTGTAGAAAAGTAATAAAAGCCAACGGGTAATGACAAAGATAAAATACCAGTGTTAGTGGGACCTCCTCGCTCCTCCAGGCGGCGCGACAGCTCGTCCCTGAAGGCCTGGTTTCTGTGTCTGCGTCCTGCCGCCAGGGCACACATCGGCCGGTCGACGGGACGGGCCACCTCCACCTCCTGGGTCATCTCTGCGAAGCGCATCACCAGCTGCGCCACAAGAGAATAAAGGCATGCTCTTCATTTCAGACTCAAACGCTGCAAATGTGTTCACTTTGTGGAGAAAATGTGATGTAATGCCATTAGGCCTGTTACACATAAGGCAGGAGCTTTTCCAAAACAAAAGAAGGACAGCACTCTCGTCTGTTTTAAGTGATCTGGACATGTCTTTACAACCGCAACAACTGGACGCTCCAATAACTTCTGTTCCGAAAAAAAAAAGACATTTACTATTCGGGAAAAAACTCGCTGTTGTCACGTCCGCTTTGAGCAGCTCCTGTTTGTTCACGACATAATCCCGTCCTGTGAAGGAGGCTGCTGCGGTCGCTTTACCAGACAGACACAGTTTGGTACACAGGCCCAAGGTTTCTTGGTCCTACTCCTGTTCGCTCATGGAGTGGACTGGATACGTTTTAAACTGTGTTAATGAAATGTTGTGGTTTTTTGTTGTTGTACAAATTAATTACCGTGGCTAGAACAAAAAATAAAAATAAAAAATGTATGTCTTACTGAAGTTTCCTCGTAATCGTCAGCTTTCGGGTTGACGCAGACAATCATCCTGACTTTGCCCTCTCCGTCAAAGTAGTTTTTAAAAAGATGGGTCACTTTGGAGTCTCTGTACGGCACCATCTGGAAGAGAACAGAGTTAACAAGAGAAACTAAGGGTGCTCCAATCAGGATGTTTTAAGAAACTCAGTGATCCTATAAACTCAGAAGCCTATTTTCAATAAGTTATTAAGGGGTGGTAAAACTACCCTGACATTAATTTTTCTTCATTTACTTTAGTTTTATCCAGCCAGCAAGTTTTGCTCACAATAAACACAGGCAACAAATATGTATAAAAACAACAAAGTCGAATGCTTAAGTGTTTAATAGCATTAAGCTTTTGTTTGAAGAGAAAAAGAAGCTAATGTTCAAACTGACTTGTAGCATTAAATGCTAAACTGTTCCTCTAAAGAACGTCTCCAAACACAGCTCTTGTTTTTCTGTTTCCGTGTATTACTTTGTCTCTGTCCGACTCTGGAGCTGCTCAGAGCTGTGTCCGACCTTTAACCTGCAGCAGTAATCCCACAATGCACCACATTATCCAGGTGTGTTAGTCCCATTTCGTCAGAGTGAGGTGTTTACAGAGAAATACAAATGATTGCCCCAACTCGGTGAACGTACCGACTTTAACACGAACCTTATTAGTCCCACACATCTGGTTCTCACGCAGCACCTCCATACAAGTACGCAGTGTCATCAGAGACTGGTTAATGTTACCTGGAACACAGAAACCATCACTCACAAGACATTCTGAAAACTCAAAATGGCCACCACAGAGAAAGAGGAGCTCACCTGCTTCTCGCAGACGGCTCCCCTCGGCTCTCGTCCTGCTGGTGCGCTCGCTTCCCGCCAGGTCGACCAGACAGAGCTGGCTCACGGTCACCTGGTTTTTGTCCTGCAATTCAGCGAAAAGCACTGGTTCGGTACAGAAACATCAGAAACATCAGGACGTCACAGATGAAAGAGTCCTGTTTGACCTGCAGAATGTGATCCCCGTCTGCATCGAGCGGCGCCTGAGCCAACTTCAGAGTGAAGACGCTGTGGGAGCGGCTGGACTCGCGGTTCAGCTGAGTGTTGGCTATTCTTCTTTTCTTTTGTCCTACCGTGGGTAAAGGACAAACGGATTGTAGTCATGCCGAGACTCGGAGCAGAGATGTAATAGTGACAGACGGCAAACCTTTCCAGAAGACTTCGAAAGCCTCTTCTGTGGATTTGACTTCCACCTCTGTGCACCCAGCCACGTACATGTTGTGATTCTGATCCTCGCGTAAAAGCTTCGACTGAGGCGGTCTGGAAAAAGATTATAGAAGAAACATAAGTCAACACAGGAACACATCAGCAAAAAATAAAATAGTTGCTTAATGACAACTATCAGAGGGATGAGGAAACATAAGGCTGTGCAATATCAGAAACCTGATGTTATTGTAACTGCTAGTATCATACGAGGTATTTCATGAGCCAGACACTCACACTGGATGTTAAAATTTCATTAAATTTTCAAACCAAACTAGCAGCCCTACTAGCTCTGCATGCGTTCTCTCAACTGGTGGGTCGGGATTCTAAAGTGAGTTGCAGGCATGTTCTCCGCCGAGTGTGTGGTTAAAAAAAGAAATCTGGTATAATGACCTGTAATACTAAACTAGACGCTTACATTTGACAGAATATAAGAGCCGTACTACGCCCTACACGAAGGGTGTACGTGGAAGTGCCCTTTGGTGCGAGTGTGCAGGGAACCAAGCGTGCAGAATTAGCAGACGTTGGACGGCGATGTTTGCTTCATCAACATGCGTCTGTACGTCGTAATTGCGACAGCAAAATGCTGGCACTGATTGTGATTTAAGCAATATCGTTTATGAAAATGATAAAACTACAACATAGAATAATTTTCCGAAAGAAAAAACCAGAGAAACCAAAGAAGACTTTAACACCAGACTCTAACTGTGTTAAAATGTCAAAGTGTCTAAATAATGAAAATTGTATTTAAGTGTCAGAATTGGTTAAAATAGGCAGGAGGTTTTATAATAACAGATGTGTTATTAAAATAACCCATCCAATTTTAAATGTATAACAAAATATATACGCAAATTAGACCAATTATAAATAAATATTTACTTCTTAAGAACACTTTACACTTCTTTACTCCATTTTGCTCATTTTCCTGCTCTCAATCCGGCCAGTTGTTCGACTTTTTTAATACCCTTCAGCGAAGTCTGCTTCTGTGCACATTTTACAGAGAGTGCAAGTATGCACACACAAAATGGGCGGGGCATTGAACCACTGGAGAATTGAGGCAGCAAATTAAACATGGATAAATGTTGGCAATGTTTAATAAGACAGAATTACAGGATCTCTCCAGGCTAACATAAACTCAGATAAAAGATGCAGGTCAGCTCTAAATGTTGGTTAATGTAATGCATTAGTGATGTATAGTATGTCAAAAAGCAGAAAAGGTTACTACGCTGCTGTTGGTGAAGAGAGGTCAGTTAGAAAACCAGACTGCAAAAAGAAAAATCCACAAGTGGATCAAAATAACATCAGAGAACGTTAGTCCAAAGCCTCGTGATTCTCCATACATTTGAAAATATACACTAAACATTTTCTCTAATCACAATAATCAACTTATCGCATAATGCATGTCATTTCTAATATTGTGCAGCCTTAGGTAAAAAACATTCAGAATTGCATTAAGCCCAAGCCATTCAAGAACAATCCAACTACAGAGAATTACTCACGAGAGAAGAACATATCTGGAAAAATAGATAAGGTTGCATAGACAGCCACAAAAGGAACTAACCTAGACCATAATCAAAGCCATTTGCAGCAGGGTTTTAGATTAGGCTACAACAAAGTTAAACACAGAAGTCTGTTTTATATAAAGCCACATACATGAACTCATTGTTGCGTACAGGCGTGCCTCCACCAAGCCACCTACCAAACACAAGGTTCGTTTAGAAAACAGTGTTGGACAAAAGGCTGCTGTGACAGTCTGTGAGGTGAGGCTGGGTGATACGTCAAGTTTTCAAGAGATTATATATTTTATTCCAGATGATCGGGTGAGACTAGATATAACATTATTGTTAATGCTTTGTGGTGAATGGTCCTCTTATTGGAAAAACCAGCTGACGCGCCTCATCTTGGATTTAAAAAGTCTCGCGGGAGTCTCGGGTCTCACACGAAACAAATTGGTTTACGACACTACACACATTAAAAACTCGCAGTCTCAGATGTTCATTGTTTTTCCTGGTGAAAAAGCAGCTGAAGCAGAGAAAACCGATGCTCATGGTCAACGGGAAGAGAGGAGAGCAGGGTTAAAACTGGTGTTTTTTAACATAACACCAAAGCTGTCGGCAAATATACCTTCTGTGGTCTTGGTTCTCTCGAAACCAAATAAAAAGAGTTTGAGACCATGACAGAAATGCTCTTAGGAGCTCTCAAGACCAACACCTCGAGAACCACAACACTACCATGAGACGCAAAGACACCGAGACTTTTCTAATGTGCACGATGGAATTTAGCGAGCGTTAAAGCCTGAGTGACATTAGGCACATCTTTCATTATTACTGTACAGAAATATATGTATAAAGCATTAGTTAAAATATTATTTTTGGTACATTTCACCCAGCCCCAGTCTGTCAGTTGTATATTGTGTGGAAGAATAATTTACTGTGGTGAGCACATTAGTAAAGTGGAAGACCATAGGCTACACCAATAAATTTTAATTTTCTTCAAAAATATTTCTTACTTTGGTCTAATGGGGTCGTACAGAGCTTCCTCCAGAAGGTCATAGATGTAGTTATTGTAGATTTCAATGTAGGACACGAAGACGCTGTAGCAACAGTCTTCGTCCACACTCTCTGACTTACACGCCTCCTCTGGACCAATCATGTCGGCGAACTCAGGGTCAGCCTTCTGCCTGCACGCACACAAAAGGGAACGGTTAACCAGGATTGTCTCTGAGGTTCCTTCACGTCGACTCGTTTCAGGACCTGGAAAGTTACCTCGTGGAAGGCGTCTTGGGCACCGACTGTTGACTTTCACGCTTCTGCCGTTCAAGGAGTGCCTCGACCGTGTCCTGGATCTCCATCCCATTTTTGTCATCTGGTTTAAACACCTAACAAAAAGTGCATTTTTTTTTTTAAGATTTAGAACTGTTGATATTGTTCAAAAATTAGGGTCTACGATGAGAAAATAAAAATTCGTACAAATCTTTTCGCCTGCAGTGGGGCGATGCTGTTAAAGAGCATGTCCAGGCAACGAGGGAGGAGGCCACCTTCTCCGGGCGAGCCGGTCATGGTGTAGGTCTTACCACTTCCAGTGACACCGTAGGTAAAGAGCAGACCTGCAGAAATCAAGGCTATGAGTATTCTGCCTCAAATTTAATACAATAAAAAATACACTCAATTGGTTTGTTACCGTCGAATACCTGGAAGGATTGATTTTATAAAACATACAAGTTTGTAAAATTATCTTTTTTTTTTTTTTTTAAATCAATAATGCAACTGGGGATGCCCTCAAATAGTCGACGGGCAGGAGGCTTGGTAAAATAAATCACTATTGGTCGGTTAGTTGCGAAAATAAAACAAAAACTCACACGTGGTCAGTATGCACATTGAAACTTCATGACGCTGCAGTTTGGTCAGTGTACGACATTAAAGCAACCCCTTTTATTTAACATCACTCTCGTGGTACTTTAATCCAACGCGCACGTGAGGGAGAGCGTTAACAAGGTTGTTTTGGGTCCTCCGCTAATAATTAGACTTTTTAGAATAATTAGGAAAAAAGTCAAAAGTGTTGGATCCTTTGGAAAAGCTAAATGACCCTAAAAGGACAGTTTGCAAATTCAGCAAAAATTGCCCATCATTTGTCGATGTCAAATACGGTGTATCATTTAAAACAGGCAAGTAGCCACTTAAAGCTCCAGTACCTAATTTTGTGTTGTCATCCCTTTCTTACACTCCACTCTCTCCCAAAAGCATCCTAGGGACCTATTCTTCTTCTCTTTTATAAAAGAAAATTTCCTTCACAAAATACTAATACAGTATACCAAACTGAAGTTTAGCGCTTAGCGTTAGCTTAGTGTGCAACTTTGGCGTCAGGACGGCCATCATCTCCGCCTCAAATATTATGTGATTGAATTAACAGTATTTATTTGCGTTTTACATTGCATCCCTTTTCACCGTTGATAGTTTTCTTTTTTGGAGGTGTTTCTCTGCGTCAAGAAATTTTTAGTGCTGAAAATACAGCAGCCCTTAGACTATTATTTTCCTTGTAAATACGCAAGTAACTATGTCAATGGCATAAATATAAAGTTATTAGGATAATTGCTTAAATGAAGGACTAGGAAAATCTTTTGTCGAGGGCATGAGCCTTGAGTTAAAACCCTGGGAGGTTCTTTGACTTCAGCTGGCCCACTCCATTTCTCTGACAGTCATCTTCTAACAGTCGATTGGTGTCTTTTTATTCTGCTTTAGCTTCAGTCAAAGTATATGTAGCAGAGATATTAAGTCTCAAACTAACATGAGAGCTCCACAGAGAAGCCAGGGTTAACTGAACGGGTTGGTATCCTGCTTTGTTGCTCACCATTTTTGCTGTGAATAAGATCCTCGATGAGGGGCTTAGAGACGTCCTCGAACAGCTCCATTTGAGAGGTATTAACACCAAACACCTTTTTAAAGGAGTACTGCATCTGAAGGAAACACAGATCAAACAAATGATAATCATGGGCATGACTCCTGTCTTTTTAAGCTCTCTTCCTAAACACTCACCTCTTTGTATTCTCCATTACGGTTGACCTTCAGTCCGTCAGGAGCATGCAGCTGAATGGTGGTGTTACTGATCATCTCAACACAACATTCCACATGCTCTGCTCCAAGTGGACGTATGCGGCAGTATACCTATATAAAAAAATTAAATAAAAATATGTTATTAATATTAGGAATTCAAGCAAGACAAAATGAATAATATTTTAAAAATGTGGTTTTTCAGATCAGAACCTTTAAAAACACATTGTAGTGTCGTTCAAGTACATTTCTGCATCCAGTTGTGCTCATAAGTTTACATACCTTGGCAGAATTTCTTTTATAATTTTGCCCATTTTTCAGAGAATATGAATGGTTACAAAAAAATAAAAAAAAATTATAATTTTTCCACTTATAGTTAGTGGTTGGTTGAAGCCATTTGTTGTCAATTTATTGCCATTGTGTTTACATTTACTCATTTAGCCAACGCTTTTATCCAAAGTGACTTACATTGTTCTACAGTAATTACCAGTGTTACAGCCACTGGAGGCAAGGTGGGTTAAGTGTCTTGCCCAAGGACACAACGACAGTATGAACTGTGTGAGAATCGAACCGCCTACGTTCCAGTTGAAGGACAACCGCTCTACCCACTGAGCTACTGCCGCCACACGTTAGTAGTTCACCCTTTAAAAATTACAACAGAAACTACCCAAATGACCCTCATATATACACACATTAACACTGAAGTTGTTGTTGGTCTACCTGATGCAAGGGTCTGTGAGGAGCCCAGAAACTGACCTTTTATACACACACACGGTTTACAAGCCAACAGGTCACAGGTGA
Organism: Neodontobutis hainanensis; assembly: GCA_024349245.1. Lineage (NCBI taxonomy): Eukaryota > Metazoa > Chordata > Actinopteri > Gobiiformes > Odontobutidae > Neodontobutis > Neodontobutis hainanensis. The sequence continues at coordinate 16,456,655 of JALDNG010000002.1, read as the reverse complement.
GGAGGGTTACCTTTAGCAGCCATTCAGACCTGTGTGTGTAACTCGTGTTCATGTTCTCAGGCCAAAATCACCAGGGCATGTAAAAGGGTCATAGGGTAGTAAACAGTTTGACAATAAATGACTTCACCCAACCACTAACCATTTTAAGTTTTCTCCAAAAAAAAGTCACATTCTTTCAGGTTATGTAAACTTATGTTTGAACATTTCATTGTTGGCAACAAGGAAAATTTAAACCCCCCCAAAAAAGTTATGTTGTTTGGAATAAAAAAAAAAAAAAACATTATGCTATTTAATAAAATATTTTACATAAATCTGAGCCATGATATAAAAAGGTTATAAATTTAACCCTCGCTGTGGAGACTCTAGGAATAATTGATGTGGCTTTCAAACTCTGGCACACTAGCTTTCCTGAGTGGTTCTCAGAGAATCTTTGAAAATCACTTCTCTAATTAAATTGTATTAAAAAATATATATATAAAAAATAATTTAAAGTTGTTTATAGACATTTATCTTAAGCAGAAAGTTAATCTTTGAAATCTGGGCAAATTTTGTCCCAATTTCTGGTCGTACAATAATGTTCAAGTCAGAATAAATTTCAGGTTTGTTGTGCTGTGTACGGGAGGAAATCAACAATTCTTGTTAGGAACTTTGAAGTCTGGAGTTTCCCAAATTCCTCTAACACATTCGATGTAAATGGTATGTGGGTGTTTACTCACTCCGACTGGATCTTTTTCAACATTTGGTGACCTTTTTTGGCCTGGCCTCCGAGGCGTCCTGTTTTTGTTAAAACTGCACATGAAAAAGATAAAAAAAATAAAAAATAAACTGACATGCCCCGCCGAAAAGTTTGCAGGTAATTCGAAAAAAATTCGCAACTCTTTACGTACACAGGAAATACTTTGTCATTGTTCTAGTTTGACTTTAAAAAACACACACTTTACAATGAAGAAGCAGAAATAAACAAGATTATGTAATAGTCAACCGGTTTATTACATTAAGACCTGCACTTTACACAGGATACACATCTTTAAAAAAGATTATGTAGCGTTAACATGACTTGCATTATAATACCCATCTTTAATCCGGAGACATCAAATGTCTTCTATCACATTCAGCAGCATAATAAACATGAAATGTATCTCAGAGCAGAGTTATAAGGAAAATAAACTATGAGTCGCTTTGCCCTTTTAGGCAACTTTAGTGTTTTTCTGACACAGTTGAGTAAGAAGCTGGATCCTAGACATTAACACTGGCGCTAGCTTGTTAGCCTTCTCTCTATACACACCAGCTGAAGCTAACTAACTAACGATACTTCTTTTTTTTTACCCAGATTTCATTCTGCCGATCAGCTGCCAATCAATCGGTTAGATGTATTTTTAATAACAGTAAGACTTACCCCGGTCTCTGCATTGCAGGGGTTAAAAACTGTTCTCCTTCAGCTCCCACAAAAAGCGCTTCTTCTCGATTTTGATTTGAAAAATTCCCTCTTGTGAGCCGTTGTTCTGACAGGCTAAAGTGTTATCCAATCAGAGCGCAAGAAGAGTGTCAGGCAGCGGAAGTCCCGCCTTAAAGACAAATAAAACCTTTCAGATTGGCCCCACCCCCTCACGTGATCTATACCGCACTCAGGAGAAGCAGGAAGGAGACGGAAGAAATACTATTTAAAACAAAAAACAAATAAATACACATATTATATGTGTGACTGTCCAACTATAGAGATATTTGTATCCTTGGCAGACACAGACACTAGAACTTTTCACAGATTTCAATTTTTTCGATTTTTGTCTCACATTTCTCTAAAAAAGAAATTTGCAAGCCAATATGCTTGTCACCTCCATAACATAACAAAAACTTTCAAAAAAGTAAGTAATTAAAAAAAAAGTGTTTTTTTTTTGTTTTTTTTTTTGTTTTTTTTTTGTTTGTTTGTTTGTTTGTTTTTTTTTGGGGGGAGGGGGGTAATAACACAATAAAAACACAATAAAGAATAATCACCAGATTTTATTTAAATCTTTACAAGAAATATTACCAGAAATCATTTTTGACAATTATATTGGTTTGTTTTATATTTTATTTGCAAAATAATAATAATAAATACATTTTTACATTACAACAGGTTATACTGAGGGCATTTTGAGGAACCATGTTTCCTTGTTTTAAGAATTTCATCTTTTTTTTTATAAAACCTATCTTTATTCACAGTCACATTGTCTTTATCAGTATTTACACATCAAGTATCAAAATATAGGTTGAACAATCATCTGTCATATTAATGAATAGTGCAACAAAATATAAAATCAATACAGATTAGTTCACTGAAGCTAGTTTATTCTCTTCATACCCAAGGCTGGATCTGTGATCTGCTTTAAAATGTACCATGTAAAGTTAGTTACCTGAGAAACAGTATGTAACTGTATTAATTACACATTTCAGTAACGACTGGTAACTTTACTGTCAAGTTCCAGGAACATTTAGGCCATTGGCAAGAACATGAAACTGTAGTAATAAAATAAATCTGTAGAAAAACACTGAGCACATTTCAGCGCAGTTTCCAGTAGATTTGTGTAACGTGTCCCACTAACACTTTTCTGTCTGTGACACATATGAACAGAATAAAAAACAGACCACAGATGTTAGCGTTTATTCGGCGACCTGTCAGTGACAAGAGCCGACCGGAGACTAGTGAGCTAAAAAACAGATATTAACAGATTCATTTCTACAGTCTGTTTAAAATACTTGCCATACAAGCTTCTTAAAAATCAAAACCTAAAAGCACATGGCTAATTAGCATAAACCAATACCAACACACTATTCCTGCTAAACATAAAGCGTTAAAGAAGCTAATGTCTTTGTCTCCTAGAACATTGTATTTCGAGAAAATTTGTGATGGATTTTAAAAAGTTTAGCTTATAAACTGCGGAAGCTTCTAAAGAAATCCGTTTGTCTAAGAGCTACACTAGTACTGATCATGTCTCTTCATTTATTTCCTGCCAATATGGCTGATAGAACATGAGTCATGTGACGCCCAGAGCTCAATTAGACAAAAGAAAGTCCTAAAGAGAGGCCAGTAAATTGTAATAAAAGTGTTGTTAAGCAGTTCTTCAGTTCTGTCTGTGTCTTATTTTCAACTGTAGGTCTAGGACTGGAGGTCTAATGCGCACAGGCCTTGTATGAACGTCTTCTATTGTGTTTACTGTGCTTTTTCTTTTTGGCCCCTGAGGACGAGAACAGAGGTAGACTGAAGAGGGAGATCAGGGCCAAATTCAGCACCAGACAGAGCAGCGTCACTCCCACGGAGTCTGCGAAGGTGACGGGGATGGAGTTTTCCAGAAGCCACTGCCGCCGTGTCATCATGTCCTCCTCGATGGCGTTCATCTGGAAGTGAGTGGCCAGGATGCTGCACACGTGGAAGAGCTGATGGCTGTGACCTGCAGGGGGAGCACTTCCATTACATTTGAGACATTCAGACTTTCACAGGTAAAAGACCACACTGAGCAAATGATTTACCTTGCATTTATTTTAGAAGATAGAAAAAATATGAAGCGGGTTAGGCGTGAACACAATCGCTCAATGTTTAACACAAATGAGAAAACTGTGATGCGTTAATGTACAGACACAGGGTTAATCATTCCAGGTCCAGTAGCAAGCAGCAGACTGAAGTGCCAGAGGGGAATAGGAGTGTACTTCCTGCAGATGAATGATAGAATTCCTTGAAAACCATCAAAATGTAAAATATGCTCCTTCAGATTATAATGTATGCATGCCTTTTTTAGCTTAATGATTTGACATTTCACCAAACACCCTCAGAATGATTCTTATGATATGAAAATAAGGGAGGAAGGCATTTATTTTAAATGTAGAGCTAGTGGCCCCAGAGCAGGTTTTTATATTGGTACAAATGCGATGTCTAGTCCTAGGCCTAGGACTAGACAAGCCATAGCCAACTTCTGGGACTGAGACTGGGACTGGGACTGGGACTGGGACTGGGAATGGGACTTGGACTGGGACTTGGACTGGGACCGGGACCGGGACCGGGACTGGGACTTGGACTGGGACTGGGACTGGGACTGGGACTTGGACTTGGACTGGGACTTGTACTGGGACTTGGACTTGGACTTGCTCTCTCTCATTCACACATTCTGTTTTGATCGTACAGATTATTCTAATATTATATCAAATGTACAAATGAGATGTTTTGTGTTTGCGACCCTCAGTCTTTATAAAAGTTAATACTTTAATTTGCACTATTGTGTAAATACACAATGCACCTTACCTGCCTTTAGCGCGTATAAGTTTTGTAATTTCTTGTATATTCTTAGTATTCTTACGCTTTATAGCTTATAATATTTATCTTAGTTGTTTTTTTGTTATATTTTGTGTAACTTTATTCTGTGGTTTTGCACCAACATGCTACAACAAATTCCTCATTTTGTATAAACCCGACAAAAATAAAACCCACAACCAACAAATCCTGACCAATGGAGGCTGGGTTTTGATCGGGGGGCCCTCTCATGGGGCCCTCTCATGGGGCCCTCCACCTGCTGCACTGGCATTAGCCCCCGTTGTCACTTATGCACTACACAGGATGATCTTTTCAGACTCACCGATGTAGTCGAAGCTGCCGGGGGCCAGACGCTCGGGGAAGTGAGTGGCAAACAAGAAGCCAGTGAGGAACGCTAAGACGATGTGGTTGAGGTGGAGGACGTTGGTGTGGTTGTCAGTGCAGCCGTCCCCTGAGCACAGGAACACCTGGAGAAAGAAAAAATACAGCAGCACAGGTAAGAACACATAACTACACCTAAGCTAATAATAAAGTTTATGAACCAAAGCTAACTGCGAGGTTAAATCTTTAATGCCACTGGTCGAGTCGTGCGTGCAAGGAATGTGTTAATACTGTATATTATATTATCCGAATAAGAACTGCCTTCTAAACAATAATAACTGTGATTAAGATTAATGCACAATATTTCATAAATGTATTGTTATATCAATAATATAAATAATATAAATAATTGCAATGTCTGTTTCACAAACAACTGCCCGCGATGCAAAAATGTTATGCATTAGTTCTGGTCCTGCATCTGACAGAGCTTTGCCATTAAAAAAAAAAAGATCTAATCCTAGCTTAAAGCCTTGTGGACCCCCTCCGCCCTCTGCCCTCTGGGGACGCACAAAAGAAAATGCTATAAATCATTAAACTTCAATATTTTTAAATTTTCTTTTCTGCAAAAATCTCTTAAAGCACTTCAGCTCTCCTCAAAAACAACCAAATTTTCAATCATTTGTTTCAGAATTGTTACACTTTAAATGCCAGTTTGACAACACAAAAGAATTTATGTGACATTCTAGAAATCTTAACTTTAGTCATAAACTGTAACAGAGACATAATGGTCACCAAATCAAAGAAAAAAATGAAAATGACAAAAATGGCCCGAGGGGTTCATGAAGTTAAATCAAACTGTGACTAAATGAAACGTCCAGGTTTATAACTGGACACCCGTATTTCACTTTTTTATTGTTTCATTGTGATAAGTATACATCCAAACATGCTCGGCCCTACCCTGTAGAAGAGAGGAATGTTGTCGAACAGGTACGGGTAAGCAAACGCCAACACACGCAAACATTTGCTGAGCCTCGGACTCTGAAACTCTGGGAATCTGAAACAGAAGATAGGAAGTCAGAAATAGGAACAGAAAATTGTTGATTTCATTATTGTTATTCAGTAAATCTAATTACTCTGTCATCTCAGAGACAGAAGGATGGGACAGAATTAGCTCAGTGTATCATTCGGGCCAAATTCACTGGGCACATTATTAAATACAGCTGCTCTAAGGCTTCTAACTTGTTGTATTTAGGCATTTAGACCTTCTTTTTTAACAATCAAAGCATACAGAAGACCATCTCTGAGCCAACATGTCAAACCCCGAAGCAGATGAACAACAGCAGCAGGTGCCACTCCTGTTAGCTCAGGAACAGGGCTGTCAGAGGCTCACCAAAACAGGACAAAATAAAAACGGGTAAAACAGCGCCCGATGCTGGTGCCCATCTGCTCCGAGGGTTGGTGTGTTGTAGCCTGGACTAAACACAAGTGGGAAACATGCTACTCCTATTTTTCTTAGAACCACATTAAAATGTAACCGAACATGTTCTTCCGCTCTTTGTCCTCTCTTCAGTTGAGCTGAGTCACAGTTAGTCTTTAGGTTTGGTGATGGACTCCCACGTCGGGAACACCCTTGACTTTTATGAAATTAAACTCTCCCAAACTGTGTCTGGGATTCATGTACAATAAGCATCATTGTGTATAATTACAGTCACCATAATGTCAGATAACTTTACAGAGCCAGGGACAGAAGGGACAGACGTTTGCAAAAGCATTCTTTACCTCTTTACGATGTCGTGATTATATTGTAGAAACGGTAAGCCAAGCCTTAGCAGAAACAAGATAAGTGGAGAAAAGTGTTAGGTTATATCCATCAAAAAACTGTTTAAATTCATCTAAAACCAGTTCAGAATCCTCTAGAACATATTCAAATTAATATAAAACCAGTTCAGAATCATCTAGAACGGATTAAATTTAATCTAAAACCAGTTCAGAATCCTCTAGAACGTATTAAATTGATTTAAAACCAGTTTAGAATCCCCTAGAACGTATTAAATTCATTTAAAACCAGTTCAGAATCCTCTAGAACGTATTCAAATTAATCTAAAACCAGTTCAGAATCCTCTAGAACCTTTTCAAATTCATCTAAAACCAGTTCAGAATCCTCTAGAACGTATTCAAATTAATCTAAAACCAGTTCAGAATCATCTAGAACGGATTAAATTTAATCTAAAACCAGTTCAGAATCCTCTAGAACGTATTAAATTGATTTAAAACCAGTTTAGAATCCCCTAGAACGTATTAAATTCATTTAAAACCAGTTCAGAATCCTCTAGAACGTATTCAAATTAATCTAAAACCAGTTCAGAATCCTCTAGAACCTTTTCAAATTCATCTAAAACCAGTTCAGAATCCTCTAGAACCTTTTCAAATTCATCTAAAACCAGTTCAGAATCCTCTAGAACCTATTCAAATTGATCTAAAACCAGTTCAAATCCAACTAAAGCACTTTAAGTTTGACACCACTGACCTACAGTGTCACAGGAGGCAGACGTTAGCCTCTTTAGCTTCATGTCTTTAACTATTCTATTCATTTATGTTAATTAGGCTGAATTGTTTGGTTGAGGTTTCACAAACCCTGTGTGGCGTGTATTTTATTCAAAGCCTGTAGAAATGCCCTTTTAACAGCGCTCTTTTACAGCTCACTCGTCTCCGGTCGGCTCTTATCACTGACACAGGACCTTAAATACAGCCGTCTGTATTTCCTTCTGTTCAAATGTGTCACAGACAGAGAGGTTTAGTGGGACACGTTACACAAACCTAACGTGCTCACTGCTTTTCTACAGATTATTATTATGACTAGTTTCATGCACAGACGTGGCACTGTAAATTTGAGTTGGGTGACGTCATCTCCCGGAGCTCTAGAGTCTGACACACTTTGTACAAGATGGATTAAATGCATTTAGCCAGTAATAATAATAATAATAATAATAATAATAATAATAATAATAATAATAATAATAATAATAATAATAATAGTAATAATAATAATAATAATACTAATAATAATAATAATAATAATAATAATAATAATAATAATAATAATAATAATAATAATAATAATAATAATAATAGAACAGAAAGTTATTTGCAAATACTGTGTTGACCTGCCCAGTGCAATCCCATAGTGCAACAGTGGTACCTGGAGTAGCAGGCCAGGCTGGTGCAGATGATGGCGTTGACCACAGCGATGGCGATGAAATACTGGTGAAAGCTGCTGTTAACCCACTTGTCCGGAAACACGTACGTCGAATATGTGATGGCAGAGCCTGCAGCAAAGTGAAATATATTTCCATTAATTAGATCAGTCTTTCTCAAACCTTTTCTCACTTGGACAGAAACCCATGATTCAAAATCCAATTATTAAAGTCATTTTGTGTTTTTTGGATATTTTTCTCTTAGTTTTCCGAGTTTCTTTTAATTATTTTAAAACAATTATATAAAGTATAGTTACTTTCAATTATTCTTTGAATAGTATTATTTCTCCCTATTTTTTTTTTATAAATCCATCTAAAACCTGTTCAAATCCTTCTAAAACTTGTTCAAATCCAACTAGACCCTTTTCAAATCCAAATAAAACCAGTTCAAATCCATCTAGAACATATTCAAATCAAACTAAAACCTGTTACAACTAGAACCTGTTAAAACAAATGTTAATGTAAAAACCTGTTCAAATCCAACTAGAACTTTTTCAAATTCTACTTAAACCATTTTAACATCCAACAAAAAACTGTTCAAATCCATACTAAACCTGTTGAAGTCCATCTAAAACCTGTTCAAGTCCATCAGAAACCTGTTCAAGTCATTCTAAAACCTGTTCAAGTCCATCTAAAACCTGTTCAAGTCCATCTAAAATCTTTTTTCCATCTACATTAAAGGCTCATTTACTTTTTTAACCATTTTTTTCTAAAAGTAAAAAATAAAATTGCCCCCAAAACCACTTTCGGGTCCTGATCCAATATTTGTGAACCACAGAATGAACTAATCGAATATTGATCTTTGACAGGTCACAGGGTCTAGAGCCTGCAGCAGCTGCTTGAGCGCGAGGGTTAGGGTAGGCTTAAGGCTGGGTAGGCTTAAGGCTGGGCAGGCCTAAGGCTGGGTAGGCCTAATGCTGGGTAGGCTTAAGGCTGGGTAGGCTTAAGGCTGGGCAGACCTAATGCTGGGTAGGCTTAAGGCTGGGTAGACTTAAGGCTGGGCAGGCCTAATGCTGGGTAGGCTTAAGGCTGGGCAGGCCTAAGGCTGGGTAAGCTTAAGGCTGGGCAGGCTTAAGGCTGAGTAGGCTTAAGGCTGGGCAGACCTAATGCTGGGCAGGCTTAAGGCTGGGGTGACACTGGATCCCAGAGTAGGTTTCCTGTTGTTGTTAATGAGTCACAGGCATTTCCATAGGTGTCCATTGGCATGTGCAGAAGAACATGTCTTTAATGCATATGCCTGTGTGAGTTTTAACAAAGTTTATCAAGTTTATCTCAGGCTCACAATAACATATGTTCACACTCACAATAATTCCTCACCTATTCATCTGAACCTAAGCTGCATTCAGACAGTTAGACCTAATCCTAATGTGATACTGTTCAAACTGTAGACTTCTGGTATTACTTTCCTGGAAATACAAAGACTAAAAGACTAAATAAACAAAGCAACAGGCTGTCACCACCAGAGCAAACACAGAGGCCACAGAGTTCTCTTCTCTGTATCATCACGAAACATAGCCACTGCCGGTTTACCCACCCGGGCCCCGGTTTACCCACCCGGGCCCCGGTTTACCCACCCGGGCCCCGGTTTACCCACCCGGGCCCCGGTTTACCCACCCGGGCTGGTTTACCCACCCGGGCCCCGGTTTACCCACAGGGGCCCCGGTTTACCCACCCGGGCTGGTTTACCCACCCGGGCTGGTTTACCCACCCGGGCCCCGGTTTACCCACAGGGGCCCCGGTTTACCCACCCGGGCTGGTTTACCCACCCGGGCTGATTTACCGACCCGGGCTGGTTTACCCACCCGGGCTGGTTTACCCACCCGGGCCCCGGTTTACCCACCCGGGCTGGTTTACCCACCCGGGCTGATTTACCGACCCGGGCTGGTTTACCCACCCGGGCTGGTTTACCCACCCGGGCCCCGGTTTACCCACCCGGGCCCCGGTTTACCCACCCGGGCCCCGGTTTACCCACCCGGGCCCCGGTTTACCCACCCGGGCTGGTTTACCCACCCGGGCCCCGGTTTACCCACCCGGGCCCCGGTTTACCCACAGGGGCCCCGGTTTACCCACCCGGGCCCCGGTTTACCCACCCGGGCTGGTTTACCCACCCGGGCTGATTTACCGACCCGGGCTGGTTTACCCACCCGGGCTGGTTTACCCACCCGGGCCCCGGTTTACCCACCCGGGCTGGTTTACCCACCCGGGCCCCGGTTTACCCACCCGGGCTGGTTTACCGACCCGGGCTGGTTTACCCACCCAGGCTGTAGAAGCTGAGGGCTCCGTAGTCGAAGAAGAAGCAGATGTGGCGAGCCCGCGTGGACATGGTGCTGAACGTGTGGGCACAGCTGGAGGCCAGAGGGTAAATGCAGCAGGAGAGCAGGTAGATGACCAGAGGCCAGGTGTAGGTGTCCTGCCACGCTGTGTGCACGAACACCACCGTCACCAGTTTCCAGAGGAAGTACCTGCAGGACGAATTATACTCATCAAGTCAGCAGCAGCAGGAGACATGCATTCATTGAAACCAAAAGCCCTAAGATCTCTATACTGACTTCTGAACAGTCTTTGCAACAGCAGGTATTGTTTTATTGCAGTGTCATTAAAACAACGCTAGATGCTTCTGAAATCATATTATTTGGGCATATTTTAGTAGCGTATCAGTCAACAACAGGGCTTTATCAGCATTCCAACCCTGTGCACGTCGACAAATGCACGTTTTGTATTCTGTTTGATCGAACGCCTGATAAACTGTTTGCATCATTACAACATGTGGCATTAAAGGTAAAATATGCAGGATTCTCAAGATAAATGCCTTTAAACAAACCTGTCAAATCAACAATACACCACTTTTAAACTGTTTATTAGTAGGTCTGGGCAGGTTTTAAGTGGTCTAACTTGGTCTTTAACTGGTTTTGAATGAATTTAAACAGAGGACAGAGGACAACACTGCTGGAGGAGAAGTTTGAATTTGTTAAAAAGCGTCTAATTTCTGATGCTCTGTTTGTTTGTCTGATGCATCTCAATAACAGGTCAGCATTACTCGTGCCGTTCCAGCACAGACCGCCTCATTAACGCTGGGTCTGTAGCCGCTCTGAGCCCCTGACAGCAGCTCCCAGCACACGCTCCCTCACAACAGGCCTCGTCCCTGGAGGAAGGGTACGCAGTAGTACATCTATGACAGGGAACAACAGTAACTGGGCACAAACATGTCACGGACAGTTTTTTTACCTCCGTCCGAAGAAGGCCTGGAAGGGATTCTGAGCAGCGTTGGGGCATCTCGGGTGTCAGGCGCAGCATGTGTTTGAGAAGCTGCACAATCTTTAAATCAGTCAAAGCATTGTGTTACTGCAGATTATTGAGATTATCTCTGTGTCTGATCGCAGCAGCTGATTGGAGTCTGTCTGCTGCTGCTGCTTGTGACAGAACTGTTCCTTTTGTGAGTGAACATGTTGTATATGTCACTGTGAGAGCATAAATGAGGAAAGTAATGTGAAGCATCCATCTCCCATAATCAAGCTACAGTTCACACAGAGTTCAGGTTTATTCCTGGCTCGTAAAATGAAGCCTCTCGTAAATATACGAGAACACACTATAGTACTGTTATGGCTTTTCTCAGAAGGTAACGCAGAAAAAGGAAGTGAGGGTAAAACTAATGACTTGACTTCAAAAGTAAAGTCTGAAAAACACTGTGGTTCCCAGAGTGACCTGTTCCTGCTCCGCTTCTGTGAGTTTCTGTAACAAACACCAATAAGAACCAAGAAAGGCTCTTTACCAGTGCCTCAGAAAAACTAATGTCACTTCTCACAGGAATCGGTCAAATACTGAAGTTTATTAATTAAATTCAGCAGCAAACACAATGTCATTAAATAGAACATGTCTTTTTTTTGTGGTTTTGTCACTGTTGTTAGTTTCTGGCAAATTAAACAAACGCAAAATCAAATATTTATTGGGCCCTTGTCACAATCCTGGCCTTTTTGGTCCCTCGGTGTAAATTAATTGAAAACCCTGGCACATGGTTGGAGTTGGGAACTCTCTTATTGGTCTACATTGACGTCAGCAAGGAAGTAACAACCACCGATAAAACAGAGAAAGAGTCTGAAAAGTGGAAAAATAGAAGCAGAGGGAAACACGGATAAATATTTGCAATTTATGTAATATTTAAACACGTTAAATGGGATCTCATCGGTCTATAGTCAAACTCAGGAGCTAGAAGTTTAAGGTTGGTTTTGTGTAATGCAGAAGTATTTTCTTTTATAAAACAAGAACAGAAGAGCTCAGTGTACTGTTGTTGGGGTGATATTTACAAAAAGAATGTGCCTTTAAGAGTTTGCTGCAGGAGTTCTTGTGAACCCTCTCGGTTGCTGGGATAAAACACGTCCAAACAAAGCTTATTCTACACTGAACACACGTTTTTAAGTCCAGAATGAACGTCGTAGAAAACAACGCCACTAATTTAATATTTCAGAATATTTGTCTGATATGATACTAATATTAGTGTCAAAGTTTTATGAAGAAATGTACAAAAGAATTTACAAAATATGCTCTCACAACGTTCTGTGTAGCATTTATCTCCAAGAAAAAACAAACATAAAAGGCTGTCGGGAGACTCTGGTCGATGTTGGATGATTCAAACTAAACGAGTGAAAACTTAAAAAAGAAAATAATATATTATTTAGACTTATTACATGCAAAGTGAGACATTACAAGTCTTGTTTTGTTCTCTTTTGCTCTCTCAGTTTAAGTTAAATTACATGCACAATATTCGAATCTTCCACACCATGGACCGTCCTAAATCAGGGATCCCCAAACACAGGCCCCGGGTCTGCTCTGTGTGATTGTACCCAACATCTTACTCTGGTCAGTCTAGTCTCTGTAATAATAAATAATACAGTTATCTACCACATAAGAGTACATGCCTTTTACTCGGCTTTCTTGTGGGCGCGCACTTGTCCAGAGTTTTATTAGTTACAAGAGTCAACAGTCACCACTTTTACACATTTAATTTATACGTCTGTGACATATTTAACCTGCACCAACAAACTCAATCAACCTCACTTTTCCAGTCGGCAGATAAAGTGGCCGCATTTAAAACCAAACTGGAAATGCCTTCAGGAGGATTGGACATGTTCCCATCGTAGCAAAGACGCCCAGTTTTGACGCAGCTTTTAAAAGAGCTCCAGCATTATTTCTCAACCACAAAAGCCCCTCAACTGGTTCCCAGGTCTACATGCGGTAAAAAAAATTAACTCCCTTTGCTGCAATCCTTTCCTGAAATTCTGGATTCTCCACAGGTTTAACAAGTCCTACCTGTGACTCAATCCCAACTATGATCAATGTCTTTAGTTACACAACCTGCAGAGATCATTCCTGTCTGTATATATACTTTATAACTGTGTTCTAGTGGCCCGGACAGGACGCAGGAACTTTCAGCAGTAATATTAAATACCTCAATTACAATAAGAGCTGACAAGAACTATTATCCTCACTCGGAAGAGGCTTGCGTTTGAACTTGAGTGATGAGAAGATCAGATGTATGGCTTTATAGATAATGTTGAGAAGCAGCTGAGGCCTACCAGGTGGGGAGGAAGTGCGTCCAGATGTTGAGCGTCTCGTTGGTCATCTGGAAGAGGCTGAGGATGCAGTCTGTGGCCGAGCTGCGAGGGTGACGGTACCCGGACATGATGGAGTCCTCATGAAAGACCTGCAGGAGAACACACTCTCATCAGGGCCAAGAGCCGACCCGGCACCTTTCGGTGTTTTTAATGTTTGTGATGGAAATGGAGCTTTTGATACTTGGTTCCATGTCAGTGTTAATCAACCAATGGCACTTATTTAAATATTAAACTCAACATTCACTAGAGTTTTGGTCGAGACTTACATTTTTCTAAAACTGTAACATTACCTGAGACGACGTTTAGAAAGATGAGAAATAAACAACTCATTTCTCTAACGCTAACTGAAAAGTCCATCTTCAAGCTTTCGACACACATTAAAATAGTCTGAAAGTGCAGCTAAGGAGCTAGAGTAATAAATTGTAGCTTTGTAAAACTGTCTGTTGCTTTAAACACAAACTTATAGACGTTATGGAGTAGTTTTAGTGCAAACTGCTCTTGATTGTGACCGTCCGTCCAGTCCATACTTTATAGCTTCAACTCTTCTAGAGGCTTCTATGGAATGTTTTTTCCAAACATAGACAAATGCGAATACACAGACTGAAAAGTTTTTGTGTGGTTTTCGTTGACAGATCTACTGAAGGAGTTACAAAAAGGAGTTAAAAAGATTAAAACTTAAAGATTAAAAATCAATGGACATAATCAGCACAATGCTTGACTCTTGGCTGCACTGGTTTTCTGAAGGACTTAAAGACTATAGACCGTCAAACCTGTTTTCTGAAGCACGTTCGTCTGTAAAAGCGGAGCAGGACTTACTTTGGGCACCTGTTTGATGGAGAAAACCGGAGGGAGTTTGATGAGGCTGAGCATGTTGACTCCTGGACGAGGCTCTGTTCTGAGGCCCACAGTAGGTGCACCTTTTGTCTTTATAAACTCCTGTTGCACCTGGGCCACTCCCCCTGGAGCTGGTCCTCGGGGCGGACACCTCTGAGTCACCACCAAAGACTTTCCCTGATGTGACACAGGTTTGACGATTAAACAAAAGGCACTGCTGGTTTGGCAACAAGGACGTTTCTATTCAAGGTGCACTATTTACTCGATTCTGTCACAGGGAGTTTGGTTCTGATGACAAGTGTAGTTTCAGAAAACATTCTGGTGCTAAATGTAAACACACAGACAGTATTTTATTGTTTAGTTGTGTTTCTGTGGGAAGGGCAGTGCTGTTCACAAATCTCAGACTGCACAGTGACTTTAAATTACAAATCATTTTCAAATTGAAAATGCAAAAAAAAAAAAAAAACATTTACACATTTAAAATATCACAAGTGACAGCAATAATCGTGATGGATTTTTGGACGTTCCCGACAGTTTGGACTTTACAGCACTGTGTCCACTCGAGCTAATGCTGCATTCACGTGTCCTTAGTATTTAAGAGCCTTTGTTCAAAAAGAAAAAAGTTCAACCTGACTCGTTTGTAATGTTAAATGATAATGCTAAAAATATGGATATATTTTTATAATGTCACACTTACTTTTTGATAAATGCAAAGTGAAGGAATCATTTTATTTGACAAAGTGGTATACTTATCCATTGCATAAACTGTAACGAGAAGTTCTATCATTTTAAACACATTTTTTGAGCTGTGACTGTCATTAAGGCTCCGAGCGAACGGGGCACGTCCCGGGGCTATCGCGGAGCTGCTTCTGAAAAAGCAGACTCTGTGAATGAAGGGTGAGAAGGAAGGTCAACCCCGGGGCTCTCCTGGTCCTGCTCAGTGTCGCTCTGAGGTGTCTCCTGCAGGACCTGCCCAGCGCTCAGCCTCTTATCGAGTTCAATCTCAGGGAGAGCAAACACACCTCAGCCACATGCATTTAGGAAGTATACAGAGGTATCCAACAGCAAAGTGCTTCATTTTCTGAAAGAGTTGAACATATGTATTTTAACCACTCTCTGCTTTTGTCTTGGAAAACAAAAGGACAAATGGACCCAGCGCTCAACAGAAACCACCAGAAGCAGCCATTTTGAAATGCAGTGTAACCGGTTCATCGTCAACACCGCTAACAGATAATATAGTTACTGTACGTTTATTTAGTCAGCAGCATTAAACAGTATAAAAGAGTTGAAACAGTAATATCTTCCTGTAAAGGTTGTAGGAGTCATATCTTTCACACAACCCCCATGACAAGTTTCCAGGTGAAGGATTTAGCCCGTGGCTTAATTTCACTCCTGGGGCAGACAGAGAGGGGGGCTGCCACACAAACGGCACTCAACCTTCTCCTACCTCCACCAAACACACCTCCACAGTCACACACAGTCACACACATTCACACACACAGTCACACACACAGTCACACACCTCCACAGTCACACACATTCACACACCTCCACAGTCACACACACACAGTCACACACACACAGTCACACACACACAGTCACACACACACAGTCACACACCTCCACAGTCACACACACAGTCACACACACACACAGTCACACACACAGTCACACACACAGTCACACACACAGTCACACACCTCCACAGTCACACACACAGTCACACACCTCCACAGTCACACACACAGTCACACACCTCCACAGTCACACACACAGTCACACACACAGTCACACACACAGTCACACACACAGTCACACACCTCCACAGTCACACACACACACAGTCACACACACAGTCACACACACAGTCACACACCTCCACAGTCACACACATTCACAGTCACACACACACAGTCACACACACAGTCACACACACAGTCACACACACATTCACACACCTCCACAGTCACACACATTCACACACCTCCACAGTCACACACCTCCACAGTCACACACATTCACACACCTCCACAGTCACACACACACAGTCACACACACACAGTCACACACACACAGTCACACACACAGTCACACACACACAGTCACACACACAGTCACACACACAGTCACACACACACAGTCACACACCTCCACAGTCACACACACAGTCACACACCTCCACAGTCACACACATTCACACACCTCCACAGTCACACACACACAGTCACACACACACACAGTCACACACACAGTCACACACATTCACACACCTCCACAGTCACACACCTCCACAGTCACACACATTCACACACCTCCACAGTCACACACACACAGTCACACACACACAGTCACACACACACACACAGTCACACACACAGTCACACACACAGTCACACACACACAGTCACACACACATTCACACACCTCCACAGTCACACACCTCCACAGTCACACACCTCCACAGTCACACACACTCACACACACACAGTCACACACACACAGTCACACACACACAGTCACACACACAGTCACACACACACAGTCACACACACACAGTCACACACACACAGTCACACACACACAGTCACACACACATTCACACACACATTCACACACACATTCACACACACATTCACACACCAGTGCTACGGACACTGGAGGCAAGGTGGGTTAAGTGTCTTGCCCAAGGACACAACGACAGTATGAACTGCGGGGAGAGCGGGAATCGAACCTACTACCTTCGGGTTGAAAGACAGCCGCTCTACCACTGAGCCGGACACGTTTGAAAGTGGAAGAGGCTTTGAGAAATCGTTATTACTGTGGTAAATATGGGGTTTAAATAAACATATTTGGTAAATAAAGGGTTATTTTAAATCCTTTCATTAAAAAAAGTAAGGAGGGTTTGAAAGCCCAACGTTGCTGGGATAGGCTCCAATCACCAACAAGTCTTTTTGATAAATGGGGCTAAGCGGAAGAAAATGTGAGTTGTGGGGGAAGTACGGTGGCCATGAAGTGCAAACCAAATGGACAGAATTCTTACTGCTGATTGGACGAGACATCTGTCACTGAAGAGACACAAAAAGTATGTATGTAACTTTATTTTTTTATACATGTGTTCTGCCTTTATTTTTAATCTGAGAAAATTATGACAATTTCCATTTGCAAACACAAGTGAGAAGAAAGTGAAAATCATTCAAGGCTACTTTGAGGAAGGTTTTCATTTGCCGGGATTTTGTAAATGTTGAGCACATCATGGCATAAAGATTAGTCTGCGATCTCCAAACAATATCCACAATAAGGACAGTACATGTTCATACACACACAGATCTACCGCCGCTGTACTTCCTGTATATCTCTGAGTGACAGGTGTCTGGTCCAATCAGCAGTCAGCATTTAGTCCACAAACAATACCTGCCTTTTCCGGATTGTCTGAATTATCTTTGTGTTTTAGGTTTTGATCATTTCTTTTCTAATTTCTTATTTTATTTGCAGTTTTGTGATTTTGTTTGCACTTCACGGCCATCGTAGGGAACACACGAGAGAGATGAAACGGGAGAGAAATACCATTACGTAGCAACAACGACGTTTGGCAAAAATTAGTTACGAGCTGGGATTAAGGAAACGGAGTTGTTCTGGACCACGCGTGGACCTTTTCGCAGAAGGTGGAGGACGGGGAGAGCAGCCCGGGAGGCAGGTGTTAGCTAAGTGTTAGCCGTAGCTCTGGCCGGAGCGTTCATGAACACGAGGTAATGGCGGCAGAAGACTTTGAGGGAGCCCTTACACTTTCCTGGAGTGTGTTCCTGGACCTTTTGTTTGGTGTAATTACTGACTCATATATTCTAGTTTTATTGTATAAGGGTGTATTATTTGTGGTTTTGCTGCATTGGTCAATTAAAACCTGGGTAAGTTTACCTGGGTCATTCAAAATTAGAGCATCATAAGCACACTAAAATGCAGTTGTTACATTGTCTCATTAAGGTCACTTATCTTCAGAGGGCTGAGGGGGCTACACAAGAAGGCTCGGGGCAACATCCAGATCCAGGGCCTGGTCTTACGAGTCTCTGAGGGCAGGAATGACCTGCCGGGGGTCACTGTGTTTGGGCTTTAACGGTCGTTGAACGGATGGAGGTTAATATGTGAGTCATTGAAACAGTTCTGTCTCAAGAGCATAAACAAAGTGCTGTGAGTCTTCACCGGCAGCACAGAGCTCAGGAACATGGACACGTTATACTGCTATAGTCTAAAGATTTTCTGTTTTCTTCTTCTTTTAAAGAGATTTTAAACCTGACATGTTTAAAGTCCAGCCCAGGGGCCAATCACAGCACAAGGTTTGAGTTTATGTGGCCCTCAGCTTCAGAGATTAGAGTTAGTGTTTATGCAGAAAGGTTCAAATCCTATTAAAACTCATTAAAAATCATCTCAAACCTGTTGAAATCCATGTAAAGCATGTTCTTGTGGACCAAGAATAAAATCAGAAGAGTGTCGGCCCTTTGGAAATTTTCCTTTCATCAAATGCGGTGCTCTTTGCAAAAAGTTTGGACACCTTTTTCTAATTGAAATATTTAGTTCAAACACAGGACTCGTGTATAACCTGTTGGTTATGCTGACCTCTAGTGGTGATAGAAATACAGTCCTCTGATGAATGTGGCATAATTCAGTCATTTCTCAAGGAGCTTTGTTCTTATATCAGCACAGGTCACAGGTCACAGGTCACAGGTGTCAGGAAACCCTCTGTCCTAACGTTAGCTCATGGCCTTTTTCACCTTGTGTCCTTCAGTGTCACGTGCATCGTTCACATGTGACCACAGGGTGTCAGTGTTTCCAAACAAAAGCCCCAACTCAGCCCTGCAGCCTCTGATCTCTCCTCTTCCTCTTCTTTCTCTTCCTCCTCTGCTCTATCTGTTGTTTCCTCTGTTTAACTGGACGTCTGTTTTTGTCCAAGAGCACAGACTCAAACGGATCTGCTCAGACTAAGGCTGCATTCAAGTATTTAACCTCCACAAAGCTTCTGAAGTAGAAACCAAAGTCTGCCACATGACAAAGCAATATTTATCTAGATATTTCCTGTTCAAATCCAATTCAAATCTGATCAAATCCAACTAAAACCTGAGGCAGGAGTGCATTTTGCCCCAATGCACCCAATCTGGTTTTAGGGACACTTACAATAATAAAAAAAACTGTGAACACAAGGGTATGTTGTTTTAAAAGTCTTACACTGTCTGTAAACTATTCTGTTGAAACGAGCTGGTCCTATGAACAGACACGACATACTTTCAAAATAAGAGCCTGTGTGACTGTGTGGATGTTGATTTTGGCGGCAGCTGGTGGCGAGAATGAAGATTGCAACAGTTCATGGCTCAAAGGAACGGCCTGAAAAGAGGTCGGCTTTCTCAGCCTCGAGTCTGGTTTATTCATGTCAGAACAAACTCTGATACTACTTGTGCTCAGTAGATTGAAACAAAAAGAGAGGGATTTCTTTTCTGATCAGCTTTATTTATATATTATCTCTAGCTCTGGACGACGGAGCTCTAGACGTTTAGTTGAAAAGTGAAAGGGTCAGAGGTCAGAGTGGTCCAGTGTTCTACCTGCGGGTTATAAAACATCAGGCTGGATGAGAGTCCTAGTTCATAAGTGGATATTAGAATGCTTTTGCTTTTACTCTTGTCTTTAATTCAGCTGCAGGAACGTTTCAATCAACCAGCAAATGAATGCAAGAGAATGTGACGTATAATATGAAAAGAAAGGTCAGAAGTTACAGCAGTAAATAAGTTAGACCCTCACACCTGAGTAGACTATCCGTCCGGGCAATACCTAGAACCCTGTGGCATTAACCAAGAAAAAAATGGTTCTATTTATGTCCAATTATGTCCCTAATTTGTAAAAATGGATGACATTGGACGAAGGAAGAAAGTGAGTGGAGTGAGTTCAGATCTGGATCTTGTGTCGTCGCTCGTGGGTCACAGAGATGTTGGTTCCAGCTGACTGTATAACATCCTCACATCAGCAAAGAATATTATCCTGTCTGGGATTAGTGACAAACCTCCCTCCAAATCTAACTGGCACACACTTGTCACAGAGCTTTTGCCCCTGGAATAACTGCACTCTACAGACAAAGGGACAGTTGTTGGAGGTTCTGCTGTGGCCTGGGCACCACCAACATTTCTTTCTTTTTTGGACCTTTTGTGATGAGCTGTGTTTATTTGTTTGTAAAAAGGAAATGTTGAAATAAAAATATATAAGAATGATGATAAATATGAAACACAACCAGCTGTCAGTGCACAGGCTGCCAAATCAAAAGATGTATGTTCGATTGTTAAATCTGAGTCCTCAACACTAAATAATGTTGATAGCTCCAGCTCCTTCGTTACACAAACCTCACTCGTATTTTTTCCCTAAGTTTGATCTAAAACCCTGCTTCCACCGCTGTCTCTTCTTTTATTCTTCTGCTTCTCATTGTCTCCTGAGCTGCAGCGGCTCGTCTTTGGTTCTGATTTCGCAGCACTTTTGATTTTCTCCATCGGACCAACCAAAGCTGCCAGCTGCTCGTAAATGAGCAAAATACAGCAATTATGTGCTCGCTAAATTGACACGAGGGCTTCATTTTCATGGCACTGCAGCGGCCGTTTGTCACTGTTCATTTTACACAGAGGACGAGGCCCGATTCAAAACAACAGTGTGCCCCTCGTTTAGAAATGAAATAAGTTGTGAAGGTCGTGGGGAGCGGGCAGCGCAGAGGGTTTAATGATGTAGCTGTCTGCGTGGACAGTAATGAGTGAGATTTAATGCACACACATATTTACAGTTCACTTCAGCGTTTAAACAAACCAAGTGACAGGCTCTGCACCAAGAACTCACAGTGTTACAGTATTTGTTAGGTTCAGTTACTTTTGGTTTCTTTCGAGTTTTTAAAAACTGACTGTCACACTTTCCCTGTCGCTGTGTTCACCGTCGTCATGACAACGAGGGGCGTGTCTCCTGCAGACGGCTTTTACTGCAGAGGCTCTTTTTACAGATGAACTGGAGAAATACAATAATCAGACAAAGACATGTTATTATTAATATAGAGTGAATACAAACAGATGAAACTTTAAATGAACTGTTTAAGACATGATTTAAATGACTTTAACGCTCTTTAGGAAACGCTCAGCTTCACAGGAGTCATAACAAACAGAAAATCTTTGTGTTTTATGTGTTTTAAACCCTCCGTTCTCCCTTCTTCATGAGTTTAATCGTCCGTGACGTCCTGTATTTGGTCTAAAGCCTGAACTATCTCCAAACTGTCTTTTACAAAAGAACCGGACTTGGTTCAGTTTGGTCCAGACCGAGACCAAAGAACAGCTGTTTGGTCTGAACCATGTGAGCTTTCACCTGAACTTTTGGTTTGAACCAAACGGGAAAGTCCAAAAGTCTGGATCTAACAGTGCAGCTGTGAAGCCCCTGTAGATAATCAAAGATGTAAAAATTTGCTACTTGCTAATGTTCTCTATTCACTCACTGACAGCACACTTTTATGTGTCTATTGCCCCTTTGTTCACAAAAAATGGCTGTACATTACATTTGCTTCACTCTATTGCCAAAATGCATCCAAAAACAGTAGCTCCATCCAAGTATCTCACACGCTGTCTGTAAATAGAAGCACCTGAGGTTACTCTGTCACTAAAACCCTCATAAAGACAAAGCAGGTGGGGAGCTCCTACTTCATTTTCCCTCGTTGTTCTCACACCCACCTCTTCCCAAACCCCACAACAAAGCCCAAACCCAATAACCGGGTTCAACAGTGTGTTAATTCCATCCAGTGGTCTGTGAATTTATGGAGAGCACAAACACTAAGCCAGTGGCCTCCGGAAGCTCCAGCTCCAAGGTTGGCCTCCTAATGTTATCAGGGCGTCTCCAAAGGCACAGGCAGAAGAGACGCAGCTTATCGGGTTTGTGTGGGGCTAATTACAGCAGAGGGAGACAGGCGTGCAGTCTGGAGGGAGGGTAATATCATTAGTATCGAGGTAAGAGCATGCCCGAGACGAGTGTGTGTGTGTGTGTGTGTGTGGGGGGGGGGGGGGGGGTAAATGCCAGAAGGTAATGAAAAATGCAAGCGGGTGGCGAGAGAGAAAAGCAGTGCTTCTCGGGTGTCGGCTCCAGGATCAGAATAGACTAATTAGGATAAATTATTCATCGGTATCGTTGTGTTGGAGCCACAGAAAGGACAGGCAGAAGACCCCTGTGCTGTAGGGCAGGGGTCCCCAAACTTCATTTCAGACGAACCATATCCCCCCCCAAAAGATTCCTAACCCAGTTCTCTTTGGTTCGTCCCACACTCTTCGGTCCTCAGGTCAAAACCTCCTGATGGTCCCCCAAACCGGCTTTAAAACTCGTGGCAACCTGTTCTTCAGACTCTGGAACGCCCTGCCCCTGTCGCTGTGAGTCGTTCAACCTGTAGATTCTTTTCAAAAGCTGCTGAGGACACTTATTTAGACAAGCTTTTATTTAATTTTATGTTTTGTTTTATTGTTCTTTTATTAAATTGACTGACTTTATAAAGCACTTGAAAGGTGCTATATAAATAAAGTTTACTGACTTTATTCTAGTCAGTGGGACTGGCCTCGTTTCCGACACACTATGGACACTATTTAATAACTTCTCTGATGGTCCTTAACTTAATGACCATCTCTTTAATTTTGGAGGTGTTTAATAAGAGAGGCTCTTTATGTACAACTGAATAAATAAAACACACAGATCGTTTAAGAAAAATGATTTTTATTTTACACCTTTAAAAAGCCATTTTAAAGCACAAAGATATATAAACAACTCTCTTTCTTGGACTAAAAAGTGTCGCAGCTGCACATTGTGCTTCGATTGCAAAGTCTGTACAGCCGCTCTGATGTCGCACCCAGTAAACATTTTATTGCATAAATCACACGTGACCCTCCGAGGTCATATGTTGAAGTCTTAAACAAAAGAGTGAAAAGACCAGGAAATAACTCAAAATCGGAGAATTGATACCTTGAACAGTAATAGCAGCTTTCTACTTGTTGCACATCGTCCTAAAAGAATATGACTAAAATGAAAAGAGGCAGAAACGCTGTTGTGCTTTTACCTACGAAACAAAACCTTTGACCGGGATGAGTTCAACTAAAATTAAAAAAATATATAATAATGCTAATGATAAAAATTCAAAGACACACATTATAAGACCTGGATCTGTCGCTAACTCCACTACTGGACACTCACGGTACTGCAACGGAAAAATCGTATTATTTCAAGAAAGGACTTCCACCAAAGTCTAAAACCGTTTTTTAACATTCTGCCAGATTAAAAGAGCTTCTATATTCTCTTAAAACCCTGGATTATGAAGTCGTATGTTTGAATGTATGTTTTCTTCTGATGGCCACCATAGCTTTTTAAAATGAGGGTCCAAATACTTAATAAGACCAGAGCCCATCAAGCACAAGTCAAGACCAATGTATATCCTTGTTTCTGCTGGCGGGACGGTGCAGGGCGGGTCCATTTGGTTTGGGAAACCCCTGTCTTTGAAGCTCAGCTGATGGCAGGGTTAAACTACGCTCCTCCCAAAGTGGACCACAAAGCCGGACTCACCTGGGACCCCTGAGACGTGGTATACTACACCAGAACCGACCCAAACCGCACTGTGCCATCCCGGTGCAAACGAGGCTAGTGATAGACTGGAATAGTTCAAATCTAAACCGTCCAAGTCCAGGCCAATCTTAGAGCAACATTTTTCCATCCAACACCACTTCTGGTCTTGGCTTGTCTTGACGTCAGAGTGAAAAAAAGTTAATAATAATAATAATAATAATGATGAGAACCTCTGATCCAGGTCTAACTATGCTTCCAGGGTTTACAGACAAACCTTTTGCTATAAACTACATTTTAAATACTAGCTTTACTCAAAAGGTTGTGTAGCTTTTTGTTGCGTCCTATATATTATCCACCTGCACAACAGTCTATACAGTTTCAGTCAGCGACTTTGGTAAACCTTGATTCAAATGTACATTACTAAATCTATCCAACACATACAGCTTTTTAAAGTAAAAAAAAGGATAAAGAATGTACTGTGAAAGTATCAATGGGACGAAATTAGGGCTGCACAATATATCGTAAACTTATTGATATCGCAATATTATCGATTGATTAAAATGACTTGTATCCAATATACGCTTTGATTTTTTCTGTTAAAAACATCCAAAATTATCCAAATGAAGCCTTAAAATAAACTGTGGTGCGTCCCAAACCAAAAATCCTGGTATAGACCCGTTTAGATCCAGATTAGTCCCGGTTTAGTCCTGGTTTAGTCCTAGTTTAGACTTGTTTTAGATCCAGATTAGTCCTGGTTTATACCCGGTTTAGTCCTGGTTTAGTCCCGGTTTAGTCCTAGTTTAGACTTGTTTTAGATCCAGATTAGTCCTGGTTTAGTCCCGGTTTAGTCTTAGTTTAGTCCTAGTTTAGACCTGGTTTTGTCCTGGTTTAGACCCAGTTTAGTCTTGGTGTTTAGACCCAGTTTAGACCCAGTTAAATCCTGTTTTAGTCCCGGTTTAGTCCTAGTTTAGTCCCGGTTTAGTCCTAGTTTAGTCCCGGTTTAGACCAAGTTTAGACCCAGTTTAGTCTTGGTTAAGTCCTGGGGTCTAGACCTGGTTTAGACCCAGTTAAATCTTGGTTAAATCCTGTATAAATTCCTGGTTTAGTCTTGGTTAAGTCCTGGGGTTTAGACCCGGTGTGTAGACATGGTTTAGACCCAGTTAAATCCTGGTTAAACTCTGGTTAAATCCTGCTTTAGTCCTGGCTAAGTCCTGGTTAAGTCCTGTCTTAGTCCTGGTATAATCTTTAAAAACTGGTTGAGCTCCTGCTTTGTCGAGTGAAAGTGAGTTAAGAGTGTTATATTTTTCTTTCCTGTAAAAGAGCATTAAAAAAAATTCTTAGGTCATATTGTTCTCACTATTTAATTTATCGCTCATTTTTCCGATATTGTGCAGCCCTAGAAGAAAAAGTGACATTTCTGAATATGCTTCTCATGTTGGACCCTTCCAACGCAATGACAGGCTTTAAATGAACACTCTTCTCATTTGAGATAACGCTCGTCTCATGAACTAACCAAAGAAATACAATCCTAGCACCTCCAAACGA
This sequence comes from Neodontobutis hainanensis, assembly GCA_024349245.1. Classification (NCBI taxonomy): domain Eukaryota; kingdom Metazoa; phylum Chordata; class Actinopteri; order Gobiiformes; family Odontobutidae; genus Neodontobutis; species Neodontobutis hainanensis. Next base: position 16,431,222 of record JALDNG010000002.1, on the reverse strand, counting down.
CGCAGCCGGTAATAAACTGTGAACAGAGAGCGATGAAAGCCTCATTCATGTGGAGGGCTGCTCTTTGTGCAGGTTTTGTTAGTGCCACTGAACGCTGACTCATCCCTGACTCCGACACTGCTGTGTGTGGGCTCCGTGGCCTGTTAGCCCAGGTCTTTCTTCTCCTTCGAAGAGCGGTCAACAGAGCAGCGCGGCGGGTCGAGCTGCTGGGACTCACTGCCTTCTTTTTTATTCCTGTTTGAGATTTCAACTGCTCCTGTAGTGCTCTTACAGAAATAAAAAAAGAACATGTGGATTTACCGGGATAAAAAAAAGGGCTTCATTGAAAAAGAACGGGTGTAAAATAAGATTAACACAGGGACAGGTGTGAATGGACTCAATCAGAGGGCCACATTGGATGAAGAAAATTTCCCAGGGCCAAAAGTCTCTTCCATGGATTTGGACAGGTTCTAGTTGGATTTGAACATGCTTTAGTTGGATTTGAACATGCTTTAGTTGGATTTGAACAGGCTTTAGTTGGATTTGAATGGGTTTTAGTTGGATTTGGACAGATTCTAGTTAGATTTGGACAGGTTCTAGTTGGATTTGAACAAGCTTTAGTTGGATTTGGAGAGATTCTAGTTGGATTTGGACAGGTTTTAGTTGGATTTGGACAGGTTCTAGTTGGATTTGGACAGGTTTTAGTTGGATTTTAACAATTTTATTTGGAGCTGAACAGGTTTTAGTTGGATTTGAATGGGTTTTAGTTGGATTTGGACAGATTCTAGTTAGATTTGGACAGGTTTTAGTTGGATTTGGACAGGTTTTAGTTGGATTTGGACAGGTTTTAGTTGGATTTGGACAGGTTCTAGTTGGATTTGGACAGATTCTAGTTGGATTTGGACAGGTTCTAGTTGGATTTGGACAGGTTTTAGTTGGATTTGGACAGGTTCTAGTTGGATTTGGACAGATTCTAGTTGGATTTGGACAGGTTTTAGTTGGATTTGGACAGGTTTTAGTTGGATTTGGACAGATTCTAGTTGGATTTGGACAGGTTTTAGTTGGATTTGGACAGATTCTAGTTGGATTTGGACAGATTCTAGTTGGATTTGGACAGATTCTAGTTGGATTTGGACAGGTTTTAGTTGGATTTGGACAGATTCTAGTTGGATTTGGACAGATTCTAGTTGGATTTGGACAGGTTACAGTTAAGCTATATAAAATCTCCTCTTAAGGTCATGATTGGTCTCCGGACTGGACTTTAGACAAGCCTGGGATAAATCCTTGAAGACTTTTTCCAATAAAACATATGTTTTTTTAATTTATCTTTTTTCAGAGCACAACACGCAGCAGCTCGTTTTGACGATATCGTTTAAAGACCCGCCCCTTTCATTTGACAAGCTTTTGGGCAACATTTATCCTGAACATGACGCACGTTTGCGTAGCTTTGGTAATGTTTGGAAACAAAGTCAAACAGACCCAAAAGCAAACAATACGACGGCTTTTGTGGTAAATCTTCACTTTCTGCATTTTCGCTCTGGATTAATAGGATCTGGAAAGAGCACCTCCCCTTCTCCCTTGACACATTACCTCACAATCCTGAAAATCAACAGGAGCGATTACTTATTCAAGGCCCTGGTCTAATAATACACCCATAGTTTCACTTTGAATCCTAAAGTACATAGCACTGGGGAAGAAAATTAGCCTTAAGCCGTAACTTTTTGATAATATGTTAATGTACATGTCACTTTTATGTCCTTTATGAGCCCCTCTCCACTGCCCAAGCGACATAGTCAAAGTATGTTTAAGTCCATTCAGGTTTTCATTCGTCGAGGCTGTGGTTTAACTAAAGCAGGAGACATCTGCTCCTAAAAGGATACTCAGACGCCCGCTGTCTTGTGACGGTCCGTCTGAGTGAGTGGAAGTAAATGCTACGAAAACCAGCCTGGTCCCACTTTCACCTGACACGAGGAAAACAAGGGTTTTGTAATAGGATTATTTTTGGCAATATTCTCTTACTAATTATTTATAATTTATTCTGTTATTTACAGTTTATCTGCCTCAATAAACTATGTAAATATTGTATTTATTTGTAAAAAATACAATCTTAAAGGAGACTTGTGGCAGAACACAGCAAAAGAGTTTAAATGGAATTAAACTATTAGATCTTTCCCTAATATCAGACGTGTTTGTTAAAAACACACAGATTCTTGACAGGAAACACTCAAACTAGGTCTGTGCATAATTACAAACTCTAGCTCAAGGAAATAGCTACAGCTACTGTAGCAGAAATGTAAAAGCTGCATCAGAACACATCAGGCAAGTGCTGCTGCTGCAGAGTAAATCTGGGACACCCTCGAAACACAAACGTATTACCCCTTTTCTACGTTCCCTTAGCTGTTAACTGTGTGCGAAAGTCTAGTTGTGCTTGGCACGAATCCCTTTTAAATATCCTTTCCAGCGCTTGATCACATCCTTAAAGATGGGAGCGTTGTCTATAGAGGCCAGCAGCTGCAGCTGGTTGATGTGCGTGGTGTGGTAGTCCCAGCGCGCCAAGTTGGGAGCAGTCCCCAACATGAAGTGGCGCAGGTCGTAGATGCTTCCTGAGCCTGTGTCGAACAGCGGCAGCATAGCCTTCACAGACTCCATACCGCGGCTGAACAGCTGGGCAGCCTCCCGCCCCTTGTCCCCGGCCGTCTCGGTCAGATCGTAGAGTCCCAGCAGGGAGTAGATGAAGCCGTTCAGCACAAAGGAGCTGGGTGTGGTGGGGTACTCCTCGTACCAGTCATATCTGTTCATGAACACAGCCTTGACCCCGTGCTGCGCTGAGGGCACCCTGTAGGGCCCCACTGCCTTAAGAGCTGCGTTCAGATACGCCTGGTCCTTGGTGAGGAGGTAGGCTCTCACCAGAGTAGACATGGCCTGGCCCTGGGCCATGGCCGAGTACCAGCCGGGCTCCAGGGGCCTGAAGCCCTCTCCCAGTTTACGGGTGACCATGATGGGCCAGCCGCCGCGCTCGTCCTGGTTCCGCAGCAGCCAGTCACTGGCAGCAAAGAAGGCCGCCATGTGAGCAGTGGTGGAGATCGTCACGTTATCAACAAAGCCTCTGCCGTGAAGGACCAGACGCACCACCCGCCTGGGCATGATCTGACGGGACAAAGTCACAGGTCAGTCAAAGCCATAGTTTTTATGTTTTTGATGCTAGTAGCTTAGGATAAAAAAGTGTTTCATTTATTAATAAAACCTATATGTGTCACAAACATTTGGAATTTCTTTGCAAATATAGTATAGTTTGTTAATTTAATTTGTTATATGGGCATGTTTAACTCCTATACACTACACCACAAAAAAATAAATCATCACAGTTCCTTTTAATAACTTTAATTTACTAACTTACTCTAGGAGAAAAGACTTATTGACAAAATGTACAGCTCGTAAGTTTACTCTGCTGATAACATAAACACAAGTTGACACAAACAGGTTTAAAAGGCTACTAAACCTGCGATCTGTTGTAATCAGTGTGTGTGTAAAAGGTCAGTGAGTTTCTGGGCTCCTGACAGACCCTTACATCTTTCATGTTCAAACTCTAATAAAGAAGTAGAAAATAAAGGTTTCTGTTAAAACCAAGCCAAGGTCAGGTAGACCAACAAATAACTTCAGCTGAAATACAGGACTCTCTGAAAAAGAGTGTAGCTGTTTCAAGATGCACAATAAAGAGGCACTTGAAGAAAAATGGACTGCATAGTCGAGTCTCCAGATGAAATCCATTATAAACGCAAATGCCACAAAGCATCTCACTTAGAACAGACCAAACAGCTCAGAGACAAGCCTCAAAACTTCTGGAACAAAGTCATTTGGAGTGATGAGACTAAAATTGAACTTTATGGCCACAAACATTAACGTTACATTTGGAGTCAACAAGGCCTACGATGAAAGGTACACAGTCCTTCTGTAAAACTCGGAGGTGGAGCTGATCTTTTGGGGATGTGTGAGCTACAGAGGCACAGGAAAAGATGAATGCAAGAAAATACTGGAGGAAAATTTGCAGCCCAAGAATTTACAAGAACTGGAGACTTTTTGCCAAAAAGAATGGGCAGCTTTCTAAGAAAATAAAAAGCCTCATCCACAACTATCACAAAAGACTTCAAGCTGTCATTGATGTTAAAGGTACAACACTCAGCATTAAGAACTGGGGTATGTAAACTTTTGATCAAGTTATTTGGGAAGTTTCTGTTGTCATTATGATTTAAAAAGAGTAAACACAAGTGTTTGACAATAAATGGTTTCACCCAAACACTAACTACAGCTCTGAACAAAAATTAAGAGACCACTGCGAAATGATCAGTCTCTCTGGATTGACCATTTATAGGTATGTGTTTGGGTAAAATTAACATTTTAGTTTTTTCTATAAACTACTGACAGCATTTTCCCCAAATTTCAAATAAAAATATTTAACAGACATTAGAACATTAGAATGGAATGGCTTCCATACTTGTAGAGATGCTAATTCAATGGAAAAATTGCAGTGGTCTCTTAATTTTTCCAGAGCTGTATGAGTGAATGAAAAGTTTTTGTGTTACTTACCACTTATATTCTCTGAAAAATGGCCAAAACAAAAATCACAAATTCTGCCAGAGTATGTAAACTTGAGCACAACTGTAAACTGAAAATCAAAAAAAGGTCAAACCTACGTAAAGTTACACTGCTCTGTAAAGATAATCCCTCCGAACAGACCTTTGTGGCTTTGACAGCCTTCGTGTTGGACAGGCCCACTCCCTTCCTGAGGTCGGTGATCAGGTCGCGGGTCAGCGTGCTCCAGGAGGTGCGGGGCCCGATGCCGTAGGTGATGTCACGGTCTCTGAAGGCGATGAGCTGCGTGTTGGTCACGTAGTGGACGGTGAACGGAGGTCCCTTCTCGGTGGTCTCCAGGACGACCGACAGGCTGCCGTTGGAGCTGAACTTGACGTCCAGGCTGAGGATGAAGTCTTTGGGGTTCCCCAGCTGGATGGACACGCCTTCTGAAGACTCTGCAGGAGAGACATGCAGAGGGTACTAAATACTCACCAGCTGAAGAAAACATACGTCTGCCGTTCCTGAGAGAACATTTAGTGAGAAAAAGATTCAGGTGGAACTGTGAGGGGGATATTTTTAGCTGAGATGTTGCAGGCCTTTAACTGTCTTCCCTCAGACTGTAATGTGTTTGAGCCTGTGCTGTTAACTTCAGAGTTATACAAGAAAAAAACAAAAAAACCCAAAACATTTTAAAAAGTAATTGTGCGCCTAGATTTTGGAATTGTTTTCCCCACATTTTAACCTGATCATTTTTAGTTTTTAGTAAATTATAGTATTTCAACTTGTAACGCCCATTTCGAAAAAAATAAATAAAAAAAGAAAGAAAAAAAGTAAGTATCCCATTTATTATTATTCATCCATATCATGGTATTTAACTTTTTCTAGAGGTGGAAATCTAAGCTTAACATTACATCCAAACGCTAAGTTCCTACTTTAGAACCAAAAAAAACAATCTCCTAATAGTAAATTAGTAAATTAAAAAAATATAGGAAGCACTGAATATTCCCGCTCAGTAATAGCGCGGTAATAATATAATAATAAAATGACGTATTATCAAGTAGTTCCCAGAGGTTAAATGGTTATAAAAGGCTTTTTATGTCGACACATATTCTGTTACCACCAGGCAACACACAAACAGTTCAGCAATGTTTAAACTTCAAAAAACACCAACGCTCAAAACAGCTGTTATTTATACGCAGACTTTTGAAAACTACATTTATCTTTTTTTCTTGGAATTCACAAGAACGTAACAAGCAGCAGTTGTAGCCTACAAATAGAGCACAAATGGCACTGATGTTCTCGACCCAGTCAGTGACAGCACACACACGTTAAATTAAACCTGAAGGCTGACTAAAGTGATACGCTACAGCACCTGACAGTTTAAAACTCCCCCAAAAGGACGGCATGCGGACCCGACTTTTATTGTATAGCTCCAGTGGAAACAAACCTAAAAGGATGCTTCTAATTATTTATTTCTACATCCAGAGGCTTGCATTATTTGCCATGTAAAGTTAGCTCGGTGTGTGCTAGTACAGACGAGTCTCTCTCGGGACGAACAGCACAGATGTGTCACTGCACACTGAGCTTAATTAGGAGGCGGACAGAAGGAACGGGCGCTAGGGGAAAGAAAGGAAAGAAGGGACCGCCGAAGACAAGAGATGAAAAAGGCAAAGCTACAGAGCAGTAGGTTTCTGTGTGGATTTCTTCTTTACAGGGCTCAAAGTTTTCAGTTCAAAGCTGTGCAGGGCCGACTGAATTTATTACCGGCCACCTACAGAGCAAAGGACTGAGAAAGAAAATATCTGTTACGTTCATTGTTCGATTTAAAACAATAGACCATGTATTACTGAAGCAACGGGTTTAATTGGGTCTGAAGGGATTGTGTTCTTTGAGTTAGAACTGGATCAGACATGGTCTTCAGTGGTTTCAAACTCAAAGTGATGAGTGACTAAGAATCTTTTCAGGGGCCAAAGAATGTGCCAAATGCTTTATTAAATTTTGAGTGAGTTTTTATCTTCAACATTAATTTTCTCTTTGTGGCAGCACAGGTTTTAGATGGATTTGAACAGGTTTTAGATGGATTTAAACAAGTTTTAGATGAATCTGAACAGGTTTTAGAGGGATTTAACACATTTTAGATGGATTTGAACAGGTTTTAGATGAATTTGAACAGGTTTTAGAGGGATTTAAACAAGGTTTAGAGGGATTTAAACAAGGTTTAGTTGGATTTGAACAGGTTTTAGACGGATTTGAACAGGTTTTAGGGAGATTTAAATACGTTTTAGTTGGATTTAAACAGGTTTTAGATGGATCTGAACAGGTTTAACATAGATTTTATATATCTTTGTATCAAAAACTTAGCCTGCCCAGCCAGACTGCGTCCTTGTTGTATTGCATACACAAGAGAAAGTGGTCGGGGATTGTCCAATCTGCTCTGTATTCTGCTCCAGCTCTTTATTCCTGGGCCAATCGCAGCGAGGGAAGGAGACAAAAACTGTCTCCATCTAAAACCTGTTCAAATCCAATCCAAAGATTTTACCAACTAAATGTACTGGAGGGCCACAAGAAAATGTTCTATATACCCCAACTTATTGCCTCTATTGCCTTTTCTTTAAAGCTCTAACAATATAAAAGCACATATCTTTCAATTTGCTTCAGATGAAGAAAAGTTACAAATATAAAATTATTGCAGTATCTAACATGATAAAAGGAGGTTATTACCTACGTTTGGGCAGAAAGACCAAACCATTATTTTATTTTCCCATTTCATTTATATGTATACTGTAAAATTTGCTAATTCTACTGTTTCTACTCAAGTATGTTTTTCGCATGAGCAGATGACACACGATATGAAACGTTAGACTTTACATGTTTCTTCGGTCAGTTGACATTTGCCAGATTCATTTTTTTTATTTGTGACTTTCCCGTTTGATTTGAATCAAAAGTTCAGGTGAAAGCTCCAGGACGTGGTTCAGCTTTGGTCTCGGTCCGGATCAAACTGAACCAAGGTCCGGTTCATTTGTAAAAGAGAGTTTGGAGATGGTTCAGACTTTAGACCAAATACAGGAAGGTACTATCAGCTCCATTTTTATGTAAAGAGTGTTATAGTGCTTTAAATCATGTCTGAAACAGTGCATTTGAAGCTTCATCTGTTTGTATTAACTCTATATTAATAATAACATGTTTCTATCGGCCAGTCTGAAAATTGTATTTCTCCAGTTCAACTGTAAAAAAAAGAGCCTTTGCAGTAAACGTCGTCTACAGGACATGCCCCCCGTTGTCATGACGACAGTGAGCACAGCGCCAGGGAAAGTGTGATGGTCTGCTTTTGAAAAAATAGAAACCAACAGTTACAGAACCTAATGAATATGTAACAATTTCTGAGTTTTTAGTGCAGACCCTGATGTGAACTTTCAGGAAAGAGAACTCTGTTTAAAATGAAAATGCATCAGCGTCACATTATAGCTGTCACTTACACAAATCCCATTGTCACTGCCCCAATTATACCCCATTTCTTCAGGCTCTAAAAGACATCAAGATGACAAAAAGCCTGAGAAAGAGTGAGACTTCAAACAGCAATCCACAAACCGATGGGTGACGGCCGAGAGAGTGAAAATGAGCCGACAGCATGAGGACAATCGAGAAGAGGAGATAGAAAGCTCTCACGTGACACGAGAAGGCAAAAGAAGACGAGCTGAGTGAGACACAAAGACAGTGGATGAGAGGAGAATGAAGGAGCGAGCCAGCCTGGCAGGGGCCTCTGGACGACTACGGCTCTTTAATGCACTCATAAATCCATTACTTAAGGCAATGCAGAGAGTAAGTGGATTTGTACTCTGGCCCCGTGATTACCCCGCCATCGATGAAGGATAGGCAGGGAATATAGACTAGACTCCAGCTCCTCTGCTGTCCGCCGCTCGTTTGCCCTCTTGACGCTTGTGTTCAGCGGGAAGCACCTCATGTACAAGGTTTGTATGTGAAAATGTAAAAACACTAGTGACGACACATGTGTTAGACCACTGCTAATCACAGCGCGTCTCACTCATATGAATACAGATCCTAATAAAAACCGGACCACTTTTCCCTCCTCAATACTATTACACTAAACCATACGCTCCGACTTCAGCAACCAACCGAAGCAGGGATCGCTTCTGAATCTCGACTGCCTCCCTAATCCACCGCTGATGCAATCATCCTGGCTTTTTCCCAATCCATTATATGTTTAAGCAAGCGTTCAAAATTAAGACGCGAGCCCAGAGGACAGTGAACAAGGTCGAGGGGGTGTCACACCTGGAATAATAATAATAATAATAATAATCGATCAATTTTATATAGCGCTTTTCTGGGGACGCAAAGACGCTTTACATATCAATTATTCATTCATACACAGTCACACTGGGGATGGTAAGCTACAACAGAAACCACAGGAATAGTGTTCTAAAGAAGTCCCTAGTTCAACTGTAAAATTGTTATTGGAATAATGTTAAAAGATAGCTGCTGCTTTTAATTACAGGACTGCCAGTGACATGTGTCGCCCATCCATGTAGCAAATCACAAATACTGCTCAGCTGCTCGAAAGCATTGGTGGAGAAAGATGCATTTACTGGTTACTATCAGGGGACAGACGATTGAGCCACGTCTTTAACAAAATGAGAAGCTGCTCAAAACCGCCTTATTTGATACAGATTTAGCTCTTGCTTTATCTTAAATGCATAAACTTAGACACGTCAAACTCAAGGCCCAGGGGCCAAATGTAGCCCGTTGGAACGTTTATCATATATGAAAGTCCAAAAGATTTTGTAGGAGATCTTCCTGGTACTAGGTTTTAATTAGATTTGAACTTTGTTTAGATGGATTGGAATCAAATTTTTTTTATTTGTTCATGAAAGCTGATAAATCTGTTCAAAACCAACCAAAACTGGTTCAGATCCATCCAAAACCTGTTAAAATTCATCCAAAACCTGTTCCAATCCAACCAAACCTGTTAAATCCATCTAAAACCTGTTTAAATCCGTAATAAAACCTGTTTAAATCCAAATAAAACCTGTTCAAATCCAGCCAAAACCTCCATAAAAGGAAATAAATGTTAAAGATAACTTTTGTAAAACTCAAATGAAGATAAAACCTTACATTCAAAATATATTCAAAGCTTCCAAATGTCAGTCACCGCAGCACTTTGACTTTGACACACCTGATCGAGAATAACCCTGGATGGGATGAAGGAAAACGTTTGCCAGGGCTTGTATAATAAGCCTGTCAAAATAAGACCTTACAAGTGGTAAAGCTAAAATGATGGCAATATGTCGAAAGCGTGAGGGGTAATAAGTGGGAGGGTAGGGAGTAAATGGAGCTGGAAGAATTGCTGAAATCTGGGAATAGCAGCAGAAGATTAATGAGGAATAAAGACTGCCGACTGAACGCTGAAAAGTGATGATGTAAACATGATGACTGGGAAAAAGCGTGGACTGCTGAAATAACAAGGAATTGTTGATGATGAGAAGGTGAAAGCCATCAAAAGAATTAGAAAGAGCAGGAAATTACAGGAGACGAGAGCTTGGCGGAGGACAGAGATGTATGGATCGGGAAATATCAACGGGATATTATCAAAGTCTGACGGCAGCTCACAACAAAGACTGGGTCTCAGAACAAAAATGGAGCTGAAACGTCAATATATTGTTAGTGTGTAGGATTTCAATTATTCAAAAAGGTATTATCAGACGATATAAAAGAGTCTCAGACCATTTGGTGTATGTTGGAATAAAATGATATCTGCAAACATTGTTAAGAAGAAAGATTGTAAACAGAAATAAGAGCTACAATTGTAGTGTACTTAAAGCTGTTCTACACAATTTAGTTTTTTTCTGCTGGTCTCAGCCCCAGCTGCTTCTTTTATTTAAAAAAGGTAAAACTGGACCAATTTTCTACAAAACACTAATACATTACACTAAACAAAGTTTAGAGCTGAGCCGTTAGACTGTAAAGATCCCGTAACTATCTCTGTCTTGTTAAACATAGGGCATTATCTTCCTGATAGTTTCCATTTCCAAAGGCAGCAGAGTGTCACATACTCCCCACATACTCCCCACATACTCCCCACATACTACTCACATACTCCCCACATACTACTCACATACTACTCACCACATACTCACCACATACTCACCACATACTCACCACATACTACTCACATACTACTCACCACATACTCACCACATACTCACCACATACTCACCACATACATTTACATTTACATTTATTCATTTAGCTGACGCTTTTATCCAAAGCGACTTACATTGTTCTACAGTAATTACCAGTGTTACAGCCACTGGAGGCAAGGTGGGTTAAGTGTCTTGCCCAAGGACACAACGACAGTATGAACTGTGGGGAGAGCGGGAATCGAACCTACTACCTTCCACTGCTCTACCCACTGAGCTACTGCCACATACTCCTCACATACTCCTCACATACTCCTCACATACTCCTCACATACTCCTCACATACTCCTCACATACTCCTCACATACTCCTCACATACTCCTCACATACTCCTCACATACTCCTCACATACTCCTCACATACTACTTTGGAAACACTTGGCAGGTTTTTGTAAAACCTGGGAACCTTACTAGCAACAGCTTTTTCTGGTCTTGGATAGCACTGGTGTCGTATGGGATGCCTCAAATTATTAAATAAAACATTAATTTATAATAAAAAAATGATTTTGTGCAGAGAGTCATGTGAAAATGTATTCTTTGTCTTGAGATGAATTTTCTGATCATGGCTGCCTATAATAATAAGCTCAATAAGGCAGGTCTGAGTCAGGTTGGAACAGAGTGTACCAGCACAACCTGTGCCTCTGAGAAGGGAACACAATGTCACCTCAATTTCATTCCAATCACGAAGTAATCAGCTAAGATCAGGACAAGGCCCATGCTAACCTTGAGTCAGCTGCACACAGGTCCATTATGGAATATTCTACATCACTTACAGCTCACAATAACACCTAAACCCAGCACAGTTTGGTCTAATTGAGATCTTCTCTGCTCTCGCTGTGGCAAGTCGAGCTATCGTTCTTTTCCAGACGCTGCTGCTTTATGATAAGACTGGGGTATGATAGGAGCAACTGGAACTGTGCACGGCATGCTGGCAGCTTCCTGATGTGCACCGGCGCACACCTTAGAGCAAGGTAACAGGCTTGATGAAGCTTTTGAGACGTACTGCAGGCACAAGCAGCGGGAAAAACAGTCTGTCATCTGCAACTCACTGCAAGCACAACACAATGTCCTCAAAAGCACAATGGGTGTTTTGACAGTATTGCTTAGTTGATAAAAATAAAATACAATATCTGTGGGTGGCTCCTTTCATATGCATGATGTAAAAGCAAGAAACGTTCTACTCTAGAGATCTACTCACTGGTGACAGATTTTTGGGAGCAGAAAAGTGTTGTTTTTTGTTGTTTTTAGTGTCTCCACACACTAATAGGCTGCACAACCGAGCAGCTGGGATTGTTACGTGTCAATATGCATCTTGTTTATATAAAGATGTGGAAGATTTACTGTAGCGGTGCCCAACCTTTTTTCCCCACAGAGCTACTCGTGTCTGTAACATTTTTATAAATGTTGTTGGTGTCTACAACTCACATTTTTAATAAACAAAAAAAAAACATTTAGCTGCATTTCTTTCCTGTGTTTCTCACTATAAAATGTAAACATAAATGTTGTCAAAACTAAGCAATGCAATTCCAAATGATACTTGTGTATTTAGTAAAGAGTTTAATCATTTAAATGTTCATCCGTCAGTCTGCTTCTTTTATGGTCCTGAATAAAGTTATTACCAGTGCACTCATAGCCTCTTTTACAATCCTGCTATCAGTTAAGTCCAACACACAACAAATGATGTTTAGTTTTTGCCAAGCCTCTCTCATGAAACCTCTTAACGGTCCTCGAGTAAGGCCGCAGCCATACGCCGATATATATCAATATACAGCGATATATATCAATATACAGCGATATATATCAATATACAGCGATACTACGTGATATATACTACGATATATACTACATGACAACAACTGAATTTTTGATTAATACGTCCGTTTATGCCATCTAAAAACTATTGTTTTACTATGGAGTAAAAGCGGAAAAGCCTGGATGTAACCTACATTTTATTGCCCTTTCATAACAACAATATCAGTGAACAGGGACCAATGGGCGGAGCACATCCATGTTTGGTGGTTTTTGCAAAGCGTTTACTTACAGCCATCGGGCATACACTGCACGGTTTTAAGTTTTTCAACTAAAACTTCACACTGAGAAAATCGCAGATAAGGAAAATTGAAGCACACGTTTTATGTGCTCACACTGGGGGTTTGCCTCCATATGTCTGACATTTCAGAATTTCATCCGGCAATCCGATTGCCGGTTAGAAGCCCCGTACACAGGAAAAGAGGGACGTCTCCAGGAAGTGACATCAAATGCAACCCAGTCAATGCATTTAACAAATTACAATTTTGTTTTGGAACATTGCTGTACTGTTGGACTACAACAAAAATCTATTTATAGAAATGTTAGCGTATTTTCAAAAAGATACTCACAAAAATCAACATTGGTTTGTAATAAAGCTCTTCCTATATTTGTAATACCACGTTTAGACTGGATCGAGAGCTGTCATTTCCACTGATAAGACACCTTCGACTAAAGATAGCGCCACAGACAGACCTATGCTGATTACAGAGGCATCAGAGGAAACACATTCTGACAGCATGCAGGTGACGGTGTCTGACAGAGAGAACCAAACAGGACAGAATAACCATTTTGTGTGGAAGAGTTCTGCAATCATGATTTTCAGAAAGGTGTCAGAATAAGCTGGCTCCACTGTTGTGGCAGTGTTTTAGTGACTCACTGCCTCGTATTTGTGTCCTGGGGCTGAAGACACACATCGAGCCTCCTAAGTCCAGTTAACGGCACATAACCTCCATCCCTCGAGGCTCGAAGGCTTACCTGGAGCACTGAACTGACGCACGGTGGTGGATCGGATCTTGTCGTAAACTCGGCTGAGGGTGCACCCTCTTGGTACGATCCAGGGCGCCGAGCTGGCCCGACTGTCCCGGTCCTCGGCCGTGTCGTAGACCTCCACATGAGGCGCCCGCTCCGTCAGGTTTTTACTGTAGTGGCTTAAACCGTACTGGGCGATCTGGATGGCATAAAAGTAGCCCTGAGGACCCCACTGAGTCGAGAGGGGCACACCTGGGAGAAAGAAGGAAGATACAGGGTTAAGAGATGTCCCAATATAAACAAAAACACCTTCCCTCAAGTTTCATCCAAGAACTATTTCCATATCGTCAATTATCGAATAAATGTATAGTATATAATTCCACGCTTTTTATGTACATTTACCTTTATTTATTTAGCTGACGCTTACATTAAGCTTCCATTCACTAGTTTTACAGCTGGAACACCACTGGGGCAAAGTCGGTCAAATGTCTTGCCCAAGGACACAGTATGAACAGTGGGGAAAGCGGGAATTGAACCACCAACCTTCCGGTTAAGGGACAACTGCTCCACCAATAAATTTAGACGCAAGTAAAACAATTTGTTTTGAGTTATTGTTATTTTTCAGTTAAATATTTTTTGGGGAAAATGTAAAAGGTTTTAGTAATTTTTGAATTCCAAAAACAATTTCTGATGTTGAACTGCCTTCTAATTCCACCAGTGGTCACTTCAGGTATTGCAACATAAAAAGAGAAGGCGCACAAAAGGAATTCTATTTTATTTCACCTTTTTTTTTTTATTCTTGGACTCGGCAGGGCTGCCCTTTGTTTCTGATTCTGTGAGTTTTTAGGCACATTCGGTCTCGTTCACGAGTGACGGAAGGATGAAGTGCAGTAATGTGGTCGACGTATTGGTGTATTGTGTTGAGCAGAGAGCTGAACTAAAAGGTAGTCGACTTTTTGTGAAGAGACATCAAGTTTTGCTCATTGGACCAATATTGCTAAAAGAAATTCAAGAAAAAAAAAAAAAAACACACCTTTTATTATAAAATTTTAAAACATGACATCCTACTGAGCAATAACCAAGAGACATCAGGCTGCTGTCTCTTTTCGAGTCAGTGTTGGGCATCTTGCCGTCTACTCTCTGCAGTCTATTTTTAGTTTTTTTTTTTTTTTTTTTTGGACAGCAGTTGTCATAACACCTTTTCTTGGCTTATGGGAAGAAGGAATCCATGAAGTTTCACAGTCATATCAAATAAACTAGGCCAAGATGAATTAGTAATGCCAAACATATGATGATAAGGCTTTCCAGTAATAAGACAGGACTGGCTACCGCACTGGGACTATTTTTACAATAAAGAATCGAAAAAGAAAAACACTATCAAAAGCAAAAGCAGCAGGGGAAAAACAGACACCAGCTGTGGTTTGGTGTTTCGGTCATATTCTAGATAATCTATGCTTTTTACTGGAGGCAGGCTGCTACAGATAATACACGAGCCGGGGAATCTCTGATGAAGAGATGGTTCACTTAAAGACCTCGTGACAGAAAGCAGACGCACACTGCAAACCCCGGCGAGCGCAGTGCCACAACAGAATATCTCATGAAGTGTGGAAGATAATGGACGCAGACTGCAAACCCCGGCGAGCGCAGTGCCACAACAGAATATCTCATGAAGTGTGGAATATAATGGACGCACACTGCAAACCCCGGCGAGCGCAGTGCCACAACAGAATATCTCATGAAGTGTGGAAGATAATGTGTCCCACTTTCAAAGTAATCGGCAGACTTCACTATAAAACACAGTTTAAAGCAGGCTTCGTTGAACAATAGTACATTTTAGGGTGGTTTGTAAAGAAACACTGAGAAACTCCATTAAAAACAATTAAGATAAAAGAAAGAATGTGAACAGCTATGGCAGCCCTGAAGGGACACACTGTTGCCTAAATAAACAAACTTAGTGGAAATAGGTTTGTTATGTTTATTGTCAGTTAATTAATTTCTTTGAGTTAAATTAATGTCTAAATATTTTCTGTTACACCTCTTCACTCGTCCCAATCGCTCGAGTTAAGGCTCGGGTGGGCTGCTTGCCATGTGGCATTAAAAAAAAAATTGCTAGGGAAAGAAAAAAAACAAAAACAATATTTAATCTTTGACTAGAAAATCTCAACACTGCCACTATATGTTAAAGTCTGGCAATGGACAGACAAATAAAGCTTCCAAAAATGGCTTTTATTTTGCCCAAAAAAAAAAAAAAAACAAAAACATTAAACAGAGATACTGAGTCCCATAAATAAAAAAAAAAACAATAACAAAAACCCAAAAAGTATAACTCAAGTTCCAAATCTTAACTGACCAGCACAGCAACAAAATACAAAAAGACTTCACAATAAAAACACAAAGGGGACTGCACATTGGCCTTTTATTGTGGTCAGCCTAAGGCACCTGTGCAATAATCATGCTCTCTAATTAGCTTCTTGATGTGCCACACCTGTGAGGTGGATGGGTTTAGTGCTCACTAACACCAGATTTGTGCAACAATATTTGAGAGAAATAGGCCTTTTGTGTTCATAGAAAAAGTCTTAGATCTTTGAGTTCAGCTCCTGAAAAATGGAGACAAAAACAAAAGTGTTAAGTTCTGTGTACATATTATACACACAATAAAACAAACAAACAAAACATATTGCAAAGGAGGTTATGGTCTGTGGATCTGTGGGGGGAGGGAGGCTTATAGTGACATTGTCATACTTTAACAAAAAATAAATACAATAAAAACAATAAAGGCCCTGAAACATTAGCTTTATCAACTAAATCTAAATTAGCAAAGATTTGTTATGGATCTATAAATAAAAGCAACAATAATACACAGAGTGACAGTGAAACAGGAAAAGGCAAATGCACAGTAATCTCTTCCTTCCTGTCTTCCACTCCCACCACCAGACCAAGTCTAGCTCTTATACTGTCGGTTTGCTTGGACATTTTTATTAGTAAAGCAAAGAAATACCCTGAACCTGACACTCCCTCCCGCACCAGACCTGTCGCCACGTTTGTCCTGCCTCTGCAATCTCACCGACAACTGAAGTCAAAATGACTGTCAAAACCCCCCAAAACTGTAACACTCTGCTTCTCCCAGAATAACACCCAACTAATCCACGAGGGCTAGACTCCTAAGCCTCACCAAAGTCCAGGGAAAAGACCTCTGCCAATTAAACCAGGCTTAGGACCAGGCAAACTGACGCTAAAACATTTATCATCACCCTTGACCTTGAGCCCAACTCCAGCGCGGTTCAGAAGACTTTGGTGCAAGTATTTAGGATTAAAGGGCTTGGTTAGACAGTTTAACATTGACTGCTAAGCCCCCTGAGAATAAATGTCTAAGTTGGTGGGTCCCTGGAGTTTTAAAATTTGTCTCTTAAAGGAAGAATTTGATGTTCTTGCTGCAAAGGATTAAAACGTTATGAAAGACCTGGCAACATGAATTTGACTAGAATGTTACAATAACCAGATGTATTGTATCATCACCAGATGTTACACATCCACATATGTTCAATTAGATGTTTAGATTGGATTGAGCCAACGTTGTAAGGAAACGAATACTGTCCGTCTGTCTCGCATTTAATGATAAAAAAAATGTATTTAATAAAACGAACAATTTAGAAGAAAATGGTATATTTTCTCAAGTCCTTTCCAGCAAATCCTAGTAAAATCTAACTGAGATACAGCAATAATGTATGTAAAATGTTGTATTTAAATTCTTTTGTGCAGTTTCAGGCAGAATATTAAATATCTATGTTTTTATTTTCTGTCATGTTAAATAACTGTTTCAACCTCTGTTTTGACCAAAGAACGTCAGTGAGCAGTGATTTATTAATAAACACACATTTTTTAAATCACACAACACAGACTTGTCATTTTATACACGGGGGTTTTTCTGTGCTGGGGCAACAGTGATACTTGTATGTTTAATATTCTAAGTCCAGGTGACTCTGTCAAACCAGGCACAATCTGTCTCTGAAAGATGTTTTAGTTTTCTAACCACTCTAAATTAATTTGAAACTATTATTTTAAAAAGTATCAGGGTGTTAATTTTAGCCCAAAAAAAAATAAAAATCAAATAAATAAATAAAATAATAGTTTTTACAAAAACCTCCTGTAACTTTCCGGTCCCGGGGCAAAGATAACATTAGTGACACACTTTAAAGCTCAAACAGAGGGAGCAGAAATAGGCCGATACACTACAAGAGTCATATTTGTGCAAAATATAAAATCACCCATTGTTTCTTCCAAACTTGCCACTTGGATAGTCTCTACTTAAAAACATATAACCTCCACAAATAATACCATAAAAGTGACATATTTAATGCTTTTCAGTTCTTGTGTTGTATTTTTTGTTTAAAAAAAAAATAAAAAGGCAAAAATGACATAATGTTGCTTTAATAGAAAATACACCTATTTTAAAATTTGCTTTTGTTAGGAATTATATATTTCATTTAGTTATTAATGTTATAATTTCTTTAGCAACAATTATAAAATTATCTTCATAAATGATGGTAACATGACTACAGACAGTTATCTATACTCCACTCACTTTATACAGGTACCCCCTCAGTCCAAAAAAAGATCACTTCAAATAAAAACACCGCATCAGACTCTTTTTGGCTTGAGGACAAAGTTAATTAAACACACTTTTTAAGAATAATTATTAACAACAACACTAATCAAGTTGGGTTTCCTACAGTTCGTGAAGAGCTCAATCCCTGAGAGTGATTTAACTGTTGACTAAACTAAACAGTAAAATAAAGCGAGTACAATGGGTGTAATCAAAGTTAAAAAACACAATTTTAGGGGGTGTTCAATGTAGTTCAAGGCTTAGCACCACATCCATCCTGAGCAGGTTAAATATGCACCTGTGCTGTTCTAATACACACCAGGCATCATTAATGTCTGTGCTACAAGTCTTTGAGACAAATGTAGTGCCGTTTTTTTTTATTGCAGGGACTTTACTGGTGCTTTTTCAAGTGAGAAGAAAGAGAGTCCAAGAGACTGTTTAAAACTCAACAAAGATTAACTTCTTCCACTAATGATATATGGAGGCCTGGCTGCTGGAGTGCCATTATTCACAACTTTGCAAAAAGACAGCGAAAAGTAAGAGCCTACTATTAAAAATCCATAAAGCCCAACAGAGGTTTGAGAAAAGTCATATTTTTGTATTATTTTAATGATGAAAGAGTTATATTTTATGAATTCATTTTCTACTGCTTCTTGACGGGTCACAATTGGAGTCATTTAGATTCTCATTGCACCAAGATTTGAAACAAGTATAAAATGAACTCACTTTTTTTATAATAAACTGAGGCAAAATGTAATCCTCTCACCAAATCTCTAAACCAACTTTTAACATGTGATGCAACATTTAACCTACTCGGCGGGTTAAAGACAGGATCAGAAGGAAGTCCAGATACATACCGAACACAAATTATACTAATGCGTAGAATTATGCAAATGACCTTGATTTTAAACAGACGTATAGCGCTGGTTAAGTCACAATCCTTCAGCATCTCTCCTCTGTTTGAATCCATCGCTTGTGGCACTGTGGAAAAACTTAAGACAAGACTGCTGGTTTTCTGCAGAGTTGTTAATAGCCAACATATCTCCACTTTCTCTGGAGAAAAACTGCTGAAGTTTTTCTTGGTTGGCGTCAAAAGAAGCGGTCTCCTCTCCTGCAGCAGCAGAGCTCAGTGAACTGATTCGGCAGGAGTCTGAGCCCTTCACAGAGCAGCCACAGAACAGACATGGAGCACAGTTCAATGCAGCAAACGCTTGACTATGAACGCAATTTACCGCCGCAAAATTCAACACCCATGTGGTGTTGAATTGGAGACTATGCCGTTAATGTGTGAAAACCCCTGATAAAAGGTTACAAATGGCAGGCTCCGCTGTGAACAATGTCTTAGTCCAGTCAATAGTTTTCAAATTCAAGTCGCGCAGAGTCACAAGACGGTTTACAAGTCGAATCACAAGTCCGGGTCAAAGCTTGTGACTAAAGTCGTGTCACAAATCCTTGTGTCTGGAAAAAGTCCATGTCAGAGTCCAAGCCATCAAAAAGCTCCGGAGCCCAAGTCGAGTCTTCAAGGATTTTGCTCTGGGCAAGTCACAAGTCCCGAAAATGAGCCCTGTTACTCAACTCGAGTCTTTCGATTTATGTTTTTTTAAACAACACAACATTAACAAGAGGAGAAGGCTGTTGGTAGAGCAGTCACCCTGTAACCGGAAGGGTTGGCTGTTTGATCCCTGCTCTCCTTCAGTGTCTGTGGCAGAGCAAACGCCAGCCACAGTCCATCTTTGCCGGTCCCAATCCCGGGTAAATGGAGAGTGTTGCTGCAGGAACGGCATCCAGTGGCTCAGGAGCTAGAGAGTGTCATACAATAAGCGTTGAAGTGTCCTTGGGCAAAACACTGAACCCTAATCTTGCCTTCAGTATCTGCAATCCTGGTGAATGAATGAGTGAATGGATGGAGCTGACTTTGCCCGGTACATGGTGTGAGCAACATTAACTAAAGAAGACATCAACATATTTAATAGATAATGCTCGGGGTACTGTTGAGTAACTTTTCCCGGGGTAGTCATAGAAACACTCCCCTGACCTTGTTTAAGGCCACTGGTGCTTCCATCAGCGACAAGCTAATGAATCATTAATAAGTGCTATTTTCACCTCTAAAATATGTCGAGCTGTGGGGCTGTGGGTGCGCTGGAGTGGAGTACTAAAGAGCGGACCCAGACCTTGGGTTTAATTAACAAACCTTGGGAAAACGTGAGCGGAGTTGTGCGTCTTCTACTCTCAGAAGGAAGTGGGAGAGAGATCATTCATGAGCCAAAATTGTTTTTAACGAGGGACTCAAGCTGAAGTAAACGCATAAACCTGAACAGCAGAAGGCACATAAAACTGTATTGTACAAAAGTAAAAAAAATAATAAAAATACCTCTGATGCTTCACATTTACTGTCTCTAGTTGAGCTAATGATCATTTTTATCACCTTCTCCCAACAAGCTTCTTGTAAACACTGCTGTAAAAAACAATATTGTTTCTTAGTGTGTCCAGGACAATTCTTTCTTTAGTCACTACAAAAGAATAAGTCTAGTCTCTGTGGATTCTTGGATTTCCAGGGTTATTACCAACAGATGAAGAGTAAAGTGCTTCTGGACATTTGTTGTTTGTTTTGTGTAAAATAAAAGAAAAAAAAGTTACTGTGATATTGTTGGTGATGGGGATGCTGTTGGTAGAAACTTTCAGGTAATAAAGCTTTGATAAAAAAAATATATTTTGAATTTATTTCTATAAAAATCTAGAAATGCATCTCTCAGAATATACGTTTATAGAAAAGATAAAAGAAATGATTGCCGGGGCTCGGGTCAATCGTTTTTTCTCTTATCCAGACTGAAAAGTAGGTGGACGTTTTTGAAAAGTGTATACTTCGAGGTGCTCAAGCAGCAACAAATTTCAATTTTTCTAACGTCAGGAGAGCATACACTCGTCTGTCGTCAAGTGAGCTGCAAGCACCACTTTATCGATGACAATGGGGTTTGAACTAATAGCCTTTTTAAATGAGCTATTGATCTTTCCATGCAATTATTTTAAGAAGTGTTGAGGCGAAAACTGAATTGAGGTATGGACTCTTGAAGTGGAGAAAAACAGATAACAGATATTCAACAGCTTCTCCAAACAAACTCACTTTAACCATAAGAAAATTTGAATTGCTCAACATGATTCGTTTTTTAAAGTTAATACTGTTCAAATCCAACTAAAACCTGTCCAAAACCAACTAAAACCTGTTCAAAACCAAATAAAACCTGTCCAAAACCAACTAAAACCTGTCCAAAACCAACTAAAACCTGTCCAAAATCAACTAAAACCTGTTCAAAACCACCTAAAAACCTGTCCAGATCCAACTAAAACCTGTCCAGAGTCAAATAAAACCTGTCCAAAGCCAACTAAAACCTGTCCAAAGCCAACTAAAACCTGTTCAGATCCACCTAAAACCTGTCCAGATCCAACTAAAACCTGTCCAGATCCAACTAAAACCTTTACTTATTTAATAATAATTACTAAATTCTTTAAAAAAGTTTGGAACCCTCTGGAGTAGGTGAGTTTGAAGTAGTGTGATCCGTCTTGTTGATAAAATCCTGTTTGGATAATTATTTTGTAGAGGGAATTTGTGACCAACCATTTGTCTAAAACAAAACTCATTTGGTAAATCGTCCATCTGCCAGTGGGGTTTGAACAAAGTGATGAAAATGTGTGTGTACACCAATGAGCCAAAGCATTGTGGGCGATGACACTACGACAGGGATGCGTTGATTAATGAGTTCCCACGGCACCAAACAAGGATTTAATAAACAGAAAGCATCAGGAAGCATCATGAGTTCAATCCATATACTTTCCTTTTTCCTACCTACTGCCCTTTGACCTTTGACAGCTACATCATGAGGTCACCAGAAAGAGGAAAGAAAGGTACCTAAGGAGTAGGTACAGGAGTATATAATATATATAAATATAAAAATAAAAAATATATATATATATATATATATATATATATATATATATATTATATACAATACAGTATAGTACAATATACAATATATTGCAATTTTAATTGAAAACCTGATTTTGTACACTGTAAATATTTACAACACAGTGTTTGATTAAAAAAATATATATATATATTTTTAAAAATCTTTTTTTTTATAAAAATTTTATTTTATTTCTATTTTCAATTTGGCCATAATTTAAATCAATACCTAATAGGTCTATTGGGCACTGCTAAAACTGCTTCTTACCTTCCACTCCACTTATACACTTGACGCGATCGCGGACCTCCACGTTGTACCCCTCAAAAGACATAAAGACCCCGTCGGGATGGTAGGGCTCTCTCTGCGCGTAAACTTTGGAGTAGCTGTGCTGAAACTCAAAGCGGTCGTAGCCGTCGTACTGCACCACTTTTCCATACACTTCGAAGTACTTCTCCATCCAGCTGAAGGGCACGTAGACCTCCCCTCCCTCTCGCCTGCCTTTGATCGTCATCTCGTCGTTGATCAGGCAGTCGATCTCCTCGTACTTGAGCCCCCCCACGGCGCCGACAACAGGCGGGGGCTCGGGGGGCTGCGGCGGCTGCTGCTGGCTGCTGATGCTCACCCCCCCATCCTTCGGGCTAGGAGCCACCATGGCGGCTCGAGGCAGGAAGCGCAGGGACGTGTCACTGGAGCAGCGGTTCCACAGCAACACGGTAATGAGTGTGAACAGGGCACAGATAATGATGAGGGTCTTGTAGTTGACCCGAGCGGCCAGGCAGCGCATGGTCACAGCTCGCCTGCAAAACACAAACAAGAGGCACCAAACATCAATGATGTGTCTGAAATAGAAAGCATTAGGAGCTTCTAGTAACACATATAGGGTGCGTTTAAAAAGATAGTCCCATAAAACACAACTATCATATTCTTACTTAACACTAACATTATCGCACATTTTCTATTATGTTCACCTTTAATTATTATAACATTAAGTAAAAAAAATATGCAAATACTTTTCAACTTGTAAACAACACAGGTACATTTAAACAGAAACATCAATATCTTGTTGCTCCGATTCCCGAAAGAGGAATTCCTCAGACAATGCAGGAGTGGATCCATGTTTTCATTGCTGCAGAGAATCTTTGACATTTTCACACAGCAACAAGAAAATCAGTAGAGTGCACACACTAATTAAAGTCCCCTGCTCATATAGGATGCACTGTTGACTGCACCCACTGTACAAGGCAAAGGAAAAATCATTACATACAGAGTTCAGCTGCAACTAACCACAACCACCGGCATTAATTAGACTGGAGTAATTTACCGGATTAAAGAGTCGAATATGGCGATAACATGGTGCCATTAATCCGACACACATCCATTAGCTGGAAAGAGATTATTTTTATTACAGGGTTCAATTTAAAACAGTTTGCTGCCGTCTTGTAGTTGGTTTTGACAAATGCTCTGCTGTCTTTTTGCCTGATAAATTGTTGTCTCCCATAAAAAAAAAAAAAGATTGATATTTAGAGAAATGTCAGCCCGGTGCTGATGAAAGATCGGGTCGATGGGAGCTCTGACAATGCTAAAAATGCAAGGCAGAAGAAACCCTGAAATATAAAGAGCTGTCTCATGGAAAGGACAATAAATAATGAGATTGTCCTTTTTTTTTTTCTTTCTTTGTAGTGTTAGAGTTCAGGCTCGTGGCAGAGAGACACGAGCACAAGCCTAATGCAGCACTCTGAGGAGACACTGGTGGAAAGTCATGTCCCATTTCCTGAGCGCACTGACAGCAAGTGCACTGGGAGAGCAGTTAGAGCCACAGCCGAGAAAATACTACATGGTTTTAGAGTAATCTGTGCTCTTACTGAGGACATGGTTGTTATATTCATCATAAATCAATAATTTAGGGGTTAAATCTCTTAAACCACTTTAGCTCTGCTCAAAACTACCAAATATTAAATACATTTTCAGGATTTTAACCTTTGAAATGCCTTTGAAAATCTTATTAAATTTTTAAATAAAAAGTTTGTCACCGTTATTTATAAAAATAAAAATAAGAGATTTAAAAAAGTTGCACCCTTTGGGGACCCTTCAAGAAAAGGGACCCCTGAAACCGCACAAATACATGAATACATGGACACTAACCCACAGCATAATGTTTTTTGTATTATCTGCTTAAAAAAGTACTTTTACCATTAGACATATCACCGTTTAAACTAAGTCAAATATAAAGGTGCGTCATTTATTCGTTTATCATAAAGAGAAGGACCAAACAAATGTCTAACCAGGACAGTAAACGACACACATCTCAGACATTTGAAGGCAATTAAATTTTAGTTATATAGTCCAATATCACAACAATGCCTCAAAGGGCTTTACAAAAACTGACTAGACAACTACTGGACACTCCATCAGGGTAAGAAAAAAAAACAACAACACTTTTTTAATCATTGTTTCTGGTTTTAAATTTTTATTTTATTTTATTTTTTTTTTTGTTGGAAGAAGGTAAACAGAAGGGAAGTCAAATTGATTGAACGAATGATACATGGATTGAAACAATAACAAACAGGCTTGAAAAGGTTGAACTCTGGGCCATTATCCAATAAACAGACATCAACGCTATTTACATATTCATCAACTAGCATTCATTTTTTTCACTCTTATATCAGTTATTTAACATATATGGGGCTTTCCTGAGCCTTCACAACAGACACATTCTTGAGTTTGATACAAGACTCAACCCAACACGTCTCCACCCTAAACGCATAGCTCTGTCCGAACGTCAGCCGGTAAAATAAGTGCCGGACATACACGTTTGAAACAGACTGAAGCAAGTCCCTGGTATGAGCCTTGAGGCAGTGCAGCCAAATAAAGACTCTAATAAACTCGCACTGAAATGAAAATAATGAGTCACATTTTGTTTTGTGTCATGGCACTGAACGGTTTAGCGGATGATTATGTAACGCTTGTGTATTCACCAAGAGGTTCGTGATCCAGATCCACTGCGAGTTAATTACAAGGCAAACAAATACAATTTAGCTGGTTACTCAGACATCGATCGCAGAGTCTCGGGAGTATTCCGACCTAAATTCACTTAGTAGTGTGTACACAGCAGTAAACAACAGCACTTTCCCAACAAACGCTAAAAGGAGGACGTGAAGAAAAGAGTTTTGGCAGTAAAGAAATGGTTATAGAAATAAATAATAAAGTGCTGATCAGGCTCAAGTCAATTTGTTGATGCTCGGCCGTATTACATTAAACCAGGGGTGCCCACTTTTGCTGTGGGGCATGTGTCTTTGCAGAGGCTCATTTTACAGTTGAAATGGAGAAATACAATAATCAGACTGGAGCAGGGCATAAAGAGACATGTAGTTATGAATACAGAATAAATACAAACAGATGAAACTTCAAATGCACTTATTTAAATTAGGGCTGATCATTATTGTATACCGTATATATTTATCGTTATCGCAATATTAGTAGTCGCACAATTTGTGTCGCAAAGAATGACAATAACTCAAGATTTTATAGACTTTTACTTGTTTTTTTATTTATTTTTTTTGGTCAAAGTCGTTCGAAATTGTCTAAACAAAGCTTTAAATCAAACTGTGGTGTGCTAAATAGAAAAGGTCCAGATGGAGACATTGTTCAATCCCAGATTTGGTCCTAGTTTAGACCCGTTTAACCCTGGTTTAGTCCTTGTATAATCTTTTAAACTGATTTAGCGCTTGCTATGATGAGTAAAAGTTAGTCAAGAGCGTTATATTTTATTCCGCTGTAATAAGAGCATTCAGATATTGACCGGACCATGGTTCAGTTTAGTCCAGACCTGAAGATTTGGTTGGAACCAGTCCGAAAGTCCAAAGACTAAACAGTGCAGCTGTGACAGCCCAGAGAAAGTTTGATTGAAGCTTACTTCTGAATCAATGAAAGTGAAATGTAGAGTGACTTTACAAATCTCAGTCCTTACATTTATACAAAATATTTCATTAGTTAAAACATAGATTTACAGTTGCTTGCAACGTGTTAAAGACAACATAAAATTTTCTTTTAAGTTTGTTCGTAAGTATCGTTGACTAAACTCACACCACTTTTTAACCTCTGAGCCTAACTTTGAAGATCAGAAATCCTTTTTGTAATCCAGCTGTTGTCGGTTCTAAGCACTGCACAGGTAAGTCCTATAATCCCCTCACAGTACACACCAGAAGGAAACTGACGAAAAACAAGACGAAACAGACACAACTGGACATTAGATGAAAGACAATCCTGCCGGAGGATAAAAGTCTGCCTTGTTTGACAGATTAACGCAAAAAAACACTGGAAAACAAAAAGCATCTTTTCCAGCTTATGTGCTTCCAGCGCACTGCTCAAGGAAATTTTATCTTCCCAAAAATCTGCATTTAGCTGTTTTTTTGTGACTATTGATACTTGGGGTTTTGTAACAGCTGTCTGAACCTAGATCCTGAGAGTTGTTGAAACTGATCCACAAAGAATAAAGGAACCTGCCTCCAAAGCAATTTATACAATACATACATTTGTTTTATTGGACTTCTGATGTTGGCTCTTTTCACACATGACCCTGGTCTTGTAAAAAGCAGAAACATGTGTGAAAGGAGCTTCTGAAGTGCTGCTGCTGACAGCCCCAGCAGCTTCACAAAATCCCTGATGTCCCACAGCACTCACATGTCCAATATTACAAAGCCCTTATGCTGCTTCTGCTTATCATCAAAGGCTACACTTTGCCTGTGAGCAATTGCCTGGAAGCTCCCATGAAGTCAGCATTTGACAGATTTAATTTGCGGATGCTCTGTCAGATGCAGTAAAAAGTGAGCCTAGGTTAACAGTATCGGTATTAAGTCTGACTCAAGACATAGCGGGGTTCTCCTGTCAAAAAGCACACCTTGTTTTTTTTGTACCAAAAAAGCTATTAGCTAAACAACACAGAAAAAAGAATAGCAAAAATGTGTTTTATGCTCTAAAAACTCATGTTCTGGTAATATAAAGTTAGTATTAAATATATATAAAGCTATTCTGATGCTTCAAGGTTTATGCAGAAAACCCCAGGATAAGAAAAGTGTATTTGCTGGTACTGCGGAGCTGCAGTGGTGGGGTCCACAGCGCCCCCTCCTGTCCTGGCAGACACACAACAGTGTTCTCAATAACACTAATACACTTACAGCTCCTTAAACACGCCCACAACTGCCAGTAATGCCGCGGCTCGAAGATGCAGCGGGAAGTATTTTAGTAAGTTTGTGAAGTCATAAATCTTCTTTAGGAATCCAGCCACTACACAAGGTAAAAGGTCAAGAACCTAGAGACAGAACGCCTTTCTTTTCTTTAACCTTCTACAAATACTATGCATACAAGGTTTGCAGACCGCCGACTAAAAGTAAGGTATATTGTTTAACATTCCCACCAAAAAGTTTCTAATTTGGTTATTTTTAACTTCACCACTTTATAAATGAAAAGAAAAATACTGCTGACTTGCCGTTTGTGCCTCTAAAGAATTGTTGTTAATTAGAGAAACACATTCATTGAGGCAATTAAAAAGACTATGTTCAACAAGCCTCTCGTCACTGTTCCGTTCCCCTTTTGCCGAAGCGACAACATTTACAACATGCTCAGAAGTGCAGTGGGCATGTGGTGATTGAATAGTGCAGTTTTTCTTCTCCCCGCTGTCCTCTGCTGTAAAAATCACGAGCAGTCATCACAGCAATAAAAGCTGAGTGCTCAGGAGACACCCTTGGGGAGCCATTGAAGCAAAAGGGCTGCTGTGTGCATTAGGTACAGGTGCTATAGCCTCAAAACTAAACTCCTGACATTTGCAGCGCTCCTCTCCGCCGCTCAAGTAAGAACGAGCCGGGCAATGTGTCCAAATTATGGGCTTTTGCTGAATGTGAAAGTTGGGATGTTGTGTGTGTCTGAGTGCACGCACACAAGTGCAGCTCCAAAACCAACAGTTTTTAACCGAATTCAAATCTGTGTCAACGCTGTAAAAGGTAGTTGTGCCTTTTACAAATGAGTCCTTAAATCTGGTATTAAAATCAGGACAAAGTGTTTGACTCTAATATGGCCTGTGGTAATGCAAGTTGTGAATGCACATCCGTCTTTTTTAATGTCAATTAGTGCCACAAAGGCAGGTACTACACATTTTTCAATCATGGCTAAGAATGATTAAAAGAAACAATAGAAACATGAAGAACTGTACTCAACATAACTACATTAAAACCACAGATGCAATTTTAAAAAAATGTAGCTGAGTTACTTTCTTTAAACTATACATTGTGTGTATACACTGCGTAACTTTTAGCCCAAAAATATATATTCTTGTAAGGATCCAGAGTGTCTTCAGACTGTGCTGTAATCATTATCGTTCCACATTTCTTGGGTTTGTGGAACTGTCGGATAACAATGACTTTTCTCAGACACTGGGATGTCAAAACACAGTTACAAGGAGGCATGTTTGAAAAGAAGATGCAACTCAAGACTTTGACACAACCTGTAGTTTTCACAAAGTTGTTATCACTGCTTTATTAATGTGTGATACCCCCCCACCACCACCAACACTGCCTAAAGGGACTTTCAGACCCTCGCCAGCGCAGTGAACTAATGCTATTAAATGTGTCAGTGCTTATTAAAATAACATTGTCAAAAGCACACAGCGAAGTGTTGCTGTGGCATTAATGCGTTTCTGTGTTTGATCTCTGGACGGAGGATTAAACAGGTCATTAGCAAAAAAGCTTGTAGCTGTGGGCTTCTGCTGGATTATGCAAACTGCTTATTAAATGGAGTAAGACAAGAAAAACTCACAAAATAACAGCAAAGATTTCATGTGTTTTATGGGTAGTAGCAGTTAAGAAATACCACGGCTGGAGAAAATCATTTAAGAGTTAAAGGGGCTGTCAGAATATAATGCATTATGTTAGAGCCTGTTTTTTTTCTTATTTTGTGGGATATTTTTACATGAAATTGTCTCCCATCTTTTTTCAGATTCTGTACTAAAGTATACTAAAGTCCCTGACAAAAGTCTTGTCGCTTATCCATTTTGTAGAAACAAAAGCTTATAACCTGACTTTAAAATTAATCGATTGGTTTTAGAAATGTCTCATATGAAAGCTAAAACACTCCCAAATTATGCTCAATATACTAAAATAAATTTGCTTCACTGAAGAAAGATTGATCATTTAATGAACACAGAAAGGTCAGCATTTGGCAAGACAAAAGTCTTGTCGACTTGTCATATGATGCACCCAATCCTGGATTACAGCCTCACCTGTGATCAGTTCCTGATCAACCAATTAGTGGGAGTGTATAAAAAGAACCCCAGCACACCAGACCTCTGACAACATGCCTAAGATCCACCCTGAGACCAAAGCGTTATCAAGAGGCTAAAGACCAGATCCACTGCTGAGGTGGCTGACACCTTCAATGTGTCTCAGCGTCAAGTACAAAGAATAAGAAAAAGATATGAAAAGACTGGAGATGTTTTTGACAAGCCCAGGTCCGGCAGACCCCGCAAGACAACTGCTCGGGAGGACCGTTTGTTGATGCGAAAATCCAAGGCCCCTTTTCCACTGCAGCAGAGCTCCACCAGGCCTGGTCACCTCCCTGTGTCAACCAGAACAGTTTGTAGAATTCTGTCCCGAAATGGCCTCCATGGTCGAATCAGTGCACAGAAACCAGCACTAAATAAAAGGCAATTAAAAAAACGTGTGGCTTTTGCCAAGGCCCACAGCCTGCTAAAAGGACACTGGAAAAGTGGCAGAAGGTGGATTTCTCAGATGAATCCTCGGTTGAATTACATCACCTGCAAATATTGCAGGAGACCTACTGGAGCCCGCATGGATCCAAGATTCACCCAGAAAACAGTTAAGTTTGGTGGAGGAAAAATCATGGTCTGGGGTTACATCCAGTATGGGGGTGTGCGAGACATTTGCAGGGTGGAAGGCAATATCAATAGCCTAAAATATCAAGAAGTATTAGCTACCTCTTACATTCCCAACCATAAAAGAGGTCAAATTTTGCAGCAGGATGGTGCTCCATCGCATACTTCTATCTCTACATCAAAGTTCCTCAAGGCGAAGAAGATCAAGGTGCTCCAGGACGGGCCAGCCCACTCACCAGACATGAACATCATTGAGCATGTCTGGGGTAGAATGAAAGAGGAAGCATGGAAGGCAAAACCAAAGAATCTTGATGAAATCTGGGAGGCATGTAAGACTGCTTTCTTTGCTATTCCTGATGACTTCATCAACAAATTGTAAGAATCATTGTCGAACCGCATGAATATAGTCCTTCAAGCTCATGGAAGTCATACAAGATATTAAATATGGATCTCACAGCATCACTACTTAATTCACTGACGTTATGCAACATATTTTTGTAGTTGAAGTAAATTATTTGTTCAATTTTCTGTAGGCGACAAGACTTTTGTCTTGCCAAATGCTGACCTTTCTGTGTTCATTAAATGATCAATCTTTCTTCAGTGAAGCAAATTTATTTTAGTATGTTGAGCATAATTTGGGAGTGTTTTAGCTTTCATATGAGACATTTCTAAAACCAATCGATTAATTTTAAAGTCAGGTTATAAGCTTTTGTTTCTACAAAATGGATAAGCGAGAAGACTTTTGTCAGGGACTGTATAGGCCTACTATACTCCTACTATACTACAGTCCAATACTCTACAACAATCGTGCTATACCAAACTACACTCCGGAAATATTACACAATCACACTACAATCCTCCTATACAGTTCTATACACAATCCTTATCCTACAACGCTACTATACTACTCTCCTACTATTACATGCTGCCCTACACTACCACGATACTATAACACACTACAATCGTACGATACTACGCCACACTACTACTACTACATTATCTTCCTTTTATAATATGCTAAACTAAACTACACATATATACTACATACACTACACTGCCCTATACTATACTACACAACTACTAGGGATTAACTGAAATAAATAAATTTTTTTATGAAATTGTTTTTAAATTTTTCAGATGATTTACAATTTTTACGCTCACTACCGACCAGTGTTAATTTTGTTGACGAATAAAAACTGAGACGAAAACAACCAGTCAGGAGAAAAGAAAGATGAAGTGGAACGGGCAGGATGAGTCAAGTCAGCCAATCAGAGCACGCCTTATTGTTACAGGGCGGTGCCGAGAAGCTAACCGTGGAAGATCTTTTGGCAATGTCAGCTTCTCAGGCTTTTGCAGAAAGAGTATTCAGTGTCACAGGTGACCTCAATAAAGGACGAAGCGCTTTCCTGAAAATTAGATGTTTATGATGCAAGTGTTTATGTAGCATAAGGACCTCCTGTTCAATGCACTTTAAGTTCAAAGATGGTTTAGATGGTACGTTTATTATTGTTATTTATCTTTCTTGGGCTGTAAGGGCCTTTTGATAATTGCACATTTATTTAATTTTATTTGAAATAAGCTGTGAATGTGTATTTTGCATCTCTTTAATACACATGGATGTATTTTTCTTTATATTACAATAAACAGCTACTATTGGTATCGTTTTTCATTGATTAAAACATTTTTTAATAAAGGCAGTTGTATTGAAAAAAACAGTGTGAAATATGTTTGCACATTTAAATCTCATTTCTAAGAAAGTATGGTTTTATGTCTGACACAGAAGGTCAAAATGATTACCTCGTGAATTTTTGGGGGATTTTAGTCGACTAAATCTATTTTAATTTTAGACGACTAAAACTAAAACAAATAAGATGACTAAAATGAAGACTAAAACTAAAAAACTAAACTAAAAAGAAGACTAAAACTAAAAAAAAAAATGTCTTTTGGTTTGGTATGTCCAGCTGTAACTACCTCAACTGTACCTGGAGGGAAGCCACATGGTTCCTCCTGGATCTGAAGCTCAACAAATAGTCACAGCCTTCTTTCCAACGCCCTGGAACTGCTTAAACCAGGAAAGATGAGGATTTTGATGGCCTAGCGGACATCTTTTGTGTTTAATAAATTTAATCTAAGAAAACATTTGACACAGGACATATCAGCACAATAATCCCTGTGGGGTGGTTACACACTGAAGATATTCATTCATAAGTGGTAAATATGTATAATTATGATAGTTAGTGAAGTAGTTTTTACGCTGGATGCCCTTCCTGACGCATCCTTCTACATTTTTCCCGGGCATAGGACCAGCACAAACTGGGACTGTGGCTGGAGTTGCTCAAATATAATGATGATACCAACCTTTAATCCAGTCACCAAGAAACAGTCAAGTGCATCGCGCCAACATCCATCACCGAGTCTGTCCACAGCTGAAGTCCTTCAGCTCCTACAACAGACAACACAGATGGATAGGTTTGTCACAAAACAGCGATTGCTAAAAATGACGAGGCTGTGTCTCTTAAATCAAAGTTCTCTCATTATACTGTAACAACCATTATACATTTTTAGAAATCCTTCACCAGGCTGCTTTACAGTTAAGTATTTTGTGCATAAGCGCATAAAAGAAAGACAAAAAAAAAGTCCTCCCCTGGATATAAAAGAAATCCACATGTATAAAGTTATTTAAATCAAAACCTTTTATATAATGCTAGCTATAGATGGAACAATACAGTTATCATTTGGTTCAATACCACATTTTGTTTTTGGTTCAGATTAATATTGTACTTTATTGTGTTTTTGTTATTGTGTGTATTTCCAGGCATGAAGTAAAATACATACATACACTTGTATAATTAGCAATTTCAAAAGAAAAGGTGTCTCTTAGTCCTGGCAGTAGAACATGAACTATTGCATCTGTGCTCAATGGGCTTTTAACAGCAACATACTGGCAACATACATGTACGGCCAACATAGCCAGGGTTATTTAAAAAGCCCACCAACTCTTGCACTTTCTGAAGCAGGCTGGACTCGTGTGGTTCGGGAACTACTTTGCCGCTGAAGCTGTGCATAAAAAGGTAAAATCTGCCAAAAAAAAAACAAAAACACAAACAACAGTCTCTCTTCCTCGGAGGACGTATAAATCAGCCGGTTCAGGAGCAGAACCACTTCCATTACGAAGGATCTATCCCACCCAGCACATTCAAGATTATTTTATTTGCCCCGAAGGAAATTTGTCTTGGACTCACAGACTGCCACGCAGAAAGTACATATACTCACTATTCACCGACATAAAACATGACATACTTTTGTGCAAGACACAAACTTCATAAAGACATCACAGCCCTGTCCTACTGCCTGTAGGAGATTCACTGATTTGTTGAAATGAGTTCATTCGGATACTGAGAGTGTAGAAGAGTGTATGATTACAGTCTCCTCGAACATCTGCTGTAGCAAAGAATATTCTTTTACTGCCAACACTTTGAGCACCGTGTGCACCAATCCTAGATTAGATAATTTTTTTAAAGTCATGTTACCAAACCATGCAGACATGCCATATATTATTATATTTTCAATAACAGCATGATAAAACACAATTATTATATTCTAATCAACCCCAAATATCCTCCAAAGGAAATAGAGTTGTTGTATCCTGCTACAGGCCGAAGTCACATGGACATCCCATGTCTTGCTGTAAACAACAGAGAGTGGGGTGTGTATTCACAAATGTCCTGGGTCAAAAACAAGTTCTTCATAAACTGTTCATCAGGCAGAAGGCAAGGCAGAACAACGAGGCAGTAATAAACTTGGTTCACTTGTGTCTTTGCATTAGAAAATGATACTAACTTTCCTTGTAAACCTTGTACACTTTGTCTCTCACTCCAGACTATTGTGTACTCTGCGACTGTGACCTTTCTTTTTTGAGTGATGGAGGTAACAATTTCATCCACCGAAAACAGAAAATCCCTCATGTGGAAAACGTGCATTCCATCAGTGTCTTTTTGTTTCTTTTCTTTAACTATTAAAGCTAAACAGCAACTACAAAAAAGTCCTTATAGGAATTTAATTATACCAAACAGCACCAAACAGAGAAAGTGAAAATCACACAAGCATATTAAACCGTCAAAGCTGTACCAAACAGTTTAATGTTATTTTCAATAATATTTAATCTAATATTACACGGTTGGAGCTGATTAACATTTCTAACATCCAATGGGCCAATTTCAGCATTGCACTGTCTTTTACAAACTTTTCTAGAGAGAAAGAACATCATGTTGTCTTGTAA
Source organism: Neodontobutis hainanensis (assembly GCA_024349245.1). Lineage (NCBI taxonomy): Eukaryota > Metazoa > Chordata > Actinopteri > Gobiiformes > Odontobutidae > Neodontobutis > Neodontobutis hainanensis. Next base: position 16,396,956 of record JALDNG010000002.1, on the reverse strand, counting down.
TGTAATGTTAAAATCAGTTTTATATGGATTCGAACAGGTTTTAGTCAGATTTGGACAGGTTTTATTTGAATTTGAACAGGTTCTAGTCAGACTTGAACAGGTTCTAGTCAGATCTGAACAGGTTTTAGTTGAATTTGAACAGGTTCTATGCCGGTTTGAACAGGTTCTAGTCGGACTTGAACAGGTTCTAGTTGAATTTGAACAGGTTCTAGTCCGGTTTGAACAGGTTCTAGTCCGGTTTGAACAGGTTCTAGTCGGACTTGAACAGGTGATAGTCAGATTTGAACAGGTTTTAGTTGCATAAATGATCAAATGAGTAAATAAATCTAATAAGCAAAGTTCTAGAGAAAAAGAACAGCACGTCTTGCCTTTGTCAACATGGCTAATTATAACTCTAACTCAATAAAGGCAGATGGAGAAACACATTCAGAGGTGTAATTGCCGCTGTGATGAATTCACGTTCTCGCTGACAACAGGGTCATTACTGTATAAGGAAGCTCTCATATGCAAAGTGTCATTTTACTCCATTTAGCAATTAATCTGCCCAATATATCTCCGGCCGCGGATGAATCGGCCGGTTAAACTAAAGACGGTGCTAAATCACCACATCAAATGGAGCACATTGATTTTCTTATGAAATATGCTCATTGACGGAGCAGTTAATTGACTTTTGCTAAATTAAAGCAGCCAGGCGTCCATCAGCTCTGTACGTGGGTGGGTCACTAGAGTCCAACAGTGGAGAGAAAATGATACAAATATATTCTGAAACAGAGCGTTACAAAATAATCCAGGCTGATCCAAATGAGTGGGAGCTTGTGAATGTGATCCTAAAATCCATATCTGAGGTTTGATGCATACACATCTCCAGTGTCTTATGTGCTCAGCCAATTAAACCTGAGGACAGATGCAAAGAACATAATGCTAAAACAAGAAAAATAAATAAACACTGCCACGGTCCTGGATTACGCTGGAAATCTAACCAATAAATCATCTTATATAGCCCACATAAATACACACAGCAGTACAGTGTTAATGAGATTATAGATGGGTTTTATCAGATTAGACAGCAACTATTGACATCAGATTATAAATAGAATCAGATCAGTTAACGTGGGTATTTTTTTATATTGCCATTAAAATCATCATAAAGTAATAGAGTGTAGAGTATAGTGTACAGAAAACACTCCAAGAGGAGAAAAAGGGCCCATGACTCATTGAGTGTCAACTTTAAATTTAGAAATAATTTAGCCAGTGGCCTAATGATAAATATTAAGTAAGTTAAGACCCTACTCCTACATAAACCTACTCCTAATACATAAAAAAAAAAAAATAAAGTTTAGGGGGCGGGGAATGGTTTAAACTCCAAACAGTATAGTTTCATAATGGCATCAGTTTTATTATGAGGATTTTAGCGTTCAGACGATTTTATAGATATGATTTTTGAGCAAACACAGAAGCATTTGCCAATCACAGACTCACTATCAAATAAAGGAGGCGTGTCATTGGGCCACACCAATGTCTAGCAGGAAGTCATGCCTAATGAAGTGTCTATTCCAGCGTCTGTCTGCCCGTTTGTAATGTCTGTTTGAGGGGAATAGAAATAAAGAATACTGAAATCAGATCTACAAGTCTGATGTAATGTATTAATATTCTGCCTTGGGCAAATTTTTCATCAGGTAAAAGCAGACAAAGTTACTATGCTGTGTGTAATGTATCTTTAAACACAACAGGTTACACGTGGTCTCAAACATTTTTCTGCTGTCGCTATACAACATGGTAACAATTAGTAGCATATAACTATTTTGATTTAATTTAGTTTCACTTTCGCACAAGTATTTGTTGCGTTGTGTTAGATGTTGCCTCGAGATGGAACGTCATTTAATACATCAAATATTTTAAAGTAGAGAGACATAGACACGAGCAGCAACAGACGTGAAATTCAACATCCTAACCTTTCAGACTGGGAGTGACAACTGAGCTGGATTCAAAAGGTGCATCCATGAAAGTGTTTGCCTTCAACTGCACGATGTCACATGCAGGACTCGCGTAAAAGAGGAAGCAGAAATGTCAGCAGTCTTAAATCAATATTCCCTGGCTGGTGTGCACCCACTGATGCTCGCTTTGAGACAGGTGTGCTGTAGGCTGATGGGAAGAAAACGAGAAAATAGGAAAATGACAGCCCAGAGCTTATCTCCCACTGCACTCTCCATCAATGTAGATATTTAAAGACATCCAGTCGAAATATCAGCTCCTTCAGAACATATTGGATCTGCCTTATCCGTCAAAGAAACAGTTTAGATTCAGTCTCTTTTTTGAAGGTAACCTAAGTCTAATCATAAAATAGTAAACGTAAAATCAACAAATCAAAAAGAAGACATGACAAAATGTACAGAAATGGCCAGAGGATCCTTGAGGGTTAAAATGTTTAATTAAATATCAGTGGAAGCACTATGCTATACTGAAAGAGAAGCATAGAAAATACAGTGAGGTGAAAGTTATTTGTGAATCAACCACCACTTCTTCCTGGTACAAGGACAAGTGTGAAAATGAAACGCTTCAACTGACAAGTCAAACCTCTTTGACCTTCACGTTAAAGCAGAAAAGCTCTTGCCATTTCACTTTTTTAACTCGAAAAAGGAATCAGGAACTAAAACCTTATACCAAAAGTTTTTAAATGAGCTGGATTAAAATGCACTTTAAAAGTGTGCTGGGTGGTATTAGAAAGTCACAGAAAGGGATGTGCAATATCTTGGTTGAATATAGCAATGACAGAACAATGTCTGAAACTCGTCGTAGCAGTGATGGCGGAAGTCCCAAAATATGTAAACCTGGTGTTTTCTGAAGCAGCAATGAGCACCGTCTGAAGCTTCAGTATGGATTTATTCATATCGAGTCTGGTGGTGTTAGTGAGAATTGAAGGAAGGAAAGAGCAGCGGATGACATTTAATTAGCTTGACTGAGCAAACACGAAGCTAACGGACAAATAAGCCAACTCCTTGGAGGTAAGGAAGGTACAAGTCTTGTATGTGTCGTGTTCAGCTCATCATCTCACCACAGAGTGTTCACTGATAACGTTTTAACATTACAGCGACCCGTACTTGGTGATCCACTGAGGCGCCCCAGAGCATGATTTTTGAAGCACAGGTTTTTGTCGTTGTAGTTCTTCTTGTTGTGCGTCGCCAGCAGCCAATAGATTTCAGGAACCAGGTTATGACATAGTTCTCACTGAGGATGCAGTAAACACAGTTAACAAGTCAATGTGGCAAGTGTCTGAACAAAACAAACATTTCAAGGTTTGTTTTTGTGGGATGGGAATCCAAATGGCCAAAACATGAAAATCTTTTTTCTTTTTGGTAAAATGCATTATTGACTCAGAATAACCGCTGTCCGTCTTCAGAGCCGATACCAGTTCGATAACATCTTCTACCAGCACATACATATCCCTTTTGCAATAAACGGTTAAATTCAATATTATTGTGGCGAGGTCCTGGAAATACCCACATTACTGGATAGACATGGGTTCAACGCCTTGCATGGGTCAATGTCTCTTGCTCAGTCAAATAAAGCAAATAAGTGTCTAAAACTATCTTAAAATGATTAATCTGCAAGTAGACTAGAATCTAGAAAGAGTCAGTGTATGCCTCTAAGTGTTAACCTTTCAATTTATCTTTGATTGTCCAGGGACTATCAACTGTGCCTCACCTCCAAAACAACTGGGATAGTCTCAAGGCCTTGTGATCCATAAATTATCCATAAATTAAAATTAAAGTTTAGGGTTAATGTGCCACTTTTCTTGCCACTAATGTTCATTTTTACTATTGTTTATTTTGCTTATTTCTTCTAAGTTTTTTCTTTGCTACGACTTCTGTGTCATTTCTGTAAAGCACACTTACTTTGGTACGAAATGTGCTTTATAAATTTAACATTTAACAAAATAACATTTTCCTCAATGCAATTTAGTAGCTTTTGTCAAAAAGTGAATGGTGAAGCTCTATAACTATTTAAGACAAATTCAAAGACAGATGAAGTGAATTCATCTCACAGCTGAGCTTCAAGGTGGCTTTTATTTTACTACAGAGAAGAACCCTGCACTGCCAACATTTTCACGTTTTTTACAAACTGCTCCCTTTGACCTTTTCTTAAGCAAAGACATCTTGCATATGTATCATGAATGTCAGCTTTATGGCTTTCATCGTGAACACAAAGAGAACATTAGGGCGAGCATACTTCTTCTACAGTGACCTGACTGGGAGTGATATTATGTCGTTAATAATTTTAGTCACTTCTCATGCGTTTGCCTTTGTGACTCCAGCAGCGATCTATCAGGAATAGTGGTCAGAGTAAAAAAAAAAAAAAAGACAGAGGGAGGGAGACCCATCTGTCGGCCATTCATAAAACTGCCATGCTCTCTGGGGAGTCATTGGCTGGACAAATATTGATTGATCACATGACTCATGGCAGATTGATTCCAGCCATCACTGACCATCTGATATTCACAGACGTCCAAGAATCTTGATCCGGCAAAATAGAGCTCAACTAACACAATTCAGCTCATGGAACTAGTTTACCACAGTCCAGATGCCTCTAATAAAGTTGCTTTAGTTTTAAATGAAGTAATGAATAGTTGTCAGTAGATCTTTCTGTGGTTTGTGTATACTGTAGCATTTGCAGATTTCACATTGTTGTGTTAAAAAGCTCACTCATTTTTACACTGCAATATCTAGAGACTAGTCACTACGCACCAAAACTTTGTAACCTTCTTCCACCTGTCCTGAAGATATTTAACCTCTATTTACCTATTTAACCCTAATCTTTTATAACCAGACAGAAAACATTTATTCTCACAAGCATTTAGATGATTTTAATATTACTTTTATTTTTATCTTGTGTTTTTGTTGTTTTTAAATTATCATCATTATTATTATAAAAATAATAAAAAAATATAAAAAAAAATAATAAAAATAAAAATTATCCACACACAACAAAATGATGTTCTGTGGACACCTGTTTGTATTTCTGAATGAAAAAGTCTAAGTCTAAAGTCTGGTACATACTCAAAGAAATGTGTTCCCTGTCCCTGGGCTGCAAGAAAAGAATGACCCCATTTTGTTCTTGGAGCCCTAGTTTGGGAGTTCTTGCAGCTTGTTCTTGACACTTTGTCTGGGCAGAACCATTTTTTGTCGGTGTCCGACAACTGTTTGTTTAGAAACCAAAAGTGAGCGTGGTTAAAGAGAAAAAGCATGGAGTTCTGCACTTGAGTTTTTTATAAAGTATGAACCGTCCTGGTCTTATTGCAATATGGTTCTTTATTTTAATGAATTTTGTGTTTTTTTATGACTTTGACATTTACTGATATGTTTATTCTGTCTATGTCTATTTATAATGTAATATGCCAGAACATGTTTTTTTTTTTTTTACTGGTAGGGGACACTGTGTCGCTCGGAGGAAACTACAAACATACAGTACAAACTCTACGGGTTGTGGACCAGGAACCAGACCCAGTGCTGAACAAGTCAGCCATTTTCTTTTTTAGCACAGGGCCTATGCAAACTTCTCCTAACTCTCCAAACATTAGGGTAATTTTCACAGTGGATTAAGGAGACAAAGAGGACTGCAGTGAGCCTGAATCACATGCTGAGAGATGCGTTGTGGTTGTCACAAGTGTTCAAGAATACAGACAGTTGTAAAGAGAACTTTGCATAAATCTAGCTGCCCTGGGTCACGTAGGCGTCCTCGAGAAAAATCCAGGTCTTTGGACTTACTTTCGGCACAGTTACCCTCAGTTGTACCCATTTATATTCAAACTATTTCCATGGAATCTCTTAAAATAATGGTTGTACTTATGGCTTAAGGGGTTTGAGCCCTTAAATCCTGGTTGTGTTGAGATTGAGACAAAAACAGACTGGAGTATAGGCACACAAAATGCACAACAAAACTGTGCAAACTGAAGAGTGAGGAGTTTCTCTGTGAGCCACTCCAACGCTTAAAAGAAAAGAGAACTGAGAGCTGAAAGTGGGAGTTAGAAGAGAAAGTTTGTGAGAGAAGATGAAAGGTGATAAAAGTTTGGAAGCTGAAGGAAATACCCCTGGTGCCTGTCAAGACTCGGGAGCTGTGACTTTACTCTTGTTGGCAAAAGCTGGAGACACTGCACCATCAATTGTCAGCAACAAGTAACAGAGAAAGCTGGAAAAACAGACACATGTCAACTCCTAGAGAACAGTAAAAGTGCAAGAAACATATTTGAAGTGTGTTCTTTTCTTAACATACATTATTAACCCATGTAGCAACTATAGCCTTGGTTCCAAAAAAATGTGCATGTTTTTAAATGTTTTCCACCGAAACTATGCCCCTCCCAAAGCAAACCAAAGCTGTACCAGAGTTCTTCGCAAAATATACACTGCAATTGCTGACACTGAAAGTATAGTATATTGGTTCTTGTGGCCAGAGTCCCCAAAAAGTAATAAAAAAAAATCCAGTTGTTTTTGCTTGTAGCGTTTTCAGCTTACATTAAGTTTAGTTTGATTCAGTTTAATTTTAACTTAATTTACATTTCTTCAGTTTACAATAAAATTATAAAAATAAATAAAAATTGGCTTCTTTCCATTAGGGTTGAAGGTGACTGGAGCCTAACCCAAGAAGTTTGGGCCTTACATGGGGTACACCCAGACCAATGGCCAGTTAATCACAGGGTTAACACCTAGAGACACCCATTAACTCTCACATTCTTTCAGTAGGGATGCTTTTGAGTATGTACCAAGAGAGAACCCACAGTAACACAGAAAGGACGGAGCTGGCCAAAGATGGTCAAGTTAGCCAGGATTTGAACTCACAACCTTCTTCCTGCTTACAACAAAAGAGGCTATAGAAGACCATAAAGTTATTGTGATGAAAGCAGTCTCGAGATACAGATAGTGCCGTTATTGACTGCAATATATTGTGCTGCTCTACTCATTACCGTAATATACAACATTATTATTGCGCATCACGTGTTTTCTTGAGTCTGTGTAGCCCAGGGAAGGAACACTGGTTTATTGGTTGACAGGATGGAGGATGGGCACAGTGGCAGACCAAGTACAAAAAGACAAATGACACAGAGTGCGTCCTACTGACCTGTGCCTGTGAGGAACAGCAGTGAACTTGAGCAGCGCACTTCTCTAGACTCTGTTAAAAAAAAAAGGCATCTGGGGCAGTGTCCTCCTCGTTTTTCAGAGACAGGACTAGCATCTTCGGAAGCCTGTTAGTTCTGTGAAAAGGCCACGAACTAGTTTGGAATATTAAGTGGTGGGTGATGTTAGAAATCAAAAGGATTTGGGAAGAGAGTGGGAAGCTCCAGAGAGGCTTTGATGATATATAAGGCTGAATCTGCAGAAGATATGACAGGATCCAACATAAAGACGGAGGAACAAAGGGCTTGTGAGAGGCGAGGGTGGCAGAGGTTGTTAGAATCTGCACATATCGTTATCATAAGCTGTCCTCTTTAAAATGTCAAGACTTCTGACTGAAGAAACATGCAGAAATACCAAAGGAAAGTGAAAGTGGGACACAAAAATGTTTCAGGTCATTTATCATAGTGATCTAAAATAAGACAAACTCAGCTCCAGTGGTATTTAAAAATAGGCCATAATTAGAAAGATTATAAGTTACAAAAAAGATTCTAAAATAATTTTTGGTGCTCAGTCCATCTGAAAATATCAAAGTTATAACAAAGCTCCAGGAACCATAAGCAAGAGAAATAAAATTTGTTGCCATCGTTACACTACATTACGAGAAGTCCTTAACCTATAAAACATGGAGCTCTCGTTCTCGTTTGGCCTCCTAAAAACTAAAAATGTACAAATTATTTTATATTTTGAGCTTGCAGATCTTTCTATAATAAAGTCTTGTTAAATAATATACTCATGTAGGATTTACCCAAATTCTAACAAACCAGATGTGGGGCAATTAAAAACTGTTTATTCAGGAGAACACCTTACTTATGCCGTGTTAATCGACATTCAGCCCGCAAATAATTAGGGCAACCGGACTTAATACATCTCAAAAAATGTAAAAAGGAGACCTAAAAAAGACGAGTAAATAGTTTTGCCCGAGCTAACGGACAAATGACTTCTTTGCAGTGACTGTGATTAATTAATATTCAAACTACAGTTATTTGAACATGTGTAACTTTACCAAACAGTAGAGAGTAAAGAACAAACAGCTGCAGAGAGTACGAGGCTTCTGTTCTAGACACAGTGTTTGTGGTGCACACACTGAGATTCTCACAATATAGCGCCCCAGACTTGTCACTAGGCCCTGAAGGATCAATCCCTGGGTGTGAAAGTAGGAAGTAGGAAGAGACAAATAGACAGCAGGAACAGAGAAGTTCTTCTGGCATAGCTCAAAAAAAAAACAAACAGAATGTCTCTTTGGACTGGCTTTACCCATGAATAGTCTTTTTCCAGTCCATATTATTGCACAGTCTTCCTTTTTAGCTGTATTTTTACTGTTTGGTTCAAAAGTAATTGTGGCCGTTTGCATCTTTGCTTTGTGGGCGGAGCTGTTGTTGTTTTTCTACACTGTCTTTAAACATTTCCCTCATGTGGCTGATGCCCGCAGTATCATTAATGCTGATGGGAAATGTTAACTCGATTCCCCACCTGCACAGAAATGGTCCTGATTCAAAGACAAAAACCAGAGTAAACCCACTGTTCCTTACAGCCATATGTGTGCATATAAATGACCGCCCGTCGACATTCATGTACAGTGCAGCTCCAGAACTGCTTCCCACACAAACATGCCTCTAGCAGCTTGTGTAATCGCCCGTCCCTTGTACACTGGATGGATAAAGTGGGCAGAAGATATGACATTGAGAGAGGCATGGCCCATCACATTTGTCACCATAACAGGACTGTCAGAGCTGAGCTGAATGGTAAATGTGCTGCTCAGGCCCGGGGTGTGAGGGTTATAAATGTATGGGAGCAAGAGGGAAAAGAAGGCCATGTCTGCACAAGGATGGTACATCACGGCTTATTTATTCAGCAAGCCTCTTCAGAGACAAGACACTCACCGGTTTTTCAGCAGTCAGCATTCCCCGGGCTTAGACACTTCAGCAGCATTCGTAATGAGAATCTGGATGGATAGAAAAAAAATATTCATTTTACACTGATCAAAAAGTAACTCATCTTTAGCTGGTTATGTACTCCCTTGGTGCCAATGCCTTCAAGTCAATGTAAGGAATCTATCCAAAAACATAACAGTGTTTTTCAACATAGACATCTCTAAATAACTCTTTCGAGTGTTGTTCTGCTTATTATTAGAGCAGTAGCGAGGCACAAAGTGCACACTCAGCATTAATGACGCAAATTGCGAAGTGGGAACAGATGTCAGGGTTATAAGCGTTACAAAAACAAAACTGTTTTCCAAAGAATATCCACATGAATTAATGGGATGATTATTGGTTTAAAAATGTTCTTAAAATTACACTCCCACAAAAAAAAAAAAAAAAAATCAAAGACTATGACCCATCGTTCAGTGAATAACATGAGCCGATGAGACATAAACGTACTGGATGAAATTGTTTCATATTTACAGCAGACATTTTGTCCAGTCTGAGTTTTGACAGCCCGCTTTACTTAATGCCATGTTACCGATGACGGCTTAATGGAGTCCTCAAGGAAAAGCTGAAATAAGACAAGGCTGTTTCATGTGCCAGAGAAAAAAAAATAACTGCTGGAATACCCGTTAGCTCAGTACGTTCAGCCAATCCATTAAAAAATTAACAAGTCTCCGGGGCCAAGGTCGCGCCTCTCACCTCAGACAAAGGAAAACTTCATTTGCAAGCCTAATCAAGTGTGAATGTCACAGAAAAAAAAAGAAGTGGGATGACTGAGGCTAATTTTCTTGTGAGATGAAGGAGCTTTAAAGTCAAAGATTGCCAGTATTAGAAGGTTGTGGCAGGTGGTAAAGACGCCTATTAAAACAATTAACCAGAAGATTCTGCATTCATCTCGATGGCTCCGAGAGTGAATAGAAAATTTGTTCTCAGGGACATTTCTCTGCGTCCAGGAGTTTTCTATATTAACACCTGCCCGACCTGAAAAGTGTGCATTACTCTTACAGTTAAAATAAAAACGGTTTGCTACTTCTAGTTTAATTCACAATTCACAGTTAGACAAAGTCTTGTTCAAAAAAATACCAAAATTGCTCAGACCACACGTTTCCGTTGATCAGTTTTCCAGTGCATCACAGAGATAATATGACTGCTTTCTCTGGTGATTATTAGTGTTTTTAAGAGTCTTTTTGGAGCTTTATTGAGCTGCTCTGGAGCTAACAACAGCATTAGCCCCAACACAATATGCAGCACAGGGTTAAAAGAAACACAATTTTAATTCAATTCAATTTAGGTATTTTTGATATTGTCTAGCTGTAGTTTAAACACAAGTCTGACTGAATATTTCAAGTTTAACGTTCTTGTCCTTGCAACCAAATTTTTGAGTTTCATAGAACAAAATAACCTAATCACCCGGTTCCTACAGCTGCCCTGAGAGGACAAACCAAGTAAGGCCCACCCTCATTACACTGGGTTTGTTCATAGACACCAGCATGTCCCTCCAGGGCTACAGTAGCTGTTCACATGGCCTAGAAAAGGGTAATTGTATTGTAGAAACAGATGCTGCAAAAAAACTACACTTCCCATCTTTAAGAAAAATGTGCAACCGGAGTTTAAGCTCAGAAGTATATTTTTCTCTCATTACTGTTTGATGAATCACAAGTGTAACGACTTATTTACAGTCAGTGCACACACACTATCCAAGGACAGCAACAGTCAAGGACAGCCGGGAAACAAACATGCTGTTCGTCTGGCTGATGCCAAGTTAAGCATTTTATCCTTGACTCCACTGCGTCCTGTTTGAATAAGTCAATGCCACTGGATTTTTTTAGCAGGGAGTCAAAATGAAGTCGGGAACCATTCAGCCTGTCAGCACATTGGAGTTTCTAAACTTCAAATGCGACATCCCACAAACTAATAGACACACACTGACTCAATTCACAGCCACTGAATGGACATTTTTAAAAGTTGGACTGCTGCAAATGAAGCTGGGAACAATAGAGAGACATCAAGGGCCAGAATTTATGCCTAAAGGGCGGTGACCTCTAATGAACTAAACGTGGCACTGTGAATCTTGTGGAGTGGTTACAAGACGCACAGTGGCTTTGTGGTTGTTATATTGGGCCACATTTTCTCTGAAGTCCAGTGAATTACGCAGCTGCAACATTACTCGGCAGGTCTGCCTGCCTCGAGGCAAAGGGCCATGCTCTTTTGTCACAGGGGTTGGCTGCTATTTAGTTTAGACAGAGGATATAGAAGTATAGCAGCCTGGGGGGAGGGGTTGTCCTGAAGCTGTTGGAGAGTCTTTGAAGTGGACTGTGGCTGGATGTGCTTTGGAGGGCAAAGGGCAACGCACAACAGTTTACAACAGCAGCAAAAAGCCAGCTTAACAAACTCTGCCAGTACTGCTTGAACTCAATGAAACCAAAGGGAGAAATGTTTGTTTTTGGTGTAATTTTAAAATAAAATTAACTAAAATTAATTAACTTAGAAAAAGGACTCAGACCATTTTCTTGTTTCAAAATGTACATACTGAAGTGCTTTGAGTGCCTAATAGGTGAAAAAACGGCATTTAAACAAAAAACATTTTCCCTGCATTTTCCTTGTGGGTTTTCTGTACAATAATAACATAAGCAATGCAGAATTTATACAAGTAACTTTTTTTACCATTTGTATTGGTAAAGTTAACTATGTAGGTATAATGTTTATTTCATTAGACTTTGCGCCCTGTGGTCAGTATTGCCAACTTAGCAGCTTTGTTACTAGATTTAGCAACTATTCAGCCCCCTCAAGCTACTTCTTCTTTTAAAAGCGACTACTAAAAAATCAAGTGTCTTTTATTGGAGACTTATTTTTACTTCTCACAATGAGCAGCGTGTACTGCCGTCCCTTCACTGTCCCAAAGCACTCACAGACGGCCCAATCAGTGCACAGCAATCCCTCCCAGCAACATCTAGCTGGCTAGTTCCTCATGCCTCAGTCTAAACTGTACACATAAATACAGAAAGGAGTGGGAATCAAACACTGGTTTATTGGAGATGATACAAGGGCAGACTGCAAGGCTGATATCTATGCTGAACTTAGTGATGGAAAAAACACATGGCAACTCAAAAATCAGACTTGCATGGCATAATAATAATAATAATAATAATATTATAATTATATTTATAATTAATAATATAATAATAAATTATTATAATAATAGGGTGCACGTGACAGAGTGGTTAGCACTCCTGCCTTACAGCAAGAAGGTTGTGAGTTCAAAACCCGGCCGACTCCCGTCTTTCTGTGAGGAGTCTGTATGTCGTCCGCGTGTTACCGTGGGTTCTCTCCGGGTACTCCGGCTCCTCCCACCGTCCAAAGAAATGCATGTTTAGGTTAATTGGCAACTCTAAAGTGTCCGTAGTGAATGAATGTGAGAGAGAATGATTGTCTGTCACAGTCTATCTCTAAATGTTAGCCCTGCGACTAACCAAAGCCCAAAGCTGCTGGGATAGGCTCCAGTCACCCGTGACCCCTAATGGGACAAAGCGGTAGAAAATGAATGAATGAATGAATAATAATAATAATAATAATAATAATAATAATAATAATAATAATAATGAATTAGATTTATATTCCACTTTTCTCCCAAGAGACCCAAACTTCATTATTCATTCACTCCTCAGTCACACACTGGTGGTGGTTAGCTACAACCTTAGCCACAGCTGCCCTGGGGCCGACTGATGGAGACATGGCAGCCTTTTTGCCCCCACCGCCTCTCCAACCACCACCAAACATTTTCACACCAGTGCAAAGTCACTGGAGGAAAGATGGGTTAAGTGTCTTGCCCAAAAACACAACCTGTTGGGCGCAGTGGTTCAGTGGTAGAGTTGTTGTCCTTCAACCAGAAGGTAGGCGATTCAAGTCCCGCTCTCCCCACAATTCATCGTTGTGTCCTTGGGCAAGACACTTAACCCACCTTGCCGCCAGTGTCTGTAACACTGGTAATTCAAAGCATAATGTAAGTCACTTTGGATAAAAGCGTCAGCTAAATGAATAAATGTAAATGTAACCCAAAACAAGCTCCCATTATGGTTTAATTAGTCTCTTACAATTACATGCACAGGGCAAATCATGCAAATGCCACAAAGATGAAGACAGAAATAACCCTATAGTCTTTAACAAATGTTTAGACTGTAGATGCACTGTTGTCGACACCTTCCGGTCTAACCCTTAATAAAAGTCTGACAGGAAGGTGCAGACAATAGTTTGCTCAATAAAAATGAGCAAAGAAGCTGCATTTGAATTGAGACTTGATCAGCTATGTCTGAGAGATGCCATTATTTCTGATTTGAGCGTCATGCGAGGTGGAACGAGAAAGGTGAGTGACCACCAGCACAAATCAAATTATGATAATGAATATTAAATGTAATGTTAAACTTATAGAGCAAATTTGTAAAGTACAAGTAAAGTATTGTACAATTGGATTTACCACTAAAAGAACTAGTTCAGGGTCAGGACTGAACCGCCAAACTTAAACATACCTCCTGATCCAACAACATCTACTGTTACAGCTGGCTTTTATCAAAATTAAATATTTATTCAGGCTCCAAAATTTCTGCAACTGTGGCGAGAACTATGATTGTAAGATAAATCATTCTCTTTGTTGCATCTCCTGCTCTGAAAAATAAAAATAAAAGGATTTCTACACAATAATTCTACATTTGCACATGAACAGGCATTAGCATCACTAGCTAGCAACAACAAACATGGTCATTTCTGAATAAAAAGTCATAAAGTCTATTAAATGATGTCTGACTTTGTACTGTTGTAGTGTATTTTATTACATATTCATTTTAAAAGTGGTGTTTAATAAGGGATACCACTATAAACTTTCAAATTCTCTTAATTGTATTTGTCTTCTTCTCAAAGTTGAGCACCAGTGTTGAAAGGCCACTTTCCAGAAATAAACAAAACAAGGGAGAGTCAGGACATAGGACTTGTTATGCAGCGTGTGGCCAAAACACCACAGCCCTTTGTCTATTATCCTATTATTACACACCGTGGAACAACCTTGGCTTTGTCTGAAATCCCAGCATGCCCTAGCTCCAGCGGCCAAAAGCAATAAGGCAGACCCGAGGACAAAAGCTGCTTCCTACAGGACGGGACAAGCATTTAAGTCAACCTGAAAGGAAACAGAACAAAAGCTGCAATGAGGACAATTTATAAATGAAAATTGCAGTCAATACACATGAAGAATGAGGTGAAATGTAATTTTTTATTGGACCTTTTACTATTGTATTTGACTAATAACCCAATGTAAACTTGATAAATGTCTATTCACTTTTGAAAAGCTTAGGAAAGTGACAAGACAAGAGACATAAGACTTAAATGGCCCCAGTTGGAATCGCTTCATGCTTCGGAAAATGGTCTAAAGGAGGGGTCCTTTGAGCACAGTGTGGATTTAAAAATAGCCTCTTTTATCAATATCTAATACCCACTCTGCTGGCCATTCAGCTGTGGAAATGAATAATGGAAATAAACGGGTGTTGCACATTCACAGAGTTCAGCGGGATTTAGGTGGTCAAGTGTGGGGAGACAGAACAAATAAAGACGGGTATAAAGAGGATTTCCTGGTTAACTTAAGAGAGCACAGGAACAGCGGCAATAAAATGGTAATCTGGCAGCCTTAGTCAAAAACAATCATCACCTGAGAAGTCTTCCTCTGCCACTAGGTGCGTGCAACACTTTTAAGGCCTGTGGACAATTTTCTAACATGGGGCATAGGGCTGGGCTCAAGAAGTAGATGATATTTTTGGAACTAGTTTTTAAAACTGGATTTGAACAGGTTTCGGATGTATTTGTATCAGATTATATATAATGTGTTTATGTAATCTTGAGGTTAAGCCAGATTTTGCTACATGGATATATAAAATCTGTTCAAATCCAACTAAAACCTGTACAAATCCATCTAAAACATGTTCAAATTCATCTAAAACATATTCAAATTCATCTAAAACATGTTAAAATTTTACTAAAAGCAGTTTCCATAAAAGGGCGGAAATTAATGTTAAAGAAAACTTTTGTATAACCAAAATGAAAATAAAACCTCACATTCAAAATTGAAAAAAAAACTTCCAAATGTCAGTCAGCTCTTTTGATCCAGTCAAGAGAGCGCTGCCAGAATTCTATTGTAGTGTGATGTAAAGCCCAAATTTAGTTCAGGGGTCACATATAGACATGTTGGGTCTGGGCCGGACCAGTAAAATAATAGCATATCAACCTATAAATAACCACAACTCAACAGCAAAAAGTACAATTACATTATAATATATCATCAATTTTTATCAAAAAAAAAGTTAATGTTAGCATAAACCTTCAGCTGCATGTTTTCACAATATGGTCTTGATGCTAATGCTGTTTTGCTGTAATAACATATCTGACGGTCACTGCTGCATCACTGAGCTCTCAGCTACAGGTAAAAATCAGACTGTTGTGACCTGCTAAAGGTCATTTATCTTGCCTCTTTCCAGTTGTTCCTGCAGCTGTAGTACTTATCTCCAGGATGAGTGTCAGAGTGGAGCTAAATATCATATTCCCTGAGCCTGAAACCTGCTGCGTACAAGCCAAACACACAGGTTTCCCACTCTCCTCAGAAAAGTCCATTATTTCCAAGACTCTTCACTCTGTATCTTGTTTTTGACAAAGACATTTTGGGTAATGAGGGTGTCACAGAGGGTAAGGTGAGGAAGGCAGCTGTACTGGAATAAAGTACAAGAATAGTTTTGGAAGTTGTCACTCGTGCTAAAAAGTGATTTGAATCCATAGACGGCAAATACTTATTGAAAATAGTTTATGACATTAAACATTCTCCTTGACAGTTAATACAAAATACATGGTTCAAATTCTTCTGTAAATGCCAAAAGCTACCTCAAGCATGAATAAACTTTTTATCATTCTATTCCCGAAAGATAACATTCAGTATAAAAAACTGGCTTGTGAGGTTCATGGATATGAGGACATTTTAAAAAGTGAAATTAAAAGACAGCATTTACAAACTGTAGTCTCTTGCTCTTGATAGTCTTTAGATGTACATAGCCGGAAAACATAAGCTTAGCATTGTCAGAAAAATAATTATTACATGGGAGCTTTGCCTAACTTGACTCCTGAGTGAAAACAGATGAAAAAGCCCCTACAGTGTGAGAATCATTCACAGTCCACAAAGCCCTTTGACCTTTAAAACCTTCCAAACAACAATAAGTACAAAAAAAATCCTGATACTGTAGACTTTAAATGATACTAAGTCTTTTATAAGAAACACTCAAAGGAAAAGGGGACATGGCGGATGACAGATACCCAAACATGAATCTCACTCCGAGGACACAGTGTTGTGCAGTGACAAGTGCTCAGACACCTTCTACATTGGTGCTACAGCAGATGGTTGACCCGCAAAGGCTAAAATATGAAATTAGGTCTTGATTGGGCTTGACGCTTGTGGTTCTTGTTGAGACTGGCCCAGCTAATAAACTATTACCAACATAATAATTAGGATTTATTTTCCTTCTTAAAAATTAAGAAATTATTTTCAAAGACATTTCCAAAAGTTTTTTTTTGACAAGTTAGGAAAACAAAAATGATTTATGGCAGATCCAGTTTTACTTCTTAGTAAAGCAACTACAGCAGCCTCAGAGGGACAAAATTCAAACTACCGCAGCCTCAGAGGGACAAAATTCAAACTACAGCAGCCTCATAATGAATAGCTTATCAATAGTCAGTTTGCAATTAAATTTACAATAGTAATTTTCAAAATGTTTAAGCAATCTTTCATCTTTTTCCAGAACATGTGGGGCTGATGGAAATTAGCCATGTTAAATTTTGAAAGGCAACAGTGATTTGGAAATGTGGGTCCAAAACTATTACTTTTTTTTAGGTTAGAAATGTATATAAAAAGTCCTGGAAAAAATGGATATGGTAGAAAGACATGCTACAACAGTTCCTCAGTCATGCGTCCAAACCCTACATTAAAACCCCACTTCTATCACTACTTAACTGCTTTGTGCAATGTGGGCTGATTAAAGACACTCATCGCTGAAGAGACTGAAATAACTTTGGAAGGACATACAGCAACAGTAAATCACAGTGTAACGACGTAAAAGTGCACTCTGCCAAATTCAGCAGACAGTCAGCTCCGTTCACGTTAAACTGGAAGTGATGGAGAAAGTACAAGTTTGTGTCGTCCATGTATTTTAAATGTCAATTATCAAGGTAATTTGGTGGCCACACAATAAAATAAATAAATAATATAGTTTGTAGCGCAGATTTAACTTAAATGCTTATTGTAATTTAATGTGTTTAACTTTGACAATTATTATATAGTTTGTTTCTTAAACTACAGCAACCTCAGAGGGTCAAAACTCAAACTACAGCTTCTTTAGAGGGGCCAAAACTCAAACTACAGCTTCTTTAGAGGGTCAAAACCCAAACTACAGCTTCTTTAGAGGGCCAAAACTCCAACTACAGCTTCTTTAGAGGGTCAAAACTCAAACTACAGCTTCTTTAGAGGGTCAAAACTCAGACTACAGCTTCTTTAGAGGGTCAAAACTCAAACTATGGTTTCCTCAGGGGATTACCACTCAAACTATGGTTTCATCCGAGAGTCAAAACTCAAAGTACAGCAGACTCAGAGGATCAAAACAAGGGCTTAACAATATAGAAAAAAATCTAATTGCAATTTTATTTTCAACCAATATTGTGATTGGAACTGCAATTATTTTCTTTCTGCTTTTTTACATATCCACAATTGATAAATTTGACCGACAAACATATGTTTCTTGTGGCCAGACCATATGTTATTAAGAAATTAGATTGATGCATGAAATTATATGAATGACATATTTTTATTGAACATTTAAAATAACAGGTCTGGATTTGGGGCTTAGAAGTTAAACTTGTTCTATTTTCTCGTGGCGTACTTAAATTTTCTCTGACAGTGATTATCTTGGGGCCCTCTCAGACCTCCACAAAGGGGCACCTAAATATTTTTAAAGCCCATGGGCCCCCGCCTTCATAGAGTCAACCCTGCAGACGCTCATTTTTTGAAACATCTTAAAGACACAGCCTTGAGGCAAATGCAACTGCATTTTCACGCCTGTCAAATGACCAATAACTGAGGCTCCAGCGTTTTGAAAATCTTGTTATTGCGATTTAATTGCAAATGCGATTAATTGTTTAGCCCTAGTCAAAACCTAAACTACAGCTGCCTCAATGGGTCAAAAGACTAAAGAAGACTCAAAAAACAAAGTCTATTCATTACAAGAAAATGTGTTATATAATACATTTTACCCTCCACCCCCTTGTGGCAAAAACTAAGGTCTTTATTTATATGCTATAAATTAAAATATCAGTTGGATCATATCAGTGATAGATACTTAGAGCACCTGGAGCTGGAGTGCAATAAATTTTATAAAATAGGGCATCAAACTGGTTGATGACACTGTAATGCCATGACTGAATTTAAAATATCCGATACAGCCAGTCTATTAAGTTAGGTGGGAAAGTGCATTTGACAGCGCAGGTGCAGACAAAGACCTATTAAGAATCAAGTTTTTATCCCTGTTGAACTACTTTGTTGTCAAACATATGGAATAGTAACTCAACGTAACTGATCAGAAACCTCTAGCTTAAATACAAGACTTGATTTTAGAGGACAAATATCATTAGGACTACTACTGATAATAAAAAGTAGCGTTGCAGTCACTACATCTGTAATTACTGCACGTAAAACACCACACCACAGGACAGCTCTTAGAAGTGCCACTAGAATAAACTGGGGGTTTAGGAGAAGCTGTGCTGTTCTCAAAGGATGAACAATTTAGTTCAGGGTTAGTCCAGTATTTAGTAAAATGTTACTTATCCTAAAATAATCTAGCATAACCAGATAAATAAATAAAAATATTCCACTTTAAGGTAACATTTTAACTTTACATTATTTTCACTTAAAAAGGTCTATTCACAAAAAAAAAACTGTCAAAGCTTTCCCTGGTAACAGCCTCATGATGATAACCTTACAATCCGGAGAATAATGTCAAACTGTGTAATTTTTACTGATCGAATTCGCAGCCAACAGCTCTTAAACTAGTCCAAAGCTGGTTTAAACTTGGCAGATGTATCGTTAGCATATAAGCTAACATGGGGTTTGCATTCCAGCGACAGTCAACAGTGAGCTTAGTTCGAAGTTCCTCTCTGAAGCCTGAACACTGCCACGAGATCAGCTCAAGCCTGGATCAAACTACTTCAATTCAGACTTATACGACGCAGCTACCTTTAAACAGCGCGAAAGTTTAAATATTATACAAAGAAATGTGGTTTATGTGATAGTAAAGTGCATTAAAATGTGAGCTAGCACTGCCAAACGAGTCTCTGAAATGAGATAGGCAAAAGGAGGTTAGCAGCCTTACCTGTGCGTGTTTAAAGCCGCATGAAAAGCTTGGGTAAATCCAGACACGCGGGTAAAAATGTGTCTTTTTTATCTCAGTTGGTGAGTTTTTAGAATAAGGTCCCGTTATGCCCCTGGCTGAAGCACTGCTTGAACCGCTGAGGTAGACAGTCCTGCGGCTCTGAGCCACAACAGCGACTGAAAACAGATCAGCCTCTGCCTCTCGCTCTGGAAGGATTTTCTTCATCGCGAGAAAAGGCGAGAGTTCAGACTGAGCCAACGAGCCAATCAGATTCGCGCTTCGAGGTAGGGCGTTTGTTTATGACCGCTGTGAGAGAAGCTGTTTTTTTTTCCACAAAAGAAAAACATATTTAAAGTTCTACTCCTATTTACAATGTAGAAAATTATTTGAAAAAAAAAAAAAAGTGAAGAATATTGGCTAAATATTACACTGACTGTATGTGGTTATCTTGACCATATATATATTTTTGTTTATTTATAAATGTCAAATTTACTGTATATAAATACCTTGTATTATATAAGTATTTTTTACAAGCAAACTTATTTTGAATAAAAAAAACAAGGCCATGCGGAGATGAGTTTAAGTGGATTAACCAAGATAATCTGGGACTGTTTTCTAGGACTACCTTTCTGTGCATTTGATTATTATCTAGGACCTTTTTCATTTAAAGCATTTTTTTTTAGAATTAAACAGTGATTACTTAATTTTTTACTCTTGCATTTAGTTTGACAGTTTAATAATCTAAAGTTTATTGTAACAGGACTTATCTGTGAAAAAAAGAGACCTTAAGGCATCATCTCCTTTATAATGAAGAATTTTATTAGATGAGAATGATCAGCCCACAGCGGGAGTTTGTCCAATCACAGCTCACTTCTGGAAAATGGAACACGCTTTTTGTTTTACACTGATTTCAACAAGAAGTTCTCCAGTAATAGGGAGAAATTGGTTATTCTGTTGCAAAATACGTTGGAGTTAATGTTCAAGGTAAGCTCAAGGGGTGATGGAGATGTGATGTGTACATTTCTCTGGACGGCCACATATTTTCTGCATGTTGATATAGGCTACAACATTTGTGGAAAATTGCAACAAGTAGGCAGATGAAGATCTTTGGATGACTTAGTGTAGCCAGAGATTGGTTGAAATGGCTGAAGGTGCAGCTAAGGGAAGAGGTGCCCCCACCAATTTCTTTAATATGTTAATTAACAGTCTAGGTAATTATTTTGGTAATTTTTTGTTGTGTGCTTGTTTGCAGGACACGACCGGCACATTTGTTTTGACAATCACAATTATTTCAAACTAGCATTGCCTTTCCGTCACCAACTTAAACCTAAACCTTTCACTTATAATTTAATGTTACAAGACATCATTAAGACATTAACAAACTGCACACCTTTCATAATAAAAGTCTGCAGTATATATTTTTATATATCACACGACTTATATCACACTTTTATTTCTGACAGACTTCACAATATTTAGATTTTTAGACTTTGTTGTGCAGTGCACCATTTTCCATTTTCCTGAGTAAGTTGACAAAACATACTTCTGGAAGGCACACAAATAATCCACTTCTGTATTTAGTATGCTAATGTCAGATATTACAAACACGCCGTGAGAAAGACTTGAAGAAAGATGATGTCATCACGTGAAAGGGCAAAGGCATGATGCAAGACAGCAACAGGGACCTATGGGGAGGACCACAGAAGCACGCCCAGCTTCATAACACGCTTCTCTTCTCTGTTTGTTCGAGGAATCGTTTTCTCAGATGAGTCTTAATTAAGGTTATTTAAGACCAGAATGGTTCTAAATACCACAATAAAACCTACATTAAAAAGACATAAAAGAGCTAAGATCGTGTGGCAGCAGCTCTGATGAATGTTTTGTTTATGCTGTTTTTTAAATTCATATGAGCCCCCAATGTGAGAGATTGAAACATCAAGCCGACAGAGCGGGATGAAACAGCATTCGTAACGTGATGCAGTTGGGGTTGACTTCGAAGCATCTTTCTGTGGGAAGAAAATGTTACTTTGAAGTTGGCACTGAAAACAGTTTTTTGTGTTTGTAATGTTTGTAATGTTTTTTTTTTACCACTTTATCAAGTAAAGATGCTACTTCATTGATGGAAAAACAAAAACATTAACCATTTGTATTTGTCAGCAGTAATAAATACTGACTCTTTGCACCGTCCAAAGAAATCCACTGTAAACCGGATGCTTAAAATAATTAAAAAGATTGAGTAGTGAATACTTATTGTGTGTTTAATTGTTTACCTAAATTAAAAAATATATATTTACTGTAACCTTTGCCTTGTTTTGATTAAGAAAAACTCTTGTGTTTTAATTATTTACAACAATTCTTAGTTTAAGTAAACAGTAATTAAAATGCAAAATTTACATTTACTTAAAGCACAGAATTTTTAACATAGATATCATCCCTTAATAAAATGTAAATCAGTAAATATTGTCTGTCATCTACAGAATGACCACTTAGTACTTATTTTTTTAAGATAATATACAATGTTTTTAATCAATATTCTAATGCAAAACTAATTTCACTGAACTTTACATTTAAAATAAAAAACATCAAAACAGCCAATATCAAAATAAAAGATAAGATACGCCCACTTGCCAATTTCAGCACAACTTTGGAAAACTTGTTAACTCTAGCAAAGAACATCTTTGGTATGCTTGCTTAAAAGTCAGTTAAATATGTAAAACTTAATATGCTAGCATAAGTCTTGTCATTTAAATAAATAACATTTACATTTACATTTATTCATTTAGTTGACGCTTTTATCCAAAGCGACTTACATAGTTCTACAGTAATTACCAGTGTTACAGCCACTGGAGGCAAGGTGGGTTAAGTGTCTTGCCCAAGGACACAACGACAGTATGAACTGTGGGGAGAGTGGGAATCGAACCAACTACCTTCCGGTTGAAAAACGACTGCTCTACCCACTGAGCTAAAACAGTAATGGCGTAATAAATGGTTTAAAAAAGAGCCATAGACCAACAGTATTTAGTTGCGTTATTAAGTTTATTAAAATTGTTCTGTAATTAGGTAAAGTTGTCAATCTGTTTCTTGTAATTGCATTGGTTGATGTAAACCTTCCAATCAGAACGGTAGAGGGGCGGGTCAAAGGGAAACCCCGTAGACAAGCTCTCAGCAGCAGCAGAGGCACTGACGCAGGTTGAAAAGAGGTCCAGTAATAACCCGCTGTGGATGAGACTAACTAACTTTAACTGGAGTTGCACTGAATCCTATATGAGGTAAAAAGGCTGGGTATAATTTTTGTACTGTCTCGAAATGTGAAATTCTAAGCGTTAGCAAATTAGCATGCTAGCGGAATTGGTCTTGACTTAAACTGCTACTTAAAATGCTACTCTCTCTCTCTGTACACATATATGAGCCTTACATAATTAAAAGACACTAAAAAGTACATTTTAATCTATTCAGCGGACCAATGGGATATATGTGGCCCATCTGGTGAATGACTAGCAGTAGCTATCTGCGGTTTCAGTTGGTCTTCTTTATTCCCCCCTGTTGCCCGCGAAAGCGTCATGGAAACATGTCACGATGCCTTTAAACCTTCGTCTTCCACTGTTTGAGCTGCAGGATGTAAGTGCACTCTAAACAATGCACAGAGGTTATTTTGTTTTATTACGTGCTTCAGCTGGTGAAACGAACATTTGTTTTTGGTCACAACGCTCCACGAGCATCAAAAGCGTTTTTTTTTTTTAGTTTAAAGACATTACAAAGATTTGTATTGTTCTTTTGGTGTGTGTATTTCATAATATATATAATAATATTTCATAAGATGATCTTTTTAGATAAAATTGAAATTAATGAACTAAAATCATTTCTATTGGGTCATTTTTAACAAAATATTTTTTTATATATATTTTTTTTATTCAATATTTTATTTACTTAATTCACACTTTGAATATAAACGTATTGTCTTTGTGTCATATTTACATTATTTTGAATAGTAACACTACTTGAAGATATATTCATTCTATTAAGAGTAACATAATATACAGTGACCATATGACTTTGTTTTAGATTTGTGTAAATGTAAAAAATAGGCATGCAACATTTGGGCCTATTTATCCAACAAAACACATAGTAATGATGTATAATTGGGAAAATGAGGTGAACCGGAGCTGTATGCGTTTATAATTATTATGGTACTTTAGATGTTATATTCATATTGAGAAAAAAGACAGCCACTAGGTGTGTAGCTACAATGTCTCAGGACCCCATCCTGCTAGTGCTGAGGAAATAGAACATTTGGTGATGTAAATGTTAATAAAGAAGTACATGGACAGGTTTCTGAATGCACAATGCATCATACATCCATTTAATATTAATCTAAACATGCATGACATTAATCTGTTATGTTTCATTTTAGTTTAACAATTGAATTGCCATAATTTCTGTAGACACTGGCATACTTTAACAAAATATTTTGTGTTCTAAGGATGAAGTTTCTGATGCTTGTGCTTCTGTGGTGAGGAAATGAGATGCTTCATATAGAAACAGTGATGTGGAGCTAATCTCTTAAACTCTGTAAGTATTTATTTTTGTCTGAAAGAGAATCTTATCCAAATATTTTATTAAGTGTAAGTGGATAGATATTAATTGTTGTACAGAATCTAAATGTCTTTTTTAAAATAATTATTTTATAGATGGTCTGGTGATTTCGACAGCAAATGACAGTCATTTTTGTTTTATGGAGCAGCAGAGGACCTGAAATGCATTCTATGAGGATCTATGTTTTCCGGGAGACAAGGAAATAATCCCTGAAGTCCCTGTGCTTATGAACCTTCCCAACCTGGTCAGAGCCTGCTGCCTGCTTTTTGCTTTACAGATATCCGGAATCTACAGTTACTTTCTAAAACTTTTGAGGTATTTCAAAGACTTTTTGTGACAGTACTTGGGGTTTTGCTATCTGTACTCTTGAAATGTCAACAGGTGTATTGGAGGAGTATCACAGAAAAATCTAAAAGCCTTCCACACACAGGCCTGTCACAATAACTACCTTTTGTTGTGCGATATATTGCACCAGAATTAGTTGCGATAAACAATATTATTGTCCTGATAAAAATAATCTGCTGTGTTTCCTCTGGGCAAAGGTCCTTGGTGTGGTGGCCAAAGGTCACATGACCTGTTATAGAGGGTTTGTGAGCAGGGAGAGGTAAAAGTAATAATAATTCATCTACTACATAGTCTACAATTTTTTTTTTATTGCAGAGACTAAATGCATTTACAATATTTTTTACTTTTATTTGCTCTGCTTATTAAGCTGAACTGTGGACCTATCAACAGATTTTTATATCAACAGAAAGAAGAGAAATGGATTTAATATAACTACAGTAGTAATAGAACCACAGCTCATTATCAAAGCTCCCCCTTGGCCACGCACAAATTAATGCAGCGTAAACAATGTGTATATTATTATATATTATATATTATTGTGTATATTACAGTATTGTGACAGGCCTACACACACGTTCTCACTCTTTATTCATTTATTTAAACAACGTTTTGGTCTATCTGACCGCAGGTGCTGCCTTTAAAGACACCATCCAATCAGGGCTAATGACATCATTACTCACCACCAAAATACAATAAATACATCAGGCCCTCACACAGAAAATCATCTTCAAGTAACAAATTCATTAAAATATCAGCATTTCCTCAATGTATACTGTTATTGTAATAAAAAAAAGCTTGGATATTTAAAATGATTATCATAAGAGGGTATACTTTTAAGGAGTTGTACATCTAATCCCTAATACCTCAAAGGGAAAGACCTTGCATTCTGCTGCTTGCAGTTACAACATAACTTTATATAGTGAGTCATATTTTAGACATTTAGGAGATGTTCCAGGTAGGAACGGCCCTCACTTTGTTGTAAGCTGTCCACTAATATTCCACTGTCAATGAAGATAATACACTACGGAGCATGACTGTGAAATATACTGAAATAATCCTCCTCTGGGCCTTTTGTAGCTTATTCTAATTTCAAACTGAGTGAACTGGCGCGACAAAATACTTTATTTATTCTGTCTGTGGGTATTTGTGTTCAAAGGCCATTCTTATTTTAGCTTTTGGTAAAGTGGAGTCGGCCTGTCGTTAATGTCGAGGCCCCCCCCTGTATCTGATATCAACCTCAGGCAGAAGAAAGAGACGAGCGTGTGAGTGACAGCGCTGTGTGGACAGACGGAGATAGAAGCCGAGGCAGGACCAAGGCTCTGACTGAGAAATAAACCTCAGTGGGATGGTTTTATCAGTGGGACAGCTTCAGAGGGGTTCTACTGCAAAGCTGGTGGATTGTGGGCAGATTTTAGATTCAGTGCAAAAATCTATAACCACATAACATCACGTGAAATAGAAACGCCAACCTGTACTGTGGAAATATCTATAATTACCAACTTTAACCAAAAGTGAAAATGTTATGGTTCATTCTTCTATCTTCCATGATCTAAAGGATTTCAAGAAGTGACTGGAGGTCCTACACCTTTTTTGCACAATAGTGGGCGTGGATGAGAGATACTCCTCACTTGAGAGAAAACGAAGAAGCAAAAGTAAAAACATTAGACGGAAATGGTTTTGAAATCAATTTCTACTAGTTTTTGTGATAAAGGTCAAATGATAAATGATGAGCTTTTTCCCAACGACAAAGTGTTTCTTCTTCATCAGATGCTTGAAGTCAGCTCTGGGCTGAACAATTTTGGAAAATAATCAATAGATATGACCGACAAACCTATGTTTCTTGTGGCCAGACCACATGTTTAAGAAGAAATTAAATAATGCATGAAATTACATGAATGATGTATTTTTATTTAACTTTTTAAACCACAGGACTGGATTTGGGGCTTAGAAGTTAAACTTGTTCAGTTTTCTCGTGGCGTACTTTAATTTTCTCAGTGACAGTGATTATCTTGAGGGCCCCTCAGACCTCCGCAAAGGGGACCCTAAATGTTGTTGTAGATCATGGGCCCCTTCATAGAGCCAACCCTGCAGACGCTCGTGTTCAGAAACATCTTTGAGCTGAGCTTAGTCTTGAGGCTAACACAGTTTGTCACATGAACAATAATTTTTTTTTACATCACATTTTAATTGCAAATAAGATTAATTCTCCAGCCCTTCTCTCCACTGCATTAAACACAAGCAGAACCTGTTCCTCAAATATTGAGTTTCTAAATGACAGGAACCTGCTGCAGCTCTGTGAATGTAACTTTCAGAAAGATGGGACTAAACAGAAACAGTTGAATGTTTCCTGCAGCAGCTGTTTCTCCAGCCTCTCACTGCTAAAACAGCATTTACTCTCATTTAGATTCAATATTAACAAGGGGCCACGTTTAAAAAAAATAAAAATAAGTCTGCTTCAAATAAAATGTATTTCTCAAACAGAGACAGGACTTTTGTGTGTCTTCAATGACATCTCTGTTTCTGAAGCAGCCATCTTTCTCTGGACCCAGCAGAGGAAACACAAATCTTTTCAGGAGAAACTCAAACTGTGCTTTACTGACCCAACCCCACAGGTCACAGTGGAAACATGAACAAAAAGATTTACCCTAAGGTAAAAACAGAAATGATTCCATGTTAATTCTGTCTAACTTAATAATCAGTAAAGATAAACTGCTTAAGTCCAAGACCATCCTTTGTTAGACCCATGTCTGGTGAATTCTTTAGAACAGAACTTCCTCTGTCTTTCACTTTGTCTCCCAGCTTCATAAAAGATTCATTGCTGTGGCCTTCTGTATTTCTAATTCACGGTACGAAGAGCACGACGGAGACACAAAAGGAAAAGAAAGCAGCTGCGCTGTTTGCATAACATCATCATATACATTTTCTCATGCTCCGATCCCGTCTGAGTACGTTCCCACCACTTGGTAAATGAAGTGAGAAGACGGATGGAGAACAAACGAGCCTCAGAACACAATATCTTGTTGCAAATACACTTTCTCCTTCTCTTTTCACGTCAAAGGAAGGCAAGCCCAGGTTACAATGCAAAATCAGAGGCCAAACTCTGGAACATTTTGGGAAATGTGCTGTTAGATTAGAAAAAATATGTATTGTAAAGCATTTACAAGCCTGATACTAACCACATATTATAATCAAGAAAAATGCAGCAAAATCTCTAAACCAGAGCTGTGTAACAGGTCTATGATTGCTGCTCGCATTAAATGACTTAGAAATGGCAGCACTTTCCTTGTGTTATTTATTGCTTGAGTTTCCTTTTGGTGATTACCATAATGCTGCTCATTTGTAGAGGTCAGGGAACTGCTGGAGCTGGCAGCTACACCTAAACTCAGCGCTAATCCATCACAGAGCTAAAGCACGCAATGGCAAATGTGCTATCGCAATTTTACTAAAGCTAATATTGTCTGTGAAGGTTCTCAGTCATCCAGGACATCTTTAAAAAAGGTCTAAGTAAAAGCATCTGGATTTAGTTTTCAAGGTGAAGACGTTTCGTCTGTAAATACAAGAGACTTATCTTCACCTTAAAAAATGAATCCAGATGCTTTTTACTTTGACTTTTTTTTAGAGCTAATGTTAATGTGTGAGCTAAAAAAAAAAGCTGTCTTTGTTGTCAAAAATGTGTTAAAGCATCTGCAAAGAAGACAGAAGTCGCTTAATTTTGACACTTTTTTCCCCAGCGCTGAAACTGGTAATTGGTGACATATTTTTTCACCAAATGCTTCTTGTCAGAAACCAACCCAAGGCACGGAGGAGTCCTAACACGGTTTGTATCTCCAGACACTATTGTCAAAGAAAAATCAAGCAATTTCAAACAAAAGTTGGACGAGTTCATTTCGGTTATTATCTTGGCAAAGTAAAAGCATGTACCAAGTCTTACCTCATTTAACACCTTTCTTCTTAGTTTCTTTATTAAGTATCTTAGACTTTATTATATTATATATAAAGTGTATCAAGTGATATAAAAATCTATATTCACGAGTGCACAGAGCCCTACTGTTATTGGACAACCTTCTCAACCCCATGAGTAAGTTCTTTGTCCGTTGGGTTGCAATTAGGTTTGGGAACCAGATCCTGCCCAGTGTCTAGTCAGTATAAAAGAAGACATCAGAATAAGCCATTCATACACACAATAGTACGCCCTCACCCCTGTATAAGAGTCTCCCTCTCACACAGCACTGCCTGTGTCAACACGGTGGATGGTGCATAATCACACATTTGCCATGTTCTAATCGCTAGCAGTGCCCTCGTGTTAATTGCGATGTTGAGGAGCATTGGACACCGATCTGATCATCGAGGCACAGGCTGAGGCGGCTAAGCTGGAACACTGCATAATCATCCACATCTTTCTTTTATCTCCTGTCATAATTGGCAATTTTCCGTGAGCTTTTATTAAAGCCCTGGCGCAGCGGCAGTCTTCACAACATGATTGGTATTCGAGAAAGAGACCACTTGTTCCTTACAGAGAGAACCAGAGAAAAGTTGATGCACTGCGGGAACATTAAGACTCAGTCAGTGGGAGCAAATCAAACATCATTTTCTTGCTATGAACAACTTTTGTCATTTGCTTGACTTTGTGCCATGGTTGAAAAGTCCTCTTTGCATTTGCATAATTTCCATTATTTTAGCAGTAGTAGACCCAGCGTCATTAAACTGCTCTTACTTTCCTCTTGTTCTCATATTCTTTATTCTCCACACAATAGGGGACATGGTTGTATGTTTTATGAAGTAATGCCTCAGATTTTATCAGACTATTTTTCAGTAAAGTAAAAAAAAACAGTTCAATCATGAAATAGCACCATTGTTATTGAAATCATCTGTAAAAAAAAAAAATAAACAAAAAAAAAAACAGCGCTTTAAGACGTCATAAAGGCTTTATTATCAGGGATTTTAATAGATGAGAATATTCAGCCCATACTGGATTATACAGTATTTCCGCATCACTAAACAAACCTAAATGTAAAGAAGGAATGTGAGCTGGAAGCAAACAGAATCATGCCGAACTGTAAAGGTTATAAGAGAATCCAGA
Organism: Neodontobutis hainanensis; assembly: GCA_024349245.1. Lineage (NCBI taxonomy): Eukaryota > Metazoa > Chordata > Actinopteri > Gobiiformes > Odontobutidae > Neodontobutis > Neodontobutis hainanensis. The sequence continues at coordinate 16,367,411 of JALDNG010000002.1, read as the reverse complement.
CTCTGTTTTTATGTAGCACATTTTGAAAAGCTGTGAGGAGCTGGGGAGCCATGAGGATGGGCTGCACTGAAGCATCTCACTGCTCTAGTTCAGCATAAAGGAGAGGCCTCATTAAATGTTAATTGCAGCATGGTGCTGAGTGCACTGCCATCTACAAAAAAGATGCATGTGGCCGTTTTCTTTCTCCTCCTCTCCACACAAAGGAGTGTGTATGGCTCAGAGCTATGGGAGTAGATTGAAAACATATTGCAAAAGATGTTGACTTGAATTAGATTAATCTGTTAATCTAATCTGTTAATTTTGTTGCATGATTAAGAATCTTTAAACACACAGAAAAAACAAAATGTAAAAATTTACTGTTGCTCAACTGCTGTGATGCTCATACGGTTCATGTCTCTTACACTGATCACGCCTTGTAATGTGACAAGACCATTATCTTGCATGCAGTGAATAAATACACATTCTTGATGGTTAAAATGTTTATTGAGGATTAGTTTGTGCCTGTAAAAAGAAGAGAAAAGTCTAAATTCAGTAATCTACAATTGGGATGGAAATATGTTGTGTTGTGATGTACTTACCTTGTCTTCTTTCCTGGTTCCTAGGTGTTCCGGCTAAAATTCTTCAAGGGAGATGGAGCACTGTAAAAAGATTCCAGAAGAGTCCATTGGGGATTTGGAAGAGAGTTGTTAGGATTTTAATGCAGGGCAAAATGTAGTCCATCTAAACAATATTTCCCCTGCTACTTATTTGTGATCGAATTTGGTTGGTGCTAACTGATTGGATGGCCTACAAAGGCTGCGCTCATCAGTCAGAAGGGTGTGTTGCATGTAACCAGGAGCTGCAGGGCTCATACGATGCATTTCGTGTTGTTTTTTTAAACGTTTGTCCTCGTCCTGTTAAAAGTTTTGGTCTGGCGAATAAATGCACTTTTTGAGTATACAAGAAAACTCTGGTCCTCCTGACCGCTAACAGGGCTAGCCTACAAACCTACATGCCTTTAAAGAGAAAATACCATCTACTTCTGCTTATTCAGGGGCCTGGTCACGGGGGCAGCAGTCTAAGAAGATATGTAAACATAGATTTTATTTTCAGTCACATCTGAGTGTAAACAGCACCGGTCCTGATAATGACATAATGGATATAAAATATCTATAGACTAATTGAGCACTATTACAAAAATATACATATGGGAACTAACTTGAGGCACACTGGAAAACACAAACAAAAGTTTCCAGCTATTCTCAAATTAAATGTAATAAAGGTTTACATACTTTATATAGGTTTATTTATTTTTGTCATAATTCTCCCCTTCTCAGGAGAAAGGAGGAAAAAAAAATAATGATTTGCATGATGATGCTGAAGAGAAGGTGAATTGAATGACCCATGGATGATGGCCAGTAAAGGTTGGTCTTGTGGGAAACTTGGATTGTCAATAATAACGGTCGGTTTGACTTTAGGCAGCGGAGCTGGGATAAAAACTGGTTTTGCCTTTTCTTCTTTTGCAGATTCAAATTCATCAACTCTTTCCTTGTTTTGATGATTGGATTTGCCGCTATTGACTTTTAAGGACTTGTCTGAGTTTTATCTGTCTTTAGTCCATACTTTTTCTGGCGTTGGCTGGTTCTCTGGATATTGGTGCCCTGCTGCCTAAAGTTCTGGCTTCTCAAAGTCCAGGAGTTAACTTTAGGCAGGGGCAGCCAGGATAAAAACTGGTTTTGCCTTTTCTTTTTTTGCAGATGCCGATTCATCAACTTTCCTCTTATTTTGATGATTGGATTTGCTGCTATTGACCTTTGAGGACATGTCTGAATTTGTTTTGTGCTGCACTGCGTTTTTTTTCCCTCATTGGTCTATACCTTTTCTGACGTTGGCTGGTTCTTTGGGGTTTTAGTTCGATCTGGACTTGTGAAGGTTAAGCACCTGCTGGTCTGGGTTCAGGATTTGGTGTAGTTACCGGAGAATCCTGAACATTGCTTCTTTCTTCTCTGGACTGGATATTTGTGTCCTGCTGCCCCGCATTTAATGGAAGAGGAGGGAAATCTTCTTTGTTTGGGCCTTGATAAGAAATACAGCTGCTTTCCCTCTGGATGTTCTGGCTTCTCAAAGTCCAGGTGCTGATTTTAGGCAGGGGAGCCGGGATAAAAACTGGTTTTAGTTTTTCTTCCTTTGCAGCTTCAGATTCCTGAACTTTTGGCTTATTTGATCATTGTCGCTGTTCACCTTTGAGGAGTTGCATAAATTTTGTTTACACTGAACTGCTGGTTCTTCCCTCTTTGGTTGGGATAGCAGGCTTTTCTTTCCGGACCTTTACTGACGTTGGTTGATCCTTTGGGGTTTTGGCTCACCCTGGACTTGGGAATGTGAAGATCCTGAACATTGCTTGTTTTCTCCTCCCTGGGCTGGATATCAATGCCCTGCTGCCTTAAGTTCTGGCTTCTCAAAGTTTAGGCGTTAACTTATAGCAGGGGAGCCTCTTCAGCAGCAATTTTATTTAAAATAAAGAAAACAAAATAGATGTATGTGGTCACTAGAGAGAGTAATTATGTTTATTGTTAATGTTGTACAGCACTTGGTCAATCTGTGGTTGCTGTAAGGTGCTATATAAATAAATTATAGATTGATTGATTGAAATAAAATTATCTGTACACAGTGTTTGTTGTATTTACATTATATTTTATAATACTAAAACAGAAATATGAACAGTAAAAAAAATAAACAGATACTCATGCAGTATAGAAGATCAAAATGTAAATCTTTGGTTTATTCTCAGCACCTATGTATTGTTCAAATAAAGAGTAATTATTGTTGAAATTATTTAAATTGGACTCAATGGGAACCATGTTTCTTGGACATACATTGATATGGGTTTTGTTAATTGAGGTGTTAAATCTGGTCTATGTTGGAATTTGTCTCAACAGTATGAAGTGTGGTTTTATATGAAGGAATACTTCAAATCTCAAACGTCACTTGAGCTGCTCTCAGTGTCACACAGACTCCGGACAGTCAGAAAGCTAGTGACTCTGATACACCACAACTACACTTTAGCTCACTGCTAACAGCAAGCTACTTAATGAACAACAGTAAAACAAGGCAAACGTCACCTCAGCTCTTTGCAGCTGAGGTCTTCACTGACAGCTGTGATTGAAAATGACACTTCTGGGACATGTTACACATTTTGATCAACAATTCTAATGTGCTATAATAAAACCCATCCCAAAATACATCTGTCAGTACATACTAAACTATTGTCTGCATTTTTACTGATGGAATACTGAGCAGAGGCAAGGCCAGGTGAATTTAAAGGGGGACTTTTGCAGTGCCTGCCACGCTCTAATTAACACAGCAGAAACACTGTAATTGAATACATTTTGTGATCTGTGTGACCAGCGACCCGACTCAAAAACCCTGATTTGAAGCATCCATAGTTTCACAGTGGCTTATTTTTGTCAATCCTACAAAATGTGCAAGTGGTTGTGTTAAAAACAGCACTCAGGCCTTGTCTTATAATATTTATCCATTATTTAGACAGGCACAAAGGATAATAAAACAATGCAAATGAGGCTTTAGAGTCACGCGGCCTGCAGATCCAGGTTGATGTAAGAGCAGGTCACGTGATCAGAAAGCGGCTCGGCCAGTATGCACGCTGGAGGAGATTAGTGTTTATCATCTTCCTGTCCTGGATGGGTGTTGCATTACAAGGTACTGTCTCCAAACTGCCAGAATCAATTAACATGAATAATGAATGCTCAGTGACGCCGCCGGTCGTGAGCTCTCATTTGGTTCTGCCTCCCTTTTGTTCTCAGACATGCTGCTGACTGCTTCCCTTCGGTAGCAGATTGAGAACAGGGCTGGTGCTTTCAGAGGTAGTCATCTTCCATCGGCAGCAGGATCGATAAAGGAGAGTTTTCTCGAGGCTTGTGACAACCTGTGCACAATAAACTCATTGCGAGGTGTTAGGTCGTATGAAACTGGGCGACAGGGGAGTTATGTGTTGATACAAGGATAAAGGGAGTCATTACGTCTGCTTGTGTTAAAGTTATACTTGCAGCAATGTCTGTGGAGGTTCTCAGTCATCTATCTTGAACTTTTATCTCTAGAGGGAGAGGTTTGACTTGAAACTGACTCTGATAGAACCAGGCTGTTCCTGTCTCATAGTTGTTGGCTAAGAAAGGGCAGTGACTCCTGATGTGAGAGCCTGAGCCTTGAGTAAAGGCTCAGGAGAGTCATTAGTGACACTGCGCCATTCAGGTGTTGTTGTTGTTCTTGAGTGAAACTGTTTTGGTTTAGGTTTCAGGTTTTATAAAATACTAGGCAACATGAATCTGAGGCCAACTCTGTTCAGAATATGTTTTTAAACACTGCAAACCAGCTCAAGAAGGAAAAACATCAACAGAGAAAAGGAAGGAAAAGTGAAACGCAGATAAATACTGTCTATTCGATCTATGTAAAGTTTAACCAGGCAGAGATAACTGACATTCTGACGCTAAAGTTGAAGCTAAGCTAACGATCAGCTCTAAACTTCAGTTTAGTGTAATGTATTACTGTTTTGTGGAAGAAAAACTGGTACCCTTTTTTTTTTTATAAAACGGAGAGGTCCTTAGGCCGAGTGGCTTTGAGATAGGGCCAAAAAAATAAAATCAGGGAGTAAGCGCAAGGCTCTATTGCTTAGTTGTTTAGTGTTTACAGTCCGTCTTGCCAAAAAAGAAATCAGGAGGCAATTTAACGTGTAAAAAATGCCTTGGTCGGGTCTGATTATTAATGTTAATGTAAGACTTTGTTATGAGTAAATGAAAACCCCACAAAAAAATGCAGAAAAAATAAGCAGCTGTGTATAAAATAAATATATAAACCAGCAAACCAAAATCAGTATTCCAAATTATATTGAATTCATGAATTACAATGGAATAATGTTGAGCACAAATGTGAAATAAATTTGTATTTGTCTCTCTGGTACTCTGGCATTAACACTCCATTCTGCACCTGTGCTCGGGATCCACTTTCCACATGCTTCAAGCCTTAGTACATTATGCCCCAGGTCTCTACAGACTCACATTATACGAGCAGATGTCTGTAAATACCACAAAAACATGGATGCTACCCAATTAAGCTTCTAACACAACATCAAAAGTGCAGACAGCAAGTGGAAAAAGCCTAATTCAGGGACACAAGAGCAAGTGAAAGGACAAACCCGCTGAGTGTGATTGTTGGTAGCTGCTAACAAGAATCCATGTGGAGAAAAAAATATGTAGAGCTCAAAAATGTAGTTCAGTAAATGCACTTCTCTGTCATCAGCTCATCAGCATGTTCGGTGTTTCGGTTATTACCTTTGAAAGTCAATAAAGCACAGATGGATATAACCACCTGTCGGCTCTTTTATAATCCAAAATGTCAAAGAAAAAAAAGAGTGGAATTTATGTCAGCAAAAATCAGTATTTTAACTGTTAAAACTGTTCAAGTTCAAGTAACCCCTGTAGAGGCTAGTGTTTCCTCTGCTGGGTCCAGAGAGTGACCATGCCATCAAAAAGACACACCCTTTATTATTAGGATTATCTATCGTCCAATCAGCTGACTGCAATGTTTAACTATGCTCAAAAGCAGACTTACTTTAGACCCCTTTAGGTAATGAAAACATGCCAGAACCGACCCTCACCTTACACCTCTAGTGGAAACAAGGCTCTTTACATCTGCAATGTCTCTCTCCAGAGATATCCCCCAACCCTAACCCTAACCCTCACATTTAGACGACATTTAAAAGCTAAACATTGGATAAAAGAGTTAACAGAGATCCTGGCAACACTCGCTGTAAGTTATCAGTGTTTATTCAAAAAGCCAAACCTGTCGTCAAACTAATACAACAGCAAACTCAAATATGTCAATGGACATTTTTTTTTATTAAATAAAAGGAAATTGTCATGTATTATTAAAATGATTACTATTTGAAATAAACGTATTCTACCAGGTTTATGTCTTGTGCTAAAACTCTCTAATCTGAACTAATGCTGCCCTCTGGTGGTAGACAAACAGTTGTACAGCAGCCGTATGTTAAAGCTCCTCTGCTCCATCACCAGGAATCTACACATTAACTTTAATTTTTTTTACATGTAGGGAAATATATTCATTAACTTTGCTCCTGCTTTTAAGCCCGTCATGAACAAGTTGTCACTGTAAAGTGAAGGCAAAATCTCTATTGCCAATTTACATCTTGGAAAAAAAAAGTATTGTGTCTTTTCAGTCTCTTTGAAAATATAACCCCAACAACTTCTATAGTGACATATTTGAGTTGTTGATTTATCAGCACAATTAATTAACCATAATCGGGCAGTGCAGCCAGTGCATCCGGTCTGGGGCCCAGGAGGTCAAAGGGCCCATGAGAAACTCCATGTGTAAGGTTTAAATGGCTGTATGATTGTGTTTGTGCAATGATTGAGAGTAAAAAGAGTAGACAATTCTCTCCTATATTTTCATTTTAAATCTATACAACGCCATCAAGTTATTACAGAGAAACCAGGAATTTCTCAACTGTAATGTAGTTTTTCTTAAATGTGTGACAGGAACATCTGTAACTTACTGTTGCATCTTTGAGACACATTATTTTACTCCTAGAAACTTGCACAGGGGCCCCTCATCACTATCTTACACCCCTTTACCACATCATTATATTAAACCAAAATTTAAATAAAATTAAAACTACTAAATACAAGATTCTTTCCTAAGATGTAGGCCTAAAAATAATGTGTAATATGTATTCATGTTGTTTATTTGTTTTTGTTTTTTTTTGGGATTCCCATTAGTTGTACCCTTGAGCCAGCTACTCTTCCTTAACCTGACTCGGCCAGACAGAACTGCTCACAGAACAGTCTGGGAAGGCTCCCGTTAAATGTCTTTGCAAAAGTGAGGCTTGTTCGATGATTGGATGATTGGATGAAGCACCGACTAGTATCTGCCTATCACAAGCTTTGTTTTAGCCAATCATAGCAACAGTTCATTAGTAATAACCAGAGTGCGGCTGATATGAAGAAACAAACCGCTGCAACGTGAATCTGTGAATAAAAGGAACTTTAACAAACACAAAATTGGTAAATAAAAAAAGGACATGGTCGATAAAAAGAGCCTGTATGAAAGACTACGAGATTTAGGATGTACCAAAGCCTGTAGGAAGAAGAGCACAAACATATTTTCCTTCCAGAGAATCCTTAAGAGACACATTTATAGTGTTAGCGAATAACATTAGTCTCAACCTGACCTGCAGATCATTCCAGGACCGCAGCCCAAAATAGGACAGGCTCATCTGACTCTGTCCTCACAAGAGGTACCTTGAACTGCAGCCAGCGTTTGTCTCTGAGCGTTCTGGAGAGCAATGAACATGGAGCAGATATAAGAAGGCAACTTGCTCAAAATAGCCTTGTATATTAAAAATATATAGGCTACCAATGCTGCATCCTTCAATCATTTAGTGAGGAAAGCTAGTGTTTATAAAGTACAATGATGAGTCCTAAAGGCTAGCCTGTTATACGTTAGAGCAGAAGGGTAAAGGGGGTCCAGTTTAGCTAAAGTTATGGGACAGGCCAATCTAGAGATAGTGCCACCGTAATCCAGCTGTGATAAAAAATAATATAGTTATGAGACACTTACGGGACGCACTATAATGTGTATCTGTATTTCTGGACCAGTCCAGCTTGTCCAGATGCACTCCTAGATATTTATAGGTGGACACTATTTCAATGTCATCTCCACTCATGGTCCCAGTTTGAATTGGGGGTGCATCATGCCTAAAGTAAATACACGGTCCTGTTTCACTGCAGCAGGCTGAACTAACCCAGAGTTAAAATCTAAACTAAAGGTTTTCCTACCCAGATCCGCACTACTCAAAGTTTACAGTTTCACAAAAGAGATTCAGAGTTAGATCAGTCAACTCTGAGTCTGTTCACTCTGAGCTTAGCTGATGGCAAATTATTATCAATGGAGCCAAGAAGAGGCAACAATGTTCATTCATTCATTCTATTCTGCGTATTCCCGTTCGGGGTCGCGGGTGACTGGATCCTATCCCAGCAGCTTTGGGCCTTAAGCTTAGGCTGCAATGTAATTCAGCTTAATTTTGAATAACCTGTAATTAACCTTGTTTGCTTTAGGTGCAGCAAACAAGGAGATGAGACAATGAAGAATTGCACAAACCAGGTTATGTTCCCAAAGTAAGTTCCCTCAGTAACAGACTTTAGACTAACGCTAACCCTTGTCTTCTGTGAAAATGAAAACCCAGAGTTTTCCCTCTTTCCAGGGTTAACATAGTTTAAGTTTGGACTACACCTGGGACCAATTTCTTGGCTCCATCTAGAAAAGCTCTGCCTGAGGCTCCTGTTTTCTGTATTGTAATATTTACATCCTGTGTATGTGTAAGATAAAAAAACACAGCCTGCCCTTTAGTGGTTTTACAGTATGTTCCCAGCTTAATCTGCTAAACCTCATTATCCCTGGTTAACCGACCTCTGATAATCAGTGTCTACTGTGATGATTGTAAAGCCACACAGTAAAATTACTCATGTGATCAATCAATCAATATTGTTAAAGTAGTAAGAACCATTGTCTAACATTATTTCTGCAGTAAATAAATTCAGTTTTATGTTAAAGGCCAAAACAAATCTACAGAAATGTTGAAGTTAGGGGTAAGACGGCTTGTGTATAATGTTGCTGATGTTTGCACGCACATCTTATCTTGTACATGCAAGTAACATCTCAAGGAGCATGTTCACAAAGAGATAGACCCACCCTATTACTATTGATAAGAACCACTGTCTAATCCTGGATACTTTAGCTTTGTCAGTGTTCTACCTATGCTGTGCACAATAAATAATTAGCTCTCAAACCTATGTAGACTTGACAGCAGCATATATTCATCTTTATGTGATTCTTGTCTGTTTTTTGCCTCCCTCTAGTGGCTGAACTGTTGAAATGAAAACGACAGACCTCCCGCCCACTAATAACACACTCAAAAGGATTTACCTTCCTCTGAAGACCTGTGGAGCTCTCTCCGAGTTTCTTCTTTGGCCACTTCATCCACTTCTCATTTGTTGTGAATTTCTGCACTAGAGATGGCTGGAGACGATCATGTATTATAATAAAAATGTGATGAGACATATATTACAGAGCCATAATCCTACAACAAACAGATAGACATAATCAGATAATACTCATAAAAAAGTGCATGTTCATAGACAAGACATACACTATAAAACTTTAATTTCAGTTTTATTGTGGCAAAGAATACACAAAATAAATATTCATTCACATGTAAACAATTAATAACCCAATTTGTTTACTTTTTGTAAACCCATTTCTTTCCTCATTTCGGTGCTGGGGTGCATGTTTCAAAGTATACAAGCTACAGTCATTTCCATTTCACTGTGATGCTCGTACTTTTACATAACAAATGCAGCAAAAAATTAACAAAACAATAATGTAGAGAATGGGACGTGGCAGCCGTTGTCTAGGATGAATTTAATATAAATATGTAAACTTAAGGTAACAAAACAACCAAACTTCGACAACAAAACCCCACCCAGTTGTATAACGGTGGCTTCATTGGCTCGTGCGAGTGTAAATCCGTTCCCTCTTTATTCCGCCTCTTCCATTGGTTGGCGGTGACGACAATCCCGCGCCGTGGTCCCGCCCACCGAGCGGATCAAGTTTGAATGAACAGCAGCAGTCTGCTCTGGAGCTGCTAGTTGCATTTGCAGTAATTATTAAAAGTGTGGTATCATATCAAAGGGGTGGCACGGAGATCCAGGATGGACATGAAGAAAAGAATTCACCTCGAGTTGCGGAACCGCACTCCGTCAGACGTAAGTTGGCCGCACATCTCTGCCGCTGCTTCTCGTTTCATACTCCGCTAATGGAGATCCCTTTCGTGTGTGTGATGCCTTAGCAAGGGGATACAAAGTTTTCCTTTCCAAGTTAAAAGGTGATGGAGACGTGTGCTCGCCTTGTGGCTAGTTTGGTCGCGGGTTTACCTCGATATTCAGGTAGTACAGGTGAGAGAGCTTAACTTTAGTGCGACCCTAACCCCGCGTCTTTTATGTGCACTTTGAGAATGCAGTACAGCTTTTATGCCAGCGGTATAAACAAGGCAGGCACCACGAGAAGCCATATTTGTAACTTTTCATCCACGAACAAACCTATTATCGTTTATTTCACGCCTTTTCTATTCAGTAGTTATTTTCCTCTCCGTATGCTTTGACTTGCAAGTACGTTAATCAATTTTAAGCCGTTCACTCGGCGCCTGAAGAATGCGGACTCTCAAAGTCATGAAATTATCATTGATGCATAAAGAGCACAGCCTTGAATTAATGTAATAAAACCTCAAAACAGACCTAGCAATACTTAAACTGCGCTGTGGACTCGTTTATTCCAAACACCTTAAGAGCTCCGGGGGGGACAGCGGGCAGTGCAGGCAGCCTTTAGCCGGTGTCGGCGCTCGCTGTTCCCGCAGAGGCCCGGAGGAAGCGCCGCTAACACACACGGTCCCCCACGGTCACTCGACATGAGCTAAGACGAGAAAACTCTAATTTACTTAACAGCACCGCGTGATTTTTGACTGTTAACACGACTGTTTTACCAATGTTCAATTATTTTCTTTCGTTTTATTTTTTATTTTTTTGGTCTGTGAGCGCCATAGTGGAAACCAAGCTGTCGCCGTGTTGTTGTTCTAGTTTTCCAGAACTAGGACAAGCCGCCATTTTACAAAGAAACAAAGGCAGTTCGAAATGCACCGAGACGCGCGTTTATTCGATACAAATGACGACGGATTCATCATACCTTTTTTATAAACAGATGTCTATACACGCCATCAATCCATTCGTCAACTGTTTAGCGCAAGCAACAATGAAAAGGTTTGCCTGGCAGCTATCTAATCGGCTTTACCGCCCCTCCTACTCACAAATGACCCTGTGCACGACTCGTAGCTCTGTTTGGCTCGCACTTCTTTTGACTAATGTGCATCTGCGCCGTTCACAGCCATCCACATATATCGTCTTTCACTCGAATTCGTTAACCTCCAAATGTAAACGCACGCAATTTAGCATTTTTACGATTTTTCGAACTGTTAAAAGACTGTAATGTAATGTTAACGTAAGGCGGAGTCATATAAACGGTAAACAAAACGTGAAATAAATGACAAGAGTTCACGTTTTTTTTTTTTTCATCTTTCCGGTACTAGCTGCTGATTGGCTAGGGCATGCTCGAGGCTTTTGTAAAATTGTCTAATATGAGCACACCTTTGAGCACGTTTAACACTTTTTAAAAACGTCCTCGCGCCACGTAAAGGGACGTTGACGAACATGTTTTGTTGTTATAACGGCTATATAACGTCCATTTTGTCTGGCCATTTTGAAGTACGGTGACACACTTAACAGCCTGGCCGAGCGCATGAGCTACCACATACTCGGGAGATCAGGGTTCGATTCCGGCTTAGGTCATTTGCTCAATGTCATTCCCTTCTCACTCTTAGCCGGTTTCCTGTTTACTATTTATTATCAAAAGCAAAAAAAAAATAAATAAATTGGAACCATTATCTTGAATTTTTGTTTTGTCGCCATGGAAACGTGTTTGTGGTCAGGCAAATATAGACAACACACATTCTGTATAATAAAAATAATAATAAACTTTTATAATGTAAAGTATCTATATAGTCAATGGGTAAGTAAAAGGTAGGATACAGTCATAATGCTTGTAAATGTTAAACTTGAAGGAACATATGAGTGGGTTTGTGTTGCCTCATTATGTAATAATTACAAAACACTGTTTATTTAAAAATGTATGGCCTATATCACAGCAGTGGTAAATAATATTACTCTATTTGTGCTGTGTATTCCACATAAATTGTAGTAGATGATTTAATAAGTGAAATACTTGCTGTATTTTACAAAGACATGGACATATAAAGTATAATTATTTTTATTAGTTTACAAAATGCAAAGAGAAAGAACAATATTTAAAATAAAATAAAATCAATATTTGGTTTGACTTTGCCTCCAAAATGCAACAGTTCTAGTTCCACTGTCTCTGGGCAGGTTCTGTGCAAACATTTGGAGAATCGCAGGCAAAACCAGACCAAACAGGACTAAATCAGACCTTCAGATCTCAAAAGGAACATAGGTTGGACCAGATGTGACCCCAGAAGGGAGTCCAGAGGGATATGTACCATCACGTCAGAGGACTCTTTGTTCTGGGATCACTTTCAGTGTTTACGTTTTTTATCTGTTGTAATTGTATATTTTTGACTGTATTCTCACTTTAACATACATCTACCTAAAACAATTGAACAGTACTGTTTTCATCAATAAAAGTGGATGTGTCTTCCCTGTTTTGCTGATGTTTCTTTTTCTCTTCTCCGTTGCTCTTACAGGTCAAAGAACTTGTTCTAGACAACTGTCGTTCGAACGAGGGGAAGATCGAGGGTCTGACGGACGAATTTGAGGAGCTGGAATTTCTAAGCACAATCAACGTCGGGCTGACGACAGTTGCCCACTTGCCGAAGTTAAATAAACTCAAAAAGGTGTGCGTTTATGTGGGCTAGTTTTTATCAGTGATGATATGACCCATAACATTTTAATGCACTTTGACATAGTAAAAAAACAAAGCTCTGGAAAAATTCTACTCGTCAAAGGAGGAGCTAAATCAGCTGAACTAGGACTAAACTGAGACCAAATGTAGAAACAAACAAGACCTAAACACAACAATTTTTATTTAGAAGCACCACAGTTTGATTTAGGACTTTGTTTGGACGAGGATTTTGAGGCACAAAGTAAATGTCCATCACATAGACGACCATAATGTTATTGAAAATTGATAAATTTTGCAAAACGTGCAAAACTGAATGTGTATTTATTTGACAGCTTGAACTCAGCGATAACCGGATCTCAGGAGGGTTGGAAGTCCTGGCAGCGAAATGCCCCAACCTCACACACCTCAACCTCAGTGGCAACAAGATTAAAGACCTCAGCACAATAGAGCCATTGGTAAGCATTTCATCTGACTAAAGGACATCATAACATAGAGTTTGTTTGTTATTTGTGACACGATGCCTCGTGTTCTCTTCGACAGAAAGAGCTGGCGACACTGAAAAGCTTAGATCTGTTTAACTGTGAAGTGACAAACCTGAACGAGTACAGAGACAACGTGTTCAAGCTACTACCCCAGCTCACTTACCTGGACGGCTACGACAAAGACGACAAGGAGGCCCCAGATTCTGACACCGAGGTTTACGCCGAGGGCTTGGACGACGACGAGGAAGACGACGACGGTAAAACTGTACATAAGGCGTTGAGTTTAATGCAGTGCCTCCTGTGTTTGATTTGTCTAAACATTTGTCAAACACTGGTGTCGCGTAGATGTAGATGAGGAGGAGTACGATGAAGATGCCGCACCAGGAGACGAGGAGGAGGACGAGGGAGAGGAGGACGAGGAGGAGAATGAGGAAGAGGAGGAAGATGAACTCAGTGGAGAGGTTCGATTTTTATATTTTTTTTTTTCTTTTTTTTTTTTTTTTGACGAGCGATTTACAATATTTCTGTTCACATGAAATCTGTCAGATATAAGCTGTAAACCCAGCATTTTGATGTAGGCAAACGCATTACTTAGGGGGCTTTCACACCTGTTTGGTTCAGGTGAAGGCTCCAGGACGTGGTTCAGACCAAACAGCTGATCTTTGGTCTCGGTCTTAGACCAAACTGAACCAAGGTCCGGTTCATTTGTGAAAGAGTTTTTAGTGTTCAGCCTTAAGACCAAATGCAGGAGGTTACGACTGATTAAACTCATGAAGAAGAGAGAACAGAGGGAATTAAAAACACATAAAATGCAGATTACGTTGTTTTCTGTTTTGTATGGCTCTGTTTTTCAAAAAATTCGGGCTCAAAATAAAATGTGTGTGCTTCTCATTCGGCCGTGCTCAGTTTGTCCTCTCTGTGTTTTACTGAGCTTTTAACATACTTTTTTTTCTAAGAAGCCTTTAACTATTGGAAGTGCAGGGGTGCACGTTATTAGAAAAAGATGCTATAACTATTTTCAATATTGTGATAAAAGCTGTGATATCTGAATGCTATATGCAGCGTGGTCTAAACCAGGACTTTATTTAAACGCACCACAGTTTGATCTAAGGCTCTGTTTGGACGAGGATTTTAAAAAAGGCAAAAGGTTAATGTAACGTTATTGCGATACAAGTCAGTCTTTGCGTTACGGATATTGCGATAACAACGATAATGCAATATATTGTGCAGCCCTGATCGGAAGCATACTTTTTGTTTTTTATGCAACATTTTACACAATGCAGCTTTAATTTATAAAACGTCTTGCTGTTTTTTTTTTTTTTGTTTTGTTTTTTTTTTAAGGAGGAAGAAGAGGAAGATCTGAATGACAAGGAAGTTGATGACGAGGATGAAGAGGGTAAATATATAACTGGGATATTATTCAATATATAATATTGGATATTGCATGAAGTCGACTGTAGTTCACATGACTTAACTGCGTTGTTTCTCTTTTTAAGAAGAAGCACAAGGCCAGAAGAGAAAAAGGGATCTGGATGAAGAAGGCGAGGAAGATGAAGACGACTGAGAATCCCTTTATGAAAATGTTTGGTTGTGTACTGTTTTTGAACTCCCAGTCTCGTCCCAGCAGCAGCTCCAAGTGTGTATTTTCCCCGCCTGTTTTCATATTGCAGTAGGAGTGTTCCTTTTTATTTGTTCTTTTTGGCCAGTCAGGTAGATGGGGGTTGTCTGGAGAGTTACGTTTCCGTATATATTTGATGCTCCTGTGTCCACTTTTAAAACGTTCCGCGGACACCAGTTTTGTAATAATCAAATAATAGCAAACCTTTTTGAAAAAAAAGTTTTTTTGTTTTCTCACCAATTGTGTAAGAGCAGTTTCTGATGACTCATGTATTTTAAAGCTTCCCTTCAAATGGAAAAAGATAAAATGAGAAAAAAAAGAATGCATGTCTATTACATTTTAAAGTCAACTACTGGATTTCATGTATGGCTGTCGTCTCCTCGTCTTAAACTTATTTTTTTGCATTGTTTATTTTATTTGATGTAACTTATGTGTGTAGTGTCACCAGTATGCCAATACTTTCTGCTGTCCTGGTGTGAAACTTCTATCTCAACCCTCACAGGGCATATTTTTAAAAATCCTAAGCATAAGCAATGTCTGCCCTTATCAAAGCTCTTTCTGCTCCGTAAAAACCCTCAGCTTTGATAGTTCGGAAATTACGTGTTCTTGTAAATAATGACCAAATCTATTTTTTTGTATTCACTTTGATGACGGCAGACATTCAGCAAAAAAAGTAAAAACCGAGGTGAAACCTTGAATTGTAATATGTTAAATATGTATGCTGCTTTATCTACAATACGCAGTGTGGAAAATTTCCGGAATTTGAACTTTGTATGCATTATATTTCCATATAAAGAATCAGCGTTAGAATTCGTTATTGCTTTTCTTTTTCTCTCGTTCATGTTTTTTTTTTTTTTTTTTTTTTGTGACACGTTTTGGATTGTATTGGATTGAATTTGTGGTGGTATTTAGTGTAGAGCAGATAAAAATGGAAGTTACAACAGCAAAACAACGTGCATTGGAAAAAATTTATTGTCTCATCAAAGTGTAAACTCTGAAAAACGGTCAGTTATTTGGGAATATGTTTGAGGTATTACACTATATGTCATGGTCAAATTGGCCTACCTCAGTAGTTTTTCACTCTGTTCAATCCACTGTCATTAGCCTAAATTTTTTGTTTCTTTTCCCTTCCATTCACTTCTTCAATAAATCCCTTTTATATATGCGTCATGTCTGCGGTCCTTGTGGGGAAAATCAAGTCTCATATTTAGAGTTTAAATGGAAGTCGCAATAGATAATCGCACACAGAAATACAAAACATAATGTTATGTTTATATTCTGTCACAAATCCTGAAGTGTAGTATGGTTAAATTAGTAAAATAGAAGCAAGGCAAGTGTACAGTTACATTTTTAAGCATTTTTCCAGCCATTAGAATCGGCACTAAACTCTTCAGTCCATCCTCTATTCACGACTTTCTTCACACTCATAACATTTAACAAATACACATCTTAAAGGCCCTGTTTCAAAAAGCAGGTTTAATGCAAACTCAGGGAAGCTTAAACCTGCAAAGAGGTGAGTTTTCAGTTTGTTTATCTGAACTTTTGAGTTGGATTATGTGTCTGTGAACCGTGCAAACGGACAATAAAATATATCTTACCTAAAACCAGAGGTGTCCAAACTTTTTCAAAGAAATAAACATTTTCAATGGTCAACAACCACTTATGATTTTATTCCCATTTCACAAGAAATGGTTTTAGTTGGATTTAAACAGGTTTTTGATGGCTTTAAACAGGTTTTAGTTGGATTTGGACAGGTTTTTGTTGGCTTTGAAAGGGTTTTAGTTGGATTTGAATGGGTTTTTGTTGGCTTTGAACAGGTTTTAGTTGGACTTGAACAGGTTTTTGTTGGCTTTGAACAGGTTTTAGTTGGATTTGAACGGGTTTTTGTTGGCTTTGAACAGGTTTTAGTTGTATTTGAACAAGTTTTTGTTGGCTTTGAACAGGTTTTAGTTGGATTTGAACAGGTTTTTGTTGGCTTTGAACAGGTTTTAGTTGGATTTGAACAGGTTTTTGTTGGATTTGAACGGGTTTTTGTTGGCTTTGAACAGGTTTTAGTTGGATTTGAACAGGTTTTAGTTGTATTTGAACAGGTTTTAGTTGTATTTGAACAGGTTTTAGTTGTATTTGAACATGTTTTAGTTGTATTTGAACAGGTTTTTAATTGGATTTGAACAAGTTTTTGTTGGCTTTGAACAGGTTTTTAATTGGATTTGAACAAGTTTTTGTTGGCTTTGAACAGGTTTTTAATTGGATTTGAAGAGACTGAAGTCAGTTCTGAACCTGTTTGTATAAAGCCACATAAATTGGCTCGGGGCTGGACACTGTCTGCCTTAAATTAAAATAAACTGTTGTTGCGCCTTAATAAAAAGTGTTGGTTTAGTCCTATATTTTCCTACATTTAGTCCCAGTTTAGACCTGTTTAGTCCTGGTTTAGT
Source organism: Neodontobutis hainanensis (assembly GCA_024349245.1). Classification (NCBI taxonomy): domain Eukaryota; kingdom Metazoa; phylum Chordata; class Actinopteri; order Gobiiformes; family Odontobutidae; genus Neodontobutis; species Neodontobutis hainanensis. The sequence continues at coordinate 16,350,321 of JALDNG010000002.1, read as the reverse complement.
CTTTAATATTAATATAGCCCTTGCTTTGACAAGTGGACGTTATTGCAGTATTTTTGATATTGTGCAATACCTAAACTGAACTAAATACAAACCCTGAACTCAGGTTTAAACGCTTGAATGTGTTCAACCTGCTGCAATGAAACAGGGCCAATGTCTCATTACCACATTCTGCAGTGTCATAAGGTAAACCCACTGTGATCTTTTGTCTCTAAAACCTACTTGAACCTTTTCGGCAGGAGATGGATCAGACTGAAACAAAACCAGGACCATGTGTGCATCTCGGGAGTATAATATCGCCCAATCAACACCAAACTGTCGAACTGAGAAGAAGAAATTGGCTGATTAAAGTGACCTAGATGGACAATAAATTGCTTAAACTCAATCTCTTAAGCATCTGAAGCATTCGGAAAAATCCAAAAGTATCCCAATTGTTGCTTCTTGCACTTGTTACAAAAAACATTGTGTGGTTAACAAATATACAGGCTATTGGCAAAAACATTAAGGTGAAAAATAAATACAAGCAAATACTATACACAACCCCCATCCTCCTGGAATATAGCCCTCAATAAAAGCTAGCCCCGAGACTAGAGAAAAAAGTCCAACATGGTCCTTGCTGCTCCGGTATCTTAAGGTGAAATTGCAAGTGTTGAGGAAAATAAACGGGAACCAACGTTAGACTGTAAGCAGCCGGTGGAAAATTGTGATCGAGCCACTTCACGTCGACCATTTTTTAGAAAAGGGTCTAAGGCTTTGGGGCGAGGAAGAATTGGAAGCCAGTCTTTGTATATATTTGCCCTCCATTTTGCCCTTAAATGTGGAAGTTCAGAGTTGGCATACACTCAGCTCTGACAACAATGCAAAAAATACAGCAATTCATAAGAAATAATTCCCTAATGTTGCTTCAGTACTAAGGGACACTTCTTTGCCACCGTTAAAACATAATAGTTGTTACAATATTCATTACTGTTGACGCTAGGCAGGGCAGCAGGGATGATTGTTATAATAATACTGCAGGACGTCATCACAAAAGGCAGGAGTGGGCTCAGAAGCTAAGTTGTCGGAGGTCAGAGCAACGCCAGTTCAAAGAGAGAAAGGCCCGGGAGGTCAGATGTTGTTGGGGCTAACGTTCTTCAGGTTGTTGAGTTCTAACTCCAGCTGACGTATTCGCACGTCTTTAATGGCCAGCTCCTCCTTCAGCCGCCGTAGTTCGTCCTGCTGCCGGAAGAACATCCGCAGCAGCTGCAAGGAACACAAAAGGGGAATGTACATTAAAGAGTCATGCACAAGAACGTTTTGCATCAAAGGTGGTGTATTTGAGCCCCCTTAGCTTCTGTGATAAAAATGTGTTGTTTATGGCCCCAACCACAGCAGCTTTATACAAAACAGGTTCAAATCCAGATAAAACCTGTACTTACAGACATGTAGTATATTTTAACTTGTTTTAGCACTATCTAATTGAATTTTCACAGCTTTTTAGAGCATGTGAACAGCTATGGTAGCCCTGCAGGGACATAATGATGTCTACAAACCCAGTGAAAATAGGTCTGATGGTGATTTCACATTATACATTTAAAAACAATATTTGTTGTTTATGGCCTTGATGCTAATGCTATTTTGCTGTAATAACATAAATAACTGTCACGTCTGCATCACTGAGCTCTCTGCTACAGGTAAAATCAGACCTGCTACCGTTCATTTATCTTCTCTGTTCTCAGTTGTACTTGCAAGCTTTTTTTGTGTTTTAGTTTTTTGAGAGCAACAGAGTAAGGCAAAAAGGTGCATTGCTGCCATCTGCTTTTTGATTCTAGGTCTCAGTGTTGTTAGAGGAATTGCAGTTAATGTGTTCTATATAGTTTTGCACACTTTCTAAAATCATTCCACGGGCCGGATTGTACTCTCCAGTTTTGTTTTTTGTTATATTTCTGATACCCCATTCTCTATTCACTATTCACATGTTATATGACATTTATAACCGAGTGCCTCAAATGAGAAATATGCTTATTTGCAGATACCTCGTTCTCTGTTCTCGGGGGTACGTTCTCCAGCAGGTCAATTCCATTAACTACCACGCTCTTCTTCTCCTTCACCGGGGCCTTAAAGACTAACTGGTTTGGTCGGTTGTAACCGTCTTTTAAGGACATCAAGACTGGGTCTGGACATTAAAAAAGGACATACTGTTAAAGCTCCACCACGGTGTCAGCCTGACCACTCTCCACCAGTAGCAGCGTAGTAACCCTTTTGGGATCTTTAATTAAAAAATTTTATTTTTATTAAAACAGAACAAATTTTCCATAAATTCCTTCTTTGAACCGCAACCTTATCGTGGCGGAGGGGTTTGAGTGCCCAAATGATCCTAGGAGCTATGTTGTCGGGGGCTATATGGCCCTGGTAGGGTCTCCCAAGGCAAACAGGTCCTAGGTGACGTGCCAGACAAAGAGTGGTTAAAACCCCCTTATGGATAGTGGAAAATCAAGGACCGTTGACTGTTGTCAAGGATCGTATGCGAGCGCCTGGTGGCCGGGTCTTTCCCCACGGGGCCCGGAGGAAACGTAAGGGGCCGGTGCAAAGTGGATTGGGTGGCAGTCGAAGGCAGAGACTTCAACTGAGTATATTGTTGGACGGTGTAAGAAATACTTCGAGGATCTCCTCAACCCCACCGACACATCTTCCACTGAGGAAGCAGAGGCAGAGGGCTCGGAGGTGGACTCGTCCATCACCCGGGCCAAAGTCACTGAGGTAGTTGGGAAGCTCCTTGGTGGCAAGGCACCGCCCTGAGTACCTCAAGTCTCTGGATGTTGTAGGGCTGTCTTGGTTGACACTCCCCTGTAACATCGCGTGGCGGTTGGGGACAGTACCTCTGGACTGGCAGACCGGGGTGGTGGTACCTCTTTTTAAGAAGGGGGACCGGAGGGTGTGTTCCAACTACAGAGGGATCACACTCCTCAGCCTCCCCGGGAAAGTCTATGCCAGAGTACTGGAGAGGAGAATGCGGCCAATAGTTGAACCTCAGTGGAACACTGGACCAGCTCTATACCCTCTCCAGGCTGCTGGAGGGTTTATGGGAGTTTGCCCAGCCAGTCCACATGTGTTTTGTGGATCTGGAGAAGGCGTATGGGGTCCGGGGCCCTTTGCTAAGGGCTGCTCCTGCACATCGTAAGCCAGCTGAGGTGGCTCGGGCATCTGTTTCGGATGCCTCCTGGACGCCTCCCTAGGGAGGCGTTCCGGGCATGTCCCATCGGGAGGAGACCTCGGGGAAGACCTAGGACACGCTGGAGGGACTATGTCTCTCGGCTGGCCTGGGAACGCCTCAGTATCCCCCCGGAAGAGCTGGAGGAAGTGTCTGGGGAAAGGGAAGTCTGGGCGTCTCTGCTTAGACTGCTGCCCCCGCGACCCGGCCCCGGATAAGTGGTAGAAGATGGATGGATGGATGGAAATTTTCCATAAAACACTAATACATTATATTAAACCAAAGTTTAGAGCTGACCTGAAACGTTGATCTGAGTTTCCTATTAGACTGTCTCCTTAAACATTGCGTTAAAGCATTGCCAACATTTAATTTGCTGCCCTTGTCTCTATTTTTTTTTTATCTTTTATGCGCAACTTTGCTGTAAAATAACAACCAACAGAATAACCCATTTCCTGGTTTATTTTCTTGGTTCTTTGTTGTTGTTCAGTGTCGACCAATGGGAGCACTCCTTTTTCCTGAAACAAGTTATGATTGGACAAGCCCTTAATGTGGGCTGATCATTCTCATCTGTTAAAATCCTTCATTATAAAGCCTAGATAACATCTTAAGGTCTAATTTTTTCACACATGATTCATGTTACAATAAGCTTTAGAAGGTAAAACTGTAAAAAATAAACACAAGAGAAAAAAAAGGTAATCCCTGTTTAAGCAGGGCAAAATTAGACTGGTGTGATTGGTTTGTGTTCATAACTACATTTAAGCCATATTTATGAAAACAATACAAGTTTCAACAAACGAGGGTTCCAATCCTTGGTACAAAACATTAAAACAGTGAAGTGCTAAAACATTAAAAACTAGTAAAGCCATTCGTAGATTACCGTAATTATGAAGCAGTTAACAGTCTTTTAAACATATGAGACCAGTTCATTAAGTTTAAATCAGGAAAAACAATAGTTGAAATGTTACAGTTAACATCTGAAATACTGAAAATGATCACTTCTATTTTATATATGGTCGAGCTCAGTCAAGCCAACTGCAACACATTTTCAATGACAGAATTAGCATTAGCCCCCAAAAATCGCAAAAATGTGTAAAAACAAGACGGTTTTGACAATTCTCCCCAACAGAAAAACGTGTTTAAAGTCAGTGACTCGTGAAAGAACAGTCAGTGAGTGGCTCAATATTAAATTGTTTTCCTTTCTTACCAACAATATGTTAAACAAGGACACAGTTTGTCACCTAGAAACATTATTTACAGGTTTTAGTTTGTTAACTTCATTACGTTTTAATCTAGTCAAATGAATTACATGTTGCATTTATTCAAGTAATAAAAGTTTATTTTTATTGTGGAATGCCAGAACAGTAAGCCTTCGCCGTAACAGAATGTACTTTCATCCTTTCTAAAACTGCTAATGTTTTTACCTCTATCGATGCCACTGAGCCATTCGCTGGCAGACAGAGCTGGCTCCGTCCCTGCCGTCATAGGGTAGATGTCCTCCTGGTACGTGTCTGACTGCAAATCAACAATTCCACACAGCGTCGTTACTGATGATAAATATCTATTGTGAATGATAAATTATAGGGAATAGATGCCTTTAGTTGGCACTGACCCTCCTTGGCACAATCATCGAAATAGGTTCAATGATTCCTTTCAAGGTGATGAGTTTGTAGAAACGAAACACCTCACAGGCAGCTACATCCAAGCCGTGCTTTGGCATGACACCTGCAGACAAAACAGAGGGAGAAATAACAGTTGAAGGTTAACCCTGGTGTTGACAGTGAGCCATGGTTCAGATCGATGTGCTGCTTGTTTAATAATGGTAGAAATTTAAAATAAATAAAATAATATTTCTATAAATTAAAAATAAGAACATTAATTAAATAAATGCTTTTATATTGGCCTGCTGCTTTTAAAAATACAAATATAGTTTAACAAATATTGTGTTACATATTTTTTATAATTTTGTCTTTAAAGAGGTTAGGGTCCAAGGGTCTAAAAATATTTATTCATAATTTTTTATTTTTATTTTTTAAAGATAGTTTTCTTTCAAAATAATATAATAAAATATCTATATTTTTTGTACATTTAAGAAAAATTACTGCTATTAATTTTTAATATTAATATTTTCACTAACAAAATGCAACATATAGTTTTTTTTGGCCATAGTATTATATTTTTGGTCATTAACCTATTGAGTGTTTCTCTCTGGGATACAAACCCCCCACAAAAAAAAGTATGCAAATATTATATACATTTTTCTTATACAGTATTAGATTATTTTTTTTACTAAAACAATTATACAGCATATATTTATATTTTATATATTATTACAATGTTTATTAATGTATGGGGTGTATGCATTTAATCTGTGTTTCAATATTTAAAAACTATAAAAATAAATTGGACACATATTTAAAAAAAAATTAAATTTGCTCAATGAGCTATTTGAATATAAATAGAAATAAAAATCCACATTTAAAAGCGTCTCTCTGACTGCAGCCCTGCACAGCACCACAGCAGTTTTATTCAAAGCACTCATCCTTAAATAGTGCTAATGCTGAATCTCAGCTCTCTTTCAGCTCTCAGCACAAAGAAAAGGCCACATTCTGCTGATCAACACTGACTTACCCAGTCCTTTTTGTGGCGCCGGCGACCGGAACTCCATTAGGTACTGGATGTACGGCTTCTCCGACGTAATCTCAAAGTAACGGATGTTGCCGTCTCCCTGCCAGAGGCAAATCAGACCCTTTAGACTTAGGCTTTCAGACAAGAAGTAACACAATTTATCTTTACATTCTTAAAAGCCCCGGCTTATATCTTGCACCTTTTATAGATTTTTGACACAATAAAGTGAGATGTGGGCTTATGGTGTTGTATACCTCACTTTATTTTTTTAAGCTTTAGTGGGTATAAGAAAAAAATAAATTCTGTTCAAAAATGCAATATTTTATGGTGCAATTCTAGTATCAATTCAGATTACGGCAAAATTAAATAAAAAATAAATAAATATAAATACTTATATATTTTTTCAAACTTTGTGTTAAGTATTTCTGAAAAAAAATTCTGCAGGCAATAAGTTTGTTGCTTATTTAGTAACAAAGAAAAGTGAGATATTGTTTCACTGCTCACTGTTTTGATAATCGCAGTATATCGTCTTACAATACAATAACGGGATATACTGGGATGTATCGGGATATATCGTATCGTGGCATGTGTATTGTGATACGTATCGTAACGCCAGGTTCTTGCCAATGCACACCCCTATTTGAAAGTAGGTTCTTCTGTAAAAAAGTATTATTAACATAACAGGCTAAAACGATATATAATTGTAAAATAAAGCCTTTTTCAGCAATAGCCTACCTTCTGAAAATATTATGCACTGTACATGTAATAATTTTAATCTATTGTGTTGGTTGGTAGGTTTTTACTGATTGTTTCCATGGTAACAAATAAGTCCTAACTTTATCTTGGTCCAAGCATTACTGTAGCTGGTCATTCATCTTTCACTTAAAGCTGGTGAATTTAGGTCAAGTGCTTTATAATGATAATCAGCAGCTTTTGTGTTTCCGTGGTAACGATGGACAACACTGGTCCTCTAACGTTTTTTTGAGTTCTTGTAGCTTGTTTTTGACACATCATCTGGGCAGATCTTTTCTTTTGTGGGTGTCCAGGAGCTATTGGGTGATTGGTCAGAAATCTGAAGTGGGTGTGGTTAATGAGGAAATGTGAGGAGTTCTGGGCTTGAGTTTCTTGTGAAGTATAAAATGTCCTGGTCAGAACTAACTTTGTTCTTGTTCTTGCCACCTTAAGAAGGAATTTAGTATGTGCCAAGCTTCAGTAAGTTAATTGTGCCTCTAACTGTCAGTGCTGCCACATCATTGGGTGAAACACTGTAGGTTCAGAAGCAGACATTTTGGTCGGAGCAGTGCTTTGCAAGTGTTAAATTATATAAAGTAATATGAGTCAAGGTCACTCTAAAATGAGCCGCAGCAACAGTCAATATGTATTAGGGCAAATTAATCAAACAACTACCATGGTCTAAACCGAGATTTTCTGTTTTTTCCTGGTTTAGACCAGTTTGAGATCTGGTTTGATCCTCGTTTAGACCTGGTGTAACTGAGGCTGAGCGATATCTATTTTTTAAAGCTCCAGAGCCTCTCCAGTAATGTCTGTGGAGACTTTGCAGAGGCTAAAACTCAAATAATCCCCAGAGAAAGTAGTCATTTTTCCGAAAAAAGAATAAAAAATCTGGATTTTATTTTTATTGCCCAGCCCTAGGTCTAACGCTATAGACACAGCACCAGATCCTCTTTTTAAATGCTTTTATGTCCAGGATATTAACCTTTCTATCTTTGTATGTATATGTAAATGAATCTCTTGGCCCCTGTGACCTCTGACCTTTCCTGCCAGGTACAACATGTGCGTGTCAGCGTCGTAGAACGGAAACAGCAATCCAGAGAGCCCGTCTATATCCTCCTCCACGATCGGCATGGACAAATCCTCCTGTGAAGAGCCAGACCCACACTCACTCTCAGCTCCTCCCACTCCTGGCTCTGTCGGCCTGAGCCATATGGAGGTGTAAGTCTGACCTGATCCCACAGCGCAATCTGCCGAGTGTTCCAGCGGGAGAAGCCTGTGGTGAGCAGCCTCTTCATGTTGCCCAGGAACACCACTCGGTTTACGCGGTGGTTCTTACAGTTGGCCTGCTGCAGAGGAAACAAAGCTCTGCTGTTTGTTTGGAAAGGCATCTGCTGAGACAACTGCACAGTTTTTTCTCATTAGCTTTGGATCAGTTCAAATCATTGTTGTTTTAAATTCCATTTCCATTGTTTTGTGAAATGTTTGAAAAAGAGTGGTTTAGTCCTGGTTTAGACTTGGTTTAGACCGGGTTTAGACCTGGTTAAATCCTGTTTAAGTCCCGGTTTAGTCCTGGTTTTGTCCTGGTTTAGTCCTGATTTAGTCCCGGTTTAGTCCTGATTTAGTCCCGGTTTAGTCCTGATTTAGTCCTGATTTAGTCCTGGTTTAGTCCCGGTTTAGACCTGGTTTAGTCCTGGTTTAGACTTGGTTTAGACCGGGTTTAGACCTGGTTAAATCCTGTTTAAGTCCCGGTTTAGTCCTGGTTTTGTCCTGGTTTAGTCCTGATTTAGTCCCGGTTTAGTCCTGATTTAGTCCCGGTTTAGTCCTGATTTAGTCCTGATTTAGTCCTGGTTTAGTCCCGGTTTAGACCTGGTTTAGTCCTGGTTTAGACTTGGTTTAGACCGGGTTTAGACCTGGTTAAATCCTGTTTAAGTCCCGGTTTAGTCCTGGTTTAGACCCGGTTTGTTTAGTCCCGGTTTAGTACTGATTTAGTCCTGATTTAGTCCTGGTTTAGTCCTGGTTTAGACCTGGTTTAGTCCCGGTTTAGTCCTGGTTTAGTCCCGGTTTAGTCCTGATTTAGTCCTGATTTAGTCCTGGTTTAGTCCCGGTTTAGTCCTGGTTTAGTCCTGGTTTAGACCTGGTTTAGTCCCGGTTTAGTACTGATTTAGTCCGGGTTTAGTCCCGGTTTAGTCCCGGTTTAGACCTGGTTTAGACCTGGTTTAGTCCTTGTTTAGTCCTGTTGAGGATTAGGGCTGTATTTGAAAGAAACTCCTAATGTAGGATATAGTGCACGGGCCTACTGACCTGCTAAACAAGAGGAAGGAAACCTGTAGGTCACCTGGGGGTCCAATCCAAATTCTGTCCAAATTCTACCGTCTGAGACCAGAGGAGAGGTGTGTGTCTCTAAACCCTAGACCCGGTTTAGTCCTGGTTTAGACCTGGTTTAGACCTGGTTTAGACCCGGTCCAGTCCCGGTCTAGATCTGGTTTAGTCCTGGTTTAGTCCTGGTTTAGTCCTGGTTTAGACCCAATTTAGAACGGGTTTAGTCCTTGTTTAGACCCGGTTTAGTCCTGGTTTAGACCCGGTTTAGACCCTGTTTAGTCCTGGTTTAGTTCTGGTTTAGTCCCGGTTTGTTTAGTCCCGGTTAATACCCGGTTTAGTCCTGGTTTAGTCCCAGTTTAGTCCTGATTTAGTCCCGGTTTAGTCCTGGTTTAGTCCCGGTTTAGTCCTGGTTTAGTTCTGGTTTAGTCCCGGTTTAGTACTGATTTAGTCCCGGTTTAGTCCCGATTTAGTCCCGGTTTAGTTCTGGTTTAGTCCCGGTTTGTTTAGTCCCGGTTAATACCCGGTTTAGTCCTGGTTTAGACCCAGTTTAGTCCTGGTTTAGTCCTGGTTTAGTCCTGGTTTAGTCCCGGTTTAGTCCTGGTTTAGTCCCGGTTTAGTCCTGATTTAGTCCTGATTTAGACCTGGTTTAGTCCTGGTTTAGACCTGGTTTAGTCCCGGTTTAGTACTGATTTAGTCCGGGTTTAGTCCCGGTTTAGACCTGGTTTAGACCTGGTTTAGTCCTTGTTTAGTCCTGGTTTAGTCCTGGTTTAGACCTGGTTTAGTCCCGGTTTAGTCCTAGTTTAGTCCCAGTTTAGTCCTGGTTTAGACCCGGTTTAGTCCTGGTTTAGTCCTGATTTAGTCCTGGTTTAGTCCCGGTTCAGTCCCGGTTTAGTCCCGGGTTAGTCCTGGTTTAGTCCTGGTTTAGTCTTGGTTTAGTCCTGGTTCAGTCCCGGTTTAGTCCCGGTTTAGTCCTGGTTTAGTCTTGGTTTAGTCCTGGTTTAGTCCCGGTTTAGTCCTGGTTTAGCCCTGGTTTAGCCCTGGTTTAGTCCTGGTTTAGTCCCGGTTTAGACCCGGTTTAGTCCTGGTTTAGAACACTTTGAAAGTGTATATATATATTGTATTATATTGTATGATGTAGATAAACCCAACCAGGAACAGCTGTTGTAAATTAGCATTAGCTATAAACCTTATGTGCAGCACATCATTTGCAGGTTTTATATTTGGAACTATGTTTGACTGCATTGTCCCTGACAAATAAACAAATAAAACTGTTTCACTCTTTTGAAAACATGCTACAAAACCATGCCATTTCTCCAAAACAATCAGAAACAATAAATTGTTTAGAAGACCACAATCATATCTGAATATGTTGTACAGTTATAGCATTGTTTTTTATTTGTTTTTATGTAATAGTTTGATGAACAGTGTGCCCCTGCAGCCTGCTCCTGATTGATTTTGTTCGGTGACTGAGGAGTGCAGCATATGGCTCTAATCAGAAATCCTTTCACCGGAATCATGATGCAAGTTCACCAAGATCAGACATTTAGGATCTGAGAAAGATGTAGAGCACTTCCAGACAACTGTAATACTAGAGGGAAATTATTGCTGCTTACAAAAATAGTTTTAAGGACTGAATATTATTACACTTCTGCACTGCGGCTAAATAGAGCAGCTATTTCTGTATTTGCCTAAAGGGCGTAAACCTGTCGATACACAGACTATTGCCACACCAGCACTCGTCACCAGTGTCACTGCACAGGACCCTGGCTCTTCTGGGTCTGACCTGAAGGACTCGGCCGGAGCGAGGCTCAATGACCCGCAGCTTCTTGTCCTTGCAGCTGGTGGCCAGGAGGCTGCCGTCAGTGTTGAAGGACATGCTGAGGATGACGTCAGTGTGACAATCGATCATCTTCACAGGTTCTCCAATCTCCAGGTTCCAGATCAGGATCTAAAACAGAAGAACCCAATGTAAAGGCAGAGTTTCTTTAAAGCGGGCATGCTCAAAGTCCAGTCCAATTTTTATACAGCGTTTTTGTGTAGTAGGCACTCCAAGGGCTTTGCATACATTAAGATAATTACCAGTGTTACAGAACATCACTGGAGGCAATGTAGGTTAAGTGTCTTGCCCAAGGACACAACGACAGTATGCAGGGGAGAGTGGGATGTTATGGCATGTTATTTTGTGATCTTTAAAAGAAAAAAAAAGAACTAAACAATGCAAGCAAACATAGAAATTAAAATTACATTATGGTGTAAACAATTTTATAAAAAAACGTTACTGGGCTAAAAAGGTGTCAACTTCACCATCCAACTAAAACCTGTTCAAATCCAACTGAAACCTGTTCAAATCCAACTAAAACCTGTTCAAATCCAACTAAAACCTGTTCAAATTCATCTAAAACCTGTTCAAATCCAACTAAAACCTGTTCAAATCCAACTAAAACCTGTTCAAATCCAACTAAAACCTGTTCAAATCCAACTAAAACCTGTTCAAATTCAACTAAAACCTGTTCAAATCCAACTAAAACCTGTTCAAATTCAACAAAAACCTGTTCAAATCCAACTAAAACCTGTTCAAATCCAACTAATACCTGTTCAAATCCAAATAAATCCTTTTCAAATACAACTAAAACCTGTTCAAATCTAACTAAAACCTGTTCAAATCCAACTAAAACCTGTTCAAATCCAACTAAAACCTGTTCAAATCCAACTAAAACCTGTTTAAATCCAACTAAAACCTATTCAAATCTAACTAAATCCTTTTCAAATCCAACTAAAACCTGTTGAAATCCAACTAAAACCTGTTGAAATCCAACTAAAACCTGTTGAAATCCAACTAAAACCTGTTCAAATCCAACTAAAACCTGTTGAAATCCAACTAAAACCTGTTCAAATCCAACTAATACCTGTTCAAATTCAACTAAAACCTGTTCAAATCCAACTGAAACCTGTTCAAATCCAACTAAAACCTGTTCAAATCCAACTAAAACCTGTTCAAATTCAACTATAACCTGTTCAAATCCAACTAAAACCTGTTCAAATCCAACTAAAACCTGTTCAAATCCAACTAAAACCTGTTCAAATCCAACTAAAACCTGTTCAAATCCAAATGAACCCTTTTCTAATCCAACTAAAACCTGTTCAAATCCAACAAAAACCTGTTCAAATCCAACTAAAACCGGTTCAAATCCAACTAAAACCTGTTCAAATCCAACTAAACCCTTTTCAAATCCAACTAAAACCTGTTCAAATCCAACTAAAACATGTTCAAATCCAACTAAAACCTGTTCAAATCCAACTAAAACATGTTCAAATCCAACTAAAACCTGTTTAAATCCAACTAAAACCTGTTCAAATCCAACTAAATCCTTTTCAAATCCAACTAAAACCTGTTCAAATCCAAATAAACCCTTTTCAAATCCAACTAAAACCTGTTCAAATCCAACTAAACCCTTTTCAAATCCAACTAAAACCTGTTCAAATCCAAATAAACCCTTTTCAAATCCAACTAAAACCTGTTCAAATCAAACTAAACCCTTTTCAAATCCAACTAAAACCTGTTCAAATCCATCTTTAACCTGTTCAAAACAAACTAAAACCTGTTCAAATCCACCTAAAACCTGTTCAAAATAAACTAAAACCTGTTCAACTCCATCTTTAACCTGTTCAAAACAAACTAAAACCTGTTCAAATCCATCTTTAACCTCTTCAAAACAAACTAAAACCTGTTCAACTCCATCTTTAACCTGTTCAAAACAAACTAAAACCTGTTCAAATCCATCTTTAACCTGTTCAAAACAAACTAAAACCTGTTCAAATCCACCTTTAACCTGTTCAAAACAAACTAAAACCTGTTCAAATCCATCTTTAACCTGTTCAAAACAAACTAAAACCTGTTCAAATCCACCTTTAACCTGTTCAAAACAAACTAAAACCTGTTCAAATCCATCTTTAACCTGTTCAAAACAAACTAAAACCTGTTCAAATCCATCTTTAACCTGTTCAAAACAAACTAAAACCTGTTCAAATCCACCTTTAACCTGTTCAAATCCAACTAAAACCTGTTCAAATCCAACTAATACCTGTTCAAATCCAAATAAATCCTTTTCAAATCCAACTAAAACCTGTTCAAATCTAACTAAAACCTGTTCAAATCCAACTAAAACCTGTTCAAATCCAACTAAAACCTGTTCAAATCCAACTAAAACCTGTTTAAATCCAACTAAAACCTATTCAAATCTAACTAAATCCTTTTCAAATCCAACTAAAACCTGTTGAAATCCAACTAAAACCTGTTGAAATCCAACTAAAACCTGTTGAAATCCAACTAAAACCTGTTCAAATCCAACTAAAACCTGTTGAAATCCAACTAAAACCTGTTCAAATCCAACTAATACCTGTTCAAATCCAAATAAATCCTTTTCAAATCCAACTAAAACCTGTTCAAATCTAACTAAAACCTGTTCAAATCCAACTAAAACCTGTTCATCTTCCAACTAAAACCTGTTCAAATCCAACTAAAACCTGTTCAAATCCAACTAAAACCTGTTTAAATCCAACTAAAACCTGTTCAAATCCAACTAAAACCTGTTCAAATCCAACTAAAACCTGTTCAAATCCAACTAAAACCTGTTCAAATCCAAATGAACCCTTTTCTAATCCAACTAAAACCTGTTCAAATCCAACAAAAACCTGTTCAAATCCAACTAAAACCGGTTCAAATCCAACTAAAACCTGTTCAAATCCAACTAAACCCTTTTCAAATCCAACTAAAACCTGTTCAAATCCAACTAAAACATGTTCAAATCCAACTAAAACCTGTTCAAATCCAACTAAAACATGTTCAAATCCAACTAAAACCTGTTTAAATCCAACTAAAACCTGTTCAAATCCAACTAAATCCTTTTCAAATCCAACTAAAACCTGTTCAAATCCAAATAAACCCTTTTCAAATCCAACTAAAACCTGTTCAAATCCAACTAAACCCTTTTCAAATCCAACTAAAACCTGTTCAAATCCAAATAAACCCTTTTCAAATCCAACTAAAACCTGTTCAAATCAAACTAAACCCTTTTCAAATCCAACTAAAACCTGTTCAAATCCAACTAAAACCTGTTCAAATCCAACTAAAACCTGTTCTAATCAAACTAAACCATTTTCAAATCCAACTAAACCCTGTTCAAATCCAACTAAAACCTGTTCAAATCCAACTAAAACCTGTTCAAATCCAACTAAAATGGGCAGCAGTAGCTCAGTGGCAAAGCGGCTGTCCTTTGACCAGCGGGTGGGTGGTTCGATCCCCGCTCGAAACATCCCAAAATATCATAACAGACTGCTCTCCCCCACAGTTAATACTGTTGTTGTGTCCTTGGACAAGACACCTAACCCACCTTGGTTCCAGTGGTGTTCCAGTTGTAACACTGAAAGCGCTTTGAGTGCTGTTTTTATGTTTTTAAATACAGCATACACATTTGTTGTCTATAAAAAATGATACTGTATGTATAATTTGAATAATAATGTTATTTGTTGGTGATTTTCAGGTGTTTTTAAGATGAAATCCCTCAAGATACAGCAGACTAAACAAGGAATCAGGAGAAGAAATCTGGTTTAAACTCTGACTCTGATTTTAGTCCATGTCTTGACAGACAGTGGCTGTGTTTGTGGTTCCTGTGATTCACCTTATAGTCATATCCGGCGCTGAAGAGGATGCCACTGCTGGTGGGGTGCCACTCGATCAGACCCACTCGTCTGCTGTGTCCGTACAGCTCCAGCACGGCCTCGGTCATGCTGCGCCTGAGTCCGCCGTCTGGGATCTCCCATACCCGCACCTACCAAACAGCCCATGACATGTTCTGTAACTCATTATTATAAACCCCAGACCAAACAGTATTGCATTGGCAGAGATCCCTGTGATCAGAAATAGCAGGCTATCAGTGTAGCCCATTGCATTAGGATTAGACTGGATTACAGCCATGGATTGAGGCTCTATGTTGGACCAGAAGAGATTATTCTTCAACAAGTGAAAGTACGACACAGGACACAGATGAGTCCAGTAACAGGTGGAAGAGACTTCAGCACACACACTGAACTTATGAATCAACACGGTCTCCACATACAGTGGCAAGAAAAAGTATGTGAACCCTTTTGAATTTCATGGTTTTGAATAAATTTGTCTTAAAATGTGTAGCTGTGGATCAGACCTGCACATCGTTGGACGAATTTTAGCCCATTCTTCCTGCAGAGTGGCTTTAACTCTGTCATATTCTTTGGACTTCATCTTCCCCTCATTGATTGACGCTGGCCCTGATGCAGCAAAGCAGGCCCAAATCATGATGTTTCCTGCACCGGGCTTTACAGTTGGAGTGATGTTTTCATGATGATAGGTTGTGATCTTTATATGACAGATGTAGCACTGTGTGTTTTTTCCAGATACTTAAATCTGAGTTTCATCATTCCACAAATATTTATCCAATACCGCTGTCACTGTGCTCTTTGGCAAACGTCAGGTGTGCAGCAATGTTCTTTTTATTAAGCAGTGTCTTTCTTCGTGGTGTCCTGCTGTGGATACCCTGCTTGTTCAGTGTTTAACGTATTTTAGACTCATGAACAGAGATGTTAGGGAGTTCCAATGATGCCTTCAAATCTTTGGCTGTTATTCGGGGTTGTTTCTTTATCTCACTGATGAGTCTTTGTTGTGCTCTTAGTGTCATTTGGACTGCGCTCACACTTCTTGGTAGAGAAGCAACAGTCCCAAAGTGTCTCCATTTATATATTGTTTGACTGTAGACTGGTGAGTTTCTAAAGTCTTTTAAATAACTTTTTAAGCTTTGTTCAGCTTTATGTAAAGCACCAATTCTTGATTGTAGCTCCTCTGAAAGCTCTTTTTGGTTAGGCATGGTTCACATAAGCGTGTTCTTCTTGTGCAGAGCAAACTCCAAATGTTTGAGGGTTTGTTATCAGTCAAGTAGTTGTAGACCACACCTCCAAACATATTATCCTAACAAGACTCTAGGTGTACTTAAACCTCACTCCAATTAGCTTTTTTGAGGTCATTAACTCAAGGGTTTACATACTTCTTTCACGAGCACTATGAGGTTTTTTGGTTGTTCTCAATAAAGACATGAAAGATCAGAATTGTTTTGTGTAATTATTTTTAGACACATTATGTTTTAAAATACACTTGACTTTGATAAAGATCACCACTGATTCTGTCACGTTTATTGTCCTTTAACCCTCTCGGATTCTAACAACCGTGATACAAAGAGGCTAAAAGTGCATTCTCAAGTCCTCAACTCCTCGCTTGCACCGGAAGTTATTTTCCATGCTCTATCTTTAATGCTGTCGTAAAGCTCTTAACTATGTCTTAGAATTCTGTAGGAGACATGAGAGAGGATTCACCGGAGCAAACTCACAGCGAAGGAGAAAAAAAACATGCGCTGTTGGACCAGATGCACAAGTGTCTCTCATGTTTCATTTAAGAGCACCTTCAACAGAGATTTTCATAACTCAAAATAACTTTGAGCTGACAAGTTGAGCAAGAGTCCAACCATTCTCCCCAAATCTGACACGAGGACGGGTCACTTACAGAGGTATCTTCAGAACAGGACGCTATGATGTTTTCAAAGAATGGATTCCACTTAATATCCAGGACATTGCCCTGGTGGCCACACACTTTTGGATAATGGGAGTCCACACGACCAGCCTGGGGAAAAGAAACAGACAACACAGACGTCAGAATATGCGACTTAAATAAAGATAAAGAGTGAAAATGCATTAGGGTTCAGATACGAGAGATATCACAGAAAGGACTCAGCTTAATAAAACCTGTGTCTGCTGTTATTGCACTGGGCCCTCTGTGTGTGAAGGTGTTGTTGTTGCAGTAACCCTGAGAGTCCACAGCGGGGCAGTGGCTCCTAACGCGGTCCAGCAAGAAAAGCTCCTGATGTGAGGTCATGAATGTTTGATGTCACTTCCATCCACTGACCTCTTTTCATTCCCTCTGGAGATTTATTCGGCGCATGTGTGTGTTTAGATGGCCTGAGTGAACCGTCTGCAGATGCACTGTCAGGTCCGTCCTTAATAAAGATCTGTTCACTTATTTATGACACTTGGTTATGCTCAGAGAGGTTGGTAGATGCTCTGTTTAAACAGTGGACCACAATTTCACCCAAACACGAAAGAGAGAGGTTTTAGGTGGATTTGAACAGGTTTTAGTTGGATTTAACCAGGTTTTAGTTGGATTTGAACAGGTTTTAGTTGGATTTAATCAGGTTTTAGTTGGATTTAATCAGGTTTTAGTTGATTTGAACAGGTTATAGTTGGATTTGAACAAGTTTTAGTTAGATTTAATCAGGTTTTAGTTGGATTTAATCAGGTTATAGTTGGATTTGAACAAGTTTTAGTTGGATTTAATCAGGTTTTAGTTGGATTTAATCAGGTTATAGTTGGATTTGAACAAGTTTTAGTTGGATTTAATCAGGTTTTAGTTGATTTAAACAGGTTATAGTTGGATTTGAATAAGATTTAGTTGTATTTGAACAGATTTTAGTTGGATTTAAACAAGTTTTAGTTGAATTTTAAAACGTCTTTAGATGGATTTAAACAGGTTTAAGTAGGAATTAAACAGGTATTAAATGGATTGGAACAGGTTTTAGTTGGATTTAAAGAGGCTTAAGTTGGATTTAACAGTTTAATGCATTAACACTGAACAAGAAGGATTTATTTAGCACTAATTACCTGCAAAGATATCTCTCCTGGGAAATGAACTGTACAATGAGGCCATGAAGATAATTAAAACGGTTAACATAAAAAACTAATATGCATTAGAGCTTAAAGGGACAGTTCAGTATTTTGTAAATATCTATTATGTATAAACAGTTAATGTATAATCTGCAGTAGACAGTTAGGAGAAGCAGACAGGAGCAATAGTGCAGGAGCTACAACTACTTAGTGCATTTCAAAGATGTCATCTGTAAAGCGACAGAGGATGTACACAGTGTTCGGGCTGCTCTTATTAACTGTATTTCCCAATAATGCCTCTTCATTAATGAGGGTTAGCACTGGTGTACACTGTAATAACCACATGACAACAGCCTTTTGCAAACACACGCCTCGTATAACTCAATAATGTGACTCATCCAGCAGGAGAGATTTTCTAATTGAAATTCAAAGTCATTTCAACGCTTTTTCTTCATTGCCACTTTGTTTCCAGGAACAGTTGCATATTAATATTACGACATACTGATTTAAAGACATCATAAGTTGAGGAGGTCATAATTATTGTGTAAAGTGACTAAAGCAGCGTCTGATTAACTCAAAGAACATGCTGCCGAGTCACTGCGACTGATATTGTGCTGCAGATGGTAACAGTCGGATGTCACTGGTGCTTTCATCTGATCTGCCTGCGGAGGTTCAGAGTCAGCTGATCAGCTCAAGGTCCCGGATCGGTGTCGACATTGACCGTGACCTTACAGAGAAAGAGAGCTCTACTTTCACCTTCAGCAAAATAACATACTCGTTCATGAATATGACCATTGTGGAAAGTGTGTCAATAATAATCCTTTGAATTTTATAGGTCTTTAGAGATTTATATATTTGTTGCATGCAGAGACGAGTAATGAGAGTTCTGGACTGTTTACTCCTAAAGTAAAGCAAGTCTGACATAGCTAACCAATTCTAACCTTTTTTATATTTTTGTATTGCTCTATATATTACCTAAAAACACCACACACTCTGGCCACCTCTTTGAAAGTCTACAGAGATGATGGGGTGACCTTGTGTGTCAGTTTCTCGGTCAGTCTATGTACCAGGTGGTGCCAGCAGCAGGCTTCACACTCACTCCAGCTATTGTCTCCGGGCCACCATATGTCTGTTAGCATCGTGTCTGCCGCACCCATGCTGCTACATCACCGTTAACCAGGTCTAAAACACATCAGTACAACAAAAGAGGAGGCGGTCATGATTCCTCACAGTATCTCTCAAACTGGGTACAGCGATTGTTCCTGGTCAAACTGTAACAATCAGTGCAGTGCTTTTACAGCTGCAGGGTCTTAAGCAGTTCCTCACAGAAGCTGTCATCTCTGTTGCTGCTTAGTATGATGGCGGTGAATAATGCACTTGACAGCTCAGCAGAATACAGAGGAAATGCTTAGGAGCAGCTTTCAGAATGGGGTTACAGATTTAGCCAGAGCCTCAAACTGGGGAACGGAAAAGGCCATAAGTCTGCTCTTATTTTTTTTAAATATGTACTATACTTTATTATTGAGCCTATATTAAAAAAACAAAAAACAAAAAGTAAAACATCACACAAACTATGACCAACATATTTGTATTTTAGTTGAAGCTAATTGCAAAATGTGCTCTTTATTTGTAGTTTATTTGTATGATATGAAATCCATGGCTCCTTATTGTACAGTATAAGCCTGTTACAATATAGTATTTTGTAGGTAGGGCAGCTGCCAGGTTGCCATTCAAGTGACAATGTTGGGTCATTAATATGGTCACCGAATTCAGTAGAAATCAGCAAAATCAACCCATTGTTGTATAGAGCCCTCCATAAAAGATGCCACATAGATACACAACCACTGTTGCAGTTCCATTGATTTAAACACACTCTTCTTTCACAGTTGTGTTGTTTACTATTAGCAAATGAAAAAAGAATTCTCAGGAAGGAAAGCTTAAGTGTGTTTTGAACTCCTGTGAACCGGGGGTCAGAGCTTAACTGAAACCCTGTGGACAGAATTTAGGGTTGCTGAAAGCTAACCTTTGCTTAAGTAGAATCCCAGCCCTGTTTTAGGGGGTGGGGGAGCATGTTGTGGCCCAAATTAAGGCCAGTCTATGGTATAGGTACTGGTAATGTGTATTTTACAATGTCCTAAAACAATACGTGAATATCTTAATAATAAATACGCTTTAAGTGATCTAGCCTAGATTATCGTCTTAATAGCGCTGCCAAACATTGAGCCACTGGCTAATGTTCTCTACCCACTCACTGACAGCGCACATGTGTTCTGTCATTATAGTCTCCATAGAGAAAATGGGTTGGACATTTTTGTCTTATTTCGATCAATAGTTTTTCTTTCTCCCTTCCCTGAACAGCTGCTGCTGCTCAGCCTCCTGAACGCTCCTGCCTGATAGTGGTCTGACTCAACCCTTTTAGCAGCGCCCCTTTTGCATTAAGACAAATACTGATCTAGTGAACCACGTGACAGCGATTCAGGCTCTTTCTGTGCAATGTTAAATGTGTACTTTTCTTTTTACCCATAACCTCCAGTGCACCTTTAAGCTGTTTATGGGCTTCTGTTGGCAATTTACATTTAACTCTGGCTTCCATTTCTGGCTTGTGCATACAGTATAAGGCTGGCATCTTTTAGTGTAGCAGGGAGGAGCTAATTGTAATTCTCACAAATAACTGTAAAAAAACCACTAACCAGAAACATATGCAAAAGAAACTCCACCAACAGAAGACAAAAACTCAAACTCAATACAAAATGTTTGGGCAATACTTTTTTTAAGGTAAGGTTAAGATATAAATTTTGAAATTAACATTTAGCTGCACCACAGTTTGAGTTTTCTTCTGCCAATTATTCTGAAATGCAAAGTATTAATAGAGGTTATGGTGGCCGGGAAGTGCAAAAAAAAAGGATATTAACAAAACAAACACATTTCAAATAATTTAGTACTGGAGCAAAATCACAAGTAACATTTTTTTATCAAAGACAGATTGAAATAAAACTAAGAGAAGCAAGAAGTAAAACAAAAACAGCAAGAAGGGCATAAATTGAAAAGCTAAGTTGGAAAGTTTTTGAATGGAAGTCAATGGGGAGGAGTAAAAACAATAAAAACAAATCTAAAAATGTGTCCAGCTTGGGAACCCCAAGAGGCTTGTATTCTCCAATACTGTATTCAATGATTTCTTCTTCTCCAAATGTTCTTATAAATGATCTAGTGGTCTAGAAGTTACCTGGTTTATGGGAATGACGATGAACGAGCCTCCGCCGGCGCTCTCTGTGACCACTGCCAGGAACCTGGAGTTGACGGCACAGAAGTGGTTGTCATGGACGTTCTTGGTGATGGGGACACCGTCGTAGCAGTGCTCCCTGTTGCCGACTTTGCCGTAGACATTTCGAAACTTGGAGCTTCGGTAGGTCGGGCGCCATGACATCTAGAAACAAAAGAGAAAACCTTTAACACTAGTTTTAAAGTAAGATCTGAACTTTTACTCATTCAAACACAAATGGAGCTAGAGCTGCTAATGGAGCGACTGCAAACATCTGAGGTTAAGTGTCGAGTACAAACAATAAACACAACAATATAAATCCTATCCAAATATACCAGACCTGTCCAAAGTCTGGCCCAGGGGCCAATCACGACACAAGGTGAGGGTTTATGTGGTCCTCAGCTTCAGAGATAAAATGTGTTGTTCATGGCCCCAACAGAAGCAGCTTTACCTGTTCAAATCCATCTGAAACCTGTTCAAATCCATCTGAAACCTGTTCAAAACAAACTAAAACCTGTTCAAATCCATCTGAAACCTGTTCAAATCCATCTGAAACCTGTTCAAAACAAACTAAAACCTGTTCAAAACAAACTAAAACCTGTTCAAATCCACCTAAAACCTGTTCAAAACAAACTAAAACCTGTTCAAATCCATCTTTAACCTGTTCAAAACAAACTAAAACCTGTTCAAAACAAATTAAAACCTGTTCAAATCCATCTAAAACATTTTCAAATCCATCTAAAATCTGTTCAAATTCATCTAAAATCTGTTCAAATCCATCTTAAACCTGTTCAAATTCATCTAAAACCTGTTCAAATCCATCTAAAACCTATTCAAAACAAACTAAAACCTGTTCAAATTCATCTAAAACCTGTTCAAATCCACCTAAAACCTGTTCAAAACAAACTAAAACCTGTTCAACTCCATCTTTAACCTGTTCAAAACAAACTAAAACCTGTTCAAATCCATCTTTAACCTGTTCAAAACAAACTAAAACCTGTTCAACTCCATCTTTAACCTCTTCAAAACAAACTAAAACCTGTTCAAATCCATCTTTAACCTCTTCAAAACAAACTAAAACCTGTTCAAATCCACCTAAAACTTGTTCAAAACAAACTAAAACCTGTTCAAATCCATCTTTAACCTGTTCAAAACAAACTAAAACCTTGTGGAATAAGAATCAAATCAGAAAAGACTGTCAGGCCAGGGAAATTTTTCTGTCATCAAATGTGTTCCTCTCTGCAAAAAGTTTGGACACAAGGCTTTACACTGCAAACCCATTGCACTTGAGCCATGTGTCCTTCAACCATCTGGTGTGTTTTCAATATAGTTAGTGTCAATTTTATTTAGTGCAGATAAATACATAATAAAATGGCACTATATGCAACTACAACAACCATAAATCACACTTGTAGGAAAAATGACAGCTTTAATTTGCACGTGAAGTATTTCCCAGAATCTGGCAGGAAACACTAATCAAGACTCCTGACACATTCACAAAGAGACAGTCACATGTGCTGTCCCATCTGTGTCTGATTAGATTCTTTTACCCCAGCCTTTGATGAGGAAGCACAGGTCCTAAAAAAAAACCTGTGTATGACTCTGGGTCCTGTAAGTCCAGCATAACATAACAGTCATAAGTATCCAGTGATTTAGCTAGCTTGAAGCCTTTAGCTGAGCGTGCTCTTTTATAAAATGTAACCTTCATGGCTCTGTGATTCAGGAAATTTGAATTAACGCTTCAACAGTCGAGGAATTACATCAACTTTATCGTGAAAAAGTTACCGGCTGATTGATAATGTTGAATGATTTGCTGTTAACTGGTCAAAACTGATTCCACAGTATTCCTTCAACAGAATAAAATATAGGACTCTCTTTGTCTGTTCATACTACAAAAAACAATATGAACATGACGTCTCAGGAAAGCGATAGCAGACACTATATCCTATAGGGAAGTTGTTGGGATTCCTTTGAAAAAAAAAAAAGATAAATCATAACCGCAACAGTTGAAGGAATTCACCGTATCTGTGGCGTTTCCGTACAGCAATATATCAGTTCACAACAGGAAGCACAGGGAGAGGATGACATCAGACGAGTCTCTATTGAGCATTGTTTCGAAGACGTGGAAGCCCGGGGGTTGATGGGAGGGGTGTATGTCTGCAAACAGAAACATCCCCAGACCCTGCTGCCATTGTCTTTACTTTTCAAACCAGGCTCGAAAACACCATCCAGCATGCTTTATATAACTGCAATACTCTGGGAAATTCATCCGCAGTGACCCTAATGCAAGGCTCCACAGCTTTTTAAAAGAAAAAAAAACACTTGGTTTAAGGTTGACGCATCCAAAGTCTGGCCCAGGAGCCAATCCTGGTCCAAGGTGAGAGTTTATGTGGTCCCCAGCTTCTGAGATAACATTTATTGTTCATGGTCCAAACAGAAGCAGCTTTATACAAATATTGTTATCCCTATCATATGCCACTATCCAAGTCTTTTTTTTTTTTTTGCTTTGTCTGATATAGGGATCCTTTGATTTGGAAAGTAATTTCAGAACAGGCTCTAATAAAATAAAAAACCTCCCCTGATATAATTTGTGGGGTCAAACGTTTCTTTTTCTTTTCATTCATTGATTGATTGTCAACCACTAATACAGTTAAGTGCTGTGGGTTTGAGCCTATCCCAGCTGTTTTGGCGAATCGCAGGGCTAACATTTAGAGACAGACCTTGACAGACAACGATTCAATTTTGCATTTAATCACTTTAGAATCAATTTAGATTTATAGTAAACTTACAGATGCATGTCTTTGAACAGTGGGAGATTAAAGCGATAATTAAAAAGGAATTGGAAAATAGTTGACAAAATGCAAAACTCTAGATGTAAAAAAATAAAATAAAATAAACAAAAAAATTACTTTGTGACATTACTTTGCATTGACTGTTATCATAAATTATTAGTGTTGTAGTCAAGACCGCATAGACCGAGACCAAGTCATGCCCGAGACCAAAATATATCAAGACCATAACAAGACCAAGACTTTAAGCTACTGAGACCCAGTTAAGACCAGGACTATGTCATGACAAAACTGAATCAAGAACAGAATCAGGGCATAATACACTTAGATAAACTCTGAACAGTTCAAGTCTTAGACCAGGTCCAGACTCACAGAGGTCAGTGTTTGTGCAGGAGACAGAGTTAGTCCAGTCTTAGACCAGGTCCAGACTCACGGAGGTCAGTGTTTGTGCAGGAGACAGAGTTAGTCCAGTCTTAGACCAGGTCCAGACTCACGGAGGTCAGTGTTTGAAGGAGACAGAGTTAGTCCAGTCTTAGACCAGGTCCAGACTCACGGAGGTCAGTGTTTGAAGGAGACAGAGTTAGTCCAGTCTTAGACCAGGTCCAGACTCACGGAGGTCAGTGTTTGAAGGAGACAGAGTTAGTCCGGTCTTAGACCAGGTCCAGACTCACGGAGGTCAGTGTTTGTGCAGGAGACAGAGTTAGTCCAGTCTTAGACCAGGTCCAGACTCACGGAGGTCAGTGTTTGAAGGAGACAGAGTTAGTCCAGTCTTAGACCAGGTCCAGACTCACGGAGGTCAGTGTTTGAAGGAGACAGAGTTAGTCCAGTCTTAGACCAGGTCCAGACTCATGGAGGTCAGTGTTTGTGCAGGAGACAGAGTTAGTCCAGTCTTAGACCAGGTCCAGACTCATGGAGGTCAGTGTTTGTGAAGGAGACAGAGTTAGTCCAGTCTTAGACCAGGTCCAGACTCATGGAGGTCAGTGTTTGTGCAGGAGACAGAGTTAGTCCAGTCTTAGACCAGGTCCAGACTCATGGAGGTCAGTGTTTGAAGGAGACAGAGTTAGTCCAGTCTTAGACCAGGTTCAGACTCTTGAAGGGCAGTGTTTGTGAAGGAGACAGTTAGTCCAGACTTAGACCAGGTCCAGACCAGTCTTAGACCAGGTCCAGACTCACGGAGGTCAGTGTTTAAAGGAGACAGAGTTAGTCCAGTCTTAGACCAGGTCCAGACTCTTGAAGGTCAGTGTTTAAAGGAGACAGAGTTAGTCCAGTCTTAGACCAGGTCCAGACTCTTGAAGGTCAGTGTTTAAAGGAGACAGAGTTAGTCCAGTCTTTCGGTCAATATTGCATTATTGAAAATATCAGCAACCTCTAAGGTTTAAAGCCAGGCATAATTTTGCACTTATACTCTATTGTGATAATATTATAATCACAGGCCGTGTTTTCTTTTGGGTTTTATCTATTCTCCAAATTTAAAGGAATTGTATAACTTGCTTCTCCGTATGCAACCATAAACAACACAGCCGCTGAAACCCACACTGACAGATGCCTGTTGAAGCCCGATAATGGCGGCTTGTTTTTGAATTAATGCCGAACAGAAGAGCAGCAGAGAGTGGCCTGAGGGACGGTCCGAGGAGAGGCTTCACAACAACACTCTTTCAGTGTCAGCAGAGAGCGCGCCTGTTTGAGTGTGTCTGTCTCACAAGGGTCTGGAACACAACACGATGCACAAGATATGGGATAACTATTTTAAATATTGCAATAACAAAGTCAAAAACATTTAAGTAACTACAATTGACTTGAAAATATAAAATAATACAAAGGCTCTGGACTAACTTCCACTTGTGAAATCAGGAGCTAAATCAATATTAGAGACTGAACCCGGACTAGAACAGGTCTAAACTAGGACTAAATGTAGGCATGAACCAGGTTTAACCCATGACTTTTTTATTTAGAAGCACCACTGTTGAGGATTTTGAGGCAATCACACAGACGAGTCAGTACTATAGACATAACGATATTTAAGTCAAATTCAGGCCTTTTTAAGCAATATCCATGTCTAATGGCATATTTATACAAATAGACCAAAAATGTAAATATAATAATAATCAGAAATGATCAGGCTCACTTGAAAAAAGTGTTGATAAGGCACTTTCAGGGTCTACTGACATACAGTAGTTAAACCAACATACTGAAACGGACTGGTCTACATTTTGGACTAAAAAAAGCCCTTTAACTAAAATCCAAACTGTAAAAAAGCACAAAAAGAGTACAAAATTCAAACCATTTTTAAATGTTTGAAGAACTCATAAACAGATTTAGCCCAAAGACACAGCACAATGAACACAGATGACTTAGTTTCCAGCTCAGATCACAAGACCACAGTTTGAAAATACAACTATTTTGGTCCATATAATGCTTTTCTGCACAAACGGATCGATCTAAAATCAACAAAGTATGTCAACTAATCCTTCAAATAAATCCTGTCCTTACCTTCATAGAGTCACACTGACAATGACTCTTCACTACGACCGGCTCAGGCTGCACACATCCAGCCTCCTTTGTAAAGGCTCTTCCCTTCAGAGCTGAGCAGCCGGCCTCTGTCTGCTCTCCCTCCTCCTCCTTCTTTTTCCTCTCGCGCATGTCCACCCCAGCCCGTATCCTCCTCCCCACCAACACAACCAACACAACCAACACAACCAACAGCAGCAGCAGCAGCCTTTTTCTCTGCCCATTAGGGTTTGCTGTATTAAAGGTGCGCTGTGTATAATTGGTCCAAACGGCAATCAAAGCCTAAAAAATACATTTCCTGACTGAAATGATTGAATTTATTTTGAAAATACCACTTTAAAAACAAAAATAAGTGGATATAATTCAATCAGCAATACAATAATAAATAAAAAGAGAGTAGTAATTTATATTTAAAAGTACAGCACACTGAGCAGCTCCAGAGTCGAACACGGAAACAGAAAAACATAAAGAGCAGTGTTTAGAGACAAACTCACACACATATTTTGGGTCAAGCTGCCTCTGGCTTCTGTTTGTCGTTATTCTGCTCTGTTCATGTCGTAAGATGTTTAGAAGAACAAGCTCAGTCTGAAGTAGTTTATGATGTGTTCAAGTGCCTTTGGACAGCACAGTTGACGAGTAATGTGTTGTTCCTTCTTTGCTGTGTTCATGTGTTTTTAACTCGTAAAACTGATCTGTAATTTAATGGCTTGAATGCTGATAAATACTAAGGACACATAAATGCAGCATTAACCTGAGCTGTGAGAAGTTGAGAAGAGCTGCAGGTAAACGTACCAAAAGTAATTTAATTTACTTTATAAATGTCCAAGGCCTTCTTACTAAATTCTGTTTTGTTGGTTTCCGGTCTGGGCAGCTGTACAGACCAAAATAGGAAGTACTTCCACAAACGCAAGGAGTATTATTTTGGGACAATTAAACAAAATGGGAATTGTTGAAAAAAAATTTGACAAAATGCTCCTTGCCTCGGCTCGACACTGGCCCGAGCCGCAGACACAGCGGAGTTTAGTAACCATTCACTTGACTTCTTTTCCCACCCGCTGCCTGTTTGGGATAACAAGGCCCCTCTGCTCAGATCCCACCATTTCCTCAGGCTCCATCCTGACCTGCTCTACACTCTCACACTCTCATGCTCTACTTTGGTTCTAAAAAAACTCTACACAACAACCCACAAGTGCCTCCAGGGCCTATTTCTACAACCATGAAACTGATGAAAAAAGCCTCAAGCAAGATGTAAAACACTGCAGTAACTGGAAAACATGCAAGATTAAGACGGATTAGTACAAAGAAAAGAATTTGAGTATTTTAGAAGCATTATCTGCATTGACGTTCTTAAAATTGTTCTGGGTTGTGGTAATGCAATTTAAAACATTTGGAAATCCCATCATCACATTATATAGTGTATATAGTATCATGAAAAGAAAAACAGAAATTGAAACTGATTGACACTGTTATTACATTTTATTGATATGTTAAGTAATAAGTTAAGTAATCCAAAATGTCTTTTCTTTCTTGCTCATAGACCTGTAAGAATTCAATGGAACAGCTTTGTTTGACTCCAGCTCCTAAATGTCTGTGTGTTTGTGTCGGAGCAGCCCCGGGGGTCTCTGCTCTTTTACTTCTGCAGAGCGTGCATCGCCTCCTCGTCGGGTCGATATCTGAGGCAGGTGCTAAAACTCCATCCCATGGTGCTTGTGGGGTTTGAGATGAGTGTGGACCCTGCAGGCTCAGTGCAGAGGGTTTGTAGTGTGTACAGTACTGTTGTCTTCAGTCTGGTGTCTGTGGGTGTGTCCATGTGTTGTCTGTTTGCAGAGTTCACAGCTCGAGGCGGACCACTCCAGAGAGCGCAGTCTGTTTATTGAGCTTTTTACACTCTGCCTCAAGACAATACTGCTTCTCTGCTGTTCCTCTTTCTCCCTCTCACTGGGCCTATTGTTGTTCTCCGAAAATCCTGAATTTCTAATGTAAACAATCACAGAAATAATGCACTAGACTTTTAAACAAGTCAGTTTTGTTTATGAGTAAGATTTGAGTAAACAATGTGAGTTTGGTTCAGCACCGACGCATCTAAACCTTACTGCAGTAACTGTAATAAAATTATATTTCCAGTGGACCAATCAAAGTCTAACTATTACACTTGGACAAGCAACATTACCAGCGAGATCTCACAAAAGCAGAGGCAGTTCTTGTGTTTAATCGAGTCAATATTTCACTGATTAGCTTCATTTGGACTAAAATATAAAACTCGTTTGTGTGACCAGACATCCTGCTTTGTGTGGGACTGCGCAGCATTTTCGATAGGAACATAACAGATCGCAACTGATCCGTGATCTGTGCAACTCACGTCCCACGGCTCGGCACACACAATTAATCTTTATTATACTTTATAATTTACATTTTTTAACAATTGCAGAGAGAAAGAGTCTAGCAGTCATGTGTTCACGCGACAGCCAAAGTGGCTCATGGAGGAGTGGAAGAACTCGAAAAGCCTCTTACAGACATGTATGACAAGTTCTAGCTATTGTTTGGAGAAAGAAAGTAACGGCAGCCGTGCGTAGAAAATGAAGTGTGCATTTACGTTGCATTGGACAGTAGCACATTCGATGCATTCAATTGAAAATGTCACTTATTTTTATTAATAAACTGCTACATATGCTTGTCCAGTATCTCTCTGAGTTGTTTTCAAGAAACATAATCTTGTTCATTATGTCTCTGGCTATAAGTTTTTCTGCTTTTTTTTATTTGCTGATCCGAAAAATTATCCTATCCATGACTCAAAAACTGTAATGTGAACCGTATGTTTTGTAAATCGTTGCGCCACTAATTTTCAACATAAATCACGCGTCCTGCATTTTGATTGGCCAAATTTATTTAAGGAAAAATACGACTCTGCCTTGTGTCCAGTAGTAACAAAGTGGCTGCTAATCAATCATCAGGAGTGTGCAGTTTGATTGACAGCAGCTTAGCCCATGATGCAAAGCTGCAAATAACTAAATCAAATTTCTTTTCTAACTGAACAAAACACAAAAAAGACACAGGAAATTGTCCTTTCCTGTGTCCATTCGTCTAATAATAATAATATGTCGTATAACACAGCTCAGTAAGGTGCCTGCATGCTCCCGCTCTGTCAGGCGTCTTGTCCCACACTTGTAATGATCTGGTCACCCTAAACCTAACCTGAGTTCTAATCTGAACACAACCCTCATTCACCAGTTAATCAGACCATTTCAACTATAACGGGTAAGATTTCCTCACTGTTGTTGCCAAAGAAGGAAGTCCTCTGAGCTCACATTAAAAACACAAAAAAAGGAATCCACAGGAAGCTGCACGAGTGCCACTCAGCCATAGAGAGGCCTGTCAAACCCATAACCCCAGACTTAGCCTTTTCCACACGGTTCGCTCATTTATGACGACCGAGCGTCTCTGTGAGGAGGCGTCCACTCAATAAGAGACATTTCCTGTCGCTTCTTTTTTCGCCGAACTCTCTCTCAGTGTGAAGTGGGCTCTCTATTTCAGACTCTCTCAAAAGGAAGTGTCACAGTTGGCTGTTCGTACTGGAATATCTTTACACTGCTATGGCAATTTAGTGTCTCATTGGACAAATGAAGCTGCAAGTATTAGTATTATACTGGGTAAAAGCTGACAGCATTGTAAAAAACTCAAAGCTTATTTCAAGGGTAATAACAGAGACTGAAAATGGTTACTGGATTTTATCTGTCTCAAACTAAATCTTAGAAACAATGTACAGTGTTTTCTTCTGGAAACTGAATGTATCTAAGGGGGGTTTGTTTTGTATGAGACTTTTATGACAGTATAGCCATAGTATAGACAGTGTCCTAAAAGTTATTATTTCTAAAACAAGTCTGAAAGATTTGTGCATTTTTTTAGTAATTGGAGATTAATGAATATTTTTAATAAGTTTCTGGTGGGTTTAAAGTCTTTTATGTATTTTCTCAAAGACATGCTCCCTGTTGTCATAACGACGGTGAAAAAAGCATCAGTGCAAGTCTTCTGGTGCAGTTTTATAAAGTGTAACGTAAAACCTTGGTGTGGATCTTCTGGTGGGACAAAGGCCCAAAACAAATCTCCTAAAATGGAATACATTAAGGGTTCTTTTACATCTACACTGTTTGGTCCAGACTTTCTGACTTTTCAAAACCAAACAGCTGCTCTTTGGTCTCTGTCCGAACCAGACTAAACAAAGGTTCCCGTTCGTAGTTCCAGTTTTGAAGCAACTTTTGAAACACATAAAACACGGCCGAATAACATGAAGAGATGAACAGAGGGAAACGAGGAAAACATATCATAAAACACATAGCTTGTATAGTTTTGTATGGCTTCATTTTTCTTGCTGCTCTACGACAGAAGCCTCCTGTGAAACCGACCGTTAAAGAGTTTATATTGATTTAAATCTTAAGTCTTAAACAGTTCATTTAAAGTTTCATCTGTTTGTATTCACTCTATATTAATAATAACATGTCTTTAAAGGCCCTGCTCCAGTCGGATTATTGTTTTTCTCTGATTCAACTGTAAAACGAGCCTCTGCAGTTAAAGCCGTACAGGAGACACGCCCCCCGCCCCTCGTTGTCATGACGACAGTGAGCACAGCGTCAGGGAAAGTGCGATAGTCCACTTTTAAAAACTGTTCGAGAGAAACCTGAAGTTTCTGCAACTAACAAACGCTGTGTGAGTTCTTGAAAAGGAAAAGCTCCTCATTATTTCTCACACTGACGCAGGTTAACACTGTGCTCTCAGTCCCACTCAGCAGTATGGATACTCTGGAGTGTATACAGTCTGGAGCGAATGGAAAAATAGGAGCCTGTGAATCAGAGCCGAGTAGATGCATATAACACCTGCCTACAGCCCACTGTGAACCTGTGCATTTGCATTCAGTCAGACTTTCCAGATGACCACTTCACGTAGGTTGGAAAGGTCTTTATTCATTTCCATGAGCATACTGGACATGCTCTGTCTCTATCACCTGACCCATCAAGGACTATTATGGGATATCTGGGACTTCGGAAACAATTACAGCCAAATGATCGCATTTACCTGCGCAGCAGGATCCAGGTGAAGGGCGTAGTTTCCACCATTATTCAGCCGCTGACAGATTTATACACTGTGCACCACTGTGCTTGTGTCGGCCAGGAAAAAACTGCACGTACCCATCCCACATCAACAAGGCTCTGAAATTTGTGATTCGCTGAGCTTACTCGGGGTTTTGCTCACACCACATTTATGCAAATGACCCGCATATAAGTATATTCAGACTTTAAACCCACGTACAGAGCTACTTTAGCTCATGGAGGTGAATAAAAAGGTAAAAAAATCTCTTCCAAGGCAATTACACAGACATATAGACACAAAGCAGGTCATTTAGTAACATGGCAAACTCTGCTTCCTTTCTAAAACACCCAAATGTTTCAGATAAAGTACAAACACAGCTTCTTGTCCAACTATTGTGTCCTAGACTTTGGAGTATGCATGCTGATGGAGCATCACTTTACAATAATGACAGGAAACGCTGTACTAATGGCAGCTTTTACAACCACGAGCCAGCTCCATTAAGTAAAAGTAATAGTACAAAGTGCTCACTGTACCTGAGCACAGGAAACTTACAGACACTACTTAGAGCAGAGTAGACCATCATTCAAAAAACATACCTAATATTGTGCTTTTTTTTTGAGCAACTGAAGAGCACAATATTAGGCGTTAATCATTGTGATAATAATATAGCCTGAAATATCTGAACCCCACTGGCATTGTAAAAGTGAATTCCTACTGGTGACCTTTACATTTGGTTGCACATTCCCAATTTAATTATTAAAGTAACTCAAACTGTGGTGTTCAAATAAATAAAGTCCTGGTTGTTTTTTTTTTACATTAAGGGCCTTTTCTCTCCTGAAAGTCTGCACCAAAGTCCACATTAAAACTTAAATTGTTACGCAGTATTTGTTAGGTTTTGAAACTTTTGGTTAACAATATCTTTTTTCTCCATTTACCTCCGTTCTCTCTTCTTCATGTGTTTAATTGTCTTTGTCTTCATGGTGTAATTGATTGAACAAACTTTCACAAACAAACCTGACCATTGTTCAGTTTGGTCCGGATCAAGGCCAAATCTGTTTGGTCTGAACCACGTCCTGGAGTTTTCACACCTGAACATTTGGAACAAACCAAACAGTGCAGCTCTAAAAGTCCTTTTAGACTTGATTATTCCTAGTCTAGTCCTATTTCAATGAGTGGACGATAGTCTAGCCTGGAATTTAAAGCAGTATAACGTTTTTCTAACAGACTTATTGAGAGTCAACTACTTTTATTTGATATAAAACGCTTTGCTATCCAGATTAAATACATGTTATTATCCTATTCTTTGCCTGAGTATCTGATTAGAGCTGTCGGAAGTCATTTGATTTAGTCAT
The DNA here is from genome assembly GCA_024349245.1 of Neodontobutis hainanensis. Classification (NCBI taxonomy): domain Eukaryota; kingdom Metazoa; phylum Chordata; class Actinopteri; order Gobiiformes; family Odontobutidae; genus Neodontobutis; species Neodontobutis hainanensis. The sequence continues at coordinate 16,317,726 of JALDNG010000002.1, read as the reverse complement.
AAATTTATAAATAATAAATGATAAAGTAGTAGTCAATTATTTTATTATTCATTACAAGCTATTCTTTGCATGGTTCATTCACTTTGTCTTCAATACTTTTCTATGACCTCTCCGTGACCTTTCACCAACACCAGAAATCCCTTCATTGGGGCGCCTCCTGGAGGTGTGTGGCTCTTTGTGCTTTTTGAAGCTCACGTTGGGCTTCACTGAGAGGAGGCTGCAGACTGAAGGTAAAGGAAGAGTCCCGAGGACAGACAGAGAGACAAAAGAGTTTGTGATAAAGGGAGAGTACAGATAAAGGAAGGAGGAACCCGGTTTGAGGAGACAATAACGGAGCTAGTGAAGAAGAGGAGCGAGTTGGAAGATAAGGAGATGAAATGGAAGAGGAAGGAGCAGACAGACAAAGAGCCATGAAATATTAAGAGAAAGTAAAGGCGAGGGGGGGCTCTGAACAGACCACCTGCCCTCTCGGCACACACTTCTGAGACACATTAAGCTCTGGTTAAATATTGATCTTCCCTTTTAACAGTGACTGATTCCAGTTTCCTTTTTAAATATCTGTACAGACTTTGAGAGCGCTTGAGAAAAACCTTATCACAAAAGAAATAATAAGAATATTAGTCTGAATCTGTGATCATCCAATTTATACAAAGAGTCTTTCCAAGTACCATACATTCTGCTGGGTTTTACAAAATATATAGAGTGGCCATTTTATTTCCTGTCTCACTTATATTTACCTAAAGGTTTAAAAGACAAATTTTAAAATCTTTAATACAATATGAAGAAGGATGGTAAAAGTAAAGACCATGAGAAGGTTTTAACCTTTTATGAATTTTGCTCAATCAATGAGCGTAAGGCAATTTTATTTATATCGCACAATTCATACACTGGGTAACTCAAAGTGCTTGCTCAAAGCGTAAGTGAGAAATATATCATTTTTAGTTGTTTTTTTTAATATAGCGCTTTTCCACCAAGCTTCTATTCACCAGTGTTACAGCTGGAACACCACTGGAGACAAGGTGGGTTAAATGTCTTGCCCAAGGACACAACGACAGTGTGTGGGGGAGAGCGGGATGTTATGACGTTTTTGGGATGTTTTGAGCGGGAATCGAACCACCCACCTGCCGGTCGAAGGACGGCCGCTCTACCCACTGAGCTACTGCCTCTTCTTATGCGTTTTACATTTACATTTAGTCATTTAGCAGACGCTTTTATCCAAAGCGACTTACAAGTGAGGAAAACAATGGAAGTAATTTCAACAACAAAAGGTAACAAAAAGCATAAGTGCACCAAAAACTAGTCAGTTAAAACCTAGCACAGCATACAAAGCTAAGGATAGGAAAGATTTATTTATTTATTTATTTATTTTAAGAAGGAATTGATAGAAAGGAAGTTAAGAATTTAGTGTTTGTCAGTCAGGTGTTGACAAAAGAGATATGTTTTCAAGCGTTTTTTAAAGATGGCTACAGAATCTGCTGATCTTGTAGCAGCAGGTAGATCATTCCACCAATGTGGAACAGATCCAGAGAAAGTACGTGAGAGGGATTTTTTTCCTTTTTGGGATGGTACAACCAGACGTTGTTCATTTGCAGATCGCAGGGATCTGGTAGGAACATAGGTCTGTGTTAGTGAGTGAAGATATGAGGGGGCGGAGCCAGTGGTGGTCTTGTAGGCCAAGAGCATAGCTTTGAACTTAGTTTTCACTCATAAATACTAACAAAAGTAATTTAGTGAGTAGACAAAATGTCACGGTCGAACACTGAAATAAAAGATGTCAGTGGCTCAGATTGAGAAAGTATAAATGGCAGTGGGCCAACAAAACAAAGAGAGCGTTTCATTAGATTATTAATAAAGACCACTCACTGACTTTATCTGATTGGAAGTTATTATATAATATCTTGAAGGTGCCCTCTGAATGCATTCATTGAAGGGATTACTGGGTGTTACTTTCCTGTCACTGCTAATAAACCCAGCTGATTTACTCAGTAATCATTGAGTTATTAATGAATATGAACGGTGAACACATGAACACAACAAAGCAAGAACACATTCATTACTCAGAAACTGCTCCCTCCAAAGGCATTTGAACACATCATAAACTACTTCAGACTGAGCTTGTTTTTCTAATCTTTTAACAGCATGAACAGAGCAGAATAACGACAAACAGGAGCCAGAGAAAATATGTCTTTGTTTAAAGTCTGTCTCTAAACACTGCTCTTCATGTTTTTCTGTAAAGTGTGTTACTCTGTGTCCAACCTTTAACCTGCAACATTATCCAGGTGCGTTAGTCCCATTTAAAGAAGTTTAAATGACTGCCCCCTTCAGTCGAAATGAGGTGTTAATAGCAGTTTAAAACTCTAGACTCTACTTTAATCTAAGGCTGAGTGTCGTGGAAGAGTTGGGCAAAACTAACAACCTATGTCTTAGAAAAGGACTGCACAATGTTTTAAAGCGAGACAGTACACGCAGTCTCACAAATATCTCTCATCAATCTAACCTACAGAACACTGCCACTTCACAGACACACTTGTTTTCTCCACCCAGACCCACTCATCCCTGCCTCCACCCTCTACCGCTGTCCTGCTGTCTCTCCTTCTTGTGTCCTCTAACTATCTCTTCCTCTTACTCGGTTTCTCTTGGAGTGATATAGAGCAAGCTAATCTAGACGGAGCCAAGTCAAGTGCCAGACCGTCTGCTGGGCCGAGGACTTCCACCGTTCCAGACAGTGACCGTCCGAACCCTGGCAACAACAACAATCAGGAGTTTTATCACCAGACACTCTGCTCTGCATTGGATTTTGATGCTGAGGAAATTATATTATTAGTCAAGAGATGTTAAAAATGATGTATAAAATGTAATATGAATGCAGGTTTAAAAATGACAAAAAAGCAAAGTTAGGCTTTTTTTCTTTATGGAAGAAAGACACTGGTTGCAGCAACATTTCTGCCTGTGTTTGATTAAATAATTAAAAAGTAAAAAAATAAAATAATCAGTTGCAGAAATGTAATAAAGTGGAAACCAATCCTTGATAATAAATCTTCATATTCCCTGGTTTTATTAAATAAATCTTTGCAGTCAAAACAAAAACATGACCGTATCTTTGGAGGAGAACCCCTAACCTTTACCTGAATCAGGTTTTTGTTTTTTTATAACACACATATTAAATAATGAGAGCAGAAGGTCACAGGTTACATCCCAGATACTCTCCTGTTGCTCTGGATTCCTCCCACCGTCCAAAGACATCCATGTTTCGGTAAATTTGTGAAATGCAATTGGTCAAAGCGAATGGTTCTGCCAGTGTTTGAACCTGTCCTGGTACTCGCACTACGCCCTAAGCACTTCCTCCAAGTGTGCATTTAATGAAAGTGAGCGGAGGGTGTTGAGTGCACAAGGGTCCTGTATAAGTAAGAAAAAAGGGCTGTCTTCTGTGTTAAACTGTTGTTCGATTTATCAGAAAGTCAACAACAGTTAACAGTTACAATACAAAGCATGCCCAGTGTCAGGTTTATTTGTTTTTTTCTTTACTGTTTTAGCGTTTAATATGTGTTTGCCATTTGCATTTCGCTGCCTAGAAACAAAAGTCCTGTCCATTTGAAATGTCACAGTAAAAGGGCTTGTGGGCAATATCCTTCAGCACAGTCAGGTCTGATCCACTCTTGCTGGAAGTGTGGATAAAGGGCACAAGTGGAGTGTAGTTGAGAACGTTACCAGAGAATTGGGAACGTGCTTTTGAAGGGCACAAGTGCAGGTATTGGGAAAAGGCTTTTAAATGTTTGGATTAACGTTTTTTAAATCACGTATAGATCAATTAGATTAACCAAAGAGATGGTAATTTCCATTTTTAGGCCTAAAACTAATGCAGTGATAACTATAAGACAATCTGAAACAAGAATAGAACAGTAGGAATGATTTGAAAGCATACTACTCTTGCCCTATTCTATTAGAAACTTGATAACTTGACTATATAAGCCTTGCCCAAATTAGAAGCAAGTAAACATTGTGTTGCTACGTGTGAGAGTTATGAGCCAGTTGAAGGGCTTTTGTGTAAAGTAGGGGCCCCTTTCCCCAATATCTAATATCTGCTGTAAACATATGTGGTCCCTGAACTACACTATATTCCAAATGTACTTTTATCAATGTAGACAGGCCTGCCACAATGCATTGTCATTGAAGAAATAGAAGTGATGCCTTGTTGTTGTGGTGCCAGCTTTTAAAGCCAAAGTAAGCAGGTTGAACAACAACAGTAGCGATGGCCTAGAGCTGTCCACTCAGCAAAAATGTCAGTGAGAGAAATCAAGGCAATGTACTGTAAAGGAAAGGCTGGAGATAAGTGAAGAGACTGCAATCTCAGGCCTGGTTCAAGAAAAAAAAACGCCTAAACATTCATCTGTGATAAGACTAAATCAATCTGCAAGCACACCAGACAAATTAGGTCCCTCTCTGTAGCCCGGACGTTATAGTAGTTTATAATATACATATTTAACAGAGCCATAATTTACATGCTTTATTTCAGTGCTGGTGTTATTTTATTTTTAAACTGAGCAATAAAACATTATAAAGAGAAGAGCTATGATTTCTGTTGGGTTGAAAGGTACATGGGTGAGATAGTCTACCGGCTTGTCGGGTGATGGGAGGGGCCATGGTTTTTTAAAGTTTGCTGAAGCTGGAAAATATGGCTAAGAAATAAAATATATTTTTTTAATTTTCAGAGAATTTATGGTTTTAATTGTGTCTTTTTTACACAAGTAAAGCCTATCCAAGCAGTTTTCTGAAACGGTGAATCATTTTAATGCTAGGATTGGACTGTTTCTGCTGGTTCTGTTCGAGCAGTAAAGTGTGTCACTCATGTACCCTTGTGCAGTCTCGTGATCTCGTAGTCCTCGTCCTGGGACAGAAAAGGTACAGGAGGTTTCGGTCCAGCTGAGGACTGTGTCAGTGAGATAGGCATGATTCTACTGATCTCATGTCTAAGAATAATCAAAAGGATTTTATTATATGTGTATGGTTCTTATGCTCACTATGAATTATACAGAAGTGGCAGAAATGTGCCTTACATTTTTTTTAAAGATTTAAAATAAATAAGTTAAGGTTGCTTTTGAATTAGGCCTTTGTCTCCATAAATTTACAATAATCTAGTCTAATTCTAATCTAGTAATTTTCACACTCATTAAGGTAAAAGAAAAAGTGCACAATTAAATCAAAGCACAAGGCTAATTTAAATGTATCTACAAGTTCACGCTGCATCACACCAGGTTCAAGTACAGGTATTTGTTTAGAGGCTGGCTGAAGTATTGGAGCAACACACGTCAGGACGCTCTACTGATGGGCTTTTAAACACCAGAGAGCAGTGGAAGTCTGAGAGCCGTGGGCTACAAGACAGAACTCCTTCTAAGACTCTACAATCAGTCTGCCGAAGATGAAGTCTGAATCAACTTATTTGGAGAAACTGATCAAATATTTTCTAAAAAAAAGTTGAATTGCATTGAATTTTTGTCAATGTCCTGCCACTCCACTAAGTACTACGAAGGTGCATGCTTATGATAATTTGAAATGAGTCCTTTTCCCATGCGGAATAAGGTTAATGTGTTGTAAATTTGACCTACTCTACTCATAAGTCCTCTCATAAAAAACAAACCATATGTTCATCAATAGGATTTCTATTGTTGGATTTAACATGGCGGGAGGAGCTGGGATCACTCATGCACATGTTTCCAGTCTGTTGCATTGATCTGTTTATTGCCGTCTCGTCAAATAGACTAGTGCACAACAAAAGGCCTGTCCCAGTTTAAAAGCCAACAAGACACAGACCTCGTTTCAATATTCTCTGTGGAGACGGATATTTAATTAGGATGGTTATTCCACATGGGATTCTTCTCACTGCACCCTCTTCCCTGGACGTTCTCACTTCTACCCTCCGACCCAGTTTACCTCTCAGTGAGTCGGAATAGACACATCGGGTTCAGACTTATATAGTTCTCTTTAGTGAGCTTAATTTTTTCCATGACACATTTCGCACATGCCTTGCATAGTTTACTTTGCTGCCAAAAAAAAGTTGCATTATACGCAGTTCCTGCCGGCTATGATTCATTATCCAGAAAAAAAAATAAAAATTCAAGATGATTCTGGTAAATAGGAACAGACTGGCTACATGTGTGCTGTCAGAGAGTGGGTAGAGAACATTAGTTGACTGCTCCATTTATTTGTGGACCCTGACGCCAGGCTGCACAATATGACAGAAACATGCATTATGTTATTGTGGCTCAGTGGTAGAGCAGTCATCTTATAACCTGGGAAGTTGATGGTTCAATTCCCGGCCTCCCCACTGTTCAAAAAAACAGTTGACACTGTTCCAGCTGTAACACTGGTGAAGGGAAGCTTAATGTTAGTTGCTTTGGATAAAAGTAAATGTAAATAACAATATGTTGCTTTATTATTTAGTGAGTAAAATGATCTCCTTGCACCATTCGAGGGTTTTCACCGACCATATGAAAAAGTATTTGATATGTTGAGCACTGCAGACCTATGTAAAGACATGTTGTACTTAAAGTACAAATGATTCAAAAGCATATTAGGTAACGTATTACAGAAATATGACTTGATAGAAAGGCTATATCTTTTTAGCATTCTTCTTCCATCTGCTAACAACATCCTTCAAACTCTGACTGTTAAACACACGTGACCTGTTATTTTACTGATTTTAACTTGCATACGCTCAAACAAATCAGTAGAAAACAGGCCTGCTTTTGTTACTGCTGCATATCTGTTTCATGACGTCACTTGTGGAAGGGTCTGTAGGTTTTTTACCATTTATACAGGTGGCTCTCACAAGACTTTCCCACTGCACAGCTTATGTAATGTATAACCATCATGTGACTTCTGCTCTGTGGGTCTAACCTTTGATTTGGTAAATGGTCTGGTTCATGAGCACAGACTCAGCAGACGCACTCAGCTGCCGTCAGCACCCGCAGAGCACAGCGCTAAGGCTCGGGGCAGGAATGCACACAGCTGCAGGACTTCTTTGTGTGCTGCTTGCATCTCCAGCACTGACAGTGTCCTAACTTTAATGAGGTCCTGCCCAATCTTTTTTAAACATGTGACATAGATACTTTGATCACTTTAATTAAACATTTTACATCCAGTGTTCTGTTAAATATCTTTTAAAAGTGGTGTGTTTTGTTGTACCTCAGTGACTGGCAGAGTGCATGCCATATATTTGGGAGACCTGGGTTCTATTCCTGCTCAGGTCATTACCCTCTCTCTCCCTGTTTCCTGTCTGTCTACACAGACTGTCAAAAAAAAAAGCAAAATACCCCAAAAAATCTGGTGGTAAAAGTGCAGATTGCAACTGCACACCTCACACTCCTCTATTTTTGTGCATTTGAGCATCTACGGTAGCCCTGGAGGGACATGATGTTCTGTATACACAAACCCAGTGGAAATAAGTCTGATAAAATTTCACTTTGAAGCAAGCCGAATGTACTAATCACTTACCAATCATGCAATAATGTGTGACAGTAGAAACAAGACAGAGCTTCTCATTTAGTAGTTTGTCCTCTGTGGGCACCCGTAGCAACAGTTCAGAGACAAGACAAGACAAGACATGACAAGACATACAGAGAGATAATGGAAATTCATCTGGATTCTATAGAACTTAAATTTCTTTTGTAAGTACATTGAAAAAAATACATAAAAAGTGATCATTGATTAAAAAGACTTTCCCATCCAATCATCTGAACGCTGCAAGTTGCTCTGATTAACTGAAACTTGGTCCTATAAAGTACATACTGCCTACAAATGCAGTAAAATTAAAAGCATGGCATAACGTATATTTGCTGGAAGAAAAAGTTAAGCCTAGAAATTAAATCTGCTCTGTGGAAACCCATGTCTATATTTATTCCTCTGACAGTGCCCTTAGGCGAATCAAGCGCTCAAAGTGACCCGTGTGAACTCTGCTGTGTTTATGTGTGATTGAAAGTGAGCGTAGGCGGTCGTTTTATCCTTCATGGATGTGCTTTTATGTGTCACCCCACTCCCCACTCACAGCTCACTTAACTCCCCTCTTGTCCTTAATCATTTGGGAACGCTGCTTCGCCTCGAATGCACAGGAAGAACATCTGTCCGTTAAACGCCTGGCCATATCACGAATAAACATTAAAAAGTGGGACATATAGGAATTAGTGTGATGGTGACATTGCACAATCAGACTGAAAATGTAGGTCAGTAAAGACTTTCTCATGATGTAATGGGATAAAGTATTACGTAAGGAGGAAAATGGAGCGCTCGGATTATCGGTATAGCAACTGTGATGGTCAAGGGATCAATACACGCTGACCACGAAAAAGGGTTATCTAACACAAAGAGTTACATAGAGACTGCAAACATGGACAACTTTTTTTACCTCATGGGTCCTAGAAGGATAAAACAGTATGATGTACAAAAATAAAGACTAAGTTAACTCAAGCCATCTGTCAGGATCCTTTCTGCTTTGTCCACTTTCCTACAAACAGGAAGCACATCCTCTGTCCTGATAGTTTCAGTGTTCACACGGACAGACTAAAGTCGATGTGCATCTAATCTCAGCTGGAAGAGCAGAGGCTGCTGGAAATGGTTACTGTCTACATTTCCTCTGGAGAATGATCACAAATAATTCTTTAGTCAAGTCAATAAAAAATGTATGTAATGAAGGCGGTCTTTTCAATCCAAAACTCCTCAAAAAATATTTTTTATGTGCACTTTTCACAGGTTTAGCTGAGAAAGGATCCAACTGAATTGTGCGAGTACATTTGTGACTTAGGAATGATTTATGCAGCTACACATTACGGGGGGGTCTTTACTCTTGACACAGACGTCTAATTTTACAGAGAGCCTCTCTCATTTACAGTCAGTCTCACGCAGCAGCCGAGGGACTGAGCTCATGAGGTCTGAATGACCCTGTGGCTTTCTCACAACTGTTCCCCCTTTTTTTCACACAATTATTTGCTCAGACCTCACATGAGTTTATTTCTTTGTGCTCCCGCTTTTATCTACCAATATAAGTAAATACCAAAAGAACTAATTCAAGGTTTAGCTTTCCTGATCACCAAAGCCAACTATTTACTAACTTAGGAAACAGTGCTTTTGTGAGTTGCTCGGTGAAGCATTTAGCTTGTGTTCAATGTGTGTGCTGAAGTGTGTGAGTGAGCGTTAATCTGGACAAGAAGCTCTTTATAATGTGTGAGCTGCCACTTACAAAGACTTTAGACATTTTGCAGAGGATGTGATTGGATTGTAGATCATAGTCCAATGGTGACAAGGTCATAGCGTGCCAGCTGGGTAAATAGTAATTAAACGGGGAGTATGACATTTTTTTGAAGCTTTTGTTAAAAGGAACCATTTAATCACCTAATAGCATATTGTAATAAGAATTATCTGTGCATCTGTAAAACCTTAAGACGTCATCTAGGCTTTAATATCAAGGATTTCAATAGAATTTTCAGTCCTAAACAGGCGTTTGTTCCAATCACAGCTTGTTTTGTGATAAAATAAAAAAAGGCCCCCGTTGTTTGACACAGCTCTCAATAAGGACGTAATGGCAACCAATAAAACAAAGAAAATCAGTGCGCAATGTCTTTTTATACAGCGCAAAAAGGGAAAAGAACTGCTTTGGCTCTGGAGCCTTGTGTTTGACATGATTAAGCCTCTCTACAGCAAAGGCTTATTTTCTACTTTTAGATAAATCACCACATGAAATAATAATAAACTATATCATCACTGACGAAGGCTACATGTGTTGGAAAGGCTCTAGCATAGATTTAATGCAGTGGAAGTCTTAATATTCGACAGTTAACAGTAAAAGAGTTCTATAAACAGAGTGAAAATGGCTTTCAGACCTTGTTCCCACCACATATGGGCCCCTCGAATCCGACAGATGAGAGCCTCCTTCATAATTAGGGTGTTTGCATACAGTATTTGTAATTGCAAACACACGTAACACAGCTGGCATGATACTTTGATGCCATGATACACTTTTTTTTTTTTTTTACGTCAGTAGGTCAAATAAAAAGTGTTTGTGAGATTTTATTGATAGGGTTTATACATCTTTTCCAAAACCCGATTTATTTCAAACATATTTAAACAAGATTAATTGGTTCCAAGCCCACAGTGAGTGCAGTGAACAATAATTAAGTCATTTTTACATATTTAAACAAGGAATCTGAGCTCAGATGCACTCGTATCAGATGCATTCATTTTCAAACCTTTCCAAAGACCTGGTGGAACAAGGCAGTCTCTGAATTCTAAGAACTTAAATACTAAAGAAATTGTGGGAATATTGAGCGTGCTTAGATAAAAATTGAAAGAGCGATAGCAGGTGCAAATGTGGGACATGTAGCTTTATGTATATGAAGGTTTAGTGAGGGTCGGAGGTGAGGAAAAAGAGTTTAGAGAAGGAGCAGCGTAAATGCAACTTGGAACATGCTTTTCTTCAACACAGGCAATGCTTTTACAACAAAGAGCCAAAGGACAGTTTCAAATCAGGATTTGACCAGTAATTGGGTTGTGATGACACTAATAATTATACAGTGGTTTGTGGGCAAACACCTGTATAATTAGCTGTATTAATGATACACACAGCACAAAAGCATTGTGCTGTGCAGGTAATAATGTGACCAATATTTATATTCATATATACAGCAGACCCCAGACCAGTCCCTGGATCAGCAGCACCAAATGAATACTCAAATAATACGCCCATTCTGCTCATTCTTTACTACAAAAGATTCATGACGTGGGCCAGACTGTGAAAATCCAAACTGAGAGACAATATAAAAAGTGTTGGCAGGTCAGGTGTGGCTATATTTGTGTGACTGGGTTTGAATTTGCTGTTTATGTTATATTTTTTACAAAGACTCTTTTTAAACAATATTCTACATCTTCTTTGCACAAACAGCAGCAGTCATTCCAACTCAAATACTCTGCATGTACCTTTCCAACGTGCTACATTTTGTCAATTTTTTTCTGCCATTTATTTTACAATCTCTGGTCAAATTGGGCCATTTTTTTAATATTTGTTAAGGCACAAGTGAAAAATTTGCATTCATGCTTAGTTAGTTGCTTAGTTAATGAATTTTTTTTGCACATACTCTCCAGTTTATAAACACAAAAAGTGAATCATACTCAAGTACATTGTAATGCCATTGTAAATTAAAGACTTAAGGTTTGAAGGTAGTGTTTTTGAGCTATAAATGTGTAAATGTAGGCAGTGTAAAAATGCATAACTTGCGGAAGAGTCTGATTGTACGTATCCTCTGGGAGCAGCAGTCATTTATCACCTCATAAACTCCCTTTAGTGTGCCCTGGGGAGCATTTCTGCTGATGACTGAAGGAACAAAAAAAAAGGCTACTCCAAAGGCCAGTAGTACCCCCCTTTCCTGCCTTAATCACCCTTATCCTCCCTGAGAGCCCCTCCATACCCCTCCCCAGGCCTGGCACACTGCTCTCGTTGTGGTATCCAGCCAAACACCACCGCACCATTTTTGCGGTTGCCGTGCAGATTGCAGCTTTCCCATCGAGGGGCTCCAGCTTTCAGTGAGGCTTCAATGCCAGCAGCTTGTCGTTATGTTTTATGGCCAGTTTAGTAAAAAAAAAATTGCGTTGAATATAAAGCTGTATTGAGTCCCTTGTGGCTTTATTTTCTGGTTGAAGGTCAGTTGGCAGACAGAGGCTGTTATGAGGGCAGCCCTTCTGCAGAGGTCAGTTTTATGCACAAAGAGGTCCCACTGTGACCATTATGCCTTCCCCTTGAGTCATGAAAAAAAAACTGAAAAACTGACAGGAAGTAACTCAGAACAACGATCAATGTAGCAGCTAGCCACTGTTGCCCCCTGTGTTGTTGGAGGACACTAAAGCGCTCCTTTTTTATTGAACTAAATAAAGGCTGAGTAGTTTTACTGTATGACTTTCTTCTGTGGGCTCTTGTCTCATGAGCTGTGAGCAGCAGGCTTTAATACAGAGCTGAGAACATGACCAGTCCAAAGGATGGACACTGCAGTATGTCCCCATTATGAGAAAAGGAAGTGGTGCTACCCCTTGAGGTGTCAGCAATCCCCCAGAAGATAGTCAGAGCAGAGCAAGAATAACAATAAGGATGTTATTTGGGACTAAAAACAGAAGATAACCCACACCCACACATGTGTAAAGATTTAGGCAAGTGTGTTTATAAGAAACAAACTATAAACTAGGATTATTTTTATTACAAAATGCAAAATGTAAGAACACAAGACAATTCTAAATCAAATCAGTATTTGGTCTGACTTTGCCTTAAAACAGCAACAGTTCTTGTTCCTCTGGATCTGGGCAGGTTCTGTTCAAACATTTGGACTAAACCAGACCATCAGATCTCAGAAGGACTTTAGGTTAAACCAGATGTGATCCCAGACAGAACCAGGCCAGACTCCATGATGTTGGATCAGAGTCACAGCATCACGTCAGAGGATTTCTTGTTCTGGGATTAAAATTTTTATCTGTTGTAATTGTATTTTGTTGACAGCAATCTTACTTAACTGCATTTCTGCCTAAAACTTGAGAAACAATCTGAAACAAAGAGTGATTGTTTCATACAGACAAGGCCATATTATGATTGTTGTTATATATTATCTCAGAGTGTGCCTCATTCATTTCTTCTCCAACACTTAATGACAGGGGCCTACCCCGGCTGCTTTGGGCCTGAGATGGTGTTCACCCTGGACAATGGCCGGTTAGTCGCAGGCAGCTTTTCGTGCAGTATATACTATGTGTATGTAGCACAACAAGTGGCTAATATGAGAATACACTGATTGTGTAATGATTGCAGTGCACTAACTGGAAATGATGTAAACAGAATTGACATATAAAGTAAGTTTACTGAACTCACATCGACTGGTCAAATTGGCCGCACTTACATTTCTGTTTGGTCATCACAATTCTAACTGTAACCATCAGTGATGCAGATAATGTAATGTAAAAAATAAATAAAAATAAACTGAAAATGTTTCATCCTGCAGCAATGGCTGGTTCGTCTATAGAAATTAGTTTTGAGACTCTAGCTGAAGCAGTGGAGGATACAATACAGAACAACATGGACCATTCCCTGCACTTGGCCTTTGAACAACAGAGAGCAGCCAATGGACATCTGAGATCAGTGAGCTGCAGGACGGAACGCCTGAAAGACCCTTGTATTTCCCCTTGGAAAGTTATAATAAAGTCACTTGATTGTTTATTACAGCTAAGACAGCAATATTATTGAAATTCAAGCAGTTTTTTGCAACATGGATAATGCTATGGTTGATGATACAGCAATGACAATAAATTTGAGATATTAACTCAGTGTTTATAGTGTTGATTTAACTATGTATCCTATACTATAATATATATTATACTATGTAATCCACAAGGATGCATGTACTGTGCACTAACTGTAAAGGAGCATAAAATTATCCTTTGGCTACTTTCTAAAAAGTATGTAAATGGGGTAAAACGTTATAGTATTACAACCATAATTTGAGTATCCACCAGCTTGTATTTTTCCTTTATTACCAATTGCCAGTATTACAGGACTGTTCTGTTGGCAGTAAACGTGGAAAGAGGACAGCAGACTCAATGTTTACTCCCATTATTAATGTGTAAACTGAGTATGAGTAGTGTCTGTCCTCTGGGGTTTATACACAATATACATGCACCTATACATGTACATTTATTCATTTAGCTGCCTTACATTGAGCTTCTAATTACCAGTGTTACAAAGGTGGGTTTAAGTGTCTTGCCCAAGAACACAACGACAGTATGAACTGAGGGGAGAGCGGGAATCGAACCACCTACCTTCCGGTTGAAGGACGACCGCTCTACCACTGAGCCACTGCGCTCCTATTCTGTATTCTTAACCGTACCTTCTCTGATCCCTCACTACAACATACAGCACAGCAGCTGGTGGTAGAATTTCACCACCTACACTCAATGTGTCTGCCAAATCACGTTTATTCTCTCCCACTCACTTCCACACTCGCATTCGGACACAGACATACTATCAGAAGTGTGTCTGTATCTGTACAGACGTCTTAAGACCACAGCTTCATTACACAATCAAAGGAGGCAATAACTACTGTCTGTTTAAGAATACGACCTTGTTATATACCAGATCAGTAGACAAAGCTGTTAGTCTCACTCCTAAATACTGCCTCTGTCCTGAGGAGCAGAGTGAGCTGTTTAGCCCAGTCAGCAGTGAGGCTGCTGTCCCGTATTCCTCCCAAGGTGACTTCTCCGCTCTGTTGTTGGCAGGCAGAGTCATAGACTCTCTCTAGACCCTCTCTGCGTCTGCCACGTAACTATTATCTAAGAAGAAGCTATTAGGTCATTTGGCTTCTTACCTTTTTTTCCTCAGAGCTGTCAAGACGTATTTAGTTTAAACTCTGTTTCCACCTGCACTTATTTCCATAGGACTCAAATGGAGGCATTCATTTAAATTCTTGTGATGACGTTGGCCTTGTCTGGAGACTAATTTGAGACATTATTATTACATTATTATAGACATTATTGCCAACAAGGGAACATCTGACCTACTCCTGTCATTGCAGGTGCACACAAACACCTCCTACAAAGGCTACACTATTCAGCGTTGTTTTGAGTCTGCAGGCGAGTGACCACGAGTGGGTCACTGTCCTGTGTCTACACTAAGTCATCTATTTTAGTCTGGATTAATGCTCTTCATGGGAGTAGGTGTGTGTCTCTCGCTCCGTGTTAATTGACTAAGAGGATTGAACCGGCTGCTGCTGCGACGTTAAGCTGGACCTGGAGGCTCCACTACACCCTGTAATAAACATAAACAGAGCCAGGCCGACACACCCACTTTGAATTTAATCTTGTCACTAACCAGTGCAGGAACCCATACAGCGCCTAGAGCCTGGAAACCCTCACATTAACCACTCACCCTGTAGTTAGTGGTTTAACTTTTACTTTTCATCATTATATGAGAACCCTTCCAAATACTTAATGATACATTTTTGTTAATTATTTTGTATTAGAGAATGGCAAATGTTATAATTTTCTAATAACTACACAAACATCTATAAGAAGCTGAGGATGGCCAAAAGCACTTAATGTTAAAACAATAAGAATATGGCCTGAAAATCATTTATATATGAGCCACATATACATCTTAATCAGACAGGGAAGTGCTCTTAAGTCTTGTTTACATGCTTCTGGCGCCATACAGGCTTCCATTACCGAAAGGGGTCCC
This sequence comes from Neodontobutis hainanensis, assembly GCA_024349245.1. Lineage (NCBI taxonomy): Eukaryota > Metazoa > Chordata > Actinopteri > Gobiiformes > Odontobutidae > Neodontobutis > Neodontobutis hainanensis. Next base: position 16,302,479 of record JALDNG010000002.1, on the reverse strand, counting down.
CAAAAGCATGCTGTAGCCCTTTGGGGATGCCTCAGCCTGGGGTGGGAGGGGCTTAATCAAACACTGCAGTCAGCTGATTGGACAATAAATGAAAATAAAGAGATCATTTAATGGTAATGTTTACTGCAGCGGGGTGTGCCTCCAGCTTCTCGCTGCTGCAACAGGATTTATTCTCTTTTTATATAAATTATTAACATTGCATCTAAGTTCCTAAAAGCTCGTTTTATTTCTCAGATAGAGACAGAACTTTTGCAGCACTTTGATGCGACATTGTTTCTGCCGCAGATGTCTCTCTTTGGACCGAGCAGAGTGGAAACACAAGCCTTTTCACGGGTTACCCAAGCCAAACCTTTGTACCCGACTTGTACAGTACCCCACAGGAAACAAAGCTTTAGTCTCTTCAAAGTCTCCCTGTATAACCAAATACTCTATGTACACATGAAACCATCTAATGAGAACACATCACATCAACACTAATCCTAATTTACTGTTACATAGTGTTGCGTTAATTCAAGATCTCTTATGCAATTCATCCAGTATTGTCCAGCTACCCTCAATAAAGTGACCAATCTTTTTTCTTAATGTCGGCAAAGGTGGAGATTCTAGAAGGCCCAAGAAAAGTGACCCTTTCTGTTGGCCCTCCATAAAGGTAAAGTCAACACTGCTCAGAGATTATCCCATTGACACATAATTAATTCACTTTTAATGTTATTACATTGACTTTATATCTAGTTGTGTGGGTAAGTAGTTTAGGAACATGTTTATGTGTTTATACAGTATGAATTGTCCCCATAAATTCTTACATGACAGATCTGTCCCTTCATTTTGAATTGCTTTCATATATTACTCTTAGAAATACTAGGTCTTGAGCCGGTTTACCTCCAAAAACTGTGTACGGACAAAACATTTGTCAATATTACAGTACTGTAATCAAACGGTAGAGATTTTTTAATCAACTTTTATCAGTTTAATTCTGCTTTTTTCAGAAGAAACTAAAAAATAATGATCTTTCTGTAAAAACACAAGCACAAAGTTTTCTCAAATCATTACAGACACAGTCCTACAAGCACACATCCTGAGGCTGCAGCATCCTCACAACACTGTCCTGCCCAGCAACTAAGAGATTACTAAAAGAAGTAACACCGACCAAGCAGTTATCCACGAGCTACAGTGAGCGTTCAAGACATGCTAAAAGTTCGACTCACCCAGAGTAGACTTACCTTTGTGACAGTCATGCAGAATCAGTGTGTGAGGAGCAGGCCGGTGTCCCCTTCAGGCAGTGAGCAAACGCCGCAGGAGTGGCAGAGTGATGATGATGAGGAGGAGCAGAGGAGAGGTGCTGCTGTGCTGAATATGCAGAGAAACAGAGAGAAAGAAAGAGAGAAAGGAGGAGGGGACAGGCAGGTTAGTGTGTCTGCCTTGCTGAGTACGGTGGTGTTCGCTGGCTGCTGCAGTGAAGTAATGGCAGACAGTCAGCGGCGTGCGTTGGTTACTACAGCAGCACTCCTCCTCCCTCCTCTGCACGCACAAACGCACGCTGATGATGCGCCTGTCAGTGTTAGGCTCACAATATGATTAGTGAGAGGTTAATTCAGCTTATTGTAGAGCAGGCAGAGGTGTGTGTGTGTGTGTGTGGGCTGCACGGGACAGGAGAGATCACTGCAGAGAGACAAAAAACACACAGAAGGAGAAGAAAAAGGGAGGGAGTTCAACACTGTGTCGCAGTCTGCTACTGCGTGGACCTTTTACAGCACGTCATCTGGTCGGGGCGTGTGTGTGTGTGTGTGTGTGTGTGTGTGTGTGTGTGTGTGTGTGTGTGTGTGTGTGTGTGTGTGTGTGTGTGTGTGTGGATAAAGGACAAACACGCACTGATTGGAGGAGACAGGAAGGCACAGTTACAAATCATTACATGTGAGAACATTCATTGACCACACTCAAATTATATTCAACTCGATCCAAGACACAGAGACAACTCAACTGTCTTTTCTAATAATCACTGTTTAAGCAACACTATATAACTATATATCAAACACTTGGAATTTTGGACCTGACTTTTTCCTCAGAAGTCTTAAAACATGTATTTATTTATTCTGATTAGTTAGACAACTTCCCTAAATTCCTAAACATAAAGATATAGTATACTGAAAAGTAACAGTTTCATGTGCATTTGCAGCAGTGCAGTTTCAGACTGAATTCTTTAGAAGTGTTAGGATGTTGCTTTAGAAAATGCACACCGTCGCAGGGTTATTTACCATGGAACACCTGATTCTCTCTAACGTCCTGCAGCCACTGCGTGTTCGACGGTTGGGTAACATCCTTCCACCTCATCAAAACTGCACGGCTCAAAGGCCACAGAACGTCTGCTTGTGGGGCTCAGGTGTGTCTGCTGCTCTATGCCCCACACCAAACACCCTGGACCATGTGCCAAAGACTCCCCTCCAGTATGTGTCCAACTGAACTTCAACAGATTCACAGAGATTTCTACAAAGCCCAAGTGCCATTCCAACAGTTTTGGATTCTGTAACTGTAATGAAATACAGTACATGGCTGATAAATTTATTAAAAGAACACAAATGAAAAGGCTTTCTTTTTGTTGATTTCTCTTTAATTTGGTGAAACAGGCAACTCGTTTGAGGTTTGAGTTAACTGTGCATGTCTAATAGAGAGCAAACAGATTCAGCTAAATAGTGATTTTAACTGTACATTTGCAAAAAGTTAAAGTTTAATTTTGAAAAGGCAATGGCACACACTTCCTTAACCCAAGTAACATGTCTGTCATACTAAAGGTCTGAGCAGAGACCCAAGCCAAGATCCCAACTCAGTTGCCATGGTTTAACTAAGACCCTTACACTATAGCCTTCTATTCATGTTCATGAGTCCACGTTTGGACTGATTTTACATTTCTACCTGCTTTTCATGCGGTATCATTAATAAAGTGTGAGTGTTGAGGCTAAACTGCCTGATCAGAGCTATGCAGCTGGAATGTCAGTGTCTCGTTATTGCTTGGTGACCTACATTGTGATTTACTAGTCCTGTATTTCTCATGCTTTATCTCAGGCCCCACTCTTGAGGTTTTCATTCTAAAACTATAGTATTTCCTGTGTGTAGATACTCAGCCAGAGGAAGGATTCTCCAAGTCTCCATGAGAAAAATGTTGGGAATGCACAAAGTCTTGAACAAAATTGAGTGTGTGGTGCGTAATAGCAGTTTGTAAGTCTTAAAAAAAAATAGCCTATTTCTGAGTCAAACACAGCACTGACAAAATTGTTATGAGAAAAAAAAAAACTGGTGTGAAATGTACCTGTCGTGCCAAGGCCTGAGCTCATGAAGTCTTGCATCAGTTTAAATCTTCCAACAGACATTATGGCATTCCTATAAAAAGAAAGAATGGGTGGAGAGGGGATTATTTGTATTTTTAATAGTGTATGATAGATGATAAATAACATTACAACCAACAAAACAGTTCACTAGTCTTAGCTCTGTCGATTTATGAATAGCATTTCTCTCTTTTGTTCAGAAATACAAAGTTTGTATTTAGTCATTTTTTCCTGACCACACCACTAAATATATGGCAAATTATCTAAAGTTCTTCTGCCCTCTTGTGGACATACAGTATTACCGCTATTAATGGAAAATAAAAAATAAAAAGCAGTTTTCACAATTAGCCATACATTTGTTATTACTAACAATGACGGTAAAATTACAAAGTATTAATCTGTCTTGGTACATTGACATTAGCAGCATCAAACAATAAATAAAATATTTTTTGTCTACGTTCAGAAGTGGTTAAATTTAATACCCATGGTCCATAAGTAAACCATTTTACTTATTTTTTTTATAGTTATATGTAAGTTAGCTTAGCATTAGCTTTGATTAAGCATCAAAAAGGCAAGCTAACAAATAATATCGTTGCAAAACCCTTCAGGTTATCACGTAACATATGGTAGGTTAATTGTTTTTTTATTATTATTATTAAAGTTTTTTTCCACATGCAATTTTACTATAACTTAAATAAAACCAAACTCGAAAATGTTGTATCTTTTAAAACAATTATTAATCGCATCTTAATCCTAACTTTTACAACTAGCGTTAGATACATAGCATTCAGAAATTATGGGAATACAGCTGCGCTTTTAAAGTAACTTATTTTGTGTAAAATATATATTGTTATATAATAGTTAATTACCATATGTTTGGGTAAAATAAACGACTGCAGTTTTTTAATTCCACTTAATAGCTTACATGCTTCTTTTATGCTTAGTCGTGCTAACGCTAGCTAAATGTAGTTAGCTAACTGTTAACTATAATAACTTGGCTACCAGAAATGTAATTTTACTTTACGCTAACGTCAACTAAAGACTTTGTTTGCTGAAAACTTTAAAATGTTTGCTAATAAAGCTACGAGTCATATTGTGTCTACTAAAAAAAATAAAAACGTTTGTTTGGTAAGTATGTAATTTGGGCCTGGTCTCCAGGGGGCGCTGTTGCAGATTTTATCGTTGGTTTAACGAACATCCGATTGGTTAATTTAGATTGTTCTTGTTTAATCAGATTTCTTATCCTAGCATTTTAATTTGACTCACTCTGTTTTCTCTGTGGTCAGTACAAAAGGCAGGAGGACACAAGTCACCAAATCTGACACCGACATTTGTTGAAGATATGCACCTAACTCTAGCTCTGCAATAAATGAGCTAAACATTAAAAACATTGTTAAGATTATTCTCATAGGTTTTCATTAACTACCAACTAATTAATGTTAGGGTTAGGAAACCTGTTTTGGGAACTTAAAGCAGCTCCTGAAATCACAGATCTGGTTGGAATGGGGGTTAGTAAAGTAAATAATATTGATTTCTTTATGAATTATTGTTTGTGTTAAGGTATCAAACAATTTTTGCTCTTTTTTCTCCAAATTATGTGCTTTCCAGACATTCAAGTTATTTCTGTTTTGATAATTTTTTGTTGAATTTTTTTTTATATAGCCTTTATATTTTTTTCTAATAGTTTTTACAATGAGAATTATTTACAGAATGAAAAATCAAATATGGAGTGTCTATGCTGTTTGTCCTTTGGTTCCAGAGACATTAGGAGGAAATACAGAGACTGTAGATCTGGTAAGACTAGAGCAGCCAGTGGACGTCTGAGATCAGTGAGCTGCAGGACAGAACGCCACAGGAACACTTTCTTTCCAACTGAAATAAGACTCTATGATCAGTCTGTGGAAGATGAAATCAGAATAAATTTATATGCTTTATTTTTTGTTTTTGTGTTATTAAGAGTCCTAACAAATTAATTTCCCCTTAGGGATTAATAAAGGGATTTTAATTAATTTGAAATGCCAGACTTAATAAGAGGACACTCGTTAACCTACCTATAAGATCTAAACTAGCCGCTCTCTTGTACCACACATCTGTTCTAATATTTGCTTTGTACACATAGACTATCATTAAAGCAAATTTTTGAACAATAGTACTTATTGTGTTTCTGTTTTTCAGCTTGACGTTGCGCTTTGAAGACATGGCCTGAGCTAAAGCTTTTATTCCTTTCTTGCTTCAGTTTTGGTAGGTACTCACAGATTTAAAGTCACTCAAATCTTACACTTGACCAGTCTTCCACCAACACATTAATGCAAATGACAGTTTACTTGCTGCATATATGACAGACATGTAATGTTTTGTCACTTTATATGTGCTTATTTTGACATTTTATAGCGTCATTACCATTTCATGTGCACTTTCTTTTGCACTCATTCTCCTCCGAGGGGCGCTGTGATGCTGCTGTTTGACACAAATTGCAGCTAGATACTCGTTTGTTATACAATGCAGTCATGTATTTACTTTATTTACTTTAAAGGGAAAAAAATAAACAGTTAAAAAGGTATGTGCTCAGAATTTACTGATGGTTCTCACCGTAAAAATAAAGTCAAACCCCAAAATAGCCAAGTTTTGTATTTATAGTAATGAGCAATTCCTTCCATTACGATTCCCTTCTGTCCTATTCCTTTCTACCCCGAATGACCCCCCCTTTTGGATGCTTAAACACCGCATGATTTCCCCCCAGCACAGAAATTGTTCCTCTAGTGGAACATTTAATGCAAGGGGTTTCGAATTTCCCCGGTGCACGACACAGTGTTCCAGCCGACCACACAAACCACTTCCTTAATCTGACGCAAAGTGAAGTGGAAGAAGAAGAGTAGACTCGGCAAATAGGGCAGACATTAAAAGAGACATGGATAAAAGCTGACAATATAGAAAATAGGAAGTACAAGAGCACACAGAAGTCGGAACAATTACCATTTAAAATCAGTCAATCCTCTTCAAATTTCAGTGGAAGTGATGCGTAGCTTAACTGTGAGCAGACAATTCTGACGTTTATTCCCTCAATACACAAACCTATCACTCCTGTATCAAGACTCTTTTACACTATATTGGTTCAAGACTCCTAAATGTCTCTGTTTTCTTCCCCAGAGCTTCTCAATTTTTTTCACCTCACCTCATCATTCTAATTGAGTTGTCTACTTAGAAACTAGGCCATGTCCCTCTCAGTCCTCACTTAACCTTGATTCACGTCAGTGTCAAGAAGTGGCTTCTGACGTTACTGCGGTAAAAGTATGTCTCAACCAATACAGTTGAACCCCACAGTTGATTAATCAGTGTAAAGTTTATATTAAAGGGACTTACAGTAGTTAACTTGAGTTCACGTTGACACATAGAGGTGCATTTGTTACTGTTTTGTGGACATAGCTGTCTCTTTCCCTCTTTTTTCACCACACAGAGTCTGGAAAACAACACTCTCGCATTAAGCCAATGACAGCAACATGTGGGAGCGCTTAGACAGACTTCTGCAATTCAGTCAGACTTGAAATGAATGAAAAGTGCATAAGAGAATATTACACACAAATGTAAATAGTTTTTGTCCAAGTTGCTGGACTGAAATTAAAATGCTCTTTTTTATCCCCTTTAAGATATTGGAGGTTTTCATAAAAGCCAGTAAGGAAATATTTCAGCACAAATGATCTAAACCAGTTTGATAAACAGTTAGCCATTTAATGTTTTATTGGAAAGGTCTCAACTAATCAATGTCAAGGCACTTTTATGTCTATTTGGTTTCCATCTGGTTGAGAAGAACAGATATTTGGTGGCTGGCTGTTTTTCAAATGCAAGTAATACATAACCATTGAAAGTGATAATATACTAGATTTACTGTACATCAAAAGTAATTTATTCCACCTTGTTATGTCCTCATTTACTGAAGACAAATCTAGTGCAAGACAAACAGTCAAGGTCATAGGGTTGTGTTTGGCTTTATTGGTGCCCAAACACACAAAAATAAACACCCAAACAAAGTGGTGGGAGGAAGACTGAACAGTTGTGCCAACTCAAGGCACCAAAAATAACAAAACAGAGCCTAACTGAATAACCACTCTAAGAAATAAAACAAACAAAAGTCCTGGTTTAACTGAGCTAAAGAAGATTTTTACTCAAAACATACAAAGGGGGCAACAACCAATAAACCTAGTGGGACTAAACAGAAATTTGCTACGTGGTGCTAATATGTATAGGGTACTCACTCACCTCCCAACCACAACATAACATTTACACAAACATACTAAACCAATCTAAAAAGAGCACACAAGCGCACACAACTCATTGTGCTTCCTTTTAAATCCTGCTCAAAAAACTGATTGGCTGCTGCAGGTGGTGAATTATCCAATCAGGGTGTGGCAACCAGGTCCAACTCACAGCACCTGAGAGCAGAAAGGGGAGGAGAAAAGACAGGAGCAGAGAGGCACAGACAAATCTCCCCTTCATGTAACACACCTACAATCACCTGATAGCATATTGTAGCAGGAGCTACTAAATAAGACGATTTTAAGTCTACATTAAGTCTTTATTATCAAGGAAGTCAGTTTGTTAAGCAGTAATAATGTAATTTGTGATTTGAAATATTTCTTTTATCTACTTTATTTTCAAACGAAATTATACTTAGGTAAGCACATTTTTATTAATAACTCAACATTATAGATGCACATTAAATCGCAAATGTATCGTTATTGTGTTATTATCAATCGCACATTTGTATCGCAATAACACTATATTCTTCCATTTTAAAGATGTTTACTTTTTTCTGTCAAAATCATCCAAAACTGTCCAAAGCTTTAAATCAAACTGAGGTGCGTCCGAAATGAAAAAGTCCCAGTTTAGACCGGGTTCAGTCCTACATTTAGTCCCAGTTTAGACTTTTTTGATCCTGGTTTAGTCCCAGTTTAGTCCTAAAATAATCTTTGATGTGGCTTTAACCCCTGCTTTGATGAAAGTCACTCTAGACTGTTATATATCTTTTTTTGTTGTAAAAAAGCATTCAAATACTGCAGGCAGTTTATATAACACTTTTTTTTTACAAAATTATGCAGCCCTTCTTAACATAAACATTATAAAAATCATGTACAAAACCTATTTTTTGTTACAGTCTGGAGTCAATAGAAAATGCTCTTTTTTGCTAGTGGCCAGGGGCAGATTTTTGGAGGATTCTTTATTCTTTTGTTTAATCTATAGTGTGAATCTTTCTTAAATTTGTCTCACATGTTATACACAACAATATCCTCGCCAGGTACCCTTCCCCCTGAACCCAACTCCCACCAGGCTCAGTACAACCTGACCAATCATAGTTGTTTATCTAAAATGGGGCAGACTTTATGCACTGATCTGTTTTTCTGATTGGTTGTATTTTCTGTCAAATTGTGTCGGCCCAGACCAATCGTCGGTTCTGATTGGTTCGGTTTGTAAATCCAGTTCCAGGTAGTTTACTCTGTGTCCATTTGTTATGTCCAATTGAAAAAAAAAAACTCAAATAATTCTTTGTATAGAATAAAAAAGAAGTCTGGCCAGGCTTGTGGAAGTACATTTATTTACAGGAAAACGCAAACATATTATAGATGAACAATAACTGGGCCCAATTGTCTGGGTACTTGTTTTTCCGACACGCTATAGAACTGAGTTTATGTGTCTCTTTTGAGGAGCTTACATTCTGTTGATATGACAGTCTAGCGATAACAAGAGTGGCGTGGAAGCCTGTGTGGTCTGCCCTCTTTTTTAGTAAACCATCAGGTCAGATCCAAGCCCAGTGATAAGTCCAACACTCTCTCTTCAATTAGTGCAGCTCCTGTTGTTGCTTACACAGCTTCTTGGTTAGTTTGAAGTTTTCACTCCCAGGCTTAATGCTAACAGGCCGAAGCTTTTCATAAACGCAGAGGAATGCTATTGAACCCTGTCCAGAACTTAAAATCCATTCTAATGTATTGCTGCACTACACTTAAACGTGTTTTGCGATAATTTAAGGTCAAAAAGTCAGTTTTATAAAGATTTTGTTCATCGTGTTTAAACTGATGTTATTCCTGGTGGGCACAGATGAAAGGACTTATGTGTGCTACACCGACTATGGAGCTGCTATATGACTGTCAGCCTTTTGTTTAGTTCTTTGTCTTGTTTATATCCGACAGCATCGGGGCGCTTCGTGCCGGGGATGGGTTGCGTTCCGATCTGTCTTGATTGTCTTTGATCGAGCTGGTAATCAAACTTGGAACATGAGGTCTGATTAGTACCAGGCGCGTTGTTTGTACCACATGAAACAAGCGACACACTGCTGTTCAGACGAAGGCTTTCGTTTTTGACTTTTGAGCTCGTATGACATAAATCAATTTTTAGTCTGGCTGTATATTTCTCTTTATTCATTTTTACTTTGTTCTTTAATTAGAAAACATGGAAGCAAGAACACAGGAAGACACATATCCATGCCTTTTTAGCATAGTCTATTATTTAAGCAGGATTCTGACATTATGATAACCTTAAGGAATACCTTACATTGTGATGGCATCTATTGTGGTCTGGCTTTAGTTTTGAGGTAAATGGAACAAAGGCAAATGTTGTGAATGCTCTGAAATTCACAGATCAGGCAAAACACAACTTTTGCTCCAAAACAGCCCTCACCCGTTATGGACTCCACTAAACCTGGATTTAGTCAGTCAGGTAGAGGTTGTGCCTCCATGGATCAGACCTGTTTGTCCAGCACATCCCACAGATGCGCCAAACTCTCAAACTCAGACCAGGCCACTGACATCCTTCTTGGTCTGGTTAAGTTTATCTTTTCATGTATTATGGCTTGTTTCCTGTTTAATTGTGAAGTCTTTAACGACTGTCTCTCGTAATGGATTTACTTCCTGCTCTTCTGTTTTTCCCGCCTGTTTGACTGCCAACCCTTCCCTAATGTGTTGCACCTGTGTCTTGTTTTCTTTCCTTCCTTTGTGTGTATTTAATCTGTGTTTCCCTTAACATCTTAACTAGATTGTCTTTACCCTTGTGTACCTCTGCCTGTGCTTTTAATCTCTGCGTGGGTTTGACACTGGAGTTTGAACTATGAGTTGGATACCTTTGCCTGATTATTATAAAATACTCCTGAGTTTGGGTCTGCCTTGTGAGTCATTTGCCGGTTGCTTGACAGCCACCTTCTTCCATTGCTCCGTGGGCCAGTTCTAACGCTCATTGTTGGAGCTTATATGTGGCCGCTTTTGATACTGACCACTGCAGACCGGGAAACTTCCCAAGAATTTAGCATTTGAAGATGCTCTGACCCAGTTTCCCCATCACATTTTGGCCATTGTCAAAAGTGCTTAATAAAGTCTTTCTTTTGAGATCTACTAGGACTAAGGCTGCACTACATATATATTGCACATTGATCAATATTATAGTTACAGTCTTCTCTCTGTTACATGTGCCAGAGTTGTCCTATCAGAGTTTGTAATGAAAATGTGGTACACCCAAATAAAAGTGTGTGACAATAGTGACATGTTGAGTCTTTCTAGAGCCCAGTATTTCATAATATAATTGAATTATGTCCAGTTATACTATAACAAAGGGGCATTTATTTATTGCAATTCACATCATTACCACAATATTTAAACAATCTTGCAAATCCAATGCTTTTCATTCAGAGATATTAGACCTTTTTGACCAAACGTTGCTCTAGCTGCTATATTACGTTATGGGAATGAGGATAATCTAGACACATGTGGAAACAGCTGTTGTCGGGGAAAAAAAAAAACCTGGGACAGAGTAAAGCCACATTAAATAGACGTGTGTGTCTGTCTGTGAAGACCAAGAAAAACAGGTTTATCTAAAGCTGGGGGTTTATAGTAACTGTGTGGAACCTCTGGGATGAAGTTTAGAACGTGAAACTGTCTGTTATGGGAAAATGATGTACTCGAAGATGTCAAAGTGGAAAGTTATAGATTGAAGTTGTCTTTGTAACCAGAAGCCTTTTCTTTCAGAATAGACTGTGTGATTGAACAGAAGTTACAACTGTCGAGGGGGTTATATTATTTACCTGTGGACGACAGGAAAAGAGCCTCAGCCTGTCGGGACCCCGCTGCTGGAATAGTGCCCTTGTCTTACAGTAAATCACAGAGCAGTTGGCGTCGGTGAAAAACCTGAAAAGTCTGACTTGGTATTTCCATCTAAACATCTCATTCCTGGACACCAGCTGTTTAGCTGAGTAAAAAAACAGCTAGACCATATAACACTTTTTTTTTTTTTTTTTGTGACTTTGTTCATTATGGTTTTTTGTGGTGTGTCTGGAAATGTGGGAAAGATTAAAGAATTTAACCCCAGCCAGTTTCAAATATCACTAAAGGTGGTGGCACAGTTTGGAAAAAAAAAAATATTATGACTTATATTAATTTTGGCGTTAAAACAAATCTTTGTAATGGTCACATTGGTGTCAGTTCAGTTTGATGAGTCAAGGAATTATGTCCAGAAGTTTGTTTTCTAAGGCATGTGGCGGCAGAGTCACAAATAACAGCTCCTGGATTTATCTCAAACTATATATTTCTGTTTTATGATCGTGATTTTAAGAGCGTAATATATATATATATGTAACTTCTATATGAACTGTTTGACATCTGTTTGTGTTTGTAGCAGTCTCTTGCAGGGACAGCAGGGTTTATTTTAATCACACATATAGACTTTCCAGTGAAAGAACCCATGCATGTAGGAGTGCTTTATGTTCAAGACTACTTGTCTTCTTATAACAAGACTTGTATAATTAAAGTGGTGTTTTATCTGCATTTATTTAAACAGCTGTTGAGAAGCAAAAGATCAGACAGCACTTGTTAAACCTTTGTACCTGTTTAAAATATCACTAGGTGTCAAAAGAGGGCATCTCCTTATGCTCATAGCTTCCTTTTTGCTTATTCTTTGTTCATTTTAAGACTATGAAAGTGGAAACTACACTACATTCAAGTATCCACACAGACTATGTTCATGTTAATCCTCTCTAAAGAGTTTAATTTAAGTACATAGTGAATTAAAATCATTTTGTGCATGCAGACACAGACAAATGTTTTGGATAAAAGTTTAAAACCTGGTACTAAATCAAATGTATAATCTGAAATCAGGAGCGTGTCACTAGCAAACCCAGTTCTGGCAGACTTTGCATCTGCAACATCTGTCTCTTTCTCTGTCTGGTCATGTTTTGTTCAAACAGCTTGTCACTATCATTTGTATCAGCTGTTACTTTTTTTGTTTTTTATACCAAGACAATAAAGTTACCTATTGAGTGTATTGGGATTTTTATTGCAGCCATCTTCATGCCATTCTGACGTCTGTAACATCATGGACCTCGCTCAGACAATCTGGCACAGGAAGTAAGGTGAGTTTCAATATAAGGCACGATAAACACAAATAAAAAAATACATAAAAATTCTTAAGCCAAACAGAGCTCAGGTAAATGACAAGTTGAATTTACGCTTCTTGTTCTGGCAAACTAGTCATAACTTCTACTAAACTGTCTTAATTATTTGGCCTTCCCCAAAAAAACATGTTAACAGGAGGAACTATTTCTCCCAGAGTACATGATTGATTACTCAGTGATTACCACAGTGACGCGCTGTTGTAGCAGTGACCATGGCAGATGCCCAATAAATTCCGTGTCACTTTTCTTGATTTTATGCGTTTTTTTCTTTTCTTTTTCTAATAAACATCCAACTGCAGCGAGAGGAAGCCTGAGCACCTGCAGAGAAGATGCTTACCATGTTTAATTTAACCATGGCTGAGTTACTCCTTTCCTATTCGAGGTCAAAACCTACAAATCTCCCTCGTGCGTGTCCTGACTCTCACTTTAATCTTGCATCTTCAAAGTATAACAAAGACTGGTTGAGAACCCATCTAAGCCTGACACACTCTTTCCGCCAAATGAAATACTTGCTTGAAAAATACAAACAGTTAAAGAAACTCAATCTGTCGTTTTCCCTGCAAGCACACCACCAAGCCCAATGCAAAAATAAACACAGGGTTTAGATTCCAGTTGGAACAGAAGCTGCCAGGGTTTAGAACAACAGACAAATACCATCACATAGACTTTCCCTTGTGCTGCATTCTCCCGAGATGTGTTGTCTTAGGGGTCGCGTTTAAGGTTCCACAGGAGGGACTTAACTCGGTGTTTAAGTGGTCAACCTGTAACATAATTGTCTTAAAGCTCCGTGAAACCTAATAATTACAAGCAGAAGATTGTAGACACTTTGGTTTTCCATTGAGATCCAACAGGGATGTGGGGGGGGTTAGTGTACAGTTTTTTCATCTGTCTCTAAACAGATGTAAATACAAACACAGGGATACAAGAGTGTGTTCATCCATAATGATGACATGACGGAGTCAGATTTTGGTTAGACTGCTGGATCGTGTGACCCTGTGAGGACACATACACACTTTATTTCAGCAGTGAGGGGCCGAGGATTGTGACACTTGGGAATCTTTTATCAAGGTTTAATCTTCATTTGAGTCTTTATCACAGTTTGTTTTTTATCATTAGTTGGATTTTTGTTTTTAATTGGATTTGAACAGGTTTTAAAAGGATTTAAACATGTTTTAGGTGGATTTGAAACGGTTTGAACAGGTTTAAATTGATTTCATCAAGTTTTATTTGGATTTGAACAGATTTTAGTTGGATTTAAACATGTTTTAGGTTGATTTGAAAAGGTTTGAACAGGTTTAAATTGATTTCATCAGGTTTTATTTGGATTTGAACATGTTTTAGTTGGATTTGAACATGTTTTAGTTGGATTTGAACATTTATTGTTGGATTTAAACTGGTTTTAGATGGATTTAAACAGATTTTAGTTCATTTTAAAAGGCTCTAGTTTGATTTAGTTGTAGCAATAAGTGGTCTAATCTTAAGGATTTCATGAACAAATAAAATAAATCTGATTCAAATCCATTTAAAACCTGTTTAAATCCACTTAAAACCTTTTAAAATCCACTTAAAACCTAGTAGAAGTAGGTAAAGCAAAAGCATCTGGACTTAGTTTTCATGTGGAAGACTTTTTGTCTCTTATGCCAAGAGACTTTTTCAATCTGAGATCAACTGATACGAGAGCTTAGTTTATATTTCTAGAGGGAGGGGTTTACCCTGGAACTAACTCTTTAAGACAGCCTTTAACCTCAAATTCTTTATTATTCCTGTTTTACTGTTCTGTGTATTTGTGTACATGTCAAGCATCTTTGAGTATTTTGAAAAATGCAATCTAAATCTAATTTATTATTATTATTATTATTATTATTATTATATAGGCAGCAGAACTTTGTGTTTCCGCTGGGCGTTCATAGACTTTGCACTAAATTTGGGATGTGTGAGTTTTGCTGCGTTCCATTGTTGTCCATCTTGTGGCGTGTGGCTTTAGTTTCCACATTAGTCTGTTCCCACTATTGCTACTGGCACAGACCAAACTGCACAAGCCTCTGCCAGAGATCTGGAAAAGTGAGAGTGACTCACTTAAACAGAAACATTTACTTCGTTCATTCGCTGTATGTGGCCGTTAAATATGTGCATTTTTATTATACTATTTATAAAAGATTTTCCATTTCTTGCATAATGTAAAAAAAAGGATTGCGTAATTTAACCTATATGTTTTTATTGGTGTATTGAATGTGCTATAACATGTTTGGAGACCAAATTTTATAAATGCTAATGAAAGGTCTCATGAGGCCAATGAAAAGGCCTCTTCTCTCTGTGACTTCTCTGTGGGCGGGACTAAGACACAAGGAGAGGAGGGGAGTGGAGGACTCAAGTGTGCATGTTAAGAGAAATGAGAAGCTCTCTGTCTCACCAGGCCTCACTAAGTGTCTGGACTTTTTCCTCTCAGGTGTTCCAAAAATAGTCCAAAAATTATCATTTAGTCTTCCACAAAAGTTTCTTATTATCAGACCAGTGTTTAAGTATTGTATCTTGACATGTTTTTACTGTGACGTGTCTTGTCAGCTGAAGTATGAGACAGCATATACTCCTTGTTTCCGGATCTCGATCGCCTCTGTAATCCTTTGGCAGTATTGGTTCGCTTCTTTTGTTCTGGACTTTTTTCAATCCATTAGATGATTTTCTCTTTTACAGGGAAGATAAAAAAACGTTCTGTTCAACTGCAATCTACGCTCGTATTACTGGATTTGTGTTGCTGTAGTTGCTGCTCATCACGTTTTTGGTGTGAATTCACTCTTAGCAGCGCAAACACTGACCTCCATGAGTCTGGACCTGGTCTAAGACTGGACTAACTCTGCCTCCTTCAAACACTGACCTGCATGAGTCTGGACCTGGTCTGAGACTGGACTAACTCTGTCTCTTTCAAACTGACCTCCATGAGTCTGGACCTGGTCTAAAACTGGACTAACTCTGTCTCCTTCAAACACTGACCTGCATGAGTCTGGACCTGGTCTAAGACCGGACTAACTCTGTCTCCTTCACAAACACTAACCTCCGTGAGTCTGGACCTGGTCTAAGACTGGACTAACTCTGTCTCCTTCAAACACTGACCTCCGTGAGTCTGGACCTGGTCTAAG
The DNA here is from genome assembly GCA_024349245.1 of Neodontobutis hainanensis. Taxonomy (NCBI): domain Eukaryota; kingdom Metazoa; phylum Chordata; class Actinopteri; order Gobiiformes; family Odontobutidae; genus Neodontobutis; species Neodontobutis hainanensis. The sequence goes on along the minus strand of JALDNG010000002.1, from coordinate 16,286,604 downwards.
TCTGGACCTGGTCTAAGACTGGACTAACTCTGTCTCCTTCACAAACACTGACCTCCGTGAGTCTGGACCTGGTCTAAGACTGGACTAACTCTGTCTCCTTCAAACACTGACCTCCGTGAGTCTGGACCTGGTCTAAGTCTGGACCTGGTCTAAGACCGGACTAACTCTGTCTCCTTCACAAACACTGACCTCCATGAGTCTGGACCTGGTCTAAGACTGGACTAACTCTGTCTCCTTCACAAACCCTGACCTCCGTGAGTCTGGACCTGGTTTTTAAACTAAACCAGTCCAGTTCTTGTTTTCTTGTCATGATTTCTTCCACACACACAGGTCTGCCTCCTTTGATTCATTACATCACAAAAAATACGTTACAAATTCACTGACATTTTCATCAGTTGCATTTATACATTGCATTATTAGCGTCTTCCACGTGGATCAGGATTTAAAGTTTGTCTTCTAGCTTTAGGGAAGACATAAAAAGATTTGCTTCTTTCCTAACCAACTCTTTTTCTTTATCCTCAGATGAACAGAAGCTAGCATATATCTCTGAAGTTCCTCTTGGCAGTTCCCAGAGATACCACAGGGGCTTGAACATAATCATATGTGGGATGTAACACATATTTTCTCTTTGTTAAGCGGTCAGTGGGATGTCTTTGAAGCTCTGGGCCAAACACTGGTTGAGTTTACATCCATGAGAGACTGTTTACTCTAAATGCCATCTTTAGGGAAATGTCTACGGAAATAAAGAGAGTCCAAGGCAAAGGCTGTTTTGTTAAGCTTTTTTCGTTTACTCTTAACTCTATTATCTTGTGTTTGGGGATTTCTCATCACTTTTTTACACAGAAGAGCACCCCCCAACACTCTGCTCCTTGTATAATCAAAACGCACAGAAACAGGGACAAAGACAGTAATATAAAAACATTGTTTGTGTTAGTGGAGTAGGATTTCTGTGTGGCGTCCGAAAAACTTTTCCCAGCCAATATTCTGTCATTCAAGTTGTTTAATCAAATCCAACCATAATCCTGTGTTTTGTGTTGCTTCAAACTCACTCCTCGTTCCCAAAAAAAAGTACTAAACATGGTTACATATGTTATTACTGCCTTTTGTTACTCATTATTGCACATCATTGCTGCTGTTGAAGTCTTTGTGAGAGTTTTTGTGAGTGGCTGCATCTCTCTTGCGTCACTCCAGCAGAGATGCAGGGTGTGAGTGTGAGATGGTTATTTTTCTGTCGGTAGGTTTGCATCCTGAGCTTACGCCGACTATGCTTGTTTGTTGAGCCTATTATTAAATATCAGTTTTAACACTCCGACTTTCAGGTTAAAAACACACAAACATACTTGGCAGCTGTTTTGTCCAAAAGCACATAAACACATCATAAACTATAGATATGAAGAAAAGGTTAAAGCAAAAGCATCTGGACTTAGTTTTCAAAGTGAAGACGTTTCATCTCAAGAGAATGAGAGATCGACTGATACAAGAGCTAAGTTTTTATGTATAAACTTCTTCATCTTAAAACTATGTCCAGATGCCTTTGCTTCAATCTTTTCTTCAAGATGACCTGGATGAAAGAATAGCTTGACAGATATGACAGATGTGGGTTTTTCTGTTTTAAAATCTTGGAACATTACTGAGAGAAAAACAGGAGCCAGTGGCAGCGTGACACAAAACTGTTTCTGTCAAACTGTGGATCTGTTGATGTGTCCAACCTTACGTAGAGTTAGCTGTAAACGTGCAACAGTAATCTGACAATGAACCACATTATCCAGGTGTGTTAAAGTCTCTAATTTAGAGACACTTTAATGACTGCACCCTTCAGTCGGAGTGAGGTGTTTACAGCAGTTTAAAACACAGAGGGAAGCAGGTAACGAGAGTTGACTTACCTGGCAGAGCGCTCAGTGAGCACTTCCTGTGGATGACCTCCCAACACTTTCTCCGGGTTAATGTTTATCCCAGGACTACACTTGTTGGACCTGTGTTACAGAAACGGGTCCAAAAAGGAAACTTGAACATCGGCTTGTTTCAGAAAACCCCTTGGAGATCTTTGAATGTGGACTGTATGTTTCTAAAATCATTCACTTTCTCCTCCTTCTGCCCTGGCCTTAGTTGGCTGTAATTTGTGGAAAGTAACATCTCCACAGGCAATAAACTCGAGCATGTATATTTAAATGTTTCCTTCTTTTTAAGAAATGTTGTAGGCTGTCAGCAGCAGCAAAGAAACGGAAGATGACTTTGGGAATGGCCACGGAGTAATTCAGATCAGAGAATGTGCTTTTCTCCTGGGTCATTCTTTTGAATGTCAAAGGGTAACACACCCCTTCATGTTTTTTTTGTGTTAGATCCTTTGCGCTTTGGCTGCAGTTTGTCCTATGAGACACAAAGATAAAGTATTTACTGATTGTTAAATGGAAAAACTTGAATTGGGTGGTTATTGGTTATTTGAAGGTTGTTTTCCAATTTAAATCTTCCAAAATTATTATTGAAGATCATGTAACAATCATCAAGACATATGCTTTTAAAATCACCCCGTTCACAAATGGGATATTACAATGTGTTCCTGTGAAGCCTTTCTCCTGATGATGTCTCTGCTCCCACCATCCACTGAGTGAGCATGCATCAGCTGGCAGTGCTGACCCATGACCTGACTGATTTCTCCATTTCTGAACTATGGAAGTGAGGCCGTAGAGATGAACCAGTGAGTCGTCGAGACGCTAAAGACTGTCTGACTCCAGCCTTAAGAGGTCACAAGCCAGTGTACTTTCTGTCAGTGCCGGTGCCTGGATAATTAATAAGGATTTGCTCTGGCAAGCACTGAAGGGACAGCCGAATAGAAAGAAGAGGAGACGCTGATGACACCGTATCACCTGATGCAGTGGATGAACTCTTGAGCAGAGCATCACTCAAAGGACCCAAACACACCCAAGGCAGATGTAACAAAGAAAAGAGGAGGAAGGAACAACGGGGAAAAGGGAGGCAACTTGGGTAAATACTGTAAATTCAATCACGGAATGTTTAACAAGTATTAGATCATTGCTGTTCTGACACTAAACTCAGAGCTAAATGTTTACAGTACGATTTAAACTTCTTTAAACTTTAAAAAAAATGCAAAGCAGAAAAGTTTACCTGCTTTTGGAGTTGGTTGGTTGGTTGGTTGGAGACTGGGACAAAAAAAGAAGAAGAAAATTGGGTAGTGGAGCTTTAAATGTTCAAAAGATTCTGTAAATAATTGCTGAAAGCTAAAAAATGTCATAAAGGCCGCAGGTCATAAACATATTAGTAATAGTAATAGTAAATTTGTAGTATTTATAGAACAACATAATAAAAAAGACAAGCCGAAAGTGTAGCTCTGGATTCTATAGGCGACTTGTCCAGTGTGTGAACAAAGCTCTAGTTCTTGCACAAGGAGACGACCGTGCGCTGCACACTAACAGATAATCCAGGGGTGATTGCGGTAATTGCTTGCAGTTGTGGTGTCGGAGAGGACCCTCCAAAGGTGAGGTAAATGCAGCTCCTGTGCGGTATTGATTACAGGCTGCTTTTCACAGTGGAGCTCTGTGTAGCTTATTTAGTCTGTACAATGAGAAAACTTTCCAAAAAGTATTTTCAACTCCATTTATACAGCCCCCCGCCTGCCTTACTTCTTTTTTCTGGTTGAGAGTTTCCAGGACAATTTTGGTTAGCATTGTAAGCACCGGGGATATTACCCAGCACCCCCCTGTGATCCCCGACACACTGACAGCCTTGAACTGCACTGGCACACAGCCCCTATTCAGAGGAACTAGACTTAATGCTAATTGTAGGTTTTTCTCCTGATTTATCATTTGTCTTTTCCAGCTGACAGTGGACAGAGTCTTGAGCTATGACTTTGTACCCACAGTGCTGGTTTAAAACAATGCATGTTTCTGGAGAGCTTTTATGTTTTCCAACGTTTGCCAAAACCCTCAGAGCGTCTCGAGTTCCTCTCAATTTAGGAATGTTTCACTTTACTGGCCTTTGATACGGCAGGAGTACAGCCTCTAAAAACATTTGTGTAGTATTAGTAGTTGTCTTGGCTATATTTGTATACTGCTCTTATTTTTGCAGCTAAGTGTTAAGGTAAAAGACAAGTTTTTGGTCTTTTGTTTACTAACCAGTCATTACCTGGTTTTAAAAATCTAAACATTCTTTGTGTTTTTTGAATACAGTGGAATATCTCTTGTCTACTGACCTTAGCCTGAACATTGATAGCAGTGTGAGCGTTTGAGGTACACGGGCTTAATTTCCTGACTTGAAAGATAAAACAAGGGGCCAGCAGTCCACAGAGCAGTATTGATGAAAGAGGGGGAAAAATCCAATGAGCTGTTAAGCACTTGTAATGAAAGCAAGTTGTGACTTTTTTTTTTCTTTTTCTCAAAGGACCCCAGTTTAAGCACAAACACTTCTTTGATTTTTGTGATCTGTGGTTGCTCTGTGTTGAGAAGAAAGAGGGAAACAAGGGTGATTGCAAACCAGGGGAAAGTGTTTGGTCGAGCTAAAGACTCGAGTATGGTTTTCATATGGACGGCAGCTTGGATATCAGATTTGGATGTTTGTCAAACTAATGGAGGTTCAGAACGTGATGGCTTTCACAGACAATATGTGTGTGCTGTTTGGCTTCTGTCGAGACACATCGTGCTACTCCAGAAAACACACCTTAAAGATTCGGGCATACAAGCTTTCTTTGGAGATGATCGCTCTTTTACTTTGGGTTGTTCTTAATCATTTTTAAAGGGATTGACATTAGTTGGACTGTTGATGTATTGATATTTTGGAACATTCATTTAAATGGACCAGTCATTTGTCTCATTAAACATGTTCTTTAGTGCTTAATATAGTGCGAGAATAAAAACTATTTTTGATATATTCTAAACCATTGTGCAAAAACACCACAGTTCAAAAATTAAAATGCTATTCATCAGTCAGTCTATAGCAGAGATTAAAGCTGCACTATCTCATTTTCTGTTGACATCCCTGTCTCAGACTCCTCTTTCCCCCAAAAGCAGCCTAGGAACCTCTCCTGCTTCTCTTTTATTAAAAAAATAAAACCGGACCAATTTTTCCTCCACAAAATACTAATACAGTATACTGCATTAGCTCAGTGGGTAGAGCGGGTGGGCAGTTTGATCCCCGCTCGAAACACTTAACCCACCTTTCTTCCAGTGGTGTCAACTGTAACACTGGTTGTGTTAAAACCAGTGTGGAAAAGCGCTATATAAATACAAAAAAAAAAAAGTTTAGCGGACCGCAGTTCTTATGAGAGCAAAATTTGAATTAGCCACAACACGAGGGCACTGTCCCAAAAGTCTAGGAAGAACTGCAGTCCTGAAACTGCAGCCTCGTTTGTGCAGGAACATACTATTGAAAGTTGCACGCTAAGCTAATGCTAAGTGTTTCCTTTCTCCTTCTCGCAACTTTAGTGTCAGAACAGCAATTATCTCTGCCACGTTAAACATTACGTGATTGAATTTTCAGTATTTCTGCATGTTTTACGTTGCCTCCCTTTTTACTGTTGATATTTTTTTATTTTTGAGGTGTTTTTCTGTTAAAAGACATTTTCAGTGCTTAATTGGCAGCTATTACACCCATACCATTTTCATTCAATAGCCCCCCCTACCCCCACCCCACACCACACACACACACACACACACACACACACACACACACACACACACACACACACACACACACACGCACACACACACACACACACACACACACACACACATGTGGCCAGGACTCCCCTGCAAAAGAGATTTGTAATCTCAGTAACAGTGTCATGGATAAATAAAGGTTAAATAAAAAATAAAAAATATTTCATAGATCACAAGCATGTGGGTTGCTCGCATGTGATTGGCCAAATTTTTCCGTTCTTGAGTAACTTATTCAATCACCTAGATGGCGTCATAAAGCCTAATCATAAAGTTTTATAGATTATAGAATTTATATATAGGTTATAGATTGCTTCTATAATAAACTATTTTGGGTTTAAACCATTTTTCCCAAACTAGAAAAAAATAAATATCATGTACAGTATGTTTAACCTGCACCCAGAGACTATTTTCAAATCTGAGCCACTTGCAAAAAGGCATCTAACATTGTAAACTCTGCATAAACAAGATGGTTGCGGGTAAAAAAAAAGCATCCAACACTGACTGTAATGTGTGTGCTGTCAGTGAGTGGGTAGAAAACAATAGCGAGTGACTCAATATTTAGCTGTGCTATTTATACAAACATTTACAAAGTTAGCACTGGGAGTGGATACTTCTGTCTGTGGTTCTCCCTGAGGTTTCTCTTTTTTCCCGACTATTTTTTGTTTTAGTTTTTTCTTATCCTGATGGAGGGTCTGAGGAAACAGGATGTTGTCTGGTACAGTCTGTTGTTGTGATATTGTGCTATACAAAAGCAAATGTGTTGTCATGTCTATTCAGGTGGTAGCATCTAATGGCAATAAGATTCAGTGCATCCAAAAAGTATTTACAGGCACTTCTCTTTTTTACACATTTTGTTATGTTACAGCCTTAATTCAAAATGGATTAAATATTTATTATTTGGCTCAAAATTCTACAAACAGTACCCTATTATGACAATGTGAAAGAAGGTTATTTAAAATCATTGCAAACTTATTAAAAATTCAAGAAAGCATAAAAATAAGTATTCACAGCCTTTGCTCAATACTTTGTTAAAGCATCTTTGGCACTAATTACAGCATCAAGTCTTTTTGAGTTTAATGCTACAAGCTTGTATTTTTGGGAGGTTTCTCCCATTCTTCTTTGCAGAACCTCTCAAGCTCCATCATGTTGGGTGGTGAGCGTTGGTGCTCAACCATTTTCAGATTTCTCCAGAGATGTTCAAATGGGTTCAAGTCTGGGCTCTGGCTGGACCACTCAAGACATTCACAGAGTTGTCCTGTAGCCACTCCTTTGTCAGCTTGGCTGTGTGCTTAGGGTCATCCTATTGGAAGATGAACCTTTGCCCCAGTCTGACGTCCCATTTCTTGTCACTGAAAAACATCCCCACAGCCTGATGATGCCACCACCATGCTTCACTGTAGTGATGGTCTTGTCTTGGTCTTGCTATTCAAGCCAATCTTTGTTTCATCAGATCAAAGAGGTTTGTTTCTCATGGTCTGAGAGTCCTTCAGGTGCATTTTTGCAAACTCTAGGCGGGTCATGTACCTTTTACTGAGGAGTGGCTTCTGTCCACCACTTTACATCACAGGCCTGATTGGTGGAGCGCTGCAGAGATGGTTGTTCTTCTGGAAGGTTCTTCTTTCTCCACAGAGACACGCAGGAGCTCTGTCAGAGTGACCATCGGGTTCTTGATCACCTCCCTGACTAAGGCCCTTCTCCCCTGATTGCTCAGTATGGCCGGATGGCCAGCTTTAAAAAGAGTCTTAGTGGTTTCAAACTTGTTCCATTTACAGATGATGGAGGCCACTGTGCTCATAGGAACCTTTAGTGCTGCAGATTTTTTTCTGTGCCCTTCCCCAGATGTGTTCCTCGATACTGTCCTGTCTCGAAGGTCTACAGTCAGTTCCTTGGATTTCATGGCTTGGTTTGTCTCTGACTTGTGCCGTTAACTGTGGGACCTTATAGAAATAGGCCAGTGCCTTTCCAAATCATGTCCAATCGACTGAATTTACCACAGGGGGACTCCCATCAAGTTGTAGAAGCATTTCAACCTACCTCAACTGTACCTCAGTCAGGGCTTAATTTTGAGTGTCATGGCAAAGGCTGTGAATACTTATTTATGTGCCTTTTTTTGTTGTGAAGTCAGAGCTAAAGGTTAACGTTGGGCTCTTAACTTCAGTTTGGTGTAATGTATTTATATTTTTTATAAAAGAAAAGCAGGAGTGGTTTCCAAACTGCTGTTGGGGGGGTTCTGAGACATTTTTCAAAATGAAAATTGGGTAAGTGCCACTTTAATGTTTAAGTCATAATCTTTTCCCTATTTTTAAGACAAGAATAACTAAAAATGGATTGCTGTTAGCAACATAAAAGTACGTACCATACTTTTCTTGATTAAAAAGTGTTGAAAAATCCCGCCTCTGTGAAATAAAATCCCTCTGTATTGAGGTATATGGAGTATATACAAACATTTCTCTGAGTTGCTACTGTGTGGTTTATAATCCAAACACAGGTGTTGATGTATTTTTATTTTAACAAAGTCTAAAGTTATGCCCAACTTTTTTTCTTTTTCCCAAACAGCACAAGTAAAAGCGAGGCCCATGCAAAGCAGAGATGTACTTTCGTGTGACGTGCAGCGGTTAAGAAGTGAATTGGAGCTCTATCAGGGGGCCACAAAGAGATTTTACTTCAGCTAATGTACACAAACGATACCTATTATGCAAGTGGGATCATTATACATTCTGTAGTTGAGACTGGATGGTTGAACTGCTACAGTATGAGGTAACACGGAACCCTACATTTATGTTCCACTCTTAATACACCGGTTAGTTTGTGGTCGGGCCATGATGATAGCATGTGTGGTGGCAGACTGAAAATGTTTTTGGAAACAGATTGGTGGTGCTCTGAATCCACTCTCTAATCCACTGTATATTTCTTGGGATTAACTTTTCAATAGTTTTTAAATATGTTCTGGCAGTTTTGAGGACAATTATAAATCTGCATTGCATATGTACTGAAGCGCAGACTCAGAAGAAAGGACGTAGTGATCGGAGAGAACCAGGAATGTGCTAGCTTCGACAGCCAGAACCATTCACGTTCTTAGGAATCCGTTCTGACCAATTATAACAATTTATCTAAAATAGGGTGGGTTTTATGTAATACTTGCTCTGATTGGTTGTATGTTTTTCAAAATGCGTCAGTGCAGAGCTAGGTTATTCTGCGTATGTTGGTACTGCCCCTGAAATCTGATGTCTAACTCAAACCAACAGGGACCAGACTGATTCTTTCTCTACAGAAACACAGAACACAGTTTCTCCTCTCTGGGCATTTGTACAAACATGAACAGAAAGCTTATTTTGAGACCCATTTAAAGAATTTTATATTAATGATGTTATATTGAAAACGTGATGATTGAAACATAATTTTTACTGGTTCCTTCATCACACAATGCCTTATTAATATTTTGTTATTACATTTTAACTTTTGTAAGTCCGTCTGTAGATTATTGTTCCGATCATTTTTAGAAACAGTCAAATGTCATAGTGTCCCATATTAAGGTCAAATGTATGGTGTGCTTGACCGCCTGCAATCTAGCACAAGACCTTGAACAGATTGGTTTTTTTTGAAGGATAAATAAATTACCCCTCAGACGCTCAGACTCGTAAATATTAAAAAGATGCCAGAATTGGTCCTTCCTTTTTATTAATTTCAGAGCCACAATGTGTTGTTGTAAAATCAGCTCTTGCTAGCGGCTTAAACTACGTTTTCAAAATGCTTTGCACAAGACATTCCCATGTAGTTTTTGTAATTCTTTCTTTTCACATAGACTGGATTCAATGTTAGGAGTTTCAAATTTGATCAAACACTTTGTAAAACAGATAAATACATCTTTTAAATTTTATGGGTGTATTTTTCAATCAAACAGAAATGTTTATTTAGTCTTTATGGGCGTTAAAACATATATATTCTGTTAGTTCAGGTTCTGGCTCAGGGTGCATAGGGTTAAGATGGGCTTGTCTGTGACTCAAGTTGTCCAAATGTTCTCCAGCTAATGGTTTATGGTGTTCAGTTTACTTTTTTGTCCATTAGCATCACTAGCCAGCTGTAAGCTGTAACTCTGGCTAATGCTGTAAATCGGCTTAAGATTCAGTATCTGTCAAAATAAAATTTGCCACATAAGCTGTAACTCTGGTTATTGCTTTGACTATTTTGCTTTGTGTTCCCTAAACTTTGACCTTTTTTCAAATATGATATTCACTTTCATAAACTCAGTCTGCTAACTTCCCTACATCTCAGGCCAGTTGGTAAATTATACGGATAACGTCATGGTCTTTTGGCCAATTCATTTCCTCAGTCCATGCGCCAATATATGTCAAAGTGACTCCCAACTCCAACCAAATTTTCCAACTTGGCTTCGATCCCCTATCGTTAACGTCTTAAAATATAAGTTCTCATAAATATGTATCACTCCCTAAAGATGAATCTGAGAGGATTTACCCAGCCTGGAGGGACTGAAAGGCAGACCCAATTGCAGTATGTGGACCTCCTTCTTCTTCTTTTTCTTCCAGTTACAGTCCCCTCCTACTGCTCCAAGATATAGGCAGTGCTTTGACTGAGAGTTACAGTCAATCAGAGAGGGAACTTTAACTGTGCCTGCCGCTGGCTCTGTCTGCCTCAGCCCACACCAGCATCACCACACTCACTCTCACTCACACTCCCAGCAGTCATCAGAAAAACAGGCGCGCGCTCACAAGCACCAGCAAACATATGGAGTACTTCTGCTTCATTCTGCTTTGGATCTGGAGCCAGTATTTAGGTGAGTCACTGTATCTATGCATGTTATGTTCAATATCCTGTTCTTTTTTAAGTGTGTGTAGCCTAATGGGACTTTAATAGGCAGCTTTAACTTTGACTGGAAACTTTTTGCAGTACTTTAGTGCAGTCAAAATAGTCGGACTCCAAGGATATCATCAGGAATTTAAATGTCATCCCAGTAGAATCATAACTTTTGGCTTTTTAATCAGCAACAATGACACGTGGACACGTCTTCTTTCAGATAAAACATTGTTATACACCTCATATAATGTTTTTACATTAAGAAGTTTTTATATAAATGTCAGATCTCTTGATTTTCCTAGAGATTAAAATGTGTACTTGAATGTAGCGCTACACAATTCTAGAAGATAGTGTGATTATTGTTAATGTCGCAATATTTATCAAACTTTATTGGATTAAATTAACTTTCTCTTAGGGACTGTAAACGTTTGGATTAAGTCTGATTGGGTTCACTTTATCTGATTGGCCAAAATAAAAGATTTAAAAAGCATCTATGGTCAAAATAAAAGATATGAAAGTATCTGTCTGGACTACTATTCATTTATCTTAGCTTGAGCAATCCTTTCGCAATGAATGAGCTCCTGTCTGAGTGACATCACAGCAGGGCCTTTTGACCCAGTATACTGCATGGTTGCAAAGATGGGAAGACAGATTTCAGTAGCTGCGCTGAAAGATGTGTTGTCCCTCTCCTCTGATTGGAGCACAGGCATGTTCTTTGAAATGAAAGTTGATCCTATCTGTTCATAGGGAAGTTTCCTGCAACTGTAGAGCTTTTGGGACACGGCCAAAGCTGTGGTCAGTCAGCGGTGAAATGGCTTTAGCAGCAACACACATCGGTAGAGTGAAAGAAAGACCAAGAGAACATATTAATAGAAACCCAATGAGGGCCATAAATCGATTTATAATTACATCCCAAGCTGAGAAAAAACACTCAGATGTGTTTTCTTTCACTTCTGGGTTTAAGAAGTTAAATAAAAAATAAGTGCATCTGGAATATTTAGTTGAAGAATGTAGGCATCTATCATCGATTTGTTCGTTTGGGAAATATCACATACTAAAAAGGGAGGAGAGGACATGTCTTCTGTAAACATTTGGTTTGATTGTTGGAATTTGACTCAGCCACAGTGATGCAGAGAGTGACCTTGTAGCTAGAGTCAAGCAGGATTCTGGCTCCTTTGCCGAGCGTAAACTAGAGAGCATGCAGTTGAATTTGTAATCGGTATAATGCGTAACTTAAACCTCAGTAATGTATCTGTTTTTGGGCCCTTTAAAACATCCAACTTCAGACTTTTGGACTTTCTGTTTGGTCTGCACCCAAGTGGTCACGGCCAATTAAACACATTAAAGAAGTCCATTAAATGCATACATTATATTATAATTTAAGAAATGTGTTGGACCCCATATACATTTTTTTCAAAATAATAAGCTAAGACTTTGTATCATATATATCTGTTTTCCGTTTCAGCAAAGTCTTTATGCTTGACACTAATACTACTGTGTCACAAAATGGGCTTATCTTCTCAATAATTTTGCTCTTAAGGAGAGCCATAAGTAAAGAGCTGGATCTTTAGGGGTTAGTATTGTCTGGCCTCAGTCATGACTTGGTCTTGACTAGAGAGAAATGTGAGCACTGTCTAAATGTGATTCGTATTATTTCAAACCTCTCTGCCATTAGAATGGTTACGACTGTTCTTACGGGCTGGTGTTATATATATTAAGTTATTTTACTGTCAGACTGATTGCTCCCCCACTGAAAGCACTAAATGTTCAGCCTATAAACCACTCACTTACAGAGTTGTAATCTTGTTGCAGGCAATGTAGCTGTGTTTTGTTGTAGAGATGCTGATGTTAAATCTGCTGACACACAATAGAGACCTGCTTCGATGTCTAAAGGAGTACTTATAGGGTCTTGTTTTTTTATCCAGAAGGGTAAAAATCTTATTGTGCAGTACCCACTCTTGGCTCTTGATTCTGGGAACATCTGGTTTTCGACGCTCCTTACCTTCCAGTGTATTTACGCTGGTTTGTGGGAATAGCGCCTTTAAAAGTGCCAGAATGTTTAAAAGTATATCGTCCAGTTTGAAGTACCTTCCAGAGAATACAGCAGTAACGAAAACCCAAAATGGATCAATGGAAAAGCTTTTTGATTTTCAGGATGAATCTGATGTTAGTTTACAGTTTTGAGTCGTGAGATCTTTAAAAGGACTTGCACGAGGTTGCAGATTTTCAGTTCAACCCATGTGACTGGCTCATGTCAGCGGTTCTGTGGTGGAAGCAGCTCCTGCAGATTTGTGTTACGCCAAAACCAGCAGCGAACTAATGTAGGTTGCACTGGTCTGGGGTTTATTTTTCTGGGCAAAGACGTCCGTGCTAAGGAAACCCATCAGGTTCTCAACGGTGCATGAGAAGCTGCTGATATTGCTGGGAATATTAAATTGCTCAGTGGCATTAGTTTCTTCAAGTGGAAAGTAGATGCAAAGCTCTTTCTCATGCTCTCACTTTTTCCCCAGTCCTGGCTGTCACATACCTTTTTGGCCACAGAAAACATTGCAAATAGTGCATCTTTAAATGTCATTAATGAACTAAAACAACAGCCAGAGCTTTATTTGTGGTCTTCATTGACGTAACAGTCTGGTTGCATCTGTGAAATGAGTTATGTTGCTCTTTTTAAACATCTATCAGTTAAATAAGCAGTCTATTTACAGTTGTTCCGTTGTGTCCCTAAAGCCAGAAAAGGATGTTTGGTGATTCGATCAAAGGCTGAACTATGTGTATGTGAACCATTCATAAAACAGGAAATGAGTGATGTGGAGAATGTGTCAAAGGCTACTGTTTGGTCAGACAGAGCAAACGTGTATAGCTTTGTCAATCAGGCAGTATTTGACAAATGTGGTTGTTTAAATGATTTATTCTGTGGCTGTCACTCCACTTAAAATAATGTTCTGTGAAAAGACTGTGGCCATCATGGCTTTGACCACACTTGAACTCTCATGCTCTGATTTGCAGCTGAATGTTTCCCGCGGTATTTGTTTAGACAACTTATTAACACATGTAAATAATGCTTGTCCAAGGAATGCAGACAACTTCACATTTTTGAGGAGCAGATTTCACCAGAAACACAGCTGTTAACATACTGCACAACTGCAGGGCCTATTCTGAATCTTATGTGGGCTTTACTTTAAAGCTATATGTCCAGCATAAAAGACTATAGGATTAATTTAGAAGTAGAACATAAATTAAAGTGTTATTTTTTTGGTTTAAACTGAGTTTTTCAAGTTTTTTTCAAAAAAGCAAAACCTCTGGCAGCTTGCAAAGTCAAACTAAACCTTCCATTGTGAGCGTACTCCCTAGTTAATTATGTTTCAGCTCCTATTGATGAAAGTGGCTTCTGTTCTTAAGTCTTCACAACCCACTTTACTGGGTTTTTTTATGTGACATTGATTGTCATTAATTCTTCCTTCATGGGTTCTTGAGTTTAATTCCTGTTTAGCCTGGCCGTAAAGTTCCTCGATGTAACTTTTGACCAGAAATTACATAGCCTCAAAGTTATTTGGATGGTTACATGCTTACCACATACTTCACTATGAAACTCTTAAATGATAGGGCACTTTACTGTCTCATTAAAACACATTATGCCAAATCTTCACAATTTTCCAGACATTTTAGACACTGAGACATGACAGTCCAGTGTGAGTTTGCAGCAGTGTAATTACAAACACCTGAAAACGTACATAAACACTATCCTCCAGACATCTAATTTAAAAGTTGTCATTGAGAGGGTGTTGTGCAGTGGTACATTGTCTGGAGGGGTTTGTGAATGATGTCAGTAGATTCTCCAGAGGATCTCCTGGGTGGACGTGCTGAAGATGCATCAAGCTAATGATGCATATGTCATATCAGGGCAATTGATTTTCAGTAAAAGGTTCAATAAGGACTGGTCAAAGACATAAAATTTGGGCTAAATATAAGTCCCAGCACAGGAATTATATGTCTTGGACCAGCCCTTATTGAATCTTTCACTGAAAATCAATTTCATAAATAAAGTACTGTAAATAATTTAAATAATAGATAAGATAACTATAAGCATGCTAACAGTTTTTGGTGTATGTGGGACTGAGTAGCCGGGATGTCTGGGGGTCCTCCTTCAGAAGATTTTAATCAAAACAGATGTAATCCCTTTATTCTGGAGCATTTTAGATGATGTTATAATATTTTACCTGGACATTGTCACAGACTGAGGGTTTTCAAACAGAAACAATCGAGAGCAAAAGTTGTTTCTTAAACCCACCCTTGACTCTTGTTATGCCTATGGCATGGAGCCCCCCTAAATTGGGGGCTTTTGCCCTGAAAACCCATCACATTGTTCCGACTCTGTTTTGAGACAAACCCCTCAACAGCTGCAGCTTTAGCCTCTTTACAGGCTTTTGTAGGAAATATAAATAGTTAAGGGCAGTGGCCCCGCTCTAAGGCCAGGGCATAGGTAGGCTAATATTTAGGCTAAAACTGCAGGAGAGCTTTTATCTTTGACTTGATTCTTCATGTCGCACAGACCTTAATGTGGGCTTCAGTTTCAACTGGTCTCGTACGCTGCTGCAGGAATACTCCAGCTGACCTCAGCTCAGACATAAAAAAAAGACATGAATGGCATCGGCTCAATGAGCTGTAGATCCAGCCACCGGCCGCTCAGAAAAAACCCAAAAGCCTTGTACTCACTGCAGCTTGTTTGTACACTACTTTTTATGTTGAGCATGTGTTTGGAAACGCATAGTATTGGTCTTAGCACATTAGCTGCTGTCAGTTGCAGAGTCAGTTCCTTTGCCCGCTTGCTTTGTGTTGTAAACCGCAGCACTGTTTAAATGTCATCTCCTGTGTGAACTTACAGGTCAGGGCAAAGTCTGGAGGTGATTCTCCAGACATCCTCCAGAGGATGAGTCTGTAAAGAACTATAGTGAGTGACTGTGTCTGGTTGGTGTCTTTTGGGTCTGAATGGTTTTATGCCATTGTTATAGTCAGAAGAACCATGGTGGGAAGTGGTCAGGTGGGTGAAGACATAACACCTGTGGACCATTAATACTTTGAGAAGCCATGCCCTTGTATTTGCTTTTGTGTCCATGACAACAGCTGTTATGTTAAGGTCCTATTTTAGCTTTAACCATAATATTTCTGTATCCTGTCTGGTCATCTTAGGACATAAACCCAACTCTCCAAATGTGATAACCTCAAAAGTTATTAAATATACACTAAATTGAAAAAAAAGTCTTATACACACATAGAACATTATCCTTTTAGCATCATCTGTTACATTATGTGGACAACAAGGCCTAATAAATTCTTATTTAGCTCGAGATGAATACAGTTGATGAGAAAAACAGAATGACCAATTTACAAAATGGAACTTAGGGAGATGGCCTCGTTGGAGTTGCAAAATGAACTTGTTTTTTTTATTGAAAAGGTAGTCCCTAATCAAAAAAGGCCTTTTTTCTTTCACTCAGCTGCTGAAATGTAGAGAAAACAGGTCTTGAGGGTCTTGTAGAAATGTGCCACTTCAGACCAGGCGTTTTTATTTGTCTGTTAGACACTATATTTCCATCAGATCTTCTGGACCCTGTAGCAAGGTTTGATTTGAACTAAATAAGAGCTATTTAAAGTGGCATTATTATTCTTTATGCTGTCCCAAAATGACAAAATTACAATGACATTTAGAGCTGGCCCTTACCCTTTAGCGCTGATTTCAGCATCAGGACAACATTTAAATGATTGAATAACCAATACTTGATTTTTTCATTTTTCCATTCTTGCTGTGTTTTGCTGTGTTAAAAGACATATTTTATTCTGTAAAATAAAACTATATAATAAAACATTTTTATATGCCTTTGACACGGCACACTCAGCCGAGATACAGCTTACTTTGTGATTAAGTAATATGAGCGTTACACAGTGGCTATACTACCTACACATCAACAGGAGCTGTACCTTCTGAGAGCCTCCTGTCAGTGGGCACAGCAGCAGTGGAGCTACAGCTATTACTCCTTTTCCTTAAAAGCTGTGAATCCTGTGAAACTAAAAACACAATGATAACATAATAAATGACTAAAATTATCACAAAAAGCAGCCATTTAAAAGTTGAACAATCTCCACAGTCAGTTTAAAATAAAACCTATCTCACAGTTTCAAATAAGGGTTAGATGATTGCAGTAGTGTTTTAGCTTATATTTAATTCTTGTTTGTAATTTATTGGTGTTTTTTAGGTTCTACACAGTCCGTAAACCTCCAGTAGCAAAACATCAAACACACTATATTCCTTTGTGACATAATTATGATAAAACCAACACCTGTCTAAACAAAGATGATGGGATTATGTAGAAGACAGATGAAAGGAGAGAGATGGATTAAGAGGAAGTCAGGGCGCTAGACCATTACACTTTTTCTCCTTTTCCGTCTTCCATAAGGAAAATCTCAT
Organism: Neodontobutis hainanensis; assembly: GCA_024349245.1. Classification (NCBI taxonomy): domain Eukaryota; kingdom Metazoa; phylum Chordata; class Actinopteri; order Gobiiformes; family Odontobutidae; genus Neodontobutis; species Neodontobutis hainanensis. The sequence goes on along the minus strand of JALDNG010000002.1, from coordinate 16,269,663 downwards.
CTCCTCACATCTCCTTGGAAATTTTAAAAAGCCAAATGATGCTGTCTCTGTGAATAAAGTATAATGCGTAACTTAGTGACACTTGGAGGGGGAAAAAAACACTGTGATTGGTATTTTAATTAAAACCAGGTGTTCCCTGCTTTTTCCAAACCTCCGGGAAAGCAGTCAAAGGATATGAGTGAAAGTTAAGAGCACAATTGGGAAAACAGATTGGCTTTGATCAGGTCTCACAGCAGCTATTTTTTACTTACTACAGCGAGTGAGGTTTACACTTCACTTTAGATTTATGTCATCTTTCCCCAGACAGCAGAAGAGTAGAGATATTTACACACAAACAAGCTGCACCATAAGGCAACACATACAGTACATGTGTTTTTGATGAGAACATTCTCAAAGGTCTTGCTCTTGACTCAGAATCAAACACATTTTGTTTTTGTAATGTTATTTTTAATGGATAGCTTCTTACTTGCAAACAAAAGCATTCCTTTTTTTGTCATCAACTGGTTCTGTATTAACACTACCACAGTGTCGTCATCAAAAGTACATGGCTACAGCTGTATTTCTTTTTTTTAACACTAAATTGGGGCACCTCTGTGGCTCACCTGGCTTTTCCTAATGTCATTCCCTGACTTGTTTTCTGTCTATTAATAGGGTAAAGGCACAAGAGGTATTGAAAAAATTAAAAGTGTAGAGTTGTATTGTGTAGCGTAGATTGCTAAAAATCTATAGCCTTCACATATTCCTACAAAGCAATCCTCAAAACTTTACCAAAATATTTTTAAACTGACTCTGACACTGACACTGGCCAAGTCTGACTTGGAAGAGTTCAAGATGGAAATCCTGTAAGAATATAGCTGCAATGCAAGGTTATAATCTGTCTTAGGCAGCACCGTACCCTTCCATTTGGAGTTTGCACATTCCGGGTACTCCGGTTCCCCCCACCAACATCAAACCAATATTTCCACATAATCTAATATCAGTTTAACAGTTTTTAATGAGGAAGCACAGATCCTAAAACCATTTGTGTACAACTCTGAAGTTGGCCTCATTTTCATATTTGTCGTTCTGTTGTCAGCTTTAGTAATAAAATATTAATAATATTGATACTTGCTAATGTCCGCTGCCCATTTACTGATCGCACACACATGCACGTAGCCAGTCATCAGCCCTAACCATTTTATTGACATTGTATCGTCATCTTGGAATACTCTAGACTGAGAAATGTTTTGTTAGTGTCTATTGAGGGGAGTACTCTACAATACAATTAAATAGAGCAAAAGTAAATAAAGAACACTCCAACCAATTAATTTTTTTTTCCTCTTTAGGATTCCATGACTGCTTCAATATTGACACAAAGAAACCGAAGATCATCAAAGGTCCTAAACAGGCGCAGTTTGGATACACGGTTCAGCAGCATGTGGCGGCAGGGGGAGAAAAATGGTAAGGGTCTTCTCCAACACTTTCTTTTCATGCATATAACATTGTGCACAAAAGATGCAAAAATATCATACTTTGTCTCACAAACATGAAAACTATATAAAAGGACAAATTAAAGACACGTGGCGGTGTTGTTTAGTGCTAACAGCTGTTTAGGCTGGCGTTTGTCTCTAAATCAGGACATAAGCTTTTATGGTGGTGCTATAACTCTGCTAAACAGGACCCAGTACAAAAATAAAATCAGTTCAGCTACTTCATATGTATTATTAGAAGAGGATACTGAATGTGTTTTACCCTCCGCCATGTTCCACGTGATCCTTTCTGACCAATGGAGACAGGATAGTGCTTACGCCCTAAAGAATATAAGTGTTTCATAGAGAAAAAGTCTATGATTTTAAAACAGATAAACACAATACAATCTGACCTTTTGGGAATTTGTAGGTATCAGCTGATTACATTACAGTGCCCAAAATCCTTTTTGGGCAACTCAAATGCCATAGCCATTTTTGCGTTGTGGCTTTTGAGTTCCTATTGTGGCTTTTTGCATTTGCACTGTGGCTTTAGGGTTCGTGTTGTGGCTTTAAGGTTCGTGTCGTGGCTTTAAGGTTCGTGTTGTGGCTTTAAGGTTCGTGTTGTGGCTTTAGGGTTTGTGTCGTGGCTTTAAGGTTTGTGTTGTGGCTTTAGGGTTCGTGTTGTGGCTTTACGGTTCGTGTCGGGGCTTTAGGGTTCGTGTCGGTGCTTTAGGGTTCGTGTCGGTGCTTTAGGGTTTGTGTCGTGGCTTTAGGGTTCGTGTTGTGGCTTTAGGGTTCGTGTCGGTGCTTTAGGGTTCGTGTCGGTGCTTTACGGTTCGTGTCGTGGCTTTAGGGTTCGTGTCGTGGCTTTAAGGTTTGTGTTGTGGCTTTACGGTTCGTGTCGGTGCTTTAGGGTTCGTGTCGGTGCTTTAGGGTTCGTGTCGGTGCTTTACGGTTCGTGTCGGGGCTTTAGGGTTCGTGTCGGTGCTTTAGGGTTCGTGTCGGTGCTTTACGGTTCGTGTCGTGGCTTTAGGGTTCGTGTCGTGGCTTTAAGGTTTGTGTTGTGGCTTTACGGTTCGTGTCGTGGCTTTAGGGTTCGTGTTGTGGCTTTAAGGTTTGTGTTGTGGCTTTACGGTTCGTGTCGGGGCTTTAGGGTTCGTGTCGTGGCTTTAGGGTTCGTGTCGGTGCTTTAGGGTTTGTGTCGTGGCTTTAAGGTTTGTGTTGTGGCTTTACGGTTCGTGCCGTGGCTTTAGGGTTCGTGTCGTGGCTTTAGGGTTCGTGCCGTGGCTTTAGGGTTCGTGTTGTGGCTTTAGGGTTCGTGTCGGGGCTTTAGGGTTCGTGTCGGTGCTTTAGGGTTCGTGTCGGTGCTTTAGGGTTTGTGTCGTGGCTTTAGGGTTTGTGTCGTGGCTTTAGGGTTCGTGTTGAGGCTTTAGGGATTTTGCATTTCCTTAGAAAGGTTTTTGTTCCATGTTGTGCGTAGTGCATTTGCGTTGCCCTTCTCAGCCACCATAGTCTAGTTTTTTTGCTGCAATACCTTAATTGGCCACTAATCAAATTTGGCAGTAGGGGAAAAGGGGCCTTATACAGATCTTACTATACACTCACCTAAAGGATCATTAGGAACACCTGTTCATTTCTCATTAAAGCAAGAATCTAATGATCCAATCACATGGCAGTTGCTTCAGTGCATTTAGGGGTGTGGTCCTGGTCAAGACAATCTCCTGAACTCCAAACTGAATGTCAGAACAGGAAAGAAAGGTGATTTATGCAATTCTGAGCATGGTATGGTTGTTGTATGTTGTATGGTTGAGTATTTCACAATCTGCTCAGTTACTGGGATTTTCACGCACAACCATTTCTAGGGTTTACAAAGAATGGTGTGAAAAGAGAAAAACATCCAGTATGCGGCAGTCCTGTAGGAGAAAATGCCTTGTTGATGCTAGAGGTCAGAGGAGAATGGGCTGACTGATTCAAGCTGATAGAAGAGCAACTTTGACTGAAATAACCAGTCGTTACAACCGAGGTCTGCAGCAAGCATTTGTGAAGCCAAAACTCACACAACCTTGAGGCAGATGGGCTACAACAGCAGAAGACCCCACCAGGTACCACTCAGCTCCACTACAAATAGGAAAAAGAGGCTACAATTTGCACGAGCTCGCCAAAATTGGAGAGTTGAAGACTGGAAAAATGATGCCTGGTCTGATGAGTCTCGATTTCTGTTGAGACATTCAGATGGTAGAGTCAGAATGTGGCGTAAACAGAATGAGAACATGGATCCATCATGCCTTGTTTCCACTGTGCAGGCTGGTGCTAGTGGTGTAATGGTGTGGGGGATGTTTTCTTGGCACACTTTAGGCCCCTTAGTGCCAATTGGGCATCGTTTAAATGCCACAGCCTACCTGAGCATTGTTTCTGACCATGTCCATCCCTTTATGACCACCATGTACCCATCCTCCGATGGCTACTTCCAGCAGGATAATGCACCATGTCACAAAGCTCCAATCATTTCAAATTGGTTTCTTGAACATGACAATGAGTTCACTGAACTAAAATGGCCTCCACAGTCACCAGATCTCAACCCAATAGAGCATCTTTGGGATGTGTGTGATTTTGGAGGCTGCCCTCGGGTGGACGGCGGTATATCGCTGCTGGGAGCTTTGTGCCCTGAATGTGCATCCCACAAATCTCCATCAACTGCAAGATGCTATCCTCTCAATATGGGCCAACATTTCTAACAGTTCTGAAGGGGGTCAAACACGGTATTAGTATGGTGTTCCTAATAATTCTATAGATGAGAGTACATTAATGCTTCATACTCATAGTGACATATTCCTCATTATACAGCGCAAATAGAAAGCTATTATCATCTCCTTTAGTGCTTGTAGCAGGTCCAGGTTTGCTAAAGACTGAAATAGAGGCTGTGTGTAGATAGTCATTGGTGTGGAATGAGAGGATAATCGCCTGTGTGAGCATTATTTTTATTTAGAATGAAAATTATATCTTTAACATTTGACTTTAGAAATAAATTTTTGTCATCATTTACTATAAAAAAAGATAACTAGGATTAACAATCCCTATAGAGGCCAAAACCACTTGCATGATGATTAATCTATACTACATTATATTATTCATGCTGGTCTTCCTCCGCACGATATGCTTTATCGTAGCGTCTTATCATTGTGCACCTGCTTTTTTAAGAGAAGTAAAAAATACGATGTAGTAATCCCATCTGGTGTCTTTTTAAGTTAAGCCATAATTCTGTCTCAGACTGTCTATCAACATCTGGTTTTGAGTCGAGATATGAATGTCTTTGCATATTGCAGTTCATATTTCTTGTGTAACACCCGGTGATCTATGGTAAGCATAAAGAGGTCAGGCACAAAGAGAGTGTAAAACACATTCTGACAAGCTGAAGCGCTGACTGACTTGGCAGGCAGACAATAGGGTTTTTCTTTTTTCTTTTAGTGAAAGACAGCGATCTTCTGTAGCATTCTCTCTCGGCAGTGAGCGCAGGAGCAAAGTTTCCTCTCATTAATCTGTTCTTGGAGATGGTTAGCATTCATCATAATTCAGAATACACTGGCTTTTAGTATTCAGTATTATCAGTCCAGTTGTCGCAGCATATTCACCTTAATTAGTTTTTAGCATCTCTAGAATCTGTTGGCAAGCACAAGTCTAGTTCCAGAGTTGTAGTCTAGATTTCTTTTTGTCTTTTGTATATATTTGTAGTTTTACGCATCGTACATTTGTTTTTCTTGGAGGATATATTGTCTTTTATAGACAGACAATTTATAAATGTAAAGAAAGTGGTCACTACCGGGAGAGCCATTAGTCGTGTTTTTATATTATGGTTAATGCAGAGTAAACAATGATAAGATAAGATAAGAAAACCTTTTATTAGTCCCACAGTAAGAGCACCGTATATTATAGTTAATATCACACAAGTAAAAAACAGAACAGAAGTTTAATTAAAACTATTCTAAGACCCGTGTTTATTATCTCGCTAACGATGACGGCGTTACAGACATCAGTCGTTCTCAATGAGCTTGTGCTGAATAAACTAAACTGCATTTTAAAACTTTAAATTCTCTCTGAGACTGTCTTACCTCCTCTAATTTAGAAACATCGCTATCTTTACTTTATTTCACTTTCTAGACAAATGTTTTTTTCTCTCAAATGTTCATAAACTAGCTCTATTTGTTAAATATCATTTATGTATGTATAATTTATGGTTTGTTATTGTCATGAAGCAGTACAACATATAGTCAATACTACAAAATAAACATAAACCATGATAAAAATCTAAATTGTGAAATGAAATTCTTGCCATATTGCCCAGCCTTAAGGCAAGGGTTTTCAGCCACAAAAACAGAACCAGCATGTCGTCTGGCCAGTGTGAAAAGGCTGGAAGTTACCCATATAACCCTATTTCAAAAATATGTGCTGCTGCTTTAAAAACACATTACATAGAGTCTTTTCATCAAGTTTTGTGACACTTCATCTGAACTTTAGCTAAACAGAAGTGCAGCTATTTACACCTAATCAAATTCCTGCTGTAAAGAAATTAAGAAACACTGGTGTTATTGGTCATCAGGAGCTTAATGATGGTTTCCCTCAAGTGCGTCTAGTGCACTGCACAACAGCCTCAGAGTACACGGGTAAATCCCATAGTTGTAGTGGTGCTTTCTACCGCTCCTCCTTGGGCTGTGCGATCTATACATCAGTGTGTAAAAGGAGGCTGTATTCATAAAAATGGCCTTGGGTATTCTACACTTTCTATTAAATGTTTCTTTAGGTTCCCAGCTGATAAGACAGTAAATCCTATTGTGCTTTATCAGAAACCAATTGAACTCCCTCCACGGTCTGTGTAAATACATGAGCTTTTATTTTACTGATTGTGTGCGGCCTGTTTCTGTCAGAGGTCGTGGGAATGAGAACAATTCAGTGATAATATTTTACTGTAGAGGAGCTCAAAAGGCCTGGTTCAAGTGTTGGTTGTGTGAATAACAGCTAAGATCCATTTTTTCCATAGAATCAAAGGCATGATCCATATACTTAAAAGTGTTTAGGGGAATTCCTCACTCCCTCGCAGTGACCTAGACATACTCCCTAGTTGCCATGTTAAGAGATTTCTGATTTCTCTCTTTGGTAAGAAAAAGAGAGGAAAGAAACTTCAATGGATTCCAAACTTTTTCCGTTTACAGATGATGGAGGCCACTGTGCTCATAGGAACCTTCAATGTTGCAGAAATTCCTCTGTGTTCTTCCACAGATGTGTGCCTCGATACAGTCCTGTCTCTGTTGTGCTGTTAACTGTGGGACCTTATACAGACGTGTGTGTGCCTTTCCAAATCATGTCCAATCTACTGAATTTACCACAGGTGGACTCCAGTTGTAGAAGCATTTCAAGGAGGATCAGTTTTGAGTTTTATGTACATGCCCTGTTTTTTTTTTTAATAAATTTGCAAAGATTTTATACAACCTTCTTTCACCTTGTCATTACGTGGTATTGTTTGTAGAATTTTGAGGTAACATAACAAAATGTGGAAAAAGTAAAGCACTGTGAATACTTAAAAGAATTGTCCCGCTGGCGGTGACTCAGGAGGCAGGGCAGGTTGTCCATTAACCAATAGGTTGGCGGTTCAGCTCCCGCGTTGTTTGGATGCGTCAGTGTGATTGTAGTGGCCATTTTAAATCCACAAAGTCATTAGAGTCATTACTGCCAAAAGAAAAGGAGGAGGGATTTAAGTGCTGTTGGAAGAGTGCTCCTTGTTGATGACTCTCACAGAATGTTTGCAGTTTTTATTAAGCAGCTGTTCGTCAAAATAACATTCCCTGCTGCTTCCACTGCAGAGGTGAGTGCAGTTTGACAAACCTCACTACAACTTCTTTCCCAGCTCTTATTAAAAACACCTTTGTGTTTCTATTGACCTCTAGATGTTTCTGACAAAGGTGAAGAAAAAAGTTGTTAAAGAAAAGTTTTTCTTATTCGACTGTTGTGTGTGTATCATGATGTTGGACAGAGAACTCAGAAGCTTAAGCCTTTTGTTTTATAGATTATTGTAAATGTCCGAGCCCGCTGAAGTCTTCCTCGCCGCTGTAAACAGAAGTGAACCGTGCCTGATGAGACTGACGAGTGAGGAAGAGCGGCCACAGGAGAACAGTGTAAAACATTTACAGCGCAGACAGGGAATGTTACGTGTCCAAATGTAGGTACTATCTAAAAAGATTTCTGATTTCATATGTGTCTCTTGAACCTATAGTGAGCATGAGGAGTGTGCCATACATTTTACACTTCAGTAAAAACCAGGCGTTTGATTTCAGGTTAAAGCACTGTTTAGTCGGAACAACAGCGAGCGTGGGTGTGAGTATGTGAACTCACAGCTGAGTGTACACACTCCAGTCTGAGTGTGTATATTTATGTGTGCGTCCAAGGGAGTAAGAGTACTCTGCAGGCTGACACTTTTCAGCTGGAGTCAGGAATGTCGTAACATGGAAAGAGGCTCTGGAAATACTGATACAAAAAGGACAACAACAGACTACAATCCATCCATCCATCCATCCATCCATCTTCTACCGCTTATCCGGGGGCAGCAGTCTAAGCAGAGAAGCCCAGACTTCCCTCTCCCCAGACACTTCCTCCAGCTCTTCCGGGGGGATACCGAGGCGTTCCCAGGCCAGCCGAGAGACATAGTCCCTCCAGCGTGTCCTAGGTCTTCCCCGAGGTCTCCTCCCGGTGGGACATGCCCGGAACACCTCCCTAGGGAGGCGTCCGGGAGGCATCCGAAACAGATGCCCGAGCCACCTCAGCTGGCTCCTCTCGATGTGAAGGAGCAGCGGCTCTACTTTGAGCTCCTCCCGAGTGACCGAGCTCCTCACCCTATCTCTAAGGGAGCGCCCCGCCACTCTGCGGAGAAAGCTCATTTCGGCCGCCTGTATCCGGGATCTTGTTCTTTCGGTCATGACCCAAAGCTCATGACCATAGGTGAGAGTAGGAACGTAGATCGACTGGTAAATCGAGAGCTTTGCCTTACAGCTCAGCTCCTTCTTCACCACGACAGACCGGTACATCGACCGCATTACTGCAGAAGCTGCACCGATCCGCCTGTCGATCTCACGCTCCTTCCTTCCCTCACTCGTGAACAATACCCGAGATACTTAAACTCCTCCACTTGAGGCAGGAGCTCTCCACCAACCTGGAGGGGCAAGCCACCCTTTTCCGACTGAGAACCATGGTCTCAGACTTGGAGGTGCTGATCCTCATCCCAGCCGCTTCACACTCGGCTGCAAACCGCCCCAGTGAACATTGAAGGTCCTGGCTTGATGGAGCCAACAGGACAACATCATCTGCAAAAAGCAGAGATGAAATCCTGTGGTCCCCAAACCAGACTCCCTCCGGCCCCTGGCTGCGCCTAGAAATCCTGTCCATAAAGATAATGAACAGGACCGGTGACAAAGGGCAGCCCTGCCGGAGTTCAACATTCACCGGGAACAGGTCTGACTTACTGCCGGCAATGCGAACCAAGCTCCTGCTCCGGTCGTACAGGGACCGGACAGCCCTTAGCAAAGGGCCCCGGACTCCATACTCCCAGAGCACCCCCCACAGGGCACCGCGAGGGACACAGTCGAATGCCTTCTCCAGAACCACAAAGCACATGTGGACTGGTTGGGCAAACTCCCATAATCCCTCCAGCACCCTGGAGAGGGTATAGAGCTGGTCCAGTGTTCCACGACCGGGACGAAAACCGCATTGTTCCTCCTGGATCTGAGGTTCGACTATCGGCCGCATTCTCCTCTCCAGTACCCTGGCATAGACTTTCCCGGGGAGGCTGAGGAGTGTGATCCCTCTGTAGTTGGAACACACCCTCCGGTCCCCCTTCTTAAAAAGGGGGACCACCACCCCGGTCTGCCAGTCCAGAGGTACTGTCCCCAAACGCCACGCGATGTTGCAGAGGCGTGTCAGCCAAGACAGCCCCACAACATCCAGAGACTTGAGGTACTCAGGGCGTACCTCATCCACCCCCGGTGCCTTGCCACCGAGGAGCTTCCCAACTACCTCAGTGACTTCAGCCTGAGTGATGGACGAGTCCACCTCTGAGCCCTCGGCCTCTGCTTCCTCAGTGGAAGACGTGACGGTGGGGTTGAGGAGATCCTCAGTATTCCTTCCACCGTCCAACAATATCCCCAGTTGAGGTCAGCAGATTCCCACCTCCACTGTAAACAGTGTTGGCAGGGCACTGCTTCCCCTCCTGAGGCGCCGGACGGTTTGCCAGAATTTCTTCGAGGCCGACCGATAGTCTTTTTCCATGGCCTCACCGAACTCCTCCCAGACCCGAGTTTTTGCCTCCACAACCACCCGTGCTGCAGCTCGCTTGGCCTGCCGGTACCTATCAGCTGCCTCAGGAGTCCCACAAGCCAACCAGGCTCGATAGGTCTCCTTCTTCAGCTTGACGGCCTCCCTTACTTCCGGTGTCCACCACCGGGTTCGGGGATTGCCGCCACGACAGGCACCGGAGACTTTGCGGCCACAGCTTCAGTGGCTGCGTCGACAATGGAGGTGGAGAACATGGTCCACTCGGACTCAATGTCTCCAGTCTCCTCGGAATCTGGTCGGCTCTGTCGGAGGTGGGAGTTGAAGATCTCTCTGACAGGGGACTCGCCAAACGTTCCCAACAGACCCTCACAGTACGTTTGGGTCTGCCAAGTCTGTCCGACCTTCTCCCCGCCATCGGATCCAACTCACCACCAGGTGGTGATCAGTTGACAGCTCCGCCCCTCTCTTCACCCGAGTGTCCAAGACATACGGTCGGAGGTCAGATGAGACAACTACAAAGTCGATCATCGACCTCCGCCTAGGGTGTCCTGGTGCCACGTGCACTGATGGACACCCTTATGCTTGAACATGGTGTTCGTTATGGACAAACTGTTGCTAGCACAGAAGTCCAATAACAGAACACCACTGGTTCAGATCAGGGGCCGTTCCTCCCAATCACGCCCCTCCAGGTGTCACTGTCGCTACCCACGTGAGCGTTGAAGTCCCCAGTAGAACGATGGAGTCCCCGGTTGGAGCACTTTCCAGCACCCTCCCAGAGACTCCAAGAAGGCCGGGTACTCTGCACTGCCATTTGGCCCGTAAGCACAAACAATAGTGAGAGACCTATCCCCAACCCGAAGGCGCAGGGAGCGACCCTCGTTCACCGGGGTGAACTCCAACACATAGCGGCTGAGCCGGGGGGCAATAAGCAAACCCACACCAGCCCGCCGCCTCTCACCGCAGGCAACTCCAGAATAGTGGAGAGTCCAGCCTCTCTCGAGGATTTGGGTTCCAGAGCCCAAGCTGTGCGTGGAGGTGAGCCCGACTATCTCTAGTCGGTATCTCTCAACCTCCCGCACAAGCTCAGGCTCCTTACCCGCCAGGAGGTGACATTCCATGTCCCTAGAGCCAGATTCTGTGTCCGGGATTGGGCCGCCGAGGCTCCTGCCTTCGACTGCCACCCAATCCACATTGCACCGGCCCTTTACGGTTCCTCCTGCAGGTGGTGGGCCCACAGGAGGTCGGTCCCACGTCGCTCTTTCGGGCTGTGCCCGGCCGGGCCCCGTGGGGAAAGACCCGGCCACCAGGCGCTCGCATATGAGCCCCAACCCCGGGCCTGGCTCCAGGGTGGGGCCCCGGTTGCGCCATACCGGGCGACGTAACGGTCCTCGATATTAAACTTTCCATAAAGGGTTCTGAACCGCGCTTTGTCTGGCCCGTCACCTAGGACCTGTTTGCCTTGGGAGACCCTACCAGGGGCATATAGCCCCCGACAACATAGCTCCTAGGATCATCCGGGCACTCAAACCCCTCCACCACGATAAGGTGGCGGTTCAAGGAGGGGTACAGACTACAAATATTAATAAAAAGATATTTAGTATGTGTACAAATAAACAGCTAATTTAGTTTTGAATACTTGCAGAAGAGTAGTGGAATAATAAACAGTGACCCTGTGGTGTCAGGATGCAGAGATAATAAAGAAAGAGAAGACATCTGGAAACAGGTCAGAGTTCAGGACTGAAGTATGATTACCTGAAACAACAGGAGGGTCTCACTATCCTCAGTTCAATTTCTAAATCACTCATATTCATTAAAAAAAGTGACTCTGGTTTACCTTCATCATGTAACATGATTTATCAGTTGATAGGCCCATTATTTGTTTTAAAATCTTGTTTAACTGAGCAGTAATTGAGAAAACATGAACTCAAAGACTAGAATTTTACCAGAAAAATGACATTGAGCCAATGAGTTGACAAAAGCCTTGATCGGGTTGATTCTGGCATGTTTTCATTGCCTAAAGGGGTCCAAAGGGTTGCCAAAAACTCTAGGGACACCTCAGCCTGGGGTCCCAAGTGGGTCCAGCTTTGTGGTCCACTTTGGGAGGGGCATAGGTAAACCCTGCAGTCAGCTGATTGGGAAGATAATCCTTACTTGAGAAAAAGATACACGTGGGCTAATAAAAAATGTAGCCCAATAATTAACAAACAGCATAGGTTTAATTTGAGATTGCTTTGTTGTTTACATTGATCACCTGACGTTTTTTACTCTTTACAACGGATGAGTTGCTACTTGGGCTTGTTTCTGTAGAAAACTCCAATCGTTTTTCAGAAGCCTAAAAATGTTGGCTCTGTACGAGATCTCGTTCAGAAAGTCAAGGTTGACTTTGGGTGCAACCTTTAATGATCTCCAGTTTTACATATTAAGGTATTTGTCTTTATTCCCTACAAACTAGCCCTTTATCTGTCTCTATATTAAAACATGCATTGTACGCACTGTCCATTTGTCCATGGCCATTCATTCCTGTACTCAGGCAGTATTTTTAACTCAGCTGAGCATTGAACTTGTGATAATTGTGTGCCAAACAGCAGCACTTTTTTTTTTTTTTTACAGATTTTGGTTAGATTTCACCAAAGACATAGCTCTGTTTGGATTGGAGCTCGACCACAGCTGGAAAGTGACTCTGTAAAAAAGGACTTTTATGACCCGAACCTGAAACAAGGCAGACCCACCGCTACATAAAAAGAGCTTTCTTTTGAAGACTATATTAAGAGTAGTGCTTTAGCTTGGATAAGTCATTTACAAGCTTCTCTGTGCGTCTGCTCTGGAGTATTCACTTTGGAATTGCTGTTTTAGCATTGGCCACTGAATTTTTAAGAACTTTAATATTTTGGACTGGAAGTGACCGATGTGATGTGCACATTGGGCAGCATACAGGTTTTAGTTGGATCTGAACAGGTTTTAGTCAGATTTGAACAGGTTTTATTTGGATTTGAACAGGTTTTAGTCAGATCTGAACAGGTTTTAGTCAGATTTGAACAGGTTTTAGTTGGATTTAACAGGTTTTAGTTGGATTTAACAGGTTTTAGTTGGATTTGAACAGGTTTTAGGTCCTGTCCTTAGCTGTTGGTGCAGGTAGCTGGTTGAGCAGAGGTCAGTGAGTAAAGAATGTGTCACGTCTTCAACCTAAACCTTCAGGCAGAGCAGATCCTCATGGAGGAGTTCAGAAGCCGCCACACTCCAGTCGGGGAAATAGCTCAGGCCTTTCAAACCTTCAGAGCACTGAGCCACATTCTTCTTTTCCTCACTCCTCTGAAACCTCCCTCGTACTTTTCCTTCTGTTTATTTTTCTTCACTTCGAAGCAGGTCTGTGCAGCAGAGACCTGACCTTTAATCCTCAGCTCAGTTACGAGGTGCACCCCACAAAAAACAGTAGTATTGTTCCGTTCGTTAAGCTCAAGGCTTATTATACAGTACACATATTGGTCACATGGTTATATGACAAATTAAAGTCATATTTTTTCTCATTAGAAAATTCTTGTTGCATCATTGTCACTTTAAATGTTTTCACATCTTTACCATTAAATGATAACGAGAATATATATACTTTTGGGGCTAAAATTTACATGGTGCTGCTTTAATGAGGTTCATGATAATATCATTTTACAAGTTTCTTTAGAAACAATATGACTCGCTTTATCCCATACCTCCAGAAAGCAATATAAAAAACTACACAAATCTATTATTTGAGCCTGCCGTGTGTTGCTATAACCTTTGAAAATGACGATGATTATTCATCATTAACAATTGGACGCAGACATATTATACTAATGTGTGGAAAATAATGAGTAAGACGTGACACTGGAGGTGCGTGCTCCTGGTGGGGGCAGGGATGTAGTTTCAGAGGCATGTCCATCGCCTCTTTCCAAAATATGAACAACACCACCGCATTAATGGCAGCCTGCGCTCGCTGATGGCACTTCCTCAAACCCCAAAACTCTGTGTTCCTCTGGTAACCATGGCAGAAAATATCCACTGCATTCATTTAGGCTCAAGTTCTCCCTTCTAGGGCCATTAGCATCGTTGCTCTTATGATGCACCGAGTTGGGTATTTGGCCCTGATGAGTTCTGAAACATGATCATTTAAAGAGCTTCTGCACAAACTCAGCAGGTCCCGAGGTCCACGTCCAAGTCTAATATAACAGTGAACCTTTTATTAAGGTAACCGTATCCTGACCTGAACTTCTGCATCTCTTTTTGCCAAAAATATGGAAAACGCTGAAGTCATAACTGTGATATTAATAGCTATGAAAGTCTGAACCCAGCTGGAGTTACTGTAGTAAATAACTTCCAGAGTCTGTGTGACTGTAAAAGTTGGCTTACGAGGCAACAACACAGAGACTCAGGTCCAGATGGGCTTCTTTGTGTTGATCAGCGATGGATGGTTAAAACAGCATTTCCCATGGTCCCTAGTTGCTGCTGTAAAATCTCAAAAAAATACAAGCCTTAACTTTTCTGTCAGTGCAATACCTCACACGTGGAGTAGTTTAGTTATTCTTTAAGTGCCACTACTGTAAATATCATACTATAATATAACTTATTTACAGATTTCCCACTATACATTAAAAAGAAGGTTTAACTAAAAGCATCTGGACTCAGTTTTCAAGGTGAAGATGTTTTGTCTCTAATTCCAAGAGACTTTATCAATTCTGAGTTCAACTGTAAGAGAGCTGAGCTTATCTCTCTAGAGGGAGGACTTTCCCCTGAAACCAAACCTGATGGACCAGGCTGTTCTGTTCTCACCGTGGTTCGTCATGAAAGGACAGTGTGACTCCTGATGTGAGAGTCGTTAAGGCTCAGGAGAGTCGTTAGTGACACTGCTCCATTCAACAAAACTTAAAAATGGTACCACATGCTCAGGTGACCCGAGTTTTCTGTCTAAACTTACTGTCAAAGAAATTCCAAAAAATATTCTTTAAGAAACTCATGAAGACTTTCTCAAAGCAGGAGAGTTTACAATATTCTCTACAATAAAGAAAACAATGGTTATTAATCCTCCACAGCGTTTGTACTGCACTCACAAATCAAGATGAGGCTACAGTCCTTATCCTTATTTACTGTTTGACAGGATGCTTTGTTGGAGGATCTAGAGCAGACATGCCCAAAGTCCGGCCCTTGGGCCAATCATGGCACTAGGTGAGATTTCATGTGGCCCTCAGCTTCAGAGATAAAATGTACTGTTTATGGCCCCAACAGCAGCCGCTTTATACAAAACCCATTCAAATCCAACAAAAACCTGTTCAAATCCAACTAAAACCCATTTAAATCCAACTAAAACCCATTCAAATCCAACAAAAACCCATTCAAATCCAACTAAAACCCATTCAAATCCAAATAAACCCTGTTCAAATCCAACTAAAACCTGCATTTGTGAAAAAAGAATCAAAAGTCGGGCTTTGGAAATTTTCCTTTCATCAGATGTGGCCCGCTTTTCAAGAAGTTTGGACACCCCTGATCAAGAAGATGCAGCTCAGTTGTGTCTCAGAACTATTTTTAAATTACTTTAGTTCTTTGGAAACAACTTAACTTCTGCCCCAAATAGTTATCTTGCATAATATCTTTGCATCATAAGAGCCTGTGTTTTGCAAGAAATATGAAAAAAGGTTTTGTTTGGGACGTCCTCTTGATCTGCACACTTGTTTGTTGGATCCCTCCTTCTGTGGTTCTCCCTGAGGTTTCTCTTTTTTCCCGGCTGGGTTTTTTTGGAGTTTTTCCTCACCCTGATGGAGGGTCTAAGGACAGGGGATGTTGTCTAGTACAGTCTGTTAAGCCCTTTGAGGCGGCTGTTGTTGTGATATTGGGCTATACAAAAATAAATGTCTTGTCTTGTCTTGTCTTGTCTTGTTTGGATTCCCGGTTGACTAACTGTTTTAACACAGCTTTTTATCAAATCAGTAAAGTATACTATTACATAAAGAGGGAGTGAAAAGAGACAAGTCCACACTTCTGTCAAAGCTTTAAGAACTCTCAAAATCAAAATAATTTCACATGATTTGACAGCCCACAAAGCATAACAACTAGGGCTGCATAATAATATCACAAAATCATGCCATATGCGACCACTATGTTGACTATTGCAATGTTATGACTGTGATAAATGGATTTTGACATAGTAAAAGCATAAATGAAAACAAAATTTATGAGGAAGTACAAGACTAGACTAAATAATTTTTACTTTAAGGCTATAATTTTTCAGGCTTGTTTTATAAAAATGTTTTGGTTACAATGTGAATCTGATAAAATAAGACCAATACAAACAGTTCTTTGCGATACATATATTGACTTTGTTAATATTCCAATATTAATATAATATTACTATATTATTAAAATATTTCAATACAATAAGCAAAAATGCAGTTTGCAGCATTTTTAAAAGTTTTAATATGGACACTTTGTGAAACTGCGGTTAATTTTATTTGTATATATTTTTTAAAATTATGTGTGGACGTATAATCCAAGCACTAAATTTAAAGGCAGACTGTAAAGATATCTCATTGAAAACTAAATATATTCAAATTTATTCCTATTTCTTTATATATAACTTATTATCCACCAGTTTTCCCCCGTGTAGATGCTTTCTTACATTATGTGTTTTATTTTGAAATTTAAATCATAGCCAACTCATTTGTGACTGAAATTTGATTACTGTTGCAATAATGCATCCTTTTATCTCTTTTATTAATAGAGTAATTATACATTCATCTATTTTTAATGAGTCGATTCTAATAATGTGTGAACCGTTTCCATCAGTCATGCTTATAGCGTTTGTCTAGATTTAAATGACAAAATCTGGGTGGGGGGCAGTGCAAGTGTCAGCGCCACATAAAACTCGGACCCTCTCAGCTACTGCCACTACTCGTGCTCAGAGGACACCATTTCCCATCAGCAACTGCGACCGCCTTGATCTCACGAGATCCTGGGAACATCAGATCAAGTCAGTGTCAAGTCGGACATAAGACTAAACAACTGAACTTATTGAACAGACCTGGTGTTGAATTAACTCTGAGCTGGACTGGTTTGAGCAGAAAAACTCTGGCCTCATATTCAACCAGCTCCAGAGAAATAGAGCTTATGCGTGTGTATTGTGTTAACTGTACTATAAGGTTGAGGGCAGTCCTGTTAAATGTTGATAAATACTTACTCCTGTGGCACTGGGACATCCCGCCACGAGAAGGGCTATGTCACGTGATGAACAGACAGCACTAGACAAAACTCTGAGGGACTTTTATGATCGAAACCGAAGAGGCTGTCAGTGAAAAATAAAACAACACAAGCCTTCTTACTTTAGGATTACAAAAAGCTCTTATCATTGAACTTTACTTGAATTATGACTCCCTTTAAGGCCTTAATGCACTCTTTCAGCCCAGACTTTTTTTGTTTTGTTTTATATTCTCCATTACATAAAGCCGTTTAAAAACTCTCTGTGACATTTATTAGACCAGTCCGACCCAGAGCAGTAACCCAGTGTGATGTCAAGAGCTGGGCCTTGGCCTTGCTGGGTTTACGTCACGGAGGAAGAATCTGCAGCCCTTTACACCGTTCATTTAAAAAAGTAATTGCAAAAATAGAGAGGAAAACAGCCAGAGGTTTGCCGTCCTGAGATCGTCTAAGCACATTAACATATGAACTCGGAGAATGACTTAAACATGTTTCTCCTGATAGAAATGTTTATGTTAGTTTCTGTATGTTCGCAGGTTATTAGTGGGCGCCCCTTATGAAATGAACGGACCATACCAAACAGGAGACGTTTATAAATGTTCACTGAATAAAAGGATCAATGGGAACGGCTGCACCAAGCTCAACTTAGGTAAAGTATCACAGCAAAACCTTTCTGAATGTTTTGATGTAGAATAGCTTTTTGTTTGGTTTTATGGCAAATTCCATTAAAAAACATGAACTGTCATCTCGTTATGTCAGACCCTAGACTGTACAAAAGTTATATGTGCTGGTATGATAAGCATAGAGGAAGAACAGAGGTAGTTCTTTTCTTGTCTGTTTTCTTGACTGATTATGTTCAGTTTAGAAGAATGCAGTTGTTTTTAGATCCTTACAATATCAACTTCTTTGACATCTGCTTTCTAAATCCAAAATTTGTATTTCCAAAGAAAATCTTTAGGTGCTTTTGGTCTTTTCAGGTGGCACGTGGTAATGGCCAATTCCAACATTAGGGCTGCAGAGTATATTGCTATTATTGTTGTAGAAACTGCTTATATCTCGAGAATATTATGGTCTTTCATGTGACAGACCTTTACTCTTTGCTTGCCACAGAAAATGTTTGATCAGATCCTTAGCAGTGGATTGACCAAAGTCCTGGTTCAGCCATGGTTTTGACCAGGTTCCTCCACAGCTTAGTGTTTCTTTATATATTTAGATTGAATAAAACTAGAAGAAGGTAGGCCAGCAGGGACATGCTTTTGTCAAAGAAAACCTAGTGAAAGAAGTTTTTTTTGCTTGGGCAGAAAAAAGGAAATACATTTATTTTGTCATTAACCTTCAGCAAGTATGTGTGCTGCTCCTGTGCCCAGTTTGTCCTAAAAGAGGTAATAATAAAACAAGGCTTCTATTGGGCTGGGTACTTTGGCGAAAAAATTAAATCTCGATTTTATTTAAATCTTTCTTACTATTTGTTTGTCTTCCTACTGACCTAACAATGTAATTCAAATTTATTTATATAATATTTTGTCAATACACAACAAGAGCAAAGCAGCAGAGTGGCTCTCGGAAGGAAAATAAAGTAGTTTAGGTTGGATCCTTTTTAGTTTTTAGTTCTAACATAATTTCCAGTGAACACCAAGCCTTGTTAAAAAACATTTAAAGTGAGCCAACCTCGGGGCTTAGTTTAATTCTATTTAGTGAAATAACTTTTTATTGACATTGTCCAAAATTAGAAACGCAAATTAGTTGAATTAATACAATATATTGCTATATAGCCTACGTTTGCTGTATGTTCCAAATTTCTAACCCACAAATCATAGTCACTTTTGTGTAATTCTGCTTCCAGATGGCACACACTGGGGAGCCCCATCTATATGAACTAAATATACTTTTTACTGATTTGTTTCAATTTGTACACTTTCTAAAAATGCTGACGTAATTGAAAATGTTGTATTATTAAATCAAACCCATTTCCTATTCATGAGGTTTTAGTCTAAAATGCATTTGTAAGACATTTCTGAAAACACAACTGAAAAGCATCATGTGTGGGAACCATACCAGTCATTCCACATTTTACTATTTCCCTCATTAGTTTATGTTCCTTTTTCACATGTGTGTAACGCCGCACATCTCTCGCCACATGCTTCTTCTCACAGCCCACACGTGTCGCACCAGTTACATGTCCACACCACTCTCTGTCTCCTTCATCTGAGTCAAACAGCAAAAACAAACCGAGTTCCCAGATGGTGGGAGCTGTGTTTGGTCTCCGTTGGATAGAGCACATGTTTATGTTTGCATGTACGTCTTGTGTATTTGAGATTATGTCAGCACAAGTCTTTCTTTTTCCATCAAGGAAGGATATCTCTGACCAACGTATCAGAGCGAAAGGACAAGATGAGGCTGGGGATGACACTGGCTTCAAACCCCAAAGACAACAGTTTTGTGGTGAGAATGTCTTTGAGCATCACATGATCTTCTGTAAATTTTCAACAGGCCACAGGGTTTTTCTTTTGATTACATGGTTGTCATACTGCAGTTTCCTTTCACAGACTCATGAGCACTACGTTTTGGATTCACAGTTTTACATTTGTTTCAGGCTTGCGGGCCTTTATGGTCCTACGAGTGTGGCAGCTCTTACTACAGCACTGGAATATGCTCCAGAGTCAACGCAAGCTTCAAGTTCTCCAGAACCATCGCACCGGCCTTTCAGAGTATGTCCTTTTTCCTTTTCTGTCAGTCAGTTTAGCTAGCCAAACTTTGTATGCTAACTAGTCCCAGCATTTCAGCAAATCCACAAATTTCAACCATCCAATATTTCAAACATCCCAAAAATTTCAACAATCTAAAATCTGTTCAACATTAACCCTTTATCCACATTTTATTAGGTTCAGCTAGTTATATAGGCTTCAAATTTCAACATTCAAGTATCAGAAAATTCCACAAAAAATATTTTTGAGCAAAACATCAATCATTGATTTTTTTTTAATATTTGTTTTTTATTTTTCCAAAATGCTGAATGCCATCTTCTGTCCACTGTAGTGCAATGGATAAACCACGGTTCAAGAGATGTGAGTTTGAATCCATATATAAGAGGAGGTTTTACAAATTTAATCAACTTTTGTTTAGCAAATCACCATCATGTGGAGGTGATAAAAATGAGTGCTTAATGCCCTTCTCGTCCAAGTTTTCCATGTGTTCATGACAGTTTAGTGGTCAAAGCAGCGGCTTTATATTCAGAAGCAACAGGTTTGATTTTCATCCAGCAAACCTTAACCAAACGTCAGCAAAATCTAAGAACTAGCCTCATCCTATGATTTTTGTAATTTTAGTTTTTATTGATAGCACAGTGCAGATAAACTGAAAACAGGAAGAGAGACAATATGTCCAAGCCAGATTTAAACATGGGTTGCTTTTTTATGAATGGCCTCCCTTCAAAGTATGTCTCTTTTATTCCAAAACAGGCGAGGACTGACTGATCCTATATGAACATCTGTTTTCATCATTCGGAGATTTACAATTGAGATTAATTGTTGTCTTTCTTTTTTTGATGCTTTTTGCAGGATGTGAGACCTTTATGGACATCGTGATCGTTCTGGATGGCTCCAACTCCATTTACCCTTGGTACGAGGTGCAAGCTTTTCTCATCAACATTCTTCAGAAGTTCTACATTGGGCCTGGTCAAATTCAGGTGCGTAAGAGGAGAATACGGAAAGTAAGATAAGACATGAATGTCATTGTTTAGGACATAATTAAATCACTGTAACGCTCTTTAGGAAATGGTCATAGCAGGCTTCTGTCGTAGAGTAGCAAGAAAAATAAACCCATACAAAACAGAAAACAATGTAATCCATGGGTTTTATGTGTTTTTAAACCCAAACTATATTCGTTTTCCCCGTTTCCATCTGTTCTCTCTTCATGGGTTTAATCCTGCGTTTGGTCTAAAGTCTGAGCTATCTCCAAACTAACCTTCACAAATGAACCGGACCTTGGTTCAGCTTGATTGGCTGAAGATGTTGTTCAAAAAAGTCCAGACCAAAGTGTAGGTTTGAAAGTTGACCTTACAAAACACTGGACAATCCCTTTAAGACTAAATCCATCAACAATTTTGTCAATTGTTGTTTTTAATTTTGTCTTTATACTACTAGATACTATTTTACTTCAGTGTTTGTCTTCATTAGTCAAACATTACTTACTTTATGCACAAATACAATTGTAACGATGCTCTATGAGCATTAAGACATAACAAGCCAGTTTTTCTCCAATTATTAATGCATTTTTGCTGACGGTAGGTTTACCGTCTCTTGTTCCCCGCTACGCAACCTGCTCACACCAACACAGCACACACACAAACACTCAGCAGTGTATTACTCTGTAATGTTTTGTTCTTTTTGTCTTGTCTCTCCATTCAGTTCATTTCTAATTTACAGGCAACGTTGTGTTTCTTGATTAGGTTGGGGTTGTCCAGTACGGTGAAAAAGTGGTCCATGAGTTCCGACTGAGTGACTACAGATCAGTGGAAGAAGTTGTGAAAAAGGCTCGCAGTATCGACCAGCGAGGCGGAGAGGAGACCAACACAGCTCTTGGCATCAACGTGGCACGGTAAAAAAAAAACACAGCCGGTCGTGTTAGAATACCAAACACAACCACATCTGTTCTTTTTAAAGTGTTATTTTCTTTGTTACAGCTCAGAAGCTTTCAAACAAGGTGGCCGCCGCGGTGCCAAGAAGGTGATGATTGTGATCACAGACGGAGAGTCACATGACAGCGCTGACCTGCAGCAGGCCATTGAGGACAGCGAGAAGGACGGCATCACCCGTTACGCCATTGCTGTGAGTCTGCTAAATCTATTCTCACCTGGGTTTAAAATTACGTTTGAGAATTAACTTCAGGCCCAAAGCTGCTGGGATAGGCTCCAGTCACCCGCGACCCCCAACGGGACAAAATGAAAAAAAAAAAAAAAAGAATGAATTTGAGAATTAACCTAGATTTCTGATGGCTAACAAATAATCCAGTGCAGCATTAAAACACCATAAACATTAATGAGGGGATCTCACAAAGTTAAAGCAGATCATTCAAGAGCTGGTCGTGTGACGCCAAAATACTTCAAGCACTTGGAGGCTTTGAGACTAAGCTGAGTGGAAGTTCTATAAAAGGTGTAAATGTTCTCCTCCAGACCACATGACCCTTTGGTTTTTTGCCACTGCTGTTACTGGCTCAGGGTTCTCTGGGAAGACTGAAGTCCTGTGGTTGGAAACAGAATGAAATGGTGACAGCCCAGAAATCTTTGGACATCTGAAATCCTTTTAACGCAGAGTACTTTTTAAACCTGCTTGTTAATTAGTAACACCAGAGTGCATTAAACAAGCTTTCTGACGTCCTGTCTGTAGGTCCTTGGCTACTACAATCGCAGAGGAATCAACCCTGAAGCCTTTCTTAAGGAGATCAAGTACATTGCCAGCGACCCTGACGACAAGCACTTCTTCAATGTGACGGATGAGTCGGCGCTCAAGGATATTGTGGATGCTCTGGGGGAGCGCATCTTCAGTTTGGAAGGTTTTTAAGGACTTTTAAAAAAAATACTTTACCAGATTTCTCCCTCTGTTAAAATACACACACATAGAAGTGAGCTGGTGAAATCTAAATGAATAAAAATGGATGATTGTCTGTGCAGTTTGCAGTACTTGACTCTAAATCTCTGGGAGAAAGCTTACAGTTCCTCTGTGAAGGAAGGGTGAGGAACCTGCTTTTGGTGTTCGCCCACTTTGCAGTCTGTCTTTGACTTCACCAGTCTCACAGAACCTGGTCCAAAGATGCAGGAGATATTAACACATTTATTTGGGGTGCTACCTACACGTTTAGCTGTGTTGCTCATTCCATAAATACATAATCTTTGCAAGTTGTACCTCGCTGTAAAAGTGACTAATCAGGCTTTCCAACAATATAAAATACAACACCAATTGTACTTGTACGTAGGGTAATGTTGAAGTTAGTGGCTCTGGTGTTACATATAATAGAAATATTATATTGATAGACGGTGAGGAACTAAAAGAGTTAGACTTTCTATTTAGTATTTTTAGAGACCACAACTTCTTCTTCTTGTCAGAAGACAGTATTGGTGAATCTTAGTTTCCAAAAATAGATAAATGTGAGTTTGAATGGTGTTGAATGGACCAAAGTTTGGTCTCCAAGTGTTGCAGTTGTTCAGGGTGTACCCAAAACATCTCTCACAGTTAGTTTGAGCTAGGCTTTATTTAATAACATTTTTATCAGTCTTTGTTTCCTGATTACACTTTTCTTCTTTGTTAATGCCTGCGCAGTTAGCTTTATTAGCTTAGCAAGTCTTTTTTCTTGTCCACTTTGGCGAACAAGAAGATCTTTTCAAGAGAGTTTTGTATCACGTTTTTTCTTGCTGTTTTAAACAGCTCTAAAAGTCTGTCTTGTTTACACAGGAACCAGTAAGAACGGGACGGCATTTGGCCTCCAGATGTCCCAGGCTGGATTTTCCGCACACAACGTTGAGGTTAGTCTCATGTCTGCTGCCACGCCGCCTCATACCATCTGTCAGCGTGTTCACATCCCATATTGTCTCAATTTCTGACACGCCATAACTCCTCCCCGAAACTTGTCATTTATCACTTCCCCCCAGAGGCTCCTGCTGTGTGGCCCTTAAGTGTTAGGTCATCCTGATTTAGGAACCCCTGAAAGAAGAGACCTTCTTTTTTATCTCCACCATTGCAATGATAGGAAGTGATGCACCATTAGTTCTCATAGGAAACATACAAGAGATGACTGAGACGCTGCGTTCAAATTGATTAGAATTGGTCTTTTCTTTTTTGATTAAGGGATTGCACAGCCGGCTTTTAAAAAGTGACACAGTTGAGGAGGTTAGATGAGGGCCATCTTCAACTATACCTGAACATTTCAAAGGGTTTTTGGCTCAACATTGATAATGATCATTGATGATCCATTTCATTTGAATTTCCAGCTTTCCTTCACAGTGCGATTTGTCAAGGGAGTGCTAAATAAACATCCAATTTATTAAAGGGAATAAATATATAGTGGTATTTGCAGCTGGGTGGCAGAAATGACTGGAAATTTGGTCCTCAAGCACAGATTCTCTAAATGCTCCGTAGCACCAACCTGAGTGTAGGGAATTGGGGGAAAAAAAACATTTTGGAAAGAATGTCGGGGCTTTAAAGGAGAAAAACAGCCCCGAAAGCCCAGATGGTTTTGCTGAATGTCTTATGTGGTAACGCTGAGGACTGCTTATGTCATATAAGAGCCAGACGCTGCATGAATCGGCAGAGCAGCTTCACACTGTGCTACTTGGTTAGCGACCTCCAAACTATGCACTACTGAAGACACTATCTGTCGTAGTCTATTGCTTAGTTGATGTTGCTGTAAAGTACACATTCCTTTTTGCAAATGGGTCATTGGTTTAGAAGCTTAGACTGTTTTGGGGGTTCATTCATTTACCATGGAGACCATTTTGACCAAAAAAACCACATCGGCATTACACTGCTGTCAAAAAGTGACGTAGTGCGCTCTCGGTCTGCAGCACAAATCTGCCTCTGAGGAAGGAGTCTGAATCTTTTGCTCAATCAATCAAAATGTAATGCTGCAGGCGCTTTTGAGCGAGAATAATTGGACTGTAATGTCAGAGCTGCTCCTAAGTCTATTCATGTTGGGTTCTTTCAAGGAGACATTAAAATCACTTCAGTGACATACGATGGACTTTCGTTTTGCTGCTCGTTACAATTTATAAGTAGGGTGTTTTGTTTTTAGGTTTTCGTGATGGCATTTTTCTTAGAGCATGTGAACAGCTATGGTAGCCCTGCAGGGACATGCTGGTGTCTAGGAACAAACTCAGTTAAAATAGGACTGATTGTGATTTTGCCATAAAAAATTTTAGATTTTTAGGAGCTTTCTCTTTTTTTTTCTCTCTTTCTGAGAAAATGCTGTAGTAGTGGATATGTGAACAATAACACTAATTCCATTAATGTCTGCAGTAATGTTGTTAAGTCATTGCTTGTTACCGTTTCCTCTTGAACCTGACTTGGTTGAAGCAGAGGCATGCTTTCTTTTAGTGTAAAATATTGGTTCTATTTGCAGATTTTACAAGTCGCAAACCTTGGTGAATTAAAGGAGAATTACAAAAGATCCAGAGAATCCAGAGATCCAGAATTGCCTAGACATTGGCTATAACAGTGTTTTTTAACACCAACAGCCAAAAGATTTACTAAATAACACACTTTAATCTAACACAGTATATACAAAAACACGTTGATCTCTTAATTAGTTTACTTACTCAGTGTGAAACCTGGGCCTCTAAGATGAACACAAAGCTCAGATCCTGGCAGAAACTGAAGACAGGCACACGCAAAGCTCTTGCTCAACTGCTGTCTTTATTTTTCAAAGCAGTCATGCTTGAAAAGATAGAGTGTAGAAAAGCAATGTCAAAATAGCTTTGTCTGCCAGTTTACTTAAAACTGTCCAAAGGTAGATGAAAAGCATAATTTCAATCCACGGTCTTCTCTCAGTTTAGTTAGTTCCTCCTGCTCCTGCAACGTCATATACCTGCTGCTGAGCTGAAGGAGTGTTTTTAAATGTCTCACACAGAACAGCAGCATTAACCTCTTGCCAATTCTGGGTGAGAAGAAACATGATAAGGTTACCACTTTCCAGATGTTGTTACCAGAGGTGCAGCTTTGAACAGAATCAGTTGTATTTGTGGGTTCAGTTCATTCAAAAGTTGGAAAATAGGCCAGCCTTGCACATCACTCATTTGCAATGATGAGTTGCAAGAGTTTTGCGTCATCGTGCCCCTTATTAGTTAAAAACACTCTTAGTTCATCCCGCAGCTCATAAAAACGAGCCAGCACTCTGCTGCACTTGGGACATTTGGGTAATTTTTCCCGACACACCAAACACAGTGGAGTCGGTTTAGTATTATCCCCGGTAAAAGATGACTTTCAATGTATTGCATTGACTTCAATGTTTTTGATTTCTTTTAACCTTCATCAAGGTCAGAATTTAGTTCAAGAACCTGTCTGGAGTTTGAACTTTTTCTTTTTAAATATTAATCCATTGCTGTCACCACCTGCAGCAGGCTTCAATAACTCGATTAAATATCAATTAACAAGATCATTTACTGACATGGAGGAGGTGGTATTTCCATTACTCGTTCAGTCACTTCATTGCTTGAAGCACTGTAAAAAAATGTTTTAACTAAGTAATCAACTTTGGACCAATTAAGTCAAATTGTATAATTTTCCTCATGGCACACACTGGTAGAAAAACATTGGCCTAAACAATCAAGTCTATTTTGTGATCATTGTTGTTTTCCATATTTAGTCCATGTGAAGGTGCTTTCTGCTGACACTAAACAGTCACTTTTATTTACATCTGCTGACTTCAAAATGGGGCTTCCCTGTGCTTCTCTTACAGGACGGGATCCTCGTAGGGGCAGTAGGCGCTTACGACTGGAACGGGGCCGTGCTTAAGGAAACTCGACAAGGAAAGGTCGTCCCCCCAAAGTCGTCCTATACGCACGAGTTCCCCGAGGAGCTCAAAAACCATGGTGCCTATTTGGGTCAGTACCAGTCAGAGGATTTGAACACCAGAAAGCCTGGACGATATATTGCTCTCAGTGGCTGTAGCATCACACATCCAGCCTCATCTTGCCTCACCACCGCAGGCTTCTGCTTTTACCATCAGTGGTTTGTCCCAGAGCTGCCAATGGAAGCTGTCCTAGACTCTGTAGTAATACGAGGTGGAGGCATCATTTTGGACAGACAGAGACAAAGTTAATGCTGTGGGAATAAGCTAGGAAACTAATATGGGAAAGAATAAAATGATTTTTAGAAAAGAGACATGACATTTAAGATGAAATTTGAGAAAGCTGAGAAACCTTTAATCACCAAAAATTGATTCACCAATAAAGAACAGGATTCGAAGAGGCTAATGTTGTACGTTTTTCTCAGGATACACAGTTACGTCAGTGGTGTCCGCCAGAAATGGACGTCTGCTTGTTGCAGGAGCCCCACGTTTCAACCACACAGGCAAAGTCATCATCTTTACTCTGAAGAACACAGGAAACCTCACCATCCTGCACTCGCTCAAAGGACAACAGGTAGCACCATTTTACCACACACCCTTCCTCTGGCCGCTGCCCAGAAGAGAAACAGACTCGCTGAAAAATCTGCTTTAAACACACTTTAAAGACATTTTTGTCTTTGCCATTAGAAGACGACCACACATCACCTCAAGGCCCACGGCAATGTTTTATGTGGCCCCGAAATCTGTTCAAATCCACATAAAACCCATTAAAACCCATTTAAAACCTGTTCAAATCCATCTAAAACCCATTTAAAACCATTTCAAACCTGTTCAAATGCACCTGAAACCTGTTCAAATCCACCTTAAACCCGTTCAAATTCACCTTTAACCTGTTCAAATCCATCTAAAACCTGTTCAGATCCATCTAAAACCCATTCAAACCCATTTAAAACCTGTTCAAATTCATCTAAAACCTATTCAAACCCATTTAAAACCTGTTCAAATCCATCTAAAACCCATTCAAACCCATTTAAAACCTGTTCAGATCCATCTAAAACACGTTCAGTGCCTTCTTAAATCTGTTCAAAACATTCTTAATCTAAAACCCGTTCAAATCCATTTAAAAAACTGTTCAATTCCACCTTAAACCAGTTCAGATCCATCTAAAACCAATTTTAAGCTTTTTTAAACCTGTTAAAATCCATCCACAACCTGTTTAAATCCATCTAAAACCCGTCCAATTCCTTCTGAAACCCAGTCAAATCCACCTAAAAGCCTTTCAAATCCATCTGAAACCAGTTTATATAAAAGGAGGAAATTATTATTAAATTTTAGATTTAATAAAAGCTTCCAAATGTTACAATCTTTAACCCATGAAAGGATTCTTATTTACTATTGTGGCCCCTCAGCACTTTGAGTCTGACACCCCTGCAGTCACACAGGCACAACTCCGCAGGGACAAATCCAGGGACAAACTGAGGTTGACTGTAGCAGAAGTAGCATCGATGAAAGACACTCGAGGGATGCTTCAAGTCACAGTTGTGCTTGGTCTCACTGAAATTAAATTATTGTCTTTAGTCTGATTCAAAATTGGAATAGGACACCTGTTGAGATGTTTTGTGTACAAGTGTGTTGATCTATGACATTATATTTTTTGAGAGGACACCGGCTTCACAGTTTACAGTAGGAGCAGTAGGCACAACAAAATGAAAAAGCCTCCTCGATCGTATTGAAAAGTTTGAGTTTTTGTGAGATGAGAGTAAACGAGAGGCCTGTCAGAATCACTGTGGTTTATACAAAACGCGTTGTGTTAAAAGCCTCTGAGACGCCACAATCATTTACATAAACAAAAGGAATAAAAACTGGACCTGCTCTTGTGTACGGGTTCAGCTGTTTCAAAAAGAGGACTTGTCTTGTTGACCTCTGCTCACTACTTCCTGCCCACGACTCATCACAAGCTCCAGGTCTTGAATGGTCGCTGGTTTCTTTGTGTCTACTCAGAAGTCTTACTCACAGCAGCAGCTGTTGTCTTTTTATGAAAGAGACTTTTTTATCCTTTTTGTGATGGGAAAATGACTAATGCACAAGAAAGGTGAAGATATTTTTAGCAGCATGTGTTTTCAATATTAAAGGAGATCTCACAGTCTGAGCGTCTACAATGGTCTTGGACCAATTTGATTTACACAAGACTCTCCAAAACACATTTACTCAATACAATAATAATCATCACATGTTTTTGGAATATTTGGCTATTTATATAAAATGTATCTTGATTTAAATAAACACAAAAGATACAATTTTATGTGTAACTTTTTGTCTGAAATTATAGTATTTTCAAAATCATTTTGATGGTTCTTGAGTTCCTCACTGACTCCTACTTTCCTGTCACCTGGACAGTGCAAACTGTGAAAGAAATAGATAAAACAGACCAATACACTGGACCCTACAGAGTCCAATTTGTACAAAATACACAAAAATAACCTACTGTATCAGTGACATGTTCTCTCTTCCAAACTTGCCGTCTTAAATGTCTACTTGTAAAGAAAAGATGGCCACCTCTATCCATGGGTTGCACAGACAGGGATCTGCGCCCCCTACTGGCTAAAAGTTACACAGGGTGACGTCATAGCCTAACTTTAAAAAGTAGTTTTTTGCGTTATACTCTACATCTGTGGTGTAGCTCTTTAATGACAACACCTGCACAGGTTTCTCAAAAACAGGCATCATTTTATTTCTCCACAGAGTTTTGTTTTAGATACCTTGCTCAACGTTGTAAGAACAACATTTAAAAAAAAATGAACACATTGACTACAATGTGACCTTGGTTTTCCAGATTGGTTCTTATTACGGCAGTGAGATCGCGCCTGTGGACATCGACGGAGACGGCGTGACCGACAACCTCTTGGTGGCAGCTCCCATGTTCTTCAGCGGAGGTTTGGAGAAAGGGAAAGTCTACATCTACCGAGTGACGGAGCTGGTAATTATTATTCACACACACCTCTCCAGAGCAGTTCCTGGACCAGGCCTTCCTGCTCCACAGCTCACACCTTGACACGCTACAGGTTGACATTTGACACATAACCTCTTCCAGATTGAAAAAGGCACACTGACTGTCCCGGGCCAATGCACTGGATTTATTTGAGCTGTAGAATGAGCTCAAAAGGAAAGTATTCTTCCCCCTTTTTTAAAAGCCGTTTTCATCAAACCATTTGGAGGTGAGAACTTTAGGGAACAGAAGGAAATTTCCCACTATCCCGCGTCTGCGCTGCTCATTGGAATAAAAAAATGTGTTTGCTGTGTGTTTTGACTGGATTAAACAGACGTGGAATTGGAATTTAAATTTTTGTGAGGGCCTAAACCACATGACAGGTGGCAGACTAAGTTTAAGAAGCGAAAGCAGAAAGCAAATAAGGACGTGTGTGGCGTGAAGGTCTATTAATTATTCTAATGGGGTTGATTCAGGTGCTTCAGAGGCTCTACTGCACAAGGCAACTGGAAGATCTGACCACAGTGAATATGTCCTGTGGTATTTTAGATAGACTTAGAGTTTGTTTCCAATATACTGCATCTTAACACTTTTTCCATTTGTCTATCTGCTTGTATCCACCACCTGTTGATCACACTGCGGCGAAACAAAAGACGTAACAGCAATGGTTTTTAGCAAACTTGTACACTGCTAACATAACCAAAATACTATATTTTTAATCTTACACTGCAATTTCGTTCAAGCTTTTTTCATAAAACTCCACAAACAAAAGAAAATATGACACATTTAGGTAATATTCTATTTATTTTGGGAAGAATGAGTTGCAGACACATTTATGTCCAGTAACTTAAAATAACTATTCTCACTCTCTGATGTAAAACCAAATGATCAGTTGTTGATATCTGATCATTTATGGTTAAAAATTTTACTGTCTAACACAAGTTAGTCCTTTATCTGTTTATCAGCCACGAGAGTCTGACCGTGACCTCATGACCCTCTGCTTAAAGCATATGTTCCAGATTAAACGCCACTGAATGTATTTTTTTCACTCCGGTCTCCGTCTGTGACACATGCTCTCATCAGGTAGAGCTGGGAAATAAAAAAAAACTGTGAGAAAAAGTGAGCTCACGTTACGTCTGCCAGCTCTAAATCATATCTCGACCCCGAGACGCCAAGTGGAGCAATGATATGCATGACTACCGATGGACTATTTGGCTCCTTATTGTCAGAAGTCTTTTTTCTGTCAGCGTCTGGATATTTTCTGTCAGACTTATTAGCTGCTAAGAATAGAAGTAGACTTAATCTGTACAGCAGGCTTTAGCTCTTCTATATTGTGGGATTCCTGACATTTCTTTGGACGGATGCTGAAGTTTTCAGAATTAACCTTTTGAGATACGAGTAACAACAAACTGAGCTGAGTGCATAAAAATGAAGACAATTGGACGGAAATTTTTTTCCCGGGAAAAAAAGTGAATTGTTTGAGAAACAGAGCAGTCACTTTGGATCTGCTGCTGGACATGAGAGCCGTGTCAGCTTCTCTTTTCCTGTATTTGTGTATTTTGTGGATGACAAGGCACTAAAGCAGCGTGAGCCTTAAGGAATACGATTATATTTCATTTATTGGCTCCCTTAAATGTAGCTTTATGGTCCTTTTTATAGTGATTTGTTCTGATATAAATCATTCAGAAGTGTTAATTGCAACAGAAAAGTAATCATAGTTTTTTGTTGATTCCATTGTTTCCCTTTTGTAATGTCACGCTATTAACAGAAATCTTGTGATAGTACCATTCAGCTCCCCCCGTCCTTTAAGTAAATACTAAAATAAAAGATGTAATGTTTAGAAGTGTGCATCTAATCTGTATCTCAGTGTCAAAATCTTACAATACAATATCATCACACACAAAAATAACCTCAGTTTATTTATTTACACCAACATTTATTACAACATGAATGAGTTACAAAATCTATTGTTTTTGTGTTTCCCTCAGAATCGTTTCGTCTTTGAAGGAGCTCTTGAGATCCATAATGGAGGCCAAAACGCTCGATTCGGCTCGTCGCTCGCTCCTGTCCCAGATCTAAACGGTGATGGCTTCAATGACCTAGTGGTGGGCGCCCCTTTAGAAGACGACCACAGAGGAGCTATCTACGTCTTCTTTAGCCAGCACAACAGAATCCTACGCAAATACAAACAGGCAGGACACGCTAACATGCATCCTTTGTTCTTTCCCTTATCTTTTTCTGAGTTGTGAATTGAACACAACATTTACTAAAGGTCCCAGATGCTCAAACAGTTGTTGTGTATATTTTTAGGAGTTAGCTACAATACATGGTCAACTAATCACTTTTCACAGTTCCCAACTCTGCTCACAGACCCACACTGCACCTCTCTAAATAAAAAAGGCTGGCGTACCTCACTTAAATCACCCGGGCCGGCTTAATAAGGGAGTCACATGAGCCCTTTTTTTAATGTGAAATAATGGCTAAAGGAAAATCTGAAATGTAGAAATTAGGACAAACAGAAACTTGACAAACAAATGTTGATCTGATTGATTGATTGATTGATTGATAGCTTATTTATTTGTGACTAATAAACTGTATTGTATTTTAATTAACAACAAATTAAATATCATAAGGGCTACTTTGAACTACTTTGTCACTTTGCCACAGCCCAGCTACAACAGATGAAAATGAGCTTTTAGCTATTTCTGGTTTGTAAATATATGTATTGTGCTTTGTCCTTGTCAAATAAATAAATGAGTTTGGTTTACAGGTTTGCCTATTTACATGTGTTTGTGTCTCTCAGAGGATAGCAGCCGCAGACCTTGCCTCGGGCCTGCAGTACTTTGGCCGCAGTATCCACGGCACAATGGACATGAACGAGGACGGTTTGGTGGATCTGGCAGTCGGTTCCCTCGGGGCTGCAGTTCTCCTCTGGTCAGTATTTCTCCAGTGAACGCATATTATAACATCACAGTTTATGTCTTCAGAAAGAAGTTATTTCTGTGACTTTAAAACTGATTATTCTGATTTTTTCACAGCAGATATCTGGGATGAATGTGGGATTTAGGGCGTTGAGTATATGTCTAATATACTGTCAGTGGGTAATTGACCTGTAACACGTTTGTGCCCTCACAGGTCACAGGCCGTTGTGCGCATATATGCCACGGTCAGGTTCGAGCCCAGTAAGATTAACGTCTTTGTGAAGGACTGTCAGCGCGGAGGCAAAGACGTGACCTGCATGTCAGCCATCGTGTGTTTCAACATCACCGCCAGAACGGCCATCCTTCCCACTCAGGAAATTGGTAAAGGCAGTAAAAATAATCTCCTGTGGAAGCGTCTCAGGACAGTTTCTGATCGTTGTGTGTGTGGTCTAATCAATATCTGACAAAAGCATAGAAAAATGTTTTTTGTCAAAGATACAGGAACAGTTTTAGACCTGAGAGAGCTGGACCCGGGTCAACAGCAGGTTGTTTAACAAAAATAAAAAGATAATTAGACAAGTAAATGTTTTTCAGAATAAATACATTTACATCAATAAGTCTAAGTATGAAGTCTAATAAGATACTATTATGTTTTACTTGTTTATAGATTTGAACCTATCCCAGACGTTAACAGGAACAGGTTTTTGGTAAAAGAGGGTATATATTTAACTTAGTCCCTTCTGAAGTTAATAGCCTGCACATCTCCAGGTTTATTTTATGTAGGCTGTTTATGGTACAAGACTCCTTGAACCTTGATTAGTGCAAATGTGCATGACTGTCTTTATACAACTTAAGAACTTAACGTAGTTCATGCTCCTCGTGCTTGTCTGAACTGAAGCTGGGGTCATCTTTTAGCAGAATATATTGTGGAGATATCATCTACGAACTGCACACCAGTGTTTTAAAAGATTAAAATCTGATTGGCACTGGTCCTGTTTGAAGCACTACATGGTTTCTACTCTGTTTACTGATGGGAACAAAGCAATTCCAAAGTATCTAGCAGAACTATCACTTTAAAGCAACACAGTGTACGATTTCAAAACCAAAGATATTGTTGTAATGATTTCCAGCTCTAGAGTCTGGGGTAAGAAGTATTTATAACCTAACTCTAACGATTTTCGAGCTCAGTTCTGATGCAACGTTGTGCTGAACTATTCCTGCCTTTCTTCATTCATTCTGGCGCCAAACAAAAAAAAAAGAGATCATAATCTCATTGTTGTGAATCTGCCAAAGGCCGCTGTTTGGGAGCTACTGTGTCCGGTCCTCAGAGCTCCCTTTATTGAGCAAACACTCCCGGGAATGCTTTCAGTTTATCTCAGCTCAGAAGTATTAAAAGTTGTTTCTTCGTAACTTGACTTGGAAAAGCTCATTCTGGTGAACTGGTAGGGATTTGTCTGAGTATATATTTTAGCAGGGTCCAGTTTCAGAAAGGAAACAGAGGTGCTGGCGAATAGGTTAACCCACTGACCCTGAACATCTCAGAGACTGTGCCAAAACAGAGGAGAGACAGAGCGAGTCATCTTGTCTTCTCTGGTTACATTCAGCGAAACACGTTTATTTGAGTTGCCTCCCGTTGCCGTGTCTGGACACTAATGCACGGCAGATGGGTGTTTGTGAGAGCTCTGGGGTTTGTGGTGTAAATGAAACTGTCTTCATCTCGGATTTGAATTGAATTCATCTTATTTAGGCTAAATCTGTTTACAGTATGTAGAGCTTTTAATGACGGGTTACTACCACTGCACTTCATTCATGTGCATGTCTTGCTGGAACAGTTTTAAAGAATAATAAGTCTTGTCATGTCTCTATCTAACAGTAAACAATTGACCAATAAGACCTTTAAATCACAATGTGGCATGATTAAATTCAGATGGGACAAGAAGTTTGACCAGTGACAGTGGAAGCCTTGTATTTCTTTGGTCAGTTAGTTCGCTAAACCTTTATGTCATGGGATATTACGTAATTGTGCTGAACACGTCCGTCAGGGGTGAGAGTCTGGGTTGTGCCAGAGTTCAATGACGTCCACTCTAAAACATTGTTCACTCATTTTTTTTCCTCTGTTGGCCACTTCTTAGTTCTCTCTGGACTTTTCCCTGAAGGACTTTCTTTGACAGACCATTGCTTCTGGTCAATGGACATCTTACAGTGGTCAGTAAATCCTCATTTACATTCTTGATATGAGATACCTAGGATCTCCATAAATTGTATTCTTTGTAAGAGGTCAAAGGTCAATGCCCAAGTCTCACATGCATAAAGAAAGATGGATAGAACCAGTGCTGTTCTGGTAAGAAGCTCAGGTCTTAAACCCTCTTCACTAATGATGGCACCAATACTTGCATAACCTCTTCAAGTTTCTGACCCTTTACTGTGATGGTCTTACTTTGTGTTAAGTTGCTTATTATTTTGGATTTCCAAGCCGTACCTCACTGACGTTGTATCTAGGCATTTCAGAAAGTCTGTCAGTTCTCTCTTCATTTCCTGCTCATCCATCAACAACAGTTACAAAATGGCGACAGGAGACAGTCAAGCATGAGTTTGTCTGTGTGTGGTCTCAGTCTATTGAGAATGGCTTTCAGCATCACCTTACTGGCTAATAAGATTGATGGTTCTATAGTTTGATTTATTTAAATGATCATTCTCAGTCATTCTTCAACAGCACTACTCTTTCAGGATAATGATACAGACTTGGAATCATTATTTCACAGGAGACAGGAGACATTGAAACTCTGCTGATTACAGATCCTCCGCTCTGTTGGGGTGAACATGTGTGTAAAAAGCATCTATGTTTTGGAATTTATAGTCAGGAATCCTGATCCTTTTGCCATGAAAACATAGGGGCATTGAATGGAAAGCCAAACAATGTGGCTGGGAAATGAGTCATTTCAGAAACCACAGGAGAATGTGGATTCTTGTAGGCTTTATATTGTTTTCACATTCATTATATGTTCAGAGTCAGGCCGACATTGTGGTGCAGTACACTGCCTTTACAGTGATGTCATGAACCATAGACCAGAGCTGCCATTACTGCGGTCGCACTGTAGCCAAACAGAAAAGAAACGCTGCTTTACAAGTAAAATGTTGACCCATTTAGGAAATGTTTTGTGTTTCACTGCGTGTTTTTGAAAGCTTATTTGTATGTTTACTTAATCCTCATTGAGCTCTGATGATGTGGTTAACAGTGCTCTAGTCAAGTCACCAATTTCCAAATGCAACTCGTTTTTAGGTTTTCTTGTCCAAGTCACATGACAAGCCAGTGTCAACCAATGGGAGCGCTCCGATGTGTGGAAGTAAACTTTGATTGGCCAAAGATCTCCGACCTGGGCTGAAAATTCTCATCTATTAAAATCCTCTTTAATAAATATCATACAGCTCTTTTTTTACACAAATGATTGCTTTTAAAATAAACTATTTGGTGTTTAAACCATTTTCCCCAACTAGAAGAAAAAAGTCTGTTGAAGTGCAAATCTGAGTCTCAATAAAGAAGTCCAGATAAATTTAAGTGAAAACTATAAATTATAATGCTATTGACATGTTTATTAGGATCTGAATCATTTATACATTTTAGTTTTCAAAGACTTTTTTCATGATCTAAATTAGTTTGTTTTTGCTCACACTCAATAGATCTGAAGTATACTATTGATATATATATATATATATTTATTTATTTTATTTATTTATTTTTTTTGGCCTATTTATTGAAAACTTTCTCACAGCAAGTTTTAATGAAGAGCTGTTTATGTTAAAAACCAAAGCAAAGTTATGTATCCTTCCCTTTTACTAAGACATTAGGCATTTTATATCTTAAAAGCCCGGTCACGGAGGAGCTGCTGTTAACGTGCGTCATCTCTAAACAAAGCTTCAGAATATATCACAAATTTCCATGTTTTGTAATATTCTGCATTATTACAAGCAAAAGGTGTTTAATGTTGTGTATTATCACATCAAGTGTCACGTGTTTCAATTAAATCTGCCCTTTTCACCACAGGCATCAAATACAATGTCTCTATTTTGGAGCGGCGGTTCAATCCCCGAGCCGTACTGGACAACCCGAACAAGATACAGCCACAAAATCTAACCCTTCTTCCTGGTGAGGAGTTGTGTGAACATATCTACTTCCATGTGATGGTGAGTCGTACAGTACAGCATATGCTCAGATATGAAGGGGGTGTTATTTTTATCTGATATTGGGATAATTGTGCACTAGCATGTTTAAGAGAAGCCCCTTTGCATTTCTATCTGTACTGGTCATTCACAAAGTACATCAAAATATGGTCTTCTGTCTTCTTTATGATGGCGTAGTGTATTAAGTGCCATAGATGTTGTTCACCAGGAGACCACCGACTATGTGAGGCCCATCGTATTTGCAGTCCAAGTGGGACTACAGGATCCAGAGCAAGAGCCAGTTCTGGATGACAGCTGGCCCACTGTAGTACGCACCGAGGTAAGAGGCCGACAAAGATTTAGGGACTGACTCACATTATTTCTTCTCATTAATCCTTCTTGTTTTGATTCAGCTGCCTTTCTGGAACGGCTGTGATGAGGACGACTGCATACCTGACCTCGCACTGCAGAGTATGACTGACCTGAAGACTCGAAAGTAGGTACACAAATATCAACACAACAAGTTATTGTGCTTACAAATCAATGCTAACCTTTAAATGTACTGGTCCATATAGTCTGTTGAAAATGTAGCATTAGTGGAAAGAATGATGAAAAGAAATGGGACCTCTGGAAAGTTTGAAGTTTAGTCCTTTTTGATGACATCTGGTGGTAAAAATGCAGATTGCTCTTACACACTGATTTCATATCTTTTTTAAGCATGTGAAAAGCTATGGTAGCCCTGAAGGGACATGCTGTTGTCTTTTAATAAACCCAATGGAAAGTTTGATGTTGGTTCAGATTTAAAAAGTAAAACAACATCTATTTAGTTCATAAATGTCTCAAAGCTTTAATGCAAGATGGTGTGCTTAAAAAAAAAACATGGGTGAGCTTCTCCTCCAGCAATGCTCAGTTTGTCTGCTCTGAACACCTGTAGCAACAGGAATAGAAACATCGACTGTGTTTTATTGAGTTTTAAATGTCTATGGTCCTGTCTAGATTGTTCTTTTTTCTTTAATTCTTAAAGAACAGCTTTATGTGCTCTTCATTTTGTCTCACTTTGAGACAGTGTTTATAGTTTAGTGTGAGTATTGGGGCAGATAGACAAATGCCAAGGGTGTTATTTTGAAATTATATTACAAAATTTAAAAATAGTTTTGACCTATGTTTTCAAATACAATCATAGATATTTGTATTATATGCATATATTTATAGATTTGGTTTCTGTAAATAGTTTTCTTTTTGTTTTGTTTTTAAGCAGAGGCCACATGATGCGTGTATGAATGTTAAATATTTTAACGTATGTGCTGATTTGTTTAGAGCAGCTCTAGCTTATTGAGGTAAAATAGAGTCACACACTGCTGGTTAAACTATGACTATTGTTTTTGGAATGTTTCTTATATTCTTTGCGTGCTTTTATCGAGGTGAGGAAACGGTGAGTAGCCGGAATTGTCGGACACCCATTACAAACTTGCCACACAAACTGATCTTCTCCGTTTGATTTCAGGCAGTTCTGTGCGCAGCCCGTACAGTCTCAGGGCACTTTCTGTCGTCACATCAGTGAAGACGGGACAGAGCACTCACTCAGAGTTTTAGAGGCCAGGCGGGGACGGATGGTGGTGGACGTCCGACTGGAGAACAAAGGGGAAAATGCTTACGGCGCTCGAATTAACGTCAGCCACACGGCCAATCTGCACTTCTCCAGCCTGATCGTGAAGGTATCAGGAGTCTAAAACCAGGAGATAATGTGAGAGTAACGGTTTATGTCAGCTCTGTTTGTACTTCAGGACAACTCTGACATCAAAATCGAATGTGGCAGTGAAGACAAGACAAAAAAGGAGAGGATCTGCAACGTGAGCGCTCCGTTCATGAGAGCAAAAAGTCAGGTTAGACCACAAAAAATCACTAAGTCAAACGTAATTATATCATTTTTGTTTTTAAAGCTTTTACAGTCCTGTTAAGCTGCATAACTGATGTCGTTTTCCACATTATGTTTTATATCTCAGGTGGTAATAATCTATTGAACACTGAATTGACTAAATTAAGAACAGATGCAGAAGCTGTTCGTTCCAAACCTAAAGAATGTTCTAGTATTTAAGCTCTCGTAGAGATTTCCAAATAAGATGAAAATGAGTCGAGATGCTTGCAGCGGTCTCAGAGGCCACAACCGTGCCACCGCTCAGAGGTTGAGAAAACATGGACTGGGACCATATTAGACCACAGGACTCAAAACATATGCATCGGGCTTTAGATGACCACTGCAGACCACACTGGCTCACGGAGAAACCACAGAAGTCTGAGATAGTGAAATCTCCAGAGCCAGTACTTTGAACGAGTGCAAGTAAAGCATAAACATTCTTACTCCATCAATTTTAAGTCACAAAGATTTCTAATTTCATTTACATTATTTACAGTATTGGACTGTTGTTTTATTTTACAATTAAACCTAAGTAAAAATGAAATAGAAAGAATAAATGGTGTGATTAAATAGTAATACCCCAGGAGAGGAAGGGTTTAGGGTAGATCTCTCCCCTCGGAGAAAGTACAGTTAGAACATGAAGTATTTTCAGTTTTAGCAAACATTACAGTATGTCTTAAGGAGAAAGTTAGCTGCTCTATAGCCTGGATTTCATGAATTATTTCTGTCCCTTCTGGTACAGTTGCTGGCTCTTCTTAAATGCTGCTTGAAGAATTTAAAGATGGTATATCTGTTCCTTCAGTCCATCTGGTACACTCCCCTCAAGGTGTAATCCAGAACTAACCCTAATCCTTCTGATCATGTCTAACACTAACCCCCCCTCCACTGCAAAAGAGATTTCCAGTTGGACTTTCCTGGATGAATAAAGGTTAAATAAATTAATTTGATAAAAAAAAAATAGCACAATCAGTTGCAGCCTTTTTATTTGTGTCCTTATAGCCAGGTGACCAACACCATAAACGCCATTTTGAATTGTGTACATTTTCCTGGATGTAGTATCCATTAAAAACAATTAGCAATAAAATAAAAAACTAACCCATACAACAAAAAATTTCAAAATTTAATGAAAATTTGAAAAGCTAACATTTGCGACCCTCATTTTAAAAT
Source organism: Neodontobutis hainanensis (assembly GCA_024349245.1). Classification (NCBI taxonomy): domain Eukaryota; kingdom Metazoa; phylum Chordata; class Actinopteri; order Gobiiformes; family Odontobutidae; genus Neodontobutis; species Neodontobutis hainanensis. The sequence continues at coordinate 16,229,985 of JALDNG010000002.1, read as the reverse complement.
TTCCTCCTATGCTCAAATCGATTTGACATCAAGCGTCCTTGAGCTCTGGAAAGACGCTATATAAATAAAACGTATTATTATTATTATTATCATGACATACAAATGCGTGCTGTTTTGGTCGTGAGTTCTCGGACTGTATATATGGCTAAAATCATAAAATTTAGAACCGGTTCTCGGGTGGAACCGGTTTTTAATCCCACTCTAGTCTCATCCCATTGCGATAAAAATATATTGCTGTATGAGCCTGTATCTCACAGACCCTTTGTCTTTGCTCTTTGTCAGCGATTGTGAGGGAAAGTCCAGGTGCAGTGTGGCTTTTAGCTGGTGCGTGTAATTAATAACCTCAGCGCTACAGTTTAAGCCATGTGCTACACAATACACCTGACGTGACAGATACCAGATGTAACCTGGGCTTTGTGTTTAGTCTAATAAAATGAGTCTGTGATTTTAGTCGTTTTTGTAATGATAGATAAAAAATGTCTACACTAATCATAGTCTGTTCAAATACACCAACTCTATGGCTCTAAATAAACTATGTTAAAGCCACATTTGGTAAATCAGATATCTATTTTTTAATGTTAATATAGCCCACTGAAGCTTCGAAAAGGCATCTAATCCACAGAATCCTATATGTATCACATGAACTGTAAAGGGCACACAGTCTGAAGTTTTCTGTGGACTTTCAAGGTCAAGAAGAACCCTTTTTGCTCTCGGTGTCTGGTTAACATTATGTCAAAAAGACAACGCGCTCACTCCCGCATAAACACGTCCTCGTAACTCGAAGCTCGCAGTTCAGCTCGGAGCTGTAGGAATGTCCGGGACACAGGCCATAACATATGTCAGTTATGTTGTTATCACTCACAGCAATAGGGAAAGGGTGATGTATTCTTTTTTTTTGGGGCATAAATCCAAGAGAAAGCATGGATCTTTTGAAAGCAGGCTGTTTCTTTATAAGCTTCATAAAACTCTGGTCTACTGAGTTCAGTTTTATTGTATTATCAAAGAATTATCAAAGCACTGCGATGTACTAGATCAGTGGAAGACCAAATAATTCTTGAACCAATTCCCTTTGCTTCATTTTGGTAATTTCGTGTTTTGGATTTTTTCTTTTTTTTTTTTTTTTTTTTTTAAATGTTATTTAATTAATTTAAAGCCATCCACAGAACTAGAGTCAAAGAAAACATCGTCTCCCCTCCAGCCTTGTGCTCCAGGTGAGACCGAGCCTTACTTTGTCATCTGTTCCTGATTCTCACTTTCACTTCTGCTGTTTCCATGAGCTTTTAATGTCAGCTGTATTTATGAGACTGGAGTTTTATTTTTAAGAGAGCGATGTTGGGATTAAGTCGGATGGGGATAATGCTGGAGCTACATCACACAGCAGCATTAAAAGCAAAAGCCCAATGATGTCGACTGAACTAAAGGAATAGATAAAGTTTGGTGCAGAATGAAGTCACAGCTCAACTAAGAAAGGCCAAAGCCAATTTGTTTCTTTATATTATCGAAAATGCACAAGGAAATAGTAAAGTATATGGAAAACTATCAATAATATAATTGGGAAAAAAAGAAAAAAAATGACAATATTAATCTTAAAAAAAATGAAAATCTCATAGATGACCCTCTACCAACACATTTTAATGAGTCCTTTTTAAACTCTGTCTTCAGTGCATTAGCAAATATAATAAACCAATCAATAAGTAAGGGCATTTTTCCAGCCGCTCTAAAACCTGCAATAGTAACTTCCATATTTGAACACAATGACAAGCAAGATATTATCGGCCTCCAGCTGTGTCAAAAGTGCTTGAAGAGGTTGTGGTTGAGCAACTTACTTGAACAGACAACCTCTGCATCAACACGGACAAGACCTAAGTAATGGTAATGGTCTTCTTCTTAGGAACAGCTGTTGAGATGGTGTCTACCTTTAAACACCTGGGTGTGCACATCTCAAATGACCGCACATAGACTTCCAACAGAGTACTGTACTTTCTGAAGAGGCTGAAAAGGACCAGACTCAACTCTTAACAGCTCTAACCTCCTTTTATCGGTGTGAGGTTATTCTAGCATGACATTTGGGTTCTTTATCTTTCTTCATATCCATGTAAATTTAATCTCACTGTAATGTCCTGTTTATTTTTATCTATCCTAATTGTCTAACTTACCCAAACCCTTAGCCCCGCCCCTTGTTCCTCCAAAGAAAGGGGTAAGGGGTGAGGCTATAATAATCCCCCAAAGAAAGGAGACACCCCTTCACCTGTACACGCATGAATGTAAATTAAGACACAACATATGCAAGTCTTTATAATAAAGGCTACCGTGTTCATTTTGTTGACAAAATTTTGCAGACAAAAATAAAACAAAAACTAAATAAAAAATACTTTATAATGACTAAATTGATAACTAAATAGACTGACATTTTCATCAACGAATAAAAAACAAGATGAAAACAACTTGTAACAAAAACCAGTCAGAGAAGGGAAGATTAAGTGGAACGGGCAGGTCAGCCAATCAGAGCGCGTCTTGCTGTCACGCTGCGGAGCCGAGAAGCAAACCTGAGACGCAAAGAGACAACAAACTGTTAGCATTACATCTATTGGCAATTTTGGCAATGTCAGCTTCTCAGGCTTTTGCAGAAAGAATATTCAGTGTCACAGGTGACCTCAATAAAGGACGAAGCGCTTTCCTGAAAATAAATTGTAAAGTAAATAAATATTTGCATTTGATGTTTATGATGCAGTGTTTATGTAGCATAAGGACCTCCTGTTCAATGCACTTTAAGTTCAAAGATGGTTTAGATGGTACGTTTATTATTGTTATTTATCTTTCTTGGGCTGTAAGGGCCTTTTGATAATTGCACATTTATTTAATTTTATTTGAAATAAGCTGTGAATGTGTATTTTGCATCTCTTTGATTCACATGGATGTATTTTTGTTTATATTACAATAGACTACAAGATTTTATTTTACTATTGGTATTATTTTTCATTGATTTAAATTATTTTCAATTAACGCAGTTGTGTTGAAATAAACAGTGTAAAATGTTTTCACATTTTAATCTAATTTCTAAGAAAGTATTGCTTTATGTCTGACACAGAAGGTCAAAATTATTACCTCGTCAATTTTTGGGGGATTTTAGTCGACTAAATCTATTTTAAGTTTAGTCTAAAACTAGACTAAAACGAAAACAAATAAGATGACTGAAATGAGACTAAAACGAAAATAAAGTTTCATCACTTTTAGTCCCACAATAATAATAATATCTGGAACTGAGCAGTATATGAGACTTAAGTTAAACCCCTTCTGGTTGTAACCCACACACACTAACCTAACCACGTCATTATCACAAACAGCACCCATTATATCTCCCGAGTGAACTTAGAGCACCCTGGTGCTTCAAATGCACTCATGCAGCCTGTACAGCGTCCAGAGCCACAAGAACCATGTGATGTGCCCGGAGCCCGTTTCAGAATGTGCCACACAGTTAAACAGGACTGACTGAAGCCAGCAAAACCACGAGCACTAAAGGAAAGTCCGACCTCAGGACAAGACTCTTAATGTTATCACTCTTGTTTCCACGTTTTTTTGTTTTCCTAAAACTTGTAAACTTTTTACAACTGGGTTAGCAGCACATCCCTAAATAAAAGAGGACTCCCCTGAATCAAGTTGGTGGTGACAAATGTTGTTAATATTTCTGGTGGGTGTTCTCACAGACAAAGAGAGGAGTGTTTGACGTAAGTGGGACTGTCAGAATCATTTTCATGGAGGACACTCAGACTGATGGACCAGAGGAGGAAGAGGAGCGTTATGGTCTGCCTGACTTTCCATGTTCTTCTGTAAAATCACACATATATATTCCACTCCTGTGTGTGGCTTGTGTCTTCATACTTTGCAAAACAGACCGGAAAACTGATGAAGCTTTTATTTCTACAGTGTATTCTGGAGAAGACATGGTTCAATTCTTTACAGAGGAAGGAAACTACAGTAACCTTGTTCCCGCCTCATCTAAAGAAGGATTTGATTTCTTCCTAAAACCACTGTAAACAAGCCCCTGCTCCACATGCTCCACTGTCTGCTGCCAGTCATCCTCCTCTTGTTTTGGTTTTCCTAATTCTAGCGGTTATTGCTTTGTGCAGACAAGGTGGTGTTTATCTGGAGCGTCCATTTCTGAAAAGGTTCTGTTAAATTAGTAGGGGGTTAAACCCTGGCAAACACCTAATAAATAATGATTACATTTTTATTTTATTGTAGCTCAGCAAGTAGAATTTGAGCAAAAAAGACAATTGCTTCTTTCAATATGAAAAACAATTATTATGGCAAAAGAGAGATCTGGGCTGGACCTGTTAAATCAATTTGTGACCTCTGCTCAAACTAAGAATAAGGATGGGAATTACATGGTAGCCCACAATGCAGTATGATTACTCAATACACTATCAACAATAATAACTGTATGTTACAATGATTCCACAGACATTCATTTACAATTATTCATAATATCTGTGAAAATGTGCTGGAAACATAGCCCACTTTTTGTGCATTATTTTTTTGTTTGTTGTCATTTTAATGTCACATATCTCATGCTTTTAGTTTCTGCTCAGTCCATCTTTGGCTCACATTACTCCCATCATGTAATAATAATATAAAAAAAATATAATAATAATAATCATGTCAGAAAGATCTTCAACTTCCACCTCCGGCAGAGCTTCGACCAGATCCCGAGAGAGGCTGGAGACATTGAGTCCGGGTGGACCATGTTTTCTGCCTCCAGTGTCAAAAGAGGCAAAAACTCGGTTCAGGGAGGAGTTTGTTGAGGCCATGGAGAAGGACTATCGGTCGGCCTTGAAGATATTCTGGAAAACCATTCGTCGCCTCAGCAGGAGGAAGCATTGATCTGCCAACACTTTACAGTGGAGGTCTGGACTGTCAGCCTCTACAACATTTCATGGCGGTTGGGAACAGTACCTCAGGACTGGCAGACCAGGGCGGCAGTCACTCTTTTCAAGAAGGGGAACCGGAGGGTGTGTTCCAACAGGAGAGGGATCACCCAGGAAAGTCTATGCCAGGGTATTGGAGAGGAGAATTCTCTGGAAGGATGGGGTCCAGGACCTCTGCAGGGCTCTGGCAGGGCTGCCCTTTGTCACCGGTCCTCTTCATTATCTTTATGGACAGGATTTCTAGGCGCAGCCAGGGGCCGGAGGGAGTCTGGTTTGGGGACCACAGGATTTCATCTCTGCTTTTTGCAGATGATGTTGTCCTGTTGGCTCCATCAGGCCAGGACCTTCAATGTTCACTGGGGCGGTTTGCAGCCGAGTGTGAAGCGGCTTGGCTCAGGATCAGCACCTCCAAGTCTGAGACCATGGTTCTCAGTCGGAAAAGGGTGGCTTGTCCCCTTCAGGTTGGTGGAGAGCTCCTGCCTCAAGTGGAGGAGTTTAAGTATCTTGTAGTAGGGTCTTGTTCACGAGTGAGGGAAGGAAGGAGCGTGAGATTGACAGACGGATCGGTGCAGCTTCTGCAGTGATGCAGTCGATGTACCGGTCTGTCGTGGTGAAGAAGGAGCTGAGCTGTAAGGCAAAGCTCTCGATTTACCGGTCAATCTACGTTCCTACTCTCTACGTTCCTACTCTTATGTCTCTCGGCTGGCCTGGGAACGCCTCGGTATCCCCCCGGAAGAGCTGGAGGAAGTGTGTAGGGAGGGGGAAATCTAGGCATCTCTGCTTAGACTGCTGCCCCCGTAACAAGCAGCCCCTGGATAAGCGAAAGAAAACAGATGGATGAATGGATTATAAAAATAACGCAGTATATCTAATTCATTTCTATTACTCCCATTAAGTCTTTTCCAGCTGAAAATGTCCTTTGTATAAAAATCCCAAATCTGTGTTACAAGAATGGCTTGCAATAAACAAAGATTTTGATAACGATGCATACATATTGTCCCATGTAAGAAATTTCTTTAGATATGGCTCGAAAAGGTGGTGTTTGGTTTCATAAATACAACTAGTCAGACACTATCATCTGATGGGCTTTACATTATCAGTCAGAAAATATAGGCCTGTACCAAATACATGTCAGAGCGTACAGTATGTGTTACTGTTTAATGTGATACAATAAATTTGGGGTATACGGTAAGTATAAATGGTTAAAAAGGCCGAATGGTTAATCGCTTCATCATCAAATCTAGTGCCACTTAAGTATCAAACAATATATTGTTTCTGAGGAAAGAGACTATTCAAATGTCGCTGTGTTGAGAATTTTTACACACAAATTGCTAATTTTAACACAATTTTTTTTTTGAGACACAGTAAATTCGATCTGGGCCTTCTCTTGGTTTTAGGTGCATTTTCGCTTGGAGTTTGAGTTCAGCCGCTCTGTCTTCCTCGACCACCTTCGGATTATCCTGGAGGCCATCAGGTCTGGATAAGTATTATATCATATTTATTGAGTAGAGCTGCAGAGGTCTGTAGTGCTTGTTTCTGTTGTCCAGTGACGGAGACGAGGTGGGCATCGCCGATAACTTCAACGACATCTACTACTCGTTACAATACGAAGCAGACCTGCTCTTCACAAGGTTCGCGTTGAAATATCCTTCACCAGGTAATCGAGAAATACATTTGTTTCATTTTTTGTCTCTCCTCATTGGCAGGAATTCCAATCCGACTCGCTATGAGATCAAGTCCGAGCTGTCGCTGGAGGAGCCGGGAGTGATCGGCCCTCCCTTCAACTTTACTTTTCAGGTAAGAGCCGTCAGCGTGGTCACACAAAACCCTAAACATTTATTTTATAACGTTTTCTCTTTGCTTCAGATTCAAAACCTTGGCTACTTCCCAGTGAAGGATGTACAGCTTAACATTGAGATCCCAGAAATGACCAAAAACGGCAACCAGCTCCTGCAGATTTCAGATTTCTATATTGACCAGGTGAGTGTTTTTTTCATTACAGTTAATTCAGGCAGTTGTATTTATGTAATTATGAGACACCCACAGCTAAAATGAAGTGTTGAAAGAGCAGTCTGGTTTAGTTGTTTGGGGACAATCATTTAATTCACTTAATTTTTTTGTTAGATTTTCTATTCAATTCACCAAATCAGATCAGTTGAATTGTGAAGAACATTTAAAAGACTTCCCAAAGTGCTGCACAGAATGACTTGATTTTATTAATAACCAGTTATTATTGGTGTTTTTATAAAGGTTTATGTGTACATTCACTGTGTTCTGAGTTAGCTACAATATATCCTTAAACGGAAACAGTTTTCAAACTTTATTTTATGAGTTAAAAGTAAAAGCTTGTATCTCAAACTCTTTTACTAGAAGGTCTTGTGACCTGCGGTGATACTGAGGTAGTTTACCAAGACGTTCTTTGAACAGAAGGCATCACTCTTCTTACTTTTTGGTAACATAGTTGTGTATTTACCCTCAGTTATGTCTCAGATTTGAGTTCTCACACAAATATGTTGGTTCCTCTTATGTCTGTAGCTATGAGCCATTCTCCTACCTAGGCTGGAGCTGAAGCACAGTCTCCCACTGACTCTGTCTCTCTCTCATCTCTTTCTAATCGCTCATAGACATCCCCACAGAGAAGTCCAAGTCTCAAGTCCAAGACTCACTTAAAGGCTAGATATCTGGCGTTGCTCTTGTATGTGGCATTTGTAGTGGCATTTTAAAGATGTGGAAGCATAGTCAAACTTGAATGGTCCTTTCGCTCACAGTGTGTCTCTGGACCCATATTCATTTACTAAAATAAACTTCTCCACCCAGAGTGTCTCCAGCCTGACTCCTCTCAGCCCCTAGGACAGCTCAATATTCCCCAACGAACACTTTCAACACTTTTTTACAAACATAACAGTGATCAGTTTATCAGGTCAGCGTCATAAACCAAAGAGCCGAGGTTTTAATAAAGCTCATCAGCACCAGGTAGAGCTCTCCTAACAGCTGCTGCTGCTCCCCACAGAGAGAGGGCACGTTCTGTTTGCCCCCTCAGCATGTGGCCCAGAGCAGGGCGTCCCCAGAAGACGTGTCCCGCTACTCCCGTTTGGTAAAGTACAACTCAACTCTTTCCTTCAGCTCATCTAGCTGACTTTTTTCCTCAAGGAACTTTGTTTTGTCTCACATTTCAGAACCGATCCAACACATTAACTCTGCCGATGCAGTGCACCATCAATGTGGCCCCCTACAGAGACATAGCAGTTCGAATCACAGGAGCGCTACGAATAGACACTCTACATGCAGTGAGTGTAAACTTTGGAGCTCTTTACGCAACAGAAAAAACAGCGCCTGCACTCTCTTTGTCTCGTATTTTTCTTTGACTCCGCACTGACAGATTTGTGGTCTTTAAACTGGGATGTGTTTGTGAAGGATAACGTCATGTTTTTGTTTCCTCTCCAGCTGAAGTTTAAAATCCTGGAAGTGCTGACCAGCGCATCGGTGGAGCTGCCCTCTTCCAGCCACATGTTCCTACACGAAGAGAGGCCTGTCAGACATGTGAGTCAACAGCCACTAATGCCGTGAACTGCCTCTGACCCGGGTTCAACCTCAGCTTGGCTCCAACTTCAGACAGGCTGCAGATTTTAATCAGATTTAACATCTCTCTGATCATATAGACTTTATCCATGAGTGAATATCCACTTTGGTTTCTGCAGGAGCTCGGGTTTCAAAGGCTGTTCTGAATGTGTCTGGATTTTTGAGTAAAATATAGAGTGCGTATTTGTAACCGTGTGATCTGAGCCTGAGAGGGTCTTGGACAGAAGTACAGAGTGGTGCTCAGGGACCGAAAGGACCAGCGGCAGCACATGTCAGTGTGTACTTTAACACAACACTCTCTGCTGCCATCTATTGGCTTGTATGTGTAGTGTCCTCAGGTCTGAAGAATCTGTAGAACATATTTTAAATAAATGTTTGAATAAAGAGTCTTTCCTTACCTTCTTCTACGCACCTGTCGGCTTCATGGGTGTGCAGAGATCCAACTCTAGGTTTTGTTGTAGTCACAAATGAAAGTTATAATAATCAAAAAAATCACAGGTGAAAAAGCAATAAATTATTTCATCCGAAATAAGGACACGAATGAAACACTGAGAAATGTTCAGACAGTAAACAGTTCATCTGAGATTTCTGATGTTTTCTGCAAAATGTATTCAGTGAAACAAATGGAGTTGTGAAGAGTATTAATGATGTCCTAAAGCGTTCACAAAATGAATGTTAAAACCGTTAATTAAAATGTAATTAAATCATCTTGTTGGGTCCCACAGATCATACTGGAGATCAGGAAAGAGGGAGACTACAGAATCCCTACCTGGATAATTGTTGGCAGTACGCTGGGAGGGCTCTTGTTGTTAGCCCTGCTCATTCTGGCTCTTTGGAAGGTGAGGCCTTGTCTGTAACCTTTAAAGGGGGTAAAAGACAGTGTTAGACTGCCACCTTATGGTCGACTAAGTGAAACTTTTGATACAAAGCAATTTTATTAATTTAGCACACTTTATACACGATGTCAGAGGTTCCCAAACTTTTGAGAGCGTGAGCCACAAAATAACAATGAGAGAGCCCTGTGCTCTCAGTAGTCGATGCGTGAGCTGATAAAAGCGTGAATGGCCTTTTCCAGATCACTGCGGGACAGAAAGGCCTTAAAAAGCATTCATTTGTTTATTGGTTAGTCATTTTACAGAAATCCTAAGTGTTGAATCTACTTCTTTTTAAGACATTATGTGAAAAATGTTTGTAATAAGTTGTTTTAAATGTTTTTTTACACAGCTGGGCTTTTTCCAGAGGCAGAATAGGCGAGAGGAGGATGAGCACGGGCCCAACGGGAAAGTGGCCGAGGAACGGTAACGGCGGCTGAGGCCCCCCCCCCCCTCCATCAGAGAGCGACCCCAGACTCAGGGACCGACGCACCTCCCCTTTTCCTGCTCCACACAGCGCAGAGGCACAGCAGCAGAGCACACACGGCAAAACAGCACGCAACCGTTTACTGGACATGCCCCGCGCCGTGACCTTTGACCCCCGGGACCCAGCACTGTCACATTTATTTACTGTTACCGCATCAGGGCCTTACTTGCCTCCACATTGCCCTCACACTTTGGGCTCTTTTGGCCCAACGAACACACACTTTGACTCATTTTTAAAGAGTTCCTGCAAACATTTTTCTCTTTACTCTCTTAGCTTTGCATATTTATTAAATTCTCATAAAGTATGTGGAGAACCTCACGGATGACTTGCCACTCAAGTGTAAAATTATTTGACTGTATATTAAATCCAATGCGAATTAATTTATGAAGAATTGAACTGAAGTCACCAGAATGCTAGTTTGATTTGTGATATTTAACCTGTTGAGACTTTCCTTATTTCCTGTTAATATTCAACACCGTCTCATACCAAGGCATAATATAACAGTATGTTTTGTTATGATAAATAAAAAAGTGTATTCTAATAGGACGCTTCTGAGGCGTCGCTATAGAAGGAGGCGACAGAGAGACTCTGGAATGAGAAGGGAGCTCTAATCTTTCATTCTGTTAATCTGACAGGGTGTTTAAATATTTAAGGCACTTTTTTATTCAGTCAACTTGAATTTTGTAAATAATTCAACAACTTTTTATACCCTGTTCTAGTAAGAGGAACCAGCGTGGGGTGAAGCCTTTGTCAGTTATTCTCACACAGAGGCCTGACTAAATGATCTTTGGATGAATCTGGTGAACGAATGGCACACATCTGGTGTTATTATGAATGTCCAGTGTTTGACGAGGTGTGAAAATCACACTTCAACTTGTGTATGTCTGTAAATGTCATGTATTTTATTTAATAAAAGAGAAGTGACCAAAGCCAAACATGATTCAAGAAGCAACTCCTGTTTCCTCTGTCCTCTCTCCTGTCTCCTCCATCCTCTCTTCTCTGTTCTCTCTCCTCTGTCCTCTCTCCTGTCTCCTCCGTCCTCTCTCCTCTGTCCTCTCTCCTGTCTCCTCCGTCCTCTCTCCTCTGTCCTCTCTCCTGTCTCCTCCATCCTCTCTCCTCTGTCCTCTCTCCTGTCTCCTCCGTCCTCTCTCCTGTCTCCTCTCTCCTGTCTCCTCCGTCCTCTCTCCTCTGTCCTCTCTCCTGTCTCCTCTGTCCTCTCTCCTGTCTCCTCCGTCCTCTCTCCTCCGTCCTCTCTCCTGTCTCTGTCCTCTCTCCTGTCTCCTCCGTCCTCTCTCCTGTCTCCTCCATCCTCTCTCCTCTGTCCTCTCTCTTGTCTCCTCCATCCTCTCTCCTGTCTCCTCCACCCTCTATCCTTTCTCCTCCGTCCTCTCTCCTGTCTCCTCCGTCCTCTCTCCTCTGTCCTCTCTCCTGTCTCCTCCGTCCTCTCTCCTGTCTCCTCCGTCCTCTCTCCTCTGTCCTCTCTCTTGTCTCCTCCATCCTCTCTCCTGTCTCCTCCGCCCTCTCTCCTGTCTCCTCCGTCCTCTCGCCTCTGTCCTCTCTCTTGTCTCCTCCATCCTCTCTCCTGTCTCCTCCGTCCTCTCTCCTGTCTCCTCCGCCCTCTCTCCTGTCTCCTCCGTCCTCTCGCCTCTGTCCTCTCTCTTGTCTCCTCCATCCTCTCTCCTGTCTCCTCAGTCCTCTCTCTTGTCTCCTCCATCCTCTCTCCTGTCTCCTCCGTCCTCTCTCTTGTCTCCTCCGCCCTCTCTCCTGTCTCCTCCGCCCTCTCTCCTCCGTCCTCTCTCCTGTCTCCTCCGTCCTCTATCCTGTCTCCTCCGCCCTCTCTCCTGTCTCCTCCGTCCTCTCTCCTGTCTCCTCCGTCCTCTCTCCTCTGTCCTCTCTCTTGTCTCCTCCATCCTCTCTCCTGTCTCTTCCGCCCTCTCTCCTGTCTCCTCCGTCCTCTCTCCTCTGTCCTCTCTCTTGTCTCCTCCATCCTCTCTCCTGTCTCCTCCGTCCTCTCTCTTGTCTCCTCCGCCCTCTCTCCTGTCTCCTCCGCCCTCTCTCTTGTCTCCTCCGCCCTCTCTCCTGTCTCCTCCGTCCTCTCTCCTCTCTCCTGTCTCCTCCGCCCTCTCTCCTGTCTCCTCCGCCCTCTCTCTTCTCTCCTGTCTCCTCCGCCCTCTCTCCTGTCTCCTCCGCCCTCTCTCTTGTCTCCTCCGCCCTCTCTCCTGTCTCCTCCGTCCTCTCTCCTCTCTCCTGTCTCCTCCGCCCTCTCTCCTGTCTCCTCCGTCCTCTCTCCTGTCTCCTCCGTTCCTGCGTAACAGTAACACAAAGAACATGTTACGCTCAGAAATGAGTCAGAGCAGATAAAGCGGTTTATTTTCAGATCTGTTGTACAGAGTAACATAAAAAGAATTCATTGTCGTTTGTACATTTATATTACATTTGGTCCTGGATCAGAGCCACTATATATATATATATATATATATATATATATATATATATATATATATATATATATATATATATATATATATATATATATATATATATATATATATATATATATATATATATATATAGTGGCTCTGATCCAGGACCAAATGTAATATAAATGTACAAACGACAATGAATTCTTTTATATATATATATATATATATATATAAACCTCAAAGGTTGCAGAACACAAACATAAACACTTAAAGCATGTTTGTTGATTTTCAAATAATCCAAAGAGCTCGGTGTTCAGATGGGGACACCGTTATGCACGCGACCGCACGCGCACAAACAAGTACCAGTGCCAGTTCAGTGTCTCGCGGATACGAGGAAAGGTGGGTGCTGCGCGCTTTTGAAGTTGGACAGTCCTTTGCGGTCGATGATGGACAAAGTGTAGTCTGCGTTGTCCATGAACTGCAGCGGCACCACGCCGTGCGTAATCCCCTGCGTAAAAGAGCGCGTGGCGCAGCCCTTGTTGGAGGTGGGTGTGGAGACCCTCCAGAGAGCCCCACTGAGCATCTTGCGGATCTCGGGCCTCGTGAGGCAGTAGAGCACCGGGTTGAGGCAGCTGTTGGTGTGCGCCAGACACACGGTGACCGGGAACACGTAGGTGTGCACCAGGTAGTACCATTTGTCCCAGTTGACCACGTTGAGCTTGACCATCACCCCCCACAGCGTAATGGCGTGGTTAGGCATCCAGCAGCAGAAGAAGGACAGCACAACGATGGCCACGGAGCGCGTGACCCGAGTGCGGCGCCGCGGGTGTGCGCTGTCCATGCTGCGGCGGCGCACGAAGCGCAGCAGCAGCACATAGTTTGCGGACACAATGAACATCGGCACCACGAAGGCCACGAGGATCTTCTGGATGTGGTAGAGCGCGAGCCAGTCGTAGCCCTCCGGAAAGCGCAGCAGGCACAGCTTCTCCCCCGCCACCACCGTCACTGTGGAGAAGACTGCTGTGGGCGCCGTGACCGCGGTGGCAGCCACCCACAACACCGCGCACACCCAACGCACGCAACGGGACCGCCTGCACGCCCTCGTCTTTAGCGCGGACGAAACGGACAAATAGCGCGTGACGCTCATGGCTGTGAGAAAGAAGACGCTGGCGTACATGTTCATGACTGTCACAGACAGGATGATCTTACACATTGCGTCCCCGAAAGGCCAGCTGAAGTCCAGTGCTGTGTCCACGGCCCAGAAAGGCAGGGTCAGCACGAACTGGAAGTCCGTGACGGCCAGGTTCAAGATGAAAGTGTTGATGTCGGACTTCTTCCGGCCCTGCCTCAGTCTCATGAGGATAAAGACCAGCAGGTTTCCCACTAAACCCACGGCGCAAACCACGCTGTAGACAACGGAGATGAGGATCCTCAGGATGGGGCTGCCGTCCGCGCTCACGTCAATGTCCTCAAAACTGAAGCGCTCCTCCACGCTGTGGTTCAGCGTCTCCTCCATGTCCACGCGCTGCTGCCCGCGCACTCAGCAGACAGCAGGCCACACGCGAGCCCTGACAACACCTTGTACGTCTGACTGACAGCTGACTGGCGTGTGCTTTTATACAGGTGTGTCACAGCGGCGCCTCGCGCGGATTGGTCAATGGCCCACAGATGGCACGAGCATGGGGCAGCGCGTGCCGTCCCACACACACCTGTCACACCTGCAGCTCGTTAGTGTGGGGTCTGGAGTAAAGAGCGCGCGCTGTGCGTAAGAGTGCTTCAGACCAAAACCAAGAAACGCAATTAAATAGTGGCTTCAGGATCAGTGTGTGTTTAAACTGAGCTCGATAACAGCCAGGCTTTTGTTCCGTTTCAAACATAAACTTCATGGCTCCTCAGAGGAACGTCTGCGGTTGGTCAGACACTACAGCCTGGTGCTGAGGACATTCTGCAGCCGTTATGTCACTGTGGTTTAGTCAAGGCTCCAACACAAGCGAAGACCTTTGAAAAACCGTGTTGTTGTTTTTTTTTTTTTTTTTTTCATTGTATTTCATTGTATTTTTATCTGCCACCCACAGCTCTATCCGACAAAGGCAAAGTGCATTTAAAGACCAAAAATACTTTGGTGACAATGTTTCATGGCTCAGTTGTGTTTTAGTTCAGGGAAATCTCGGTACACAGTTTGTAGTAACAAAATTCATGAGGCTCGATAACAGCCAGGTTTTTATTGACCTGCCTCTGCACAAACACCGGCACTGGGTCACAGTGACATCCTCTAAATCAGAAAATACACAGATTTTCAAAATGAGTCAAACACTGGTATTTTCAAAGTTAGACTCTAGCAGCAGCTCTGTTACATTTATTCATTTAGTTGACGCTTTTATCCAAAGCGACTTACATTGAGCTTCTAATTACCGGTGTTACAGCCACTGGAGGCAAAGTGGGTTTAGTGTCTTGCCCAAGGACACAACGACAGTATGATCTGTGGGACTAGAACCGCCTTCTTTCTGGGTGAAGGACGACCACTCTACCACTGCGCCCCTGTTACTCTCTTTGTTAAATGGGTGTCGCAGTGGACCTCTCAGAACACAGCTGTTATAGTACCTCTACTCCACCACCAGAGGGGGCACCAGCCCTGGTCACGCGGGCACTAATCAGCAGCGTGCTCACGCTTTCATTTGTCGACTGTTATTAACCAGATTGACAGCACGTGCCAGGACGATCACAGTGTCTCGTGCAGAATGACTTTCATTTGCAGCACGCGGCACAACAATTTAATTTAAAGTAGTTATAACTCTGATCAGAACTCTCTTCTCGGATTGCCCTTGAACGCCGCAGCACCAGAACCGGTCCTCGTGTGACCCAGAGAGAACCGAGAAGACCCTGTCTGAAGAGCTGTGCCAAGTAGGTCTGGCCTTTCCGGGCCTCGTCTTGAGGCAGCGTTCCCCTTTAAGTGTGCAGCCCACTGGAAGATGGCCCATTGTCTAAAGTCCTCCCATCTGAGGGGGTGGCCTCGCGCACAGTTTGCAGAGAAAAGTTTTTTAGCTGTCACTGTGAGCTGAGAGGAGGCTGATGGAGGACAGAGGGGGCTGTAGTTAGGAAGGAAGGGTCAGACAAGGCACAATGCAGCAGAAACGTCCCGCTGCTTGGGCCTAGGTTCCAGTGTACATGGAGTCGAGCTCAAGTGACAACCGACGCTTTGTGTAAAGGCTTTAAATGTTTCACAATTACATCGCAGCGTCCTGACAAAATGACCCGTTTGCAGCACGGGCTTCACGCTTCTGGACAAAGACTCTCCATTCACTTCGTCCTCGCACTGCTTTTGGAAACGGCGCTGGGAGCACCACATGAGCCAGGTTAGTGGAGCTTCTAGGAGGGTCACACACAGCAGACAGAACTCTGCAGACCAGCTGTGGCTTGTGTTTACACAGCGAGCCTCAACGTAGCAATTAGGCCCGTTCCTTTCAGCATCCTTCCTGCTTCAAGAGCCCCTCAACAAACCGTCCCAGAAGAGAGGAGCTGCAGCTCTGAGACCGACACTGACCTCTGACCTCAGCTTCTCCAGGAAAGCACCTCGGGGCATATTTAGAATGGCCTTTCTTTGTCAGGGTCGCTGGATTCCCTTCACTGGGGAGAATTAAAGCTGTTTTTCTGTGGTTGTTGTCTGAGACTCTGCAGAGACGCCACAAACAAACCCAACAATGCATGTGTCTGCTGTGAGTCAGTAGGGTAAAGAGATACAGCCTGTGGTTATGTAAAAGTCTTAATCTGATTTCTCTGAACTGGGACATAACTAACTTTCTCTGTCAACACATGTTTTTATCTTCTGCATAATTTCAACAACATTAATATGTAGGGTTTATTAGGACATCCAGAAGTTTACGTGTATTTCTGAAAAAAAGAAAGAAATATTTTCATTCAAGCAAAGTTTACACAGAACGATTAGGCGTAGGCCGAAGTCAAGACTTAGTTTTTTGCATACCTTTTTAGCATTCAAATCTGAACACACAATAATACAACAAAACAAAGCAGAATCATTTTTCAGGGGTCAAAAGTGACATCAAATGGCTATGGGTTTAATTCACATTATTACTAATGAACTGTAACAGAGTTGTCAAAAGTTCAACATCTAATGCTCTAACCTGGTCTGAGGAGTGTGCACTAGAACATAGATAAAGCCTTAAACCTAATATATATATTCTTTATTGTCACAACACAAGTCGCAGTAAGAGCACCATGAGTCTCTCTGTTCTTGATTTGGGCTAAACACAAACAAATGAAGAAATGGGATCTTTGTCTGGTAAAGGAATAAAGCTGAAAAAAACTGTTAAACTAACCTAATTTTTTAACCTGGAACCGTTACTTAAGAAAAATTAGATCAACTTTATTTTTGACTGACACAGTGCATCAACTTGCCAAATGCTTCAGGCTGTAACTGTGACGGGCCAGAGAAGACATAAGTGATCGACTTTATTTCCATACAACCCCAAATACGATGTTAACAAAACAGAATCAGCTGTTGTTGTGCCTGGTCTTAATTAAAAATCTGTTATTATCTCTGACCTGAGGCTGACCTGTAAAAACACTACATCAATGCATCATACGGTTAAAAGAACATTGAAAAAAAACTTCATTTGCTCAGGATTAGTCTTGTATTGACAATAAATACAAACAGCTCAACTGATGGATTAGAAGATAAATCCTGTCTCATCATCAGATGTTTGCGGGCTCTTTGAGTGGCTAAAAAACAATTTATTACTACAGATGATGAAGATTAAAAGATGAAACCCTTTTCCCTGAATTCTGAGCCACACACATGGGACCACAACATTTTCAACTCCATCTGCAAACCAGGCCTTTATCAACGCGCATTTCATTAAAGCCATAAACTGATAAAAGGAAATATTCAAACTTTTGTGTCACATTAAAGGTGCAGTGTGTGAAAAACATTGAACCAAATTAAACACAACAGGAAAAAGTATGTTTTCTTTAGTTTTGTCTATCTTTAAAAATAGACCTTTTAAGTTGTGGCACTTCCCAATCTGCGTCAGTTAAGCTATTAGCCAAACAACATTGAGTTTAACATATCCCTGTCTATGTTGTAGCTCCTAGCGGTTTCATGTTATTCCTTAAAAGAGTTAAAAAAGAAACTCGTATATGTTGTCTTTGATTTAATTTGCTATTTTTTTTTTATTTCAGAAATGTAAAATGGATTAAGCAGAGATCAGACTTTTGTCCTAGTGTTGGGCTGCAATACCACATGTGGCCACTGGTAGAACTAAAGACGGGAGAAAATCTTCAGATCAACAGGTCTGAGTATGTGTGTACCAGTTTTTGAGTTGGGGAGTAGAACTTCCTACAGCTGCCCAGAGAGGACAAACTGAGCCCTGCGGAAGGAGATTTTGTTTCACAGAAAAAAACACCATTAGTCTTATTTGGGTTTGTCCCTGCAGGGCTACCATAGCTGTTGATATGCGCTGAAAAGGACAAGTTGTGGATGTGCAATGTGAACTTAAGCTACTAAATCACTAAACAGCCCAAAACTTTAAGACACTAGTATTTAATGGTAGCTATTCTTGCCTATTCTTTTCTCTGAATGTTTCTGCGTTATTTCTTTATTCCTTTAGAAACAAGTGTTGCTATGCTCCATTCAGATTTTCTACACTTGGCAGGTTCTTTTCTCATCTTGGCAGCAGTGTGGTAATGACGTGTTTCTGGAAATATTTGAACAGATAATCCTGCACAAACCGCGTCCTCATTTGTCGCAAATCTGTGTGAATTCTTTGTTTGCATTTGGTTCCTTGGTGATGAAAGTGAGCGCTGATCGGCGTCGTAAATATATGCCACAGAACACCGTCTGTGTGAAAATGCCCTTTATGGTTCTCCATAAAGACACATAAAGCCCGCCCCGTTTTAGATAAACACTTATAACTGGTTGATGTTGTTGAGCTCAGGTGACGTGTGTGTTCCAGACCCACCTGACTAAGAAAGTCAGTGGGTCTGGCTGGTCAGATTACAGGGAAGCCACCGTAAAGAGGGAGGGGCCAGGTCACAGTGTCAGGGACTTAAAGATAAACAGCATTGATAATTTTATGTTTAAATAATAGATGTTCCTGCGACATGGCCCACACTGAGATGCTGTGTACAGACGAATAGTTAAGATTGTCAAAAATGTGAATGTAATGGTAGTTTTTAAAGTTGTTGAAGCCTTGATACTTGTAAAAGGCCAAGTTTAGTTTCTTCCTGATGGACACAGCCCTGGGACATTATGAGATTCATTATATTCATTATATTCATTGCATTTTGCAAGATACAGTCAAGCCTGAATCTATTGACATGACAATATTATATTTATGACAAAGTGCACATATCAGTGCCATTATTCATAAACCTTGATGTATCATACATTCATACTTCAGGGTTAGGCAATAATTCATACAAACAGCTCATATAACTTTTTTTAATGTTTTAATATTGAAAAGGTTTTGCTTGCAGATGCTCTAATGTATGTGGATGGAAGTTTCTTAATAAATTAGGACATTTTCTCACAGCTTTTAATGATTTGGTCCAAGTCTCTTTGGTCCAAACTGTTGTTTTTTTTCCCAGATAAGCTTTTCAACCTCCTTGGGGAGAGCAGAATTTCAACCCTCAAAACTCAGACACTGTCATTTTATAAACGCAAATCAAACCGGGGGCTTAAAAACGGGACTGTCCTGGCTTAAATGGAACGTATGGTCACCCTACTTTAGATAAAATAAATGTGCACCCCCCTCTTTATCAGAGGAAGAGCTGTAAAGATTGTGTCTCCGTTTAAAGTCTTGGGTGTGAACATATGACTTCAACTTCCAACTCAGCCAGCTTTATTAAAAAAGACCCACCTACACCTGTTCTTTTGGAAGAGGTTGAAGTTGACTGGACTCAGATGTCACCTCCTATTGACCTTTTATTGGTGTCTACTGTCGACACTGAGAGCTTAACTCTACTAGGCATGGGGCAATAACCGGTTTTACCATGATAATCGCTGTTTAAAGAAAACATACCGTGATATTTTTCTACAAGTTTATCACTGTCCCATGTCTCTCCCGCCCCTCAGGCTCAAAGCCAGGACAACAATTAAAGACTGAAGTGTTTATGCATGTTGAACTCTTTAAGGAGCAGGCAGGTGCTTCAAAAGGCTATCACATCCTCACCTGAGCATTTTCCCGAAGGCGCCATCTTGCTCCTTCAAGAAAACAATGCAAATTATTTAATTCTTCCACCGGGTTTTGAAATGCTGATGCTTCTTTGACTCAAGGGCTCACTTTTTTCTCATTTATTACCACCACTTTCATCACTTGATGTTGGAACTGCACTTTGTTTGACTTCTGTATGGGTAACTCGTATGGGCATGCTGACTCTGCTGCGGCTGATAACTGCTGTGGGGCTTTACATGTATATTTAAATCACGAAAGGAAACTACTTTAACTGTAAACTGAAACATTTTACACACTGCACCTTGATATTGGGCCTCTTTTCCAGCAGTTACCAACCCATCTTCTTTCCATCCCCTCTTCCCACCAGAACAATCCCTCCACGGTTTCCCCGAGTATGAAGTAGTTTACCCCAGCAGAGTGGATGCCAAAGGTCACTTCCTGTCCCACTTCCTGTCCCACCATGCTCAGCGAGTGCAGCGTCGGGAGGCCTCAGAGGACGCCGTGGACGTGGAGAGAGTCTTCTACCGCTTATGGCATGGCGGCCACAGCTTGCACTTTAACCTCAGCCTCAACCCCCGCCTGCTCAGCCCGGGCTTCGTGACGGAGCGGAGGTACGGTGGCCTGAGTGGGGCCAGGATCCACCCCCCTGCGGCTGCCCAGTGCCACTTTCTGGGAGAAGTCTGGGAAAATACCACAGTTAAAGGAAGGGCAGCCATTAGCACCTGCAATGGACTTGTGAGTCGCTTTTATTTTTTTATTTTTATTTTTTTTGTGGGAACACATTTTGTACACATCCATCTTCACCCACCAGACGTCATTTTCATTTCTCTGTGGTTATACATAAGTGCTCTTTCTCATTTCAATCTCATTTCTACAAGTGTTCACATCACCCAATACAATTTTTAAAGCTAATATTCTCTTGACAGGCTCTCTGTCGTAAATCTATTCCTGAGCGACTACAGACTAGACTTCAGAGAAAACAGACCTTTGTTTTAGAAGCAGATGTACGGTTGTTGTTTTCAGTGAGACAGCATAATGTGAAGCATCGTTGGCGTTCATGACTGCTTTTGAACATGTTTCTGTGGTTTCTTGCCTTTGTGCCATGCCATTGATAAGTTATTGTGTGCTGCAATGCCTGTGAACAGGAGGTGAGTGTTAGTTCTGTTTAATTTAGGAGCAGCAGAGCAGGGTTAGCATGATGCTGCTGTTGGAGCCTATGTCCCATTGGTTCTTCCAGGCGTTCACATGGATGTCCGGATTCTTTTCCTGTGCAATAGGCAGTACTTTTGATTGATATAAACAGTTCTACACACACTACTTTAAAGTTAAGTGCAAGTTTTGTCCCGGATTAGGGACTAGCAGAGGACCGTTTTATTATATCATAACCTTGGCATGTTTGCTTTTTTAACAGAAGTTATTGCATGATATTGACCTAATGTTTTATTTTGCCAGTTGAGGCCAGGTTGAAAGAACTTTGAGTTGGAAAGAAAGGGCTTCATGAACTGACTGCGTCTCTGAGGAATGTCTAATATTACAATTAGTTTATTAGTAATGTGAGAACTTTATCTTGTGAAAACATGTTGCTTTGCAAACCTAATCTTGTAAAAATAAAATATAACTCATAACAAGAAAAACATAGCCTGTAACAATAAGATACAGTCATGAGTCATGACACATGAACTGTTCCTACTGATGTTATCATAGACTATATACATTTTCATCAAAATCTGTAAATGTGTGGATCCTCTTTCTGTGCTTCTCCCTTTTTCCTTTTCTCCAGCAGGGTTTTTGAGTGTTTCCTCTGACCCTGAGGGAGGGCGTAAGGACAGGGGTGTAGAAAAATAGCCCGGGTGGCAGTGATAGTCTCTGGCATAAATGCTCATCTGTACTGCTGTCATGCCACAACTAAAGCTTGTTTTATTTTTCTGTTTAAATTATTAAAGTAAAAATGAATACTCCATTTTTATGTGTGATGCAGTAGTACCATGTGTCTGACTCGAGAAGGGTCTCCACATTGGAGCAGCAGAGATGCATGTGCACGTCGAGCTCGGCTCAGTCCTAATCAAAGCGTAGACATTCCAAAAGCAGACATCGCATGTTCATGATTCTTTTCTCAAATGTGTTTATTTGTTTTTGTGGAGGACGAAATGGTTGGTACAGACGTTATCATTAACCACTGTTTTGTGCTTGTGCTTTCATGTAGTGTTATTATAAAATTATTGTCAGATTTTCAGAGCTAGTCATCTGAGTCGAATAAATAAAAGCCTGTAATAAAGAAATGTATAGGCAATAAAATTTAAATAGGTTATCTACTGCATCAACCTGGTGTGTAATTTTATTTTATATTTTATTTTTTATTTTGGTAAATAACTCATGCCTCTGTTTTCCTTCAGACGGGAATGTTTAAGTTATCTGAGGAAGAGTTCTTTATTCAGCCTCTGGAGAAGTCGGACGATGAGATGTCCGCGGCACAAGCTCATGCCATCTACAAACGCCACACAGAACCTCCGCCCTCCCCGAGAGTAACGTCCAGCTCAGGGAACCAGGCGCCAAACGGGACCTGCGCAGTCGAAGGTAAATAAACCTACAGCAGATGGAAATTCAGCCTTGTTATTCAGTCACTTTGCATTTTAAAGTGTTTTGAGACCGCAGCATGATCCGAGCTCCTTATCGTCAGACACAGTAATACTTTATTGTTAATAATTTGTTAAGGCTCCTTTAAAAAATCGATTGTGTGGCCTCACTGTTCTCAGACGCCTACAGAATGCTCTCCTAATGCAGGGGCTGGGCCATGTTCTTCAGTTTATCATTAGTTCTTTTTTGCATCTTTTGCTTCATCTGTGACGTCCCAATCAAATGATGAGCGTCAGGTGCTGGGTCTGTAACCTGGAAACACTTTTCCTGATGACGTCACAGGCAGTGTCTGAATATAACCACAACAACATGTGAGAACTCTCTTGGGACGATAGTACGGTCTCAGTCCCACTGCCAACAGCTCCACGTCCTGACAGTCCCTCACACTGACTCCTCCCACTCCAGGAAACTCGATCAGTGCGACTCCATACGTCACGGATGAGTTCGTAATGATGGTGTTTTACCAGGACTCGGTGAAAAGCAAAAGACTGCACTCACAAGAGGATCGGCAGGTTTTTTTGAAGAGATTCTTTGAGTGTATCTTATTTTGTCAAAGAGAATCTAATAGGAAAATAGTACTGTTAATAATGTCTTCTTGTACTTTGGTTTAATTTGATATTATTTTAGTTAAATAGGCATTTGGTCACACAGTAATCTAAGAATCCAAAGTATTAACCAACATAAAGATGCCTGATCAGTGCATTTAACCCCTCTTTAGACGAGCCATAAGTGTGTTGCCTATTCTTGTGCAAGACTTCTCAGTGTCTACATAAACAGTTAGTTGGCTCTTTTGGGGCTTTCCTGCGTTTCCTTCATGATATTCTTTTTCTGTGCTATAAGGAAAAGTTGTCAACTGTGTTAACATTAGAAATGCTCATTTAGAAAATGAATAAAAGGGACAATTGTGATGTTCATCTTTCTGCTTTCTTCAGAGTCACATCTTAAACTTGAGAGCGTTGAGAGGCAGCGGGAGCTCTGGGAGCGACAGCAGCAGAGAAGGCGGCGCATCCGTCAGCGCTCGGTCAGCAAAGAGAAGTGGGTGGAGACTCTGGTGGTGGCTGACCCCAAGATGGTGGAGTACCACGGGAGCAACGCTGTGGAGAGCTACGTCCTCGCCGTCATGAACATCGTAAGTGCAATAAACATAACTGCTCTGAACACGAAGCCCTGTAGAGACACATTCAGCCTGTGCACACGGACAAAGAGCTTCAAACAGGATTAACTACAATCACTGAAGCAGAGCCAAGTAGAGCTGCACGATCAGAAAAATGTGTGAAATACATAATAATAACTATTTTAACAATATTACATGTGAAATTTAAGTGCTCTTTTACAGGTCTAAACCGGGTCTAAACCAGGTCTAAACCAGGTCTAAACCGGGTCTAAACCGGGTCTAAACTGGGTCTAAACCAGGTCTAAACGGGTCTAAACCGGGTCTAAACGGGTCTAAACTAGACCCGGTTTAGACCCGGTTTAGACAGGTTTCTAAACAGGGGTCTAAACAAACAGGTCTAAACAAACAGGTCTAAACAAACAGGTCTAAACAAACAGGTCTAAACAAACGGGTCTAAACCAGGTCTAAACCAGGTCTAAACCAGGTCTAAACCAGGTCTAAACCAGGTCTAAACCAGGTCTAAACCAGGTCTAAACCAGTTATAAACAGGTCTAACCGGCCTAAACCAGGTCTAAACCAGGTTTAAACCGTGTCTAAACCGGGTCTAAACCGGGGCTAAACAGGGTCTAAACCAGGTCTTGAACAGGTCTATACCGGGTCTTAACTGGGTCTAAACAGGTCTAAAACGGCTCTAAACCATGTCTAAACTAGGTCTAAACCGGCCTAAAACATGTCTAAAACATGTCTAAACCGGTTTAGACCTTGTCTGCCTCTTTCTACTGTCTATCAAGTAAAGGCCAAAAACATATCTCTAAAAAAGACTGTTCTTGTCACATTGTCTGTTAGGCTGTTAATTTCTCTGATTGGTTTCCGTCTATTTGTCCCGCCCCCTGAAAATCCAAGAGGGACCAGAGTCAGACAGACTTATTGTCTTCTACAGTGTCCTTATAATCTTTTACAGTGAAAAACTAACAAACCACTTTCTACAACTTAACAGTTTATTACATTAGGATTCAAAGTAAATATCACCTCATTGTTCATTTTTCAAGGTAATGTGTGTGCTTTAATAGTGGAACTGAGCAACCACATCAGTCTTATAACCACCTTCCAGTCAGGGTCAAGTGAACCGACGCCATAGGTTTTTATGCTCATCAGTGAGATGCTCAAGAACAGAATATCAGGAAGAGGACTTCACTGACTCAGACTGACACAGAAGCCTGGGGTTCAATAGCAACCATAGCTCATAGTTCTCCTTTGCGTCCTCCCCCACTCTCCACCTTTAACTTCCATTATACCATTTTACTAAAACAATCTTGCACAGCATCACCGGAAACAACCTCTTACCCGAGTCCAAGCAGTCATCTAACCTCTGTTTCATTGTCTCATTACCTTGTGTTGAAGGCTACACACGTTGTATTCCACTGGTGGCACTGGTGGCGCCCCGCAGTTAGATTTATACACAGCCCCAAAAAGCTAATCTGAGCAGAACAAATGAGAGCAACAATGACAAAATAACGTCCTTTCACCAAAATAGCTCTCCACTTCCTTTTGTGTAAACAAATCATTTTTTCTCCTAATTGTCAGAATAGGTTTACAAACATAAAAGTAACTGGACTTGTGTACAAGTAAAGAATGTGGCCTCAGAGGACGTATGCAACCAGCAGATCTTTAAATACCTCATTGATCTCTGAAATATGAACATTGTGTCAAAGATTTTGTGAGCCATCAAGGTATTCAGCAATTTTCTGAACATTAAAGAAGAAAAGAAACAATATATACAGACAAATATAATGCTTACAATCTTGAAGCACTTAACAATTTTATTTTTGTCGTCCCTGTCTCAAACGTAACTCACCCCCAAAAGCGACCTAGGGACTTCTTTTCTTTTTGAAAATCAAACAGTTTAGAGTTGTAAACTTTTAGCGGATAATTGAATATGCACTTTATTAGTTTTAGTTGTAGCCATTACTTCCTTATTGACAAGTCGTTTAGACCAATGGTCCCCAACCGCTGGTCATTTGGTACCGGGCCGCAGAGAAGGAATAAATAACTTACATAAATTCCGTTTTATTTATTATGATTCTGAACGATGTTTTATTTTGAAAAATGACCGGATTCCCTCTGTTACATCCGTCTATGACTCCCTCTTGACGCCTGTCCCGGTCACGTGATACGTTGCCGCTAAAATTAAACCCCCAAGCTAACGTTAGCAACATGAGTAAAAAACAAACGTCTTTGGAAAGTTTCTTCGCAAAGGGGAACAGACCCAGTGAGGGACAGAAGAAGAGCATATGATTTCCAAGACAAGGTAAGTTGCCTTTAAACAGACAATACCAAGAGTCCTACTTAAAATATAGATTTATAGCGACAGTGATTCCCGCTCCAAGCCCGCTCTGCAGAATATGCTCTGCCGGCTCTAATGAGGCAATGAAGCCTTTAAAACCGCTTCGCCACTTAGAGACCAAGCACCCTGCATTAAAAGACAGGTTTATTAATATATTTAGAAAATATTACAGTTTTTATGCTGCTTGTATCTTTTTATTTTGAGTATTTATCCAAAGGCCGGTCCGTGAAAATATTGTCTGACATTGAACTGGTCTGTGGCGCAGAAAAGGTTGGGGACCTCTGGTCTAGACCGTTTTTCCCAAATCGTGGGTTGGGGACCCAAAGGTAAGTCAGTCACGGTAATTTAATTTGGGCTGCCGGACAAATTTTCTTTTAATAATATTAAAAGAATAGTGATGGTTATTGGGCAAGTCAGAAAAATTCCCATCTAACCTTGAAATACTAGTACTTCTATTTCAAGGTTAAGTGGAAATTTTTTTTTTAGGTGGGAATTTTTTTTTTTTTTTACATATATACAGCATGAACAATTGTTAATAAACAAGTGAGAAAAGGTATGTGTGCATTTTTTATTCTGTCAGAAAGTGAGTTATATTTTGGAGCATAATGAGCGAATGAAGCTTTACCAGCTTTGGACTAAACACGAGATACAACAAGGAGACCAGATGCTGAAGAACGGAGAGCTCTTGTCGGCTCATACGGATTCAGTAGAGCTCTAATGTAGAGAGGAGCGTGGCCATTAAGAGCTTTGTAGAATTTGGAAGTCAGGTTATTCAAGTGCAAGGACTTAGGAAATTATGAGTGATTAAAATATGAGCTGCGGTGTTCTGTTTAATTAATAAGCACTAACAATACAGTTCTCCACTGGTTTGGTTTTATTATATTCACCAAAAGAACAAAAAAAAACAGATCTGTATGAATAATTATAAGTATGTGGTTTTCCCATATGTTTTTCAGGTGTCGGGTCTCTTCAGTGATGCCAGTATTGGAAATGCCATCAACATCGTGGTTGTCCGTCTTATTCTCCTGGAGCAGGACGAGGTACAAACAGCCGAGTCAGCTCATTGTCTCGGATATTCATGTTCGGTCACTCTTTACTGTTTGTTCGACAGGCTGATCTAAAGATTACACATCACGCAGACAAGAGCTTGAACAGCTTCTGTAAGTGGCAGAAGGGCCTCAACATGAAAGGAGACGACCACCCGCTGCACCATGATGTGGCTGTTCTGCTCACCAGGTTTTTACAAACTCTAAACACGGTTGTATTTGAAGACGCTTGTGTTGTTTCTCGTTTAAAATGTTCTAGCAAATAAAATATATAGACAATAGACATTTAAAGCTCTGTAGAACCCACTGGAAGGAGGCATCACTTTGATTACTTTTAAATTTCTACGGCTGCCTAAAGAGGACAAACTGAGTTCTGCTGGAGGATAATAAAAATCACATCATACCTTGAAACTTTACTTTCCTTCTGACTGTGAGTAGTCGTGATTTCTTTCATCCGTCTTCAGAACAGGCTTTGTAAGAAAGACTTTGTGATTAAAAAAAGAAACCTTTTCCTTTTCATGGAACTCACTTCACAGAGCCATCTTTTAATCATTTCTACAAAAGCCATTTCCATCTCAATAGCACCTTTTACTCATGCCATGTTCCTTAACCTTCAAAAGCAGCAGGCTCAGTGTAAATCTGTCGGTTTCCTTCGTTATCTTACTTACTTACTTATTTGTATTTGCATTCAATGGCTGCAAATTAGTTTTGTTCACTCTATTTGAGCTTTAAAGAGCCCCCGACGGAAAGGTTTCTGTCCAGCTGTGACATGATTCTACTGATCTCATGTGTAAGAACCATCAACTCGATGAGCATATATATTTATTAAAGAAATCTCTTTTACACAGGTGTGCCTGATTTACCAGACTCTCCTCTGTGAGGGTCAAGAAAACTACCTTTTCATGAGAACACATATCTCACCAGAACCCATTTACTAAGGTTAAATATATTGGAGATGTATTGAAATTATTGAGATACACTTATATAATTCAAAGGTGAGAGTTCCATGTACATCAGCAATTCTCTCTTTGATTCTTTCAGTAGCCTCACATCCTAAAAAGGTTAATGTTGTTTTAATGTAACAGTTGTGTTATGACATTTAGGGCTTGTTAAAAAATTTTTGTTAAAGACCGACAGTTACGTTTTATGAAAGTTAGCTTCCGCGTTGGTCACCCGGTGTCTATTTCTTTACCAGGAAGGACATTTGTGCGTCTCTGAACACGCCGTGTGAGACACTGGGCCTGTCCCATGTGGCAGGGATGTGTCAGCCTCATCGTAGCTGCAGCATCAGTGAGGACACGGGCCTCCCACTGGCCTTTACAGTGGCACATGAGCTGGGACATAAGTAAGAATCACTGCACCTCAGGTACACCACATTTTTACTCGAGCGTGTAAAATGTTTCCCTTTAACTAGCCCTGGAGTGACTAGTGTATTTATCCATCTCAGAGCAGATATTTAATGGACTGTATGGTTTGTCAACAACACATAACACTGGGTTGTTTAGTCAGTAACATGGAAAATTAATCGTTGACCAAACGGAATAATAATTAAAAAATTAGTTGTTAAAATAAAGGAAACATAGAAGGAGGAGGAGAGACAGGAAAGGAAATAGGAGAGGGAACAGAGAAACAGATGAGTTTAGACCTTTCCTCAGGAGCGTCAATAATCTCATCTGATTTCCAGACATTTTTACAATTCTAGCAAATGTTTATTTCAATGAGAACGAGAAGCTAGTAAATTCTTAGAAGGACTGAATAAAAAGCAAATGTTGACAGTAAAGATTTTATGTTGTCACTCTGGCTTGCTGCAGCTGGATACACAGACAAATGTTAATGCTTATATTGTACAAGAAAACCTACGGGCTGCTCTTTACTGTTGCCAGACTGTGTCACTTTAACTCTTTTTATGTCACAGTTTTGGGATCCAACACGACGGCAACGGTAACAACTGTGAACCCATCGGGAAGCGCCCCTTCGTTATGTCTCCACAGCTGCTCTATGGCACGTCCCTGCCCAGGTGGTCGCTCTGCAGTCGCCAGTACATCACCCGCTTCCTTGAGTGAGTCCTGCACCGAGCGCACACACTGAGTGCACATGTGCACGATAATGAGAGTAAAGCTGCACACTTAACTGTACTTGCATTTTCTGTTCTAAAAGGCTATATTTTTATAAAAAATATGCAGTTTTGGACCATTATGGTTCTATTATATTTCTTAAACTTCAATAAATCATTTTTGTTCTGGAGCAAATGGACCCGAGCTGGAATCTAACCCAGGTTGTTCATACAATATATAGTCTGTATAGTCTGCACTTTATCAGGTTAACTATCAAGGGGCCCCAATAAAGGATCATTTTAAATGTAACTTCAATCTTCTATTTTATTTTATTCAACAAAAGCATGTAAATGCAAAAAATGCCAAAAGGACATATCCTTGAGTCTGTTTGGAAAAGCACAGCGTCACACTCTGAAGACACCTATAGACGCTGACACATGGTTAACATCACAAGCTGCTATTAGAAGTCCAGCTGTGGTCCGGACTTCAACAGGACCTGTGTTAATGGTCTCAAACACTTCACTAGAGTTACCCCAGTTTCTCAACTGCTAGCATCTGGAATTCATTGAGGGGGTGTTGAGCTACTTGGCGCTATGGAAGCTTTGTGATTCTACTGCAGAGAGAGAAAAAGGCCGAGGGGCAGTATTCTCAGTCACAAAGGCTACTACTGGTTTGTGAGTTTGTGTAAGATTAATTAAACTGTCCATTCTGTTTCGTGACCTTTGACTTTACGTGAAATATCTGTCAATCATCAGTCAGTCCAAACAACTCAATGCAAGGGCTTAAAATCATTGAGTAGAAACAAAGTAATACAATAGAATCAAACAAATTTCAAATCAACAAAAAGAAGAGCATTAAATTTATAAATAATGCATCACCAGATGTTTTTGTCATGTTTCTGTTATGGGCAGCAGTGAGGAGCCCTTCCTGACTCTCAAATAAAATCATCTGTAAAACTAAGAAGCAACCATTGTAGTTACTCCAACCCTTTTAACTACGCACTGGTTTTAGAGAAGCATTTTTTCTGTAAGCCACTTATCAAACAAAAAAACGCCAATAAGTTTATGTCTCTGGAAGATTTTGTAAAAATGATAAACAGTGGGTCTTTGTAGCTGTTGGGGGTGCATGTGGCATAAATAAATCAGCACTCCTGCCTCACAGCAAAAAGGTTGTGAGTACAAAACCCAGCCAACTCAAATATTCTCGGCCGACTCCGATCTTTCTGTGAGGCGTCTGTTTGTCTTTCACGTGTTACTGTGGGTTCTCTCCGGGTACTCCGGCTTCCTCCCACCGTCCAAACACATGCATGTACAGGTTAATTGGCAACTCTAAAGTCTCCCTAGTGAATGAATGTGAGAGTCTGTCTTTCAATATGTGTCTCTAAATGTTAGCCCTGCGACTAACTGGACATTGACCAGGGTGTACCCGGCCTCAGGCCCAAAGCTGCTGGGATAGGCTCCAGTCACTCGGCTAAAAATTGTGATAGTTTGGACACCCCAGCCCTGCAGAGAAATGTATTGTAGGTGATGCTAATCAGTGTTAGTAATACTACGCACATGTGAAATTTAAGTCACGCAATAAAATCATTCCAGTTACTTCCTTACAAGGATCTAAATCTAAAACACTTACTTAAACTACTACTACTTCCAATTTCTCTTGAGCCTTTTAGGTTCAATTCATGACAAACTAAAGAATATATTATATTATAATAATTATTAGCATGGCACTTTTGTAAAATGTTGTTTTAATTGAGATGAGTCCTACCACACATGTGTTTTCCCTACAGCAGAGGTTACTGGGATCAGAATAAATGGATGTTTTGATTGAATTGAAATGTCAGTTGTGATTTTGTTATACATTTATTAGGGCAGCACAGTACGTGATCGTGCATAAACCTCTTCAGTGTGAGAACAGTGTATGAGAAGTTTCTCAAAGCGTCTGTATTCATTTTCCTTTCATATCCAAAGCATGTAGTTGGATTTGTTTTATTCTTTATTTCATGTCGGATTTGTACAACAGCTCTACTGTTCTTGACTTTGTTTCACTCATGCAGCTTCAAAGCTTTGGTAGGTGTTAAATTATGTGGAATGTGCTAACTGAGAAGATATTATCACACAGAGCAGGCCTTTAACGTCCACAGGAGAAATGCTCAAAAACTAATTGGAAAAAATGCAAACACTCATTTAAAGTCATCCGTAAAGACATGAAAATATCAACATTAGTTGTGTAAATGTAATTCTGTACCTTTTGGGCAGAACAACACTTCCAGACACGCTGTCTTTGTGGGCAGGGGGCATTTTTCAAGCCCTGTGCGCTGCTGTCTATAGGCACAAAAGAAGCCTCCTCAAGATAAACAAGTGCATGTCATTAGTAAATTTGCCTCGTTACTAAAATAGACATTGTTATTTATGTTTTTTGAACGCTTTTTTCTCAGCTGCTCTAAAAGGGTTCTGCGTAAACCGCCTCATTTGGGAGAAAACGGTAAAAGGGTTGAATGAGAACACTGGAGGGTAGCGGCTAAATGGCCTGATAAACTGTATAACACACAGATGTCTTAAGAATTAATGCAAGACTCAACTTATAAACCTTTAATATGTAAAGGCAGCAGAAATGCTAATGTTGCTGCTGTAGTGAAACATCAGGCTATGCACATATTGCAACTTTAAACTTAATTTAAAATATTTGTAAAGCATGTTAAAGAGCGACACACAGGAGAACACAGGGAAAAGACAGGGATCCTAACAGTAATACAGTTATTTCTTATAATCTGACATTGTTGTAAAATTATAACTATTTATTAATCCTCCTCAAAGAAAAATTCAGTTGTTAGCGCTTTTCAAATGAATAGATTCTGATCTTTTACTGATTTCTTGTGGCTATTGTCCTGCAGCTCACTGAACTCAAATGTCCACTGGCTTCTCTCTGTTGTTCAAAAACCAAATGCAGGGAATGATCCATGTTGTTCAGTATAGCGTCCGTCCTGCTGTGTAACATTTTAACGAACTTCTTGACATATTGTGAGCTAACCTCACAGCTGTATTAAATGAAGGCTGCATATTCAATGTATTTATTCCACATACTGGTACATATACAAGGAGTATATGTCTTTGCACTTTATCATTTGGAGGATAATCAGATGTTTTGCTCCAGCTATTTCATCCTAATTTAATGAATATACAGTAATATATACAGTTTTAACCCCCCTTCCATAAAATTGTTTTCAAACATACAATATAGGTTCCAAAGATTTCTGTTGAATGAAAAAAATAACTGAAAGGCCTATTCATCTTTCTTTAACCAGTCCTCTGTCTTTGTGTCCCACTCTTCAGTCGTGGCTGGGGCTGGTGCCTTGACGATCCTCCAGACAGCAAAAGACTGGCAATGAACTCGGTGCTTCCCGGTGTCCTGTACAGCGCTCCCCATCAGTGTCGGCTACAGTACGGATCGGGCTCTGTGCTGTGTCAGAACATGGATGTAAGTCTTCCCAAAAGCACTCTTCTCTCCGCCTGTCTGTCTCTCTGTCGAAGCAGCTTCAACTTCCATTTGAACTTTCTGCTTAAAAGGTAGCGTGTGTAAAAACAGCTATGGATTTAATCAAGATTGCTCCAACTAAAACTGCAGATCAGAAGGGAAGTAACAATAGGCTAAGTCTGGGTCTTGCAGTTTTATGAGGTGTCTAAGCAGCACAGTAAACTTGCGTGCTTTTTTTCCTTTTAAGATCTTGTTGTTGCTTTCATTCACACCTCGGGCAGACAGAGAAATTAAATTTAAAGTCTAGTAAAGTAAAGGCGTAAACAAAGGCTGATTGACAATATTAAGGCTTTTGATTAAGTGCGCTTTAAAGCACCACTGCCCAATTTTAGTCTTTCTGTCACGGTCTCAACCCCACAACCTTTCCCCTAAAGCAGCCCCAGGGAACTTTTTATTACTTTTCCTCCACATTATACTAACACACTACAACAAAGTTTAGAGCTCACCTTAATCTTCTGAGTTCAGTGTCAGACCGATCTTTTTAAACTTTGTGTAAATGCCTTGCCACAATTTATCCACGTTTGACGGATCAGAGCGCCCTTATTTAAAATTGCTTTAACCCTTAATGAAAGAATGTGCGCTCAGTATAGTCTAATTCTATCACTGCAGCCTTTCTCCAACTACATTTTTGTTCCATTTAATAATTTTTCAAAGCCTGGTCAAATTTCAACACTGCTGATGTCTTCCAGTGTTTAATATAATATACAGTTTATAGTTACTATTCTGTTCAAATTAAAAACGATAGAAAATAAAGACAAACCTTAAAGGATAGGCTTTTCAAAAAGAGAAGTCGTTTTTTCAAGTTGAGCAGTGCATTCCACAAACATGGAGCAGAGAATTTACAGGCCCGTGTATGAAATGGGGCTGGCAGGAAAAATAATTTAGTAATCCGCAGGAGGTCTTGGGTTTGATGTTTTTGGTTTAATAATTTGTGGAAGTGTGAAGCATTGACCTCGGATGGATTCTCCACTACCTTCACCTATTTTATGGACTTTTTGGCTTTTTTGCCTTTATTTGATGGAGACAGCAGATCAACAGGAAACAGGGTGAGGTAGAAGAATGTCTTGGAGCATAAGACCCGAGCCGGAATCAAACCCTTTGTGGATTCTTCCTCCTCAGTCTGTTTTGTCTGTTTGACATGTGTTCCACTATGGAAGCACTAGGACCACAAAACAGAGCTCTACATAGAGAAGACATCTGTGCTCTACGCTCATCTGGTCATGTGGTTAATAATGTCAGGTGACCTTTTCTTTGGCTCACTGACATTTCTCTGTGAGTAGCTGTGTTCAGAACTGCCTCTGGATTGTAGACTAGAGCAGGTGTCCGCAACAGTGGGTGGGGGAAAAAAAGCTCACTGTAAAGAAAACAGTTCACATTGATGTCTCATGCTGTTCATGCTGAACAGGGGAGAACGCGAATCAAACTGCAAACCTTCTG
Source organism: Neodontobutis hainanensis (assembly GCA_024349245.1). Lineage (NCBI taxonomy): Eukaryota > Metazoa > Chordata > Actinopteri > Gobiiformes > Odontobutidae > Neodontobutis > Neodontobutis hainanensis. The sequence continues at coordinate 16,196,349 of JALDNG010000002.1, read as the reverse complement.
GTTAATTTCTTACATCTATACAAATCCCTCATGTTGAGGACAACTTTTCCCATCATGCTTCAAACTTTTTGCAGTCGGCGGAGAACATCTGTGGTTGCCTGGCGCAAAAAACTGCAGCCACCTTGACACGAGTAGTTAACCCAGAAAGCTACCCTGTCATAGCAGCAGCTCTCTCAGTGCACACACCGACAAAATGACCACAACCAAACAGTACTTCCTTTTTGCCAACATCAGTTGACTTGTCATTGTGACCTATAATAACTCTAGATGACTTCAGTCTGTCCTGTGAGAGGAGCTGGAACCTGTGACATGGTGAGATATTTTCTGGGGCCAACAAACACAAGGAATGGACATTAGACCAGTTTTGAGATGGTTTGGGATGAGTTAGAGCTCAGTGTAAAGGCAAAACAGCCGACAAACGCTCACCTCTGGGAACTGGGACTGTTGACAATGACAGGATTGTGCAAAGCTGTCTTTGGAGTAAAAGGCTGCTGTTTTGTATTCCTTCATAGTTCTGTCTACAATCTAGAATATAAAAAACATCCAAATCCAAGAGAAACACACAAACTCAATGACAAACAGTGTTGGGAAAGTTCACTTTCTACAAGAACTAGTCCAAAGTTCAGTTCACACATTTTATAATGAACTAGTTTAGTTCATAGTTCAATCTTCAAAATTTTGAACTAAGTTCACAGTTCCAAAAATAAACTTTCTTAGTTCTTTTTTATTCTTATTATTCTTATTATTATTTATTATTTTTCAAAATTATTGACACATCCCATATACAGTAGAATCACAGACAGCAATTATTTTATCAGTTTTAACAATGAAGCTATGTGTCAGATTTCATCTTCATATACAATTTTGAATCCTTATCCAACCAGGGTTTACATTAGCATTGAGGGGACAGCATTTCCCCATTGTTGCTTTAATGCTTTGTTGCTGTCCATTCACTCCACAGTCCGCACTAGTAGCAGGTGCAGCTTTCAACCCTACAGTACATTCTCAAAAACATGAGGGAAAAACGTGCTGCTTGAATTGTCTTTTTTAATAAATTATTAAAAGAAAAACAGGACAGTAGCCTAATCATTAAGGTGCAATCATACAATTCTTTTAAATGATCATACGTCTTGTTACGTGCTGCTGTCGCCTCCACTTGTGGCTGGTGTTGCCAGATTTGGTGTTTTTCCGCTAAATATTGAGAATATTGCGGTGTGTTTTAGCCAGGTTTTCGCCTGGAAGTCTCTATAGAAATCTGGCACCCTATTGAACGAAGTTGACCTGAGAGAGCGTGCCATTCACAGACACCAGAATGAACGAGTTCACAGTTACGTTCATCAGGCAATAATACAGCACGTTCAGTTCACGTTCGCCCAAAATATGAATGCGTTCATGAACTATTGTTCAATGAACGCATTCAGGCACAACACTGATGACAAAGAACCAGAGACAAAGGGAAGGGATATACAGTAGTTATCTATATCGTAGCTGGTTTATCTGATAAGCTTAGAAGTACTTTAAAAAAAAAAAAAAAAAAACACTACACTTTACTACACAGTAGTTTAATTTTAAACCCCTCTCTTAACTCTTATCAATTAAACTTATAGTTGACAAAGTTCCTTGGATGGCATACAAAATAGTTTCATTATGACCTGGATGACTCTCCAAAAACAGTTCTATAAAATGAGATTTTTAGAAAAATGCAGCTTTTTATGTTAAGGTACTAAAAGGTTTGAAAGATGGCAACAGGACATATTTTGGACATATAAAAAAAGAATTATCCAAGTTTGCAGCACTTATTGTGGTTATTATATGTTTAGACTCATTATTACTCACTATTACTCATTATTGTTATGTGACCCCAGAGCATTGTTCAGTGTACACAGATGAGCACGTTTCTATCTTAATCAAATCTCCTTGAGTCACGAGCAGTTTTGGTTTTGTTCGCACACTTCTAACAAAGTCCTGCTCATATGCTGGATGTGTGTCCTAAAGCATGAGGCACTAAGGAACTTGTTTCGAGATGAGATATTGGATAAGAATTCAATATGTGCTGCACTAGGATGTCATTACACACAGGAGAGCCACTCCTGGAGAAGCCCAGCCTGTAATCCTGGTCTGATCAGCTCAATTTGAAAAGAATGACAAGAGACGTGGTATATTTCTCCACAGAGCAAGAACTGACATTAGTCTCTGCTGGAAGGTTTTACATTAATATTAACGCAAGTGGAAGTCATGCAGTCGAAATGAGTCAGAGAAATTCAACTTTTCTCTGAACATCTTAAACTTAAGTATAAGTGGACATCTTGCTTTACATTAATGTTATGTCCTTGTTTTACTCGGGTCTACCATGTCGGTTTGTGTTGTGTCTGTCTATCTTTCAGGACGTTTGTAACACGCTGTGGTGCACTGTTGGAACGACCTGCCATTCAAAACTGGATGGGGCCGTGGATGGGACCAGTTGTGGCAAGGACAAGGTGAGTTGAAGGGGAGTAAAGGAAGCCATCTTTGTTAAAATGGAAATTCCCTCCCTCAACAAAGGAGGTGGAGGTGGTACAAACTTCTCTCCATTTACAACAGTGTTTTAAAGACAAAATCAAAACAGAAAGATAGTATCACCGGGATGTAGCAGCAGGAGCATAACCACCAGACTCACACTGCCCATTCAACTCTTAACAACATTGAAACCAGAGTAGCCTAGTCCAATCCCAGCTGACTCAGGTCTAACCCCTCCCTCCATCAGTGTAATTCATGAAGTTATTTGGATGAGGTACAAAACAGCTTCACTTTTAAACCTATGTCCAGATGCCTTTTTGAAACCATATTTTATCTATATTGAATGTGTCCTATTAATTAAAAAATAATAATTATAACTCCTAGGTCTAGGATAGGAAGTTCTACTGTGGTTGACTGATTTGGTGAGTCTTTAGCTGTGTCCAAATTCAGGGTCTACATCCTTGGGAATCCTCATTTGAAGGATGTTACGTCACAGCGCAGCGACGAAGGCTGTCCAAATTCGTAGGATCCTTCAAATGCGGCCCACAAATACGTCCTCCTTTTCCCCGAATTGGAAGGATGGGTGTGGTGGATCCTTTCCCGTCCTACCTATCCCATAATTCTTTTCGGCAGAGCGTAATGGCCAATGAAGCGAGCAGTAGCGGAGTGGGAGAGGAGTATGCTTTTAGATGTACGTTTTTTAAAAACTGGCTTTTAAAAAAATACGTGTTTTTTTTCAGTGGTTGTCTAGTTAGACATTTTGTTAAGTATTTTTTTTTTACATTGTACGTTTATATATGTACCAAAAAACATTACTCGTAAACTAGCTTCTTCCTTACAGCCTGTGTGAATATCCCCTTACACACAACTAATCTGTTAGTGATTGAAGCTGTTTTTAACGCTTCCAGAGACGAAAGAGCAGACAGAAATTTTTATATCGCTCCGGGGAGAGAACGATGAGCTCTTCACCTGAGCAAACAAAAAAAAATAAGCTTGGCGCTGTCACGGTTGCTAGGCGAAAGGAAATGAGCAACGGGTAAGGGAGGGAACTGAAAGAAGGGTAGGCAGTCCAAATTCACAAACAACGAACTTCCGTGTTTTGCGGTCGTCGGAGGACCCCTCCTCCTTCAACCGGGTAGGAAGGATCCTAAGGAGGATGTAGACCCTGAATTTGGACACAGCCTTTGTTGTGCTCTTGGTGTCATTTGGACTGGGCACCCACTTCTTGGTAGAGTAGCAACAGTCCCAAAGTGTCTCCATTTGTAGATTGTTTGCAAACTGTAGACTGCTGAAATTCTAAAGTCTTTGAAATAACTTTGTAACCCTTTCCAACTTTATGTAAAGCACCAATTCTTAATCGTAGCTCCTCTTTTTGGCGAGGCATGGTTCACATAAGCATATTCTTCTTGTGCAGAGTAAACTCCAAAAGTTTGAGGGGTAATTATTAGTCAAAGTAACTGTAGACCACACCTCCAAACTTATTATTTTAACGAGACTCCAGGTGTGCTAAAACCTGACTCCAATTAGCTTCATTGAAGTAATTAACTCAAGGTTTCACTTACTTATTCCACTGCCATTTTGAATCTTAAATTAGAATTTTTTTGTTTATTTGTTTATTAAAATGCCATACACATAAAATATCATATAATCATTATTAATCACTACAAGGACAATTTCACACTTAGAATATCAGTCCATATTTTATACAATCGCACATTTACAAATCAAAATCTATCTAACACATGACACTTTAGATTGCTTTTAAATGATTGCTTACTTTTTAGTTGACAAATTTCAATAGGAACATGGTTCCAAATGGATATTGCTCTGTAGAAAACCGTTTTCTTCATAAAGTTGAATTTGGGATGTTTTTGTGTAATTATTTTAGACACATTGTCAATACCCTTGATTTAGATGAAGATGATATCACATTTTAAGAAAAATTCATTCAGAAAACCATGAAATTCCAAAAGGTTCACATTCTTTTTCTTGCTACTGTGTGTGAGTCTACTGTGTGTGAGTTTAGTCACAGCATTGGTCTCCTACAGTCTTTTTGTGGGTATACAGCTTTAACATACACACACATGACATCATATCATAGGCAGCACTTCATCTGACAGTACGTTGGGTGTTTTATCTCCACGTTATATTAATCTACATGAGTGTAATCACAGACTTTGTAATGTGGGGGTGGTAGTTACGCTCCTACGACATTACACTGCATTATTTCTGTAGGAAGCCCTTCAGTGTGAGCCAACAAGTACACTCTTCAGACGCTCCAAATCAGAGCTGCAGGTTCACATCTGGCCACTTATGATCACAAAACTTAGGCTGAACAACAGGTTTGTGTTTTAAGAGGATACAAAAAACAGATTTTGACTTTCTAATATTTAATTTCCGTTGTTTTTTTTTTTTCTACCAGTGGTGTATGAGTGGAGAGTGTGTCGCTGTGGGACATTACCCAGAGAATGTTGATGGAGGCTGGGCATCATGGAGCAACTGGTCATCCTGTACAAGAACATGTGGCTCTGGAGTTCAGAGTGCCCAACGAGACTGTGAAAACCCAGTGTAAGTAAAAGCAAGAGTTAAAAACCTTTGCTTTATACTTAACATAAGCTAATATGTTGGAACAAATTGTAAAATGTTGAAGGAACATTGCTGGTTTTCTTGAATAGCAAGGTTTCAAGATGTCACAATAATCAAGGTATGAAAGGCACTTACACTGTCAGAGGCTGTTCTTCTAATATGAGCTGATGAGACGAGCAGAAAAGCACTGAATGACATATTTAGTCTAATTTATGAATGAAATTACAGTTATAACTTTAGGGGGGGAAAGTCTGAGAGACTGAGTGGGACATCGAAACAGAGGTTATACATTTATAACAAAAGTGATGATTGCTAAAGTGCAGATTCAACCTACACCTGTTTTCCTGCACATCCACAGCCTGTACAATATCTATGTGTGTGACACGCTTAATGCTTTTAGTCACAATAAAAATGCAGGAAAATTATATCTTAAAGTGAAATCTGTTAAAATGATTAGAGAAGGAAGTCTTTAAATCCAAAGAGCAGCATCCACTTTGTAAATCACATCCACAGGTGCATATTTCTTCCTGGATCGTCTCATGCTTCTGGTCACTTCCAGGTTTTCCAGGTAAAACCCACTCATTAGCGGCTCATGTTTAGTGAAATTCATTCGCTAGTTGCTTTTGCTTTGTCGTTCTTTGGTTTAAAGAATTTGTTCAGAGGGCGTTACGTGCGCACATTTCTGCTTCAAGTGGGATTAATAAAGCAGGCTATGCGTGCACCTGCTTTTAGACATCTGGATATCTGTGGGCATGCAGTCTTTTCTGCTACTGGCCGTCCACACTGGTTTAATAGAGATTCTTCGCAGTCTTTGATAAATGAAGCCCCAGATCTTTACAAAGTATAACCTGAACATTGCTGAAACAGTCCGGGACATTGGAACATCATTTTGTTGGCATTTAGAAATATGGGTGTTCTGAATAAAGGTTTGTGAAACATTGCTCTAGAACCTTTAATAAATATCAGACTGTAGAAACATATTTACAGATGAAATAATCCTGACTGTTGTGGTGTTTGGTGCAGTCCTAAGCACAGAGGGAAGTACTGTCTGGGAGAGCGGCGGAGGTATCGGGTCTGTAACACCACACCATGTGCTCATGAGCTGCACAGCTTCAGAGACGTGCAGTGCGGTCACTTCAACAGCCTGCCGTACAAGGGACACTTTTACACCTGGGTGGCAGTTATCAACAAAGGTAAAAGAAATCCAACCTGCTCCGTCCCAGCACCAGGTACATGTGTTTTTGTCATGCTGTTGTTTCTCTGTCCTCTTCAGTCAGCCCGTGTGAGTTGCACTGCCGTCCACTGAACGAACAATTCTCTGAAAAAATGATGGATGCCGTCGTTGACGGGACACCGTGCTACGAAGGTAGCAAAAGCCGAGATATGTGCATCAATGGCATCTGTAAGGTAGCAAAACTCTACCTTATGTTACCTAAACACTGCACATTATAATACATTTCATTTTTCCTCAGTTTTATATGATTTCTGAGAAAACATGTCAAATGAAGAAAATACATGTAATAAGCCACTACAGCAGCAAATGTAGAAAAACCTCTTCATTAGTTTCACAGCCATTCTAGAAACCAACAGCACTTACAAAAACAAATACCCTGCAAAGCAAACATAATCAGACATGACATATTTATTATTTCATAATTTTGTTACTCATTGGATGTTTTTGGTTTACATTAAATAAATGTAGTGTTATGTTAGTGGTTGATGAATGAGACTGACCTGACAGGGTTCAGGTTCAAGCCCAAAACACTCTCCATGCAATATGTATATTTTGTTTTGGTTTATTTCATTTACAAAAATAACAGCACTATTATATGACATGAGAATGTCATTGGAAAACACTCTGTAGGGGCCAAACAAACATAAGTTAAAACAAGACAGATACAGTGCAGTATTCTGATTATTTATTATTTATGATATGTATTATTATTTTAGGACTGTGTAAAAGAAAAGCTCACATGTCTAAAGTGTACTCCTGCAGTAGAGAGATTCTTGCAGTTGATAGAGCGGTTGTCCTGTAACTGGAAGGTTGGCAAGTTCGATTCCCAGCTCTCCCCAGTCATTGTGTCCTTGGGCAAGAGCCTCTCCTTGCCTCCAGTGTATGTGGCTCTGGTGATGAATGTGTGAGTATGTTTGTAGGTCGGAGAGTCCGTAGGCGCAAAATGGCTGCCACATCCCCACCTCCAGTGTGTGACTGTAGAGTGAAGGATTAGAATAGATTAGAGTCATTAATAATTAAGATTGGGTGAGCCTCACAGAATTTTAATATTTTTTAGTGGGACTCTTTGCTTTGGTAATGGCTGCTTTAGACATGTGAGCTTTTCTTTTAGGGGTGGGGTTGGACTTAAACCTACACCCAGTAGGCTGAAACCAAAGTGTCCCGTAGAAAAACCACTGGGCTAAACAATCCATATAACTGTAGAACATCTGTAGATCTTTATAAACATGAACCTAACACGTGTATTTTTATTATCAATACTTCACACTTTTTGATCACTGGCTGCTGTGGTTTTTCAAAACACTAGCCACCAACTACAATTTAGTTGTTCAATTTTTGTGTATAATATATGATAAAGCTGGCAATAATTATGCTGCCAAATGTGTACTTGAAAATATAAATTCCCTGGGGTTCCCACATCATGATAACAACTGATAATTGTGCAAATATGTAGCACTTGAGATGAGATTAGGTCCAAGATAAATGTCACAGAAACAAGTTTTTTTTATGCATCTTGTAGCTACACCATATTTTATTTACTTTTTGATTGAATGTGATTAAATGAAGAAGCTAATATTATTTTAGTTTTCTCTGTAATTAGGCTTTTTTTTGTATTGTGTGTTTTGAAACTGATGAAAAGGTTTGCTACTGGTGTTTCTTTTGACATACGTTTTCATCATTTACAGTGCGTTCATCTTTCTCTTTACTCTCGGTAGACTCTTTAAACCTGTTTGTGTTAGATTTGATCAGGGCTTTGATAAAGATGCGCTGACCTTCGTCTCTGCAGACTTACACTGGCTGTTGGACGTGTGTAAATGAGCCTTCGATAGTAAATGTGCCGACTGTTATCTCTGCAGATAACGGGCTGCTCTTGTCTATCGCCCGAGGTCAAAATGCCAGTTCCTGATAAGACGCTGCTCAGACTCGGAGTGGACACAGTTAATACACTGCCAGCTCTGAATTCATGACATTTCTGCAGATCTGGCCCAGAAGTAAAAGAACAATGACTGTGGCCTAAATGACATGTTTAAACGTATTTCTAAAATGCTCGATTCAAAGACTATTTCTGTTAAATAAGATGAATGTCGTATCATGTTAACTTTTACATAATTCATTTGTGAGACTGATATGAGTCACTGGTTTGTGAGACAAGTTTATATAAAATATCTCTTAACTCATCTCACAGACCAGTCACCTCCAGAACTGACTAAGTTCTTTTGATGACAGACAAACTGTCCAGATGCCTTCCTCTTCTAATCATATAGCATTATGACTACCTGGATGAATGAGAACCTCTACAGAGAAAATGTTTATATAGTCACATCTCGTAATGTGCTTAAGACTGGTCTTGAGACAATTGTTTTAAGTTCTTGGTTTTGTTTGCATCTCAAACTGACTTTAACTCAGTCTTGTCTTGGTCTTGGTTGTCAAAATGAGCAAGACCATATGTGTAGTTTATTTGTCCACATCCTTCTTACATCATTCTAATCTTGCTTAAACTTTGCCTCCTTCTAACCTCCACGAGTCTGGACTGTTGTAAACATTTTATACGGCTATTTATTCTAATGTGGCATTCGCTGGTCTTGGTCTGGGCTCGGTCTCGGTACTCTCTGGTCTCAGACATGCCTTGGTCTCAGTAACACTACTCTGACCCCCTGCAGGTGGGGAGTATGAACCATCAAGTCTCAGAGGAAAACCAGTGCTCTGTCTGTGTGTTATGTCTGTCACCTGTTCTGAAGTTCTCACTGTTCAAATGAGGACAAAACATCTTCTGATACATTATGTCAGTAAGCTTTAGCTTATACAGTATGTTATGGTTTGTGCTGCAGAATGTAGGCTGTGACTTAATCATTGGCTCCAGCGCTGCAGAGGACCGCTGTGGAGTGTGCAAAGGTAACAGCTCGACCTGTGCAACTGTGAGGAAAAGCTTTGACAAAAGTGAAGGACTTGGTATGTAAAAAAATATATATAAAAAAAATTACCATTTTAACGTGCTTCTAATAGGACCTAAAATACTTGTTCCATGCGATGTTCTAAGGTTATGTGGACATTGGGCTGATCCCTGAGGGAGCGTGGGACGTCCGTATCGAAGAGGTGGCTGAAGCTGGGAATTACCTGGCCCTGCGCAGTGACAGCCACAACAAGTATTTTCTGAACGGCGGCTGGACTATTCAGTGGAACGGAGAATACAAGGCAGCAGGGGCGGTGTTCACGTACGAAAGGACAGGGCAGCAGGAGAACCTGACGTCTCCAGGACCCACCATGGAACCACTGTGGATTCAGGTTGACTCTCCTAGATTTTACATGCACCTTATTAATGTTGTGACAGCTAATGGGGCCAGTGAAAACACACTTAAGACAACTGAATAAGGCCTCTACAACTCAGAATATCCTCCATAGTCCATATAGTTTAATAACCTGACAAGCCAGATAGTTTAACAATCACATAGAACTCCTGTTGAAAGCTTTTGCAAAAGGACATGTATTTTAAATATTTTAATCTAAACCTAAAACCCGTCCAGACCTTTAACAGCCGCCACATCATTGGACACAACGAGCCATAAGGCCGAGGTTCGGACGCACTGAACTATTCCTCCAGAGGTCACCCAGTCAAAATGCTTTGTTGTGTGTTATAGCTTCTATTTCAGGAAACCAATCCAGGAGTGCGCTACCAGTACACCATCAACCAAGACGTCCCCGAGAACAAAGACAGCCCAGTTTCAGTTTTCTACTGGAAATACGGTTCATGGACTGAGTGCAGTGTCACCTGTGGCTCAGGTAATAAACCCGTTAGCAGTCCTTTACATGCTCAGTACGGATTCAGAAGGCTCTTGTTTCGTTACTGTGGTAAAAGTGAAAATATAATTATATTTTCTCAATTATTTTTGTCCTTTGAGTCTTTATTAGATAGCAATAGGAAATAGAAAGTGAGAATAATTAATATAATTGGCCTAAGCTAGATTCAGGAAATAAACGAGAGAAAAAAAAAACTCTTTATGCTGGTTAATCTCAGCATGAGAGTACAATGCTGTTATTTCGACACTGTGTTACAATTAAAGCATTTGCCTTATCACACAAAAACACAAAAGAATGGTTCTTGTTCATTGTCCTGTGCATCACATTCTCTAAAAAGCACCACATTAGTCCCAGTGTATAGTGAGAAGGAGCTCCGCATTTGTTCCTGTTACATTTAACCAAGGATCAATGGCCTCTAATGTCGTTTTTCACCCTTCCATCTCTCTGATGGTATGATGGGCTTTTCAGTCTTACATAGCTGTCTTGTCCTTTAAGGGCTGTCTTTGAAGGAATAAATTAGATATCAGATGCTACATTATGGCCCACCACAGGCTCAAGGCCACGGGGAGGTGAGTGTTCTCCTGTTTTAATGAATTGGGTGATCCTTTCAGCAGCACTGATGAGGAGGAGTTAATCAGGGCAGAAGGTAAATCAGTGTGTTGGGTTTCTTTGAATCATTTGTATTTTAATTACATATTTCAGTAAAGCCCCTTGACAATGGAGGGTTGAATCCAAGAGAAGTAGAACCCATATCCAATGAGCGATATGTCCGATGTTATATTTAATATTAAGCTTTTAGGCTTTGTTTATTTTTGTTATTTTTTTTTATGAATGAATGTGTTTAAGGCTCAGTCCCATTTCTACCCCAGAACTTTCCCCCTCGTTTTTGTGCTTTCCCAAGAGGCCAAGGGCTGTCTCTGTTCCCTTTCAGATTGAGGGAAAGGGCTGTTAAGAAATTCCCAGCATGCAGTGCATTCATCGGCACCATGGCTGCGAGGGAAGTGCAAGATGTAAATGCTTTTCCCAAACATAATACAAAAAAAAAAAACAAGGCTGGTCCCTACTCACATTTTAACAGCACTGTTGATTCATCTCCACAGTGGTTGTCCTTTTCTACAGTGCACTCCCATATTTCCACTGGCTTCTTCCATTTCTTTACATAGATTTGGGAACTTCCATCGATATAATGTCCCAGTCTCAGGACAGAAATCAGTGACATCCACAGAGAAATGGAGGGAGGCTCACCCCTAACCCCTTTTGCCATAATGTCCTTCCTGGATAACATCAAATTATCCATCTTGTTACGCTGATCCGGGGCCGGGTCACAGGGGCCTAAACAGAGACTCCCACACTTCCCACTCCCCAGACACTTCTAGGGGGAATACCGAGGTGTCTCTAGGCCAGCCGAAAGGAGAAATGACAGTCCTGTTTGAACCTCCTTTAATGTTGTAGATATGTATGCTCTAATCTGTTTTCTCCATAAATGTGTGTTTGCTAACGTAACAAAACACGTTTTTTTATAGTTATCCATTAATATGTTGTATATAAACCGTCTTTTTTGTTTTTGTGGATCCTGAACGCAACGTATAGGAGCAATCTTTGGACTATAATTGTACAGTAGCTAAAGACTTTTGGGCTTTTGTGCATTTACAGACTGATCATATTACACACACAAAACTACAGTGATAGGCAGTTTCAATATTTTTTTGCAAAACAACATCAAAGGCATTGTGTCATTCAAAGATGACTGATTAGATTAGACTTTATTTACTTTCTCACAGTGGAGGAAATTTACAGCAGCTCACAAACAACAGTAAAGAGCACTCGTCCACTGTGTTCCAGGTGTTCAGAGGCAGACTGTGCACTGTGTGGAGAAGACGAGCGGCATCATGGAGGAGCACTTCTGTGACCGTTTGACCCGACCTGAGAATAACCAAACCAGGTGTAACAAGGAGCCCTGTCCTGCCAGGTAAGTTCACCGCCCACATGTTCCCTCCATCACATCTTCATCTCATGAGGGGGAGGGGGCACATAGTCACAACAAAACATAGCCACAACCAGGGACTGTGCAAGGTTGGCCCCAAACACCTGGGATTCATTTTTGTCTTTCTGAAGAAACACAGACTAGGCTGGCGTTTACCTCATTTCAATTTAGTGAATCTTCAAAGAGACTCGCTACAACAAAAGTATATATTGTTGTTGTTTCTCTGTAGGTGGTGGTCTGGTGAGTGGCAGAAATGCTCGTCAAGCTGTGGCAGCTCAGGGCTCACTAAACGGACAGTGCTTTGCATCATGGCAGACACTGTGGAGGAGCAGAAAGCCCTACAGCCCAATGAATGTGAGCATCTGCCCAAACCAGAGTCTGTCTCTTCGTGCAACACACACATCCCCTGCCCAGCCGACTGGACCACCAGCAACTGGTCAAAGGTCAGTGAGAGACATTATATTCATCCACCCTGACCTCTGCAACACTCACTGCCACACATCCAAACTCAAAACACTGTTGAGACTGGCCTACGCTCTCTCTATAATTGCCCTGTCCTGTTGAACTGTTTAGTTGTTGTTTTTAACTCTAATTTAATAAAAATGTAGTATTTTTAACAATACATAGTTTTTTACTATGTATGTATTTATTGTTGTAAGACCTTGAGTGCCTAAAAAGGCATGTTATAAATATAATTTATTAATATTTTTCTGTGGCCATCCCATTTCTGTACATTTTTGTTTTCAAACACAAATGTGAGTCAATATAAATGTAATAGAAATCTATGTGCAAATCTATGTACTAAAGACTAAATTATTCATCTCATTGTTCAGAAACCATGGGTGCACGTGGCAGAGTGGTTAGCACTCCTGCCTCACAGCAAGAAGATCGTGAGTTCAAAACCCGGCCGACTCAAACATTCTCGGCCGACTCCGGTCTTTCTGTGAGGAGTTTGCATGTCCTCCACGTGTTACCGTGGGTTCTCTCCGGGTTCTCCGGCTTCCTCCCATCGTCCAAAGACATGCATGTACAGATTAATTGGCAACTCTAAAGTGTCCCTAGTGAATGAAAGTGAGAGTGAATGGTTGTATGTCTCTGTCTGTCTCTAAATGTCAGCCCTGCGACCAACTGGCCACTGTCCAGGGTGTACCCCGCCTCAGGCCCAAAGCTGCTGGGATAGGCTCCAGTCACCCGCGACCCCTAACGGGACAAAGCGGTAGAAAATGAATGAATGAATGAATGAATGAATGTTCAGAAACCTAAACCTAACAGAGGCTGTATTGTTGCACACATCATTTTATAAAAATATAGGCTATACTGTATTATAGTATAATTATGCCAGGTCATAATCTGTATGTAAAGTGTAAACACTAAAACTACTTCAACACAAATCAACGTCTTGCTTTTGCATTTAAGTTTAATTTTGGTGACTTGACTTGCACATGGACCAGACTGGAATTGATTTAGACTCAACGTTTACCTTTCTTTAGTGACTAGACATGAATACACTGCTTGGACTCGACCATGGAATAGTTCTTTTGTGATTTGGATTTCAACACTGTGGACTTAAAAGTGACTTGGACTCAAACACAGGGGACTTGACTATAACACTGGAGTGAAGAAGCAGGACATTTGCCTTTAAGGTCTCTCTTATAGTTTTCATTAAAATGAGTTGAGTACAAAATACCATCTCCTGGTAATCATCTGAGTAACTGACTAAAAAGTACTCCTGTTAAAGAAGTGAGTGCTAACAGTGTGCATGTTGACTCATTACAACACTAATACAGGATCCTTCTGTTTCCTGCAGTGTTCAGTGACCTGTGGAAGCGGTGTCCGTCGGCGAAACATAACCTGCTCCAGAAATACAGGAGCAGCCTGTGACCACCACAAGAAACCCATCGGTGTCACCAGCTGCTCCGCTCAGGACTGCCCACTGCTGGCAGATAACTTCGACTGGTCAGGGAGCGGCTGGTCCAGTAAAGAGGTGCTCAATGAAATCAACTCTTTACCTGAAGTCAAACCTGCGCCAAAGCACAGCACCACAAAAGCACAAGCAAAAAACCCTCCAGATGTGAATAACGTCATCGAGGGAGACTTCCACTACCACAATAATATCGAGAGTACACAGCTCTCTCAGGACAAGCGTGTTCACGTAGATGACTTTTATTATGACTACAACTTCATCAACTTCCATGAAGACTTGTCTAACGACTTTGAGAGCGACGACAAGTACTCAGGAGACGAACAGGGCTTTGCTTGGCCTCAGCAGGAGCTCAAGCCAACCCACAGTGTTGAGGAAAGAACCCACGTGGAAACGACAAGCGCTCCCAGCGCTTCTCCTGCCACTCGGCAATCAAAAACGGATCGACACCTCGAAAAGGACAATGACAAAGCTCCTATTCAGAAGACTTCTAAAGACCTTGATGATTTTCTCGCTGAGGATTATCTATTGCCTGTCTCCACCACTCACTCGCCACTACCTTCTACCACAAAGCATTCACAAACACAAAAGGATGTTTACAGCAATTTATTTTCGCATGATAGCATAAAAGCAGTTCCTACGAAGGAGCCCATGCGGGATTGGGAGCATTATGGAGACGTCAGTCCAGGACATACTGGGCCAACTCTGCTTCCAGAAAATGCAGCCAATACTGTACAAGGAATTGATATTTCCTTGAAGCCTACTGACTCCCCAACACCTGGAACTCCTCGACATGTCACGGTGCATGTAGAGGACAGCATGTTGGAACTGCCACAAAAACCCACCAGTCAGCCAGTATTTTCATCTGACGTCTCTCAGAATGTTGACTCAGAGGAGTTTAATAAACCGCCGTCACATCTTTCTAATGATCCTACCAACTCGGGTAGCCTCGTGGACTATGAATACACAACATCTTTAACTGGAAAAGAACTGTTACCTCTTGGAAAATCCACTCAGACAATTTTTTTTTACGCAGCTACAACCGATCACGCACATGTGCTCACAGAAACAAATGGGGCCCGTGTAATCTTTTCAGATGATTTAGTTGATTTTGACCTTAATGAAATAGTCATTCCCTCACAAATGTCAACCCCATCAACCCCTGCAACAACTCCTCAGACTGCTACATCGTTTTTACCATCCCTTCAGTCGCCGCTGTCCACAAGAACCAATGCCCAGTGGGTCACGGGCAACTGGAGCGCAGTAAGTCCTGTTTGTGTTGCTGTGGGAGGAAGTAGCTGTGTTTCGTTATAGCACAGAACAGTGTATTCTTTCACTCTCCTGCAGTGCTTGCTATGGGTTTTTGTCACAAATGACACCTGATCTGCAGCTCTCACCCGCACTCTTTAATATTTGTGAAAATGACATGCATTGCATAATAATCTGGGATTTCCTCAAAGATGATAGTGATTGTGTTTTATTTTGAGGCTCTTTGGACATGCTGGAAATTATCTCGAGTCCAAAGTGGCTAAAAAGTGCCCAGCAGCTACCTCTCGATTTACAATTACTAAAGCCAAATGCTGATTTTAAATGTAGCAATAGAGCAGTGTTTTTCAACCATTTTCTGAGCCGAGGCACATTTTTACCTCTGAGAAATCCCTCAGTGATACCTGCTGAGATATACACAAGGCTGATGTGCTCCTGACAGACACACATGGAAATCTTGCTCAACAGCTCTCACTGAATTACCTTCAGGCTTTGAGGCACAGCAGGGTTCAGGGCATGGTTCAGACTTTGAAAACATTATAAAGATTCCTGTAAGAACTGACACGCTTCATTATAACTCTTTTTGACATTAATTAAAAAGGTAATTAATTATCTACTGACATGGAGAAGTATTACCAGTTACTACATTGCATAGGCTCTCAACAATATCAAATTATTACCAGTAACTAAATAATAATTCTTGATTTAATTAGATTGGCACACAGCCATTATTGTACTTCCACTTCATATATTATGATATCACAAAGGGGAATAAATATAATAATAGGACAAATTAACCTTTCTTTCATCTGTACGTAGTACTTTGCTGTGTATAGCAGATTTTATTGTTATAAAAAATAGACCAGGGTAAATATTGTCATAATGACCTGCAATATTCAGATAACCCATTTTACATATTAAAACTTTCCATGCTCAGGTCAAAATTGGGACTAAATACAAATTAATTAAAGACTGAATCAAGACTTTTTTTCATTTGGTCACAACATTGTTTTAATTAAGGCACAGATTGGACAGTTATTTTTACATCAGGGTAACATCAGGGGTGTGAATCTCTGTCAGACGCAAGGCCATTACATTATTGTGATACAAATTTTGTCGATCACATTTGTGATATATCAGCCCTACAGCTCATAACTGACTAATGCTGCGTTCACAAGTTTTGTTCTGACCGTGTGGCTAGTGTTCGACCAGCTGTGGTCTGGGGGCCGTCTGGAGGTTGCTGTTCTGCAGCACTGGCTCCGACTCAGACTGTGATCCAGCCAAGAGACCTGCACCAGCCCAGAGGTGTTACCTGCGGCCCTGCTCCACCTGGAAGCTTGGGCCCTGGAGTAAGGTCAGAATCACCAAAGTCAAAGAAAAAAATTATTCTGAAATGAAAGTTAGAATTTTGAGATTAAAGTCAGAACTCAGAGATTTGTGTTAGAATTGGAAAACTTTAGTTTTGGCACATTCTGCTTAAAAGTTTATAGTCAGAACTCTGAAAATTAAAATCTGAATTCAAAGATTTGATTTAGAACTCTAAGATTAAAGTCAGAATTTTAAGATTAGTATTTTTATTTTATTTTTTTAAGTCAGAAATTCAAAGAAAAAAGCTTCTGAGAATTCTAAGAAAAAAAATTTTGAAGTCTTAGATTTAAGTCATAATTTGAGATTAGTTGGTATTTTGTGAAAAAAAGAATAAATAGCTGAATTTGGGAAAGGAATAAAAAAAGAAAATAAAAATAATTTCTTAATTTCTTATTTTTCTTTTATCTGGGACCTTTTAAACAGGTGGCAACATACTTTGATTGGGTTATTAATTCAAGTATGAGAAAAAACATATAACAACACTTTTTTTTTTTAGGGACTTCTTCTTTTTCTTCTGCCTTTTCAATGTTCTATATAACATAATAATTATAAAATATCTGATTGACTGGCAGAGCTGCAGTAATGCGCTACATTCAAAACCATGGTCAAAGTGAAATTTCTTACGGTGAAGACATCTCGTTAACAATTCATTAGAAGCACTGAGTTCTCGCAGGAACGCTCTGGGATGAAGCTCTTAAACTAGACGCTCGCTCTGTCCTTAATACTTATTACACAAACTTCTCTCCCAGTGCTCCAAGAACTGCGGAGGTGGTGTTCAATCACGGGAGGTTCTCTGTTTTGACATGAGAGATCAGCGGCCGCTAAGACCTTTCCACTGCCGAGCAATGTTCGCCAGGCCTCAGTCTCAAACGACCTGTAACCTTCAGCCGTGTCTGGACTGGTACATGTCCTCCTGGGGTCAGGTAAGAACTACAGACACACATTTCTCTGCAGCATCAAGGACTGTTATTAATGCAGCAAGTATACTAAAAGGCTCAGTTTGAAGCGAAAACTGCACTAACATGTTTTCCCCAGTTTAAATGTTTGTGCGCTATTTTCAATTGAACAATTCAGTTTCGGCATTTGTCACAACAGTTTATAAAACTCTTCAGCTTGTTTGCAAAAGGCAGTTATTTCTACTAAACATTTAGTCAATTAGTTTGTAAGAGCCACCAAAAAGTAGTTTTGTTACCATTTGAGCCATTCTTGTGTCACAAATTATGGTTTAATGATTAAAAAACATCAATGTGTAAAATAATAAGAAGAAAGTAGAAGTACTTATAGCTAAGAAAATCAGTGTTACTCTTAAATTATGCTACAGATGTTTAAAACTGCAAAATGTTTTCAGTCAAAGACTTCAGATGTCATGTCTGTCAATGCTATTTGAAAAGATTAGAAACCATATTGAAGCCTTCTGCACAAACAATGACATGTCTCTAAAACAATTAAATCAAACCAAAATTTTTTGTGTGTTCTTTGGAGAAAGAAAAAATACACTTTAGATATCCCTGTTGCAACTCTTTTGGCAGATCAGTAACTCCATCTGTGGTAATGGGAACAGGATTAATGGGCCCCGGGCTCTGAACAGTAGTGCAGCCACTCTCGGCTGGATCAGGGGCTCAGTGCAGCGGTCAGTCTGGGACAGTGTGGGGCTGTGGTCTGGCTGTTTTATCTCCAGAGCTGCATTAAAACGTCATACCGTGACTGTGTTTTACCTTATTGTAAAGAACTATTAGCCGGGCTAGGCTAGCTAATCAGGGTAACAATAATTGCATGTCCGTATGTTGAAGTGGATATGGTCAGGTAGGATTGGAAATTGGTTTGAATGCATACACCGTGACATGCTTTTGTTTGGCTACCTCTTTATTTTTAATAGATATCCAGCCAATTGATTTATTACAGAATATGCTTAGTTTTGGTATCAGTGAGGAGGAACAGAACACGAGTGTGAACCTCTTGGTTGGTCTGTTTTTTTTTTCTGTCGCTCAGCAGCACTACTTTGAGCAGTGAAGAAGCTGCTGCAGAACAGAATGGATGAATATTAGAATATGTAAAGCAGTATACAGCGTGTGTCTGTTTGTGTTGGCCAGTGCTCCGAGGTGTGTGGAGGAGGAGAGCAGCAGCGTATTGTCACATGTCCAGAGGAGGATCAGTGCGACAAAGACCAGCAGCCTGCCAACATCCAGACCTGCAACAACCAGCTGTGTGCCCAGTGGCTCACCGGCTCCTGGGGACAGGTACGAGCTCGGAGAAGGTCCTCAACAAAACACTTGCTAAAAGAATCAGTGCAGAATGATGTTTTATTATTACACAGTCTTTAACTTTTATCTTTTAAATGGGATTCAATGTAATGTGAATAATAATGTGATTGTAGCTATACATTTTACTTTATTTTCGATGTGAAGTAATTATTTTATAGTACATACAGTATATTAGACAAAGGCCAGTCCTAGTATCATGTTGTTAGTACATACAGACAGTAGTTGTACACAAGTCAGTGGTTAATAGCAGAACATATGGACACACCAGGATGTTAATTTATAAGAATTATTGACTGGAGTTCAGACAATGTCAACTAAATAGAGAAGATGATAGCAACGCTGAGCTCTGTGACTGATCAGGCAGGTAAAGAGAACAAACCCAATATGCGTCTGTAAGGGTCAGTAATTAACACTTTTCTTACACACCCTATGTAAGAGTTTAATTTAATGATTGATTTACTATAATGTTAGGCCCTTTCTAATTTCATAATTTAATAAGAGATTTCCCTGAATACAACAGTTCACTGGCTCCACGTTTGAGAGAGAGTGCAAAATTTAACAAATTTAGGCAAAACATTGTCTCGGAGTGCTTCCAACTAAGCTCTTGTACTGTAGGATTAAAGTGTGGACCACAGATGTCTAAATGAGCCCAAACGGAAGGAGCGTCAGAAATTGGTGACTAAAATGTCAGGTAACTTTTAACTTTCTCGAGAATGGCAAAATTAAGATAAAACAATATTGGCCATCAATAAAACAAAATGAGTGGAGGTCAAACATGGAGCAGTGAGCAGGTAAAATGCTTTATTAGCATTTACATTTACATTTATTCATTTAGCAGACGCTTTTATCCAAAGCGACTTACATTGTTCTAATGTAATTACCAGTGTTACAGTCAAGGTGGGTTAAGTGTCTTGCCCAAGGACACAACGACAGTTTGTGGAGAGCGGGAATCAAACCCCCTACCTTCCGGATGAAGGACGACCGCTGTACCCACTGAGCTACTGCCGCCCCGATTCAGCGCCATCTAGTGTGTTTCTTGAGAAAGGCATTCTTTTTTGTTGTTTGGTCCACAGTTTAAAAGGCCTTCTGAAGGCTCAGTGGACTGCTACTTTTTGCAGCAGACCTATCTAAATGGATCTTTTTCTGTTTTGATGCCTCCTAAATGAACGTACTACAACACCTTTAATCGCTCCAGAACCTCAATATCGTCCAAAGTCCACAGTCCAAAGAGAAAACCCTTTTGTTACTATTCCCTGAAACTCATCTGCAGCTGCACTTGTCCAGAGCCTTGTCTCTGTCGGACACATGACACACGAGCATGTGCTGCTTATTTTAAACTGATAGATCCACGGTTTTAATGAATGAAGAGCAACATTTAACGTCTCCCCTCTTGACAGTGTTCGGCCTCGTGTGGTGGCGGACTGCAGCACCGACTCATCAAATGTGTCAACACTAAAGCCGAAACAGAGGAAGAACTCGATCAAGCTCAGTGCGACCAGGAGCTGCAACCTGCCAGCACCGAGAAGTGTAACCTGCATGAATGCAAGAGCGCCCCCTCTGGTGAGTACAGGTGTGTCCGCATCCTATGCCACTGAATACATTAGTTATTGAGCTTAAGGCTTTATAATGAAGGATTTTAAACAAAATGGCTAAAAAAAAAAGAGAAAAAAAAAATAAAGAAAAGGGCAGCCAGTTAAATATAAATAAATGTTGGCAATGCTTTGACGCAATGTTTAACGAGACAGAGATAATAAAATTTTGAACTTGATCCAGTTTTATCTTTATTTAATAAAAAAAAGCAGGAAAACTTATCAGGCTGAGACTGGACCAGCAAAAACAAAATCAAGTGCATCTTTAATGTCTGGTATTTCTGATAACTCATAATAGTCTGTGACCGTCAGAAAATAATTCATTTCAACAAGGCACAAGGTTGGCGTCGGAAAAAATATGGCAGGAATATACAGTTACAATAATGATGATAAAGGAAAGTTCAAAGATTCAGTATTTTTTGTCTTTTTCAAAAGGACAGTGGATTTTTTTTCACCTAAATATACTGTATATAGGGACAGCAGTTTTATTACACACCACATAACATCTTTTTAAAAAGTGATATATTATATTTGGGATAGATGAAGGAGGAAGAATAACCTGATCTTTCCAAATCCAATGAACTCTATTATTTTAAAAACAGTACTCTCTTTAATACCAATGATTTGAAGTTATGTGAAATAAATGTGTCTCAGTAATAAACCCTTTTCTTCTTGAGGTTTGACTATTTTCTGATAAATGTGCCACTGTGAGATCAGTAATATAAAATGAACCATTATTATTATTATCTGACTTGAAAGAGAGTGCATATTTCCAGAGCAAGGTAAAACATGCAAACATAATGGATGCTGAGGAATGCCTGGGGGATACAGCACACACTTTTCATTCTTCTCAATAATTTAAATGTGAATGTCGCCATGAACCAGCAGCATTTAAGAGTTGTTTTTTTTTTTTTTTTCAAGTATACTTATTGAAATGGGAAAAGTATAATATGTGCATGAAACAAAGATTACAGGACAAATACCCAAAATAAAGTAAATTCAATTAAGTTCCCGCTTTACATTTTTGTGAGCCTGGCCAGCCATCCTGATTCTTTCTGTGCAAAAAATTCATGCGGTCCCTCTCTTTTCCATTGATTTGATTTCCAGGGGCGGGACAAATGGATGCAGACCTGACCTGAAGACTAGTCTCACCTCTGTATTTACATTTATTTAGTTTCTGATCCTCCCAGGGACAAAAAGCAAGGGAAAAGCAGACGACAATAGCTTTAAAGTTGTCTTTGTTCACTAGACACACAACTGTTCAGAGCAGGGACACTGCAGACTGCATGACTTCTCCTGAATTCCATCTTTCATCGGTCGACATTTCCATGTTTAGCTTTAGACCAGTTGGGACTGTCCCATCAGTGATACTGAGGCTGCACACACAGCAGTAGTTGATATGATCAATAATGCAATAACAATACAACTAGAGATATTTGAACTTTGGCAGAGTGGAAGTTAAAATGAATTTTAAAGAAATAACTTTCTAAATAAGAATAAATTATTAATAACTAATAAATTTCTACTGGTCATTTTGGTGCCACTCACATTTACATTTAGTCACATCCCAGTTTTTAGGACCCTGATTGGACAATTCTTTGAGTGATGGGTTGATGTTAGCTGCATAACAGACCATATTGTTCTTGCAGGTCAGTCCATTCTTTGTATGGAAAATACTGTCGCTCTGACCGTGTTTATACTGTTACATGAACTTGCATTTATTCACATACATACAGTATGTTCCTACTTCTACCAGAGCAGTGGCTATCTTTCTGAATTAATGAGATCTGCAGGGAACAGATTCAGCAAGTTAAACTACACTTTTTGCATCTTTTCTTAGAATTTTCTGATGTTAGTGGAAAAGTGGGGTGGCATTTGTGTTTATTTATCACAGTGGAGTCAATCATTGTGTTCCTAGAGTTCCGTTGGTGAGAGGCTCGCGCCGCTGACATTTTGAAGGCACTGGAGCATAAGATAAGCCGGCAGCAAACAGCTGGACAAGTCTGCTCTGTGTGACCCTAAGTCTCCAGCCTCTTTGTGTATCTGGAGTGTGCATTCGGGGTCTATCATGTACAGTATAATATGGAAAAGGTCAGGTGTAAACTGGAAATAAATGAATGAATTCTCCCGTTCAGCCTCCGTTAGACTTTTTCATAAAGTAATAGGGCCATGAATGGTTGCCCTGAGAGTGTGAAACATGACAAAGAACACGTGTAGGGCTGTGTGATTTTCTTCCTGACAGTGTGGACCTGAAAGGCAGGTCATTAATCTCCCACCACGACACATGTATAAAGGATAAAATGATGCGAGTGTGGGCTTCACATGCAATTTGTCGCACATGAGTCACGCAGCGGATACATGTGATGGAAATGTGACACGTTTGGCCATTGGTAATGTTTGATCCATTTATATTCATTAAGCTCATGCGAGTGGCCAGTCTGCACAAGCTGTTTCATAATTATACGATTTAGGACAACGCGTGTATGTTAAGGATGTTACATGTTCAGTGTGGGTTTGAATTGCCCAGCAGATCCTGTTCTTTAGGAGTTTGTAATTTTTTAGTTGGCTTTTAATTGATTTGTTTATTAGATTTGGTTTTAACAGTGAGACAAGTCCTAACAACTAATCACACAGCAAAAACACACCCATGTTTAATGTTCTCTCTAGACATGAAGCTGTAGGTTATGGGTAAAAGCTGTGTAAAGTTTTAATACATCTTTTATTATTAATATACTGTACAGAGGCAGTCAAAGACCTTGATAAGAGTCACATTCATTTTAGTTACAAAGTAAATGTTCTTCTCCAACTTCAAAGTCAGTGGTGAACATTGAAAAGTACAAACTCTTGTGATTTATTTTATTTTTTTTACCTTTAATTCCGGTGCAGGTCTGTTAACAGCATTAAGCATAGCCTCCAGCTTTTAGAGATGTTCAAATGTTTTACCTGAGCTGAACAGGAAAGAGTGGGATGGTGTTGGACGGTGAATTTAATGTACAAGTGAAGTCTTGGAGGACCTCTGGCTGCTGGATGCACTGAATGGGAAAGATGAGTTTGGGAAAAACCCATATCCAGCTGGAGACAGTGTGATGATCCCACACACCAACTCAAGTCTAGATTTAACATTTCATGAAGGCTATGGCCTTAAGTTACAGTTTCTTCTAAAAACGTGCATTTTGTAAAATATATTAAAATGCTAATTAGTTCACGTAAAACACTAATATCTTGAGGGCTGTTCAGAAACATGTCATGGGCCTTAGCGTCGCCCTTGCATTCTTGCTCCAGAATGGTAAACCACTCAGCCGCCAACACACTTGAGTAGATACTACCTGATACTTTTACTGTAACCCTGGATATATATGGTCTATGGTTACACAAAAGAGAAGCAATTAGATTTTTTCTCAACAGTTTGGACACCTTTGTGTACCAGAATTATTGCTACATATTGCTTTGTGCTATATAAATATATTAACTGAAAATAGGGTTCTACATTTCCAGCCAGTGTGTCACAGTAGCTGAGTTTCTATATTTGAAATATAAGTCTTAAAGGGAATTAGTTGAGTTTGTGTTTATTGTCTGAGACCCTGCGTTTGTACTGCACTTACGGCATTTCAAAAAGTAAAACTGGGTATGTTTTTGTAAATCAATTGCTCGGTTGTTGTTTGTGAAAGGTTTCAACAACCAGCTTTTTAAAATATATGTTTAATTACATTTTTTTTTTTTTTCATTTTCTACCGCTTTGTCCCGTTAGGGGTCGCGGGTGACTGGAGCCTATCCCAGCAGCTTTGGGCCTGAGGTGGGGTACACCCTGGACAGTGGCCAGTTAGTCGCAGGGCTGACATATAGAGACAAACATTCACTCTCACATTCATTCACTAGGGACACTTTAGAGTTGCCGATTAACCTGTACATGCATGTGTTTGGACGATGGGAGGAAGCTGGAGTACCCGGAGAGAACCCACGGTAACACGTGGAGGACATGCAGACTCCTCACAGAAAGACCAGAGTCGGTCGAGAATGGTTGAGTCGGCCGGGTTTTGAACTCACGACTTTCTTGCTGTAAGGCAGGAGTGCTAACCACTCTGCCATTGCAAACAACACAAATTACAGAAATTCCTGGTAATGAAAGAAAATGTTCCAAACACAAAAGACGTCTGACAGTTTCAGAACCACTGCAGTAGGGCTTAGCAGTGTTCACTATGTTGGACCAAAACGTTTAGCTGGTTGTTCACTTTGCTTCTTGTGTCCTCACAGGAGCGGCGTGCCTCCGTGATCGGCTGACCTCTCGTTTCTGCCAGACACTGCGTCGGTTGGGCCGTTGTCACCTGCCCAATGTGCGCTCACAGTGCTGCAGAACGTGCAGTCTGCGTCCTCGAGCCTCCTCCGACACAGGCACCGGCCGCAGTGACCAACAGCCGAGCAGCCCATAAATAATCTCAGGTAAACTCATGACAGTGGCTTTGTCAAACAAGACCTGGACTGAATGATCCTTCTTTGGAGACATTAAACAAAGACGATAATCTGTCTCTGATAAAAGCAGATGAGTGTAAATATTTGTTTGCACTTCACAGACACTATTAGCATTGACTCTCATAGATATTGCCTTAAATAAAATCAGCTTAGATCACAATTGTGTAAACACAGCACATATTTACCTTGTTGCTGGTACAAAGCTAGTCCCTTTACAGTAGTTTACAGCTTTTGTAAACCGTGGTACAAATGGGGCACAAGCGAGTCATAGTTCAAACCTTTTATAACCACTATAGCTTGTAAATTGCCCTTAAAAGTATTTTTTTTCTTGTAACTTTACTGTTCATGTTTGCTTTTTTCGGGTAAGGCACATGCAAAATGTGAACAGTGGTGCTGATGCAGATGTTGGTGCTAAAAGCCACACAGGCTCCAAACCTACGTGTTACATTTGGTTCAGGTATTGGCAGGCCCAGTGCCTTGTGTACTTGAATATTTAACTCATGTCCTGTGTTTTTACACTCAATTGAAATGTTGCTCTAATTCAATTTTAAAATGACAGTTTTTTTTTAAAGGGATAGTCCAGTATTTTGTAAAAGGGGCTCTAATGCATTCATGTGTCCTTAGTATTTAACAGCATTAAACTTTAGTTAAAAAATAGAAAATAAGCTAAGGTTAAACTTGACTCGCAGCACTAAATGTTAATATACCCGAATGATTTGTTCAGTAAACAGAGAGTTATTAGTGAATATAAACAGTAACACTTTACGAGCTAAAAACACAAACACATCAAACTAAGGATATTCATTACTCAACAAAAACAACACTGCACTTTTTGAAAGCACCTGAACACATCATAAACTACAGTAGATGCTTGATCTAAACTTTTCAAATGAACAGAGCAGAAAAACGACAAACAGGAGCCAGAGACAAAGACTTAATGTTAGGTATGGCTCACATTTATTCAGTTTTTTTCTGCTAAGTCCTGTTTGGGTCGCTGGGTTTACTGGAGCCTATCCCAGCAGCTTTGAGCCTTAGACTGTGGATAGTTAGTCACAAGGCTGACACTACCACACTACACTGTGTTTGGGCGGTGGGAGGAACCGGAGTACCGGGAGATAACCCACAGTAACAAGGGAGGACATGCAGACCTCTCACAGAACATCAGTGGATGTATGAGAACGGCTTGAGTCATTGCTCCTGTCTGCGTCTCCAACTGTCAACCATGAGGAATAAATAATCTCCAAAAGAAACTAATAGAACCACATTTACAAAATATTGAATAAGCCTTTAAAGTTTATTGTTTGTTAAATAAAGGGAATTGCCTGATAATTATTCTCAAAATCTGTCACAATAAAGAAGCACTGACTGAAGTTTGGAAAATGATGGCTTTACATTGTTGGCATTAAATTCAATATGCATGAAACTGTACCAAAACAAAATGTCTGTTTAAGATATGTTTATTTGTCGGTCAGCTTTGGTCATTTCGCTCAGGATCGTTCTGTTTCTAACAAAGCGTCATTACTTACACTTTCTGTTTTAGGGTGAAAAAAAAAAAAAAAAGTATGGCAAAATGACTTTAAAAACGCCATTTTTTTAAACTTAATTTAGTTTAAAGCGGCGCCCATTTTGAAAGAACCTTACCTCACCTTACATTTTCTGAAAAGGCTAAACCAAATTCTCTTTA
Organism: Neodontobutis hainanensis; assembly: GCA_024349245.1. Taxonomy (NCBI): domain Eukaryota; kingdom Metazoa; phylum Chordata; class Actinopteri; order Gobiiformes; family Odontobutidae; genus Neodontobutis; species Neodontobutis hainanensis. The sequence goes on along the minus strand of JALDNG010000002.1, from coordinate 16,169,698 downwards.
TTACTTTGTTTTTGATAGAAATGACTCACATACATCAAACAATGTCCTTGTAGTTTTTTTTTCTTTTTAATCCATGCCGCATTAAAAAAAAACCTCTGTTTTGTGATTGACAAGGCACTGGAATTTTACTCATTGTCTGGTTGGTTTTTCTTTTTAAGGACATGTAGCATACAAGGTGCTAACATTAAGCATGTATAACACATTATTATTATTATTATACAGATAGTACATCTAATAAAACAATTATTCTGGGGTAAATGTTTTATTAATGTTAATTTGCTTTTGTAACTATTTATGTTTTTATACTACTAAATAAATACTTTGTAAAAAACACATGGTCTCTGTTTAGTTATGGGGTTCATATTGAGTTGATCCTACAGGAGTCCTTACATCAGACCAACTCAACATATCCTGGTTCAGAAACAGGTTTGAGTCTGTTCAACCTGACATCAGTTAAAGGAAGCCAGAGTAATACACAGCACATTATTAGCATTTGGGCAAAACTCCGGCTACTCCGGGAATGAATGTGAGAGTGAATGGTTGTCTGTCAGTGTCTGTTATCCCTGCGACTAAAGGGCTATTGTCCAGGGTGTATCCCACCTGAGACCCAAAGTTTCTTGGATAGGCTTCAGTCACCCCCAAACCCCTAATGGGTCTAAGCGGTAGAGGATAAATCAGCATGTTTGGTGGCAGAGGTTTGTTTGGCAGCACTTAATCCAGGTTAACAGAGCAAACAAAGTAGAGTTGGTTTTAACCACACCAAATATAACTCATGGTGTGAACACACTATAAGTTATCCTGGGCTCAGTTTCCCTCTTTCCTAGTTCAACGTACAGTACTTCTTGAAAAAAGGTCATTAAGAATCAACAGACCTGATAAAATGACACGATAGTGCACTGATTAATACGGTCATTACATTTACATTACATGTGTAGAGATTAAAACAATGACACAAATCAGCACACCACTATATACGGGTAAGAAAAAGACAGAAGGGACTTCACATCACACCTGGGCTTTTCTCCATGTCTCGGTTTGGAAGTCAGTAATCGACCACGGGCAGCGTCACCATCTGTGTAAACTCCTTGTAGTTGACCGTCCCGTTCGACTTGACATTGGCCTCCTTGAAGAGCTCGTCCACTGGACACACGACAGGAGAAGAGCGTTTTAAATGAGCCGTATTCATCTGCCTCAGTTGTTCTCAACACGGAGGTGAAGGTTAGTGAGTTTACGACAGTACATTAGACGTCCATCGTTTATATCCTCTGCACGTCACACTCTTTATGTTATTTAAGGAATTCATGCCTGAAGACACTGTTAAAATAAAATACACTGTTTACAAGCTGAAATCATAGTTCGCTCAAGGCAGTCCCATGCTCTATGGTGACTATATTAATGTCTCCACAAAATCCACTAATATTACCAAATCTTTGTTGGCGTTTGCTGTTTTGAGTTTGTTGTATATGTAATTCAAAATGCCAGCTTTACTAGTAAAAGGATTTAGGAGGACATTAGGTAATAATCCGCTGCTGTGAGGTTAATAATGTGGCATTTTGAAGATTTCCCATTATTGCAACATCATGAAAAAGTACAACCTGCTAACATCTGAAAATTGTATGTTACATCACAAGATTTTTCATGACCTGGCACTGAAACCACTCAAAGAATTTATTAAAACGTGACAAAGCAGGCATTAGGTCGACATGAGCCTCCACTAGAGGAGACTGCTCTGTCAGTTTTAGAGCTACCACCTTTGCTGAAAAATGCTCCTCAGATAAAGCTGCACAAATCCCTTAAAATTGTAGAAGATTGTAGGACTTAACATGTTTTTTACTCAATATAAAAAACTATAACAGTATTAAGCAATTACCTTTTGTTGGTGCTTATGATTGTATTAATGGTACTTTAGATTTTATATACAGTAGATATTATTTTACAGAGTAAGCTTCAACACGCAGGCATCTTGGTTCTGTCCAAGGACAACAGATAGAAATGTGCTTTAAACTGTCTCTAGGTTGGTACAATATATGTCTAGTGCATTATCCTTGTCAAATAAACAACAAAAGAATAAATACACAAAATAGAAGTGAGTCATAAAGAGACTATGAAAGCTGTCAAACACATATATCCTTATTTTGTCTCCTACAGTTGGTTAAACATATTTCAGACTTGACTTCTTACACAAGCATGGAGAGTATGGAGATTACTATTTTATGCATTTAGGTTACTGCTTTTAAAGAGCTCCAATGTGACAGTGTCTGGGTTTAGTTGTCGCTGCAGCTGCGGGAGACTCCATCAAAATCCCAGTTGGAGCCTACCTTTTGAGCCATGCCTTGTTTGTCATTGCCGCAGCTGCTGTGTGAAAGCTGTCAGAAAGGACGTCCTGGACACACTTCTACTCTACCTGGTCTGATTTACAAGAAAATATGCCACTATTCACCAATATGCAAAAAAAGATTAGTTATATTTTAGTTTAGTGCCTTCTTTGGAAAACCCAAATCCTACTTCCAACCTGCTGAACTGTGAGTAATAGAGAATTATCAGAAATTAAAACATTATGAAAAAATAAAAACCCTTTAAGAAAAAAAAATAACCCTAGCCTGAAGATCAATTTTAATCAAAAATATTCTTCAAATGCTACAATCCAACCACAGCAATGTTGTCCGTTTTGAAGAACACATCACTGTCACAAACTTTCACCTTTTTTTTTTTCTGTCAATAAAAAACAAGTCAGCTATTGGGAGCTCCAGGGAGATATGGAGCTTGAATATAAAGCCACACCTGTTGTCTCTCAAATGGTCTCGCAAATTGTTAGTGTTTAGAGGGGTATAAAAGTGCACTGTGTGGGCTTACATTAAGACTCGGCTTACGGCATATCTGTAAAAAAAAAAAAAAAGACTAACAAACAAAACTTCTGAGTCCATCCTAAAAAAAAAAGCTAATGGTCAAAATGAAAGATTAAGATGGTTTTAAGTGTTATTCTGAAAGAAACTCACATTAGTTTCACTCATGACCAGCAATAACTGATAAACAGCGGCTGAGCGTGTCTTTGTGGAGTCTTCATACCTTCCTTATGGGTGAGTTTTTCTCCCAGCGTGGTGAGCTTGGCCCGCAGCTCGGACGCTGGGATGTAGCCTCTCTTCTGCTTGTCTGTCATTTTCAAAGCCTCCAGGATTTCTGTCTTGGGGTCTTCCTGCTGCATCTGCCTGTGCATCATGGTCAGGAAGGTGGAGAAGTCTAGTTTCCCTGTTTTCTCTTAAAAAAAAAAAAAAAAAAGGGACATGGTATAACTGAAGAGTGGTATTCTGTTTATAGTAGTCGACATATGTAGGCACGCCTGCAGTCTGCAGAACTGGCCGGACTCAGAGAAGCAGTGCCTGATTGAATTAATCTGTTTGCTACATATGCTTTTTTCAACTTGTGTTGTGTCTAAATATTTGGCCACATCAGTGAAGTGATTATAGAAGAAGGACTTTATATAAGTGTCTGATGTAAAGCCTACATCTAAATCGGGTATATCAAAAAAAAAAAATACAACAGCTGCAGGAACAACTGAGAAGAGAGAAGATGCATGAAATGTTAGCAGGTCTGATTTGTGGCTCACAGTGGCTTCAATGTTAGAGCGTTTGTTCTATAACTTGAAGGTTGGCGGTTCTATTACAGCTCTCCCCACAATTCATACTGTTGTGTCCTTGGGCAAGACACTTAACCAACTTTGCCTCCAGTGACACAGCTCTGGTGTATGAATGCGTGAGAATGTTGGGACAACAGATGGAAATGAACCTAAGGCTACAATCTGGCATGTTTACATTCATGTGCCTCATGTATGTTCACTAACCTGTAGCTGAGAATGTTATTGCTCAGATAATAGCATTAGCAATAAGGACATATTGTGAGGGTGAATTTTTTAGTTGAGATTGCTGACAGCACTGACATGCAATTGTACTTTTTTCTCTAAAACAAAAGGATAATTCAGTTTTTATTATAGCTTTTTTGATGGTTTGGCCCACTTCAGATCAAACTGGGCCCCCCAAACTCCACTGATCTCAGCCTTCTCCCAAACAGCACATTAACACATGGTTAAACAGTCTTCTCTTTTAAAAACTTCATTTCTGTTCTCATATTACAAGAAGGATTTGTCACGGTAATAAAATAAACACAATGACACCGATTCATTATTTTATTAATTATGAGTTGCTTTGGGGCAACACTGGACCAGAACTGTATGAGGGGCAATTCCAAAAGAGAATTTAAGATATAAACATTTTAAGTAATTATATACTTTCAAACATTCTTCTGGAAAGTTTCTCATACACTGCATATCTGAGCCTGGCCATACAAGGAAATATCACTTTAACTAGATGAGGTGACAGATACCAATGAATAAAACATCTTTGGTAACTCTCCCTTTAAGTTGTTTAAAGTAGTGTTTAACCAGTTAAACACTACTCGCTGGAACACTTTACTTACCAATTTTATGAACCTGAAGATGTCTGTCGATTTCTCCAAAGGTGGGGCTCGTTCCCAGACAACGCATGACCGTGATCAGGTCCTTAGCGTCAATCTTTCCTTTTTGCTTCTTATCGTACAAAGAGAAACACTCTTTGAATTCTGCTCAGGGGAGAAAAGAAAGAACAGGACAGAAAAAAAACGTGATCAGACTTAAGTTTTGTGAATTGTAAAAGCAGCAGCTAACACTGACTCAAAAGAATAAAATAAGTAACTCTTACCATTGATCTGAACAGGGGTAAAGAACTTCGCCTGCAATGGGACCAGACAGATTAAAGCTTTATTTTATAAAATGTGGGAAATGTAAGTCAGAATGCTTTAAAACAAAAAACAAAACAAAAAAAAAGTCCCTTACCATTTCTGGAGCGTCTTTTGTGTCTTTCCAGGAAGCAGTGTGAGTGGAGCCTGTGCGTCACCTGTCCGTCCAGCCCTGTTCAAAGTCCATGCACCTGAACGTCTCTGTGTAATTTAATATGTGTTGCTCTGGAAACGCTGATACCAGACCTCAGCAGCACTTTCACTCTGGAGGTAAGCACAGAACATTACAGCGGGGCATGTTGTGGAACTTAATCAGAAACAAATGAATGTTCAGAGTCACTCAGTGAGTTTTTATTTTTTATTTTAAGAATGTAAAAGTAACCCGAGATAAAACGGTAACTCAGTTGTATCCACAGGACATAAACGAGCAAGCCACAAGACACAGATCAACACTGAATATTTAACGATGGAATGAAAATGAGACGATGTTAGCCTGGCCAGCCATCCACATGACAAAGATCGGTCTGTCAGCTGGTCTCTTCTCAACGGCAGCACAAACAAACTTGGCACTCCTGCCTTACACCCAGAAGGTTGTGGGTTCAATCCCCGGTGCATCCATGTATCCTTGCTTCTTTACACTTTCCAAAGACATGTGGGTTTAGCTGAATATGAACTTTATTAATTCCTAAAAAACAATCCAGTTGTTAGGTCACTTCAAAAAAATTAAAAAGCAAATAAACTGATTTGGATTAATCTGCCACAGACTGACTGATCTGTTTGAATCTGTTTGAATATCTGGTTTATTTGTGGACTGCTAACTCTATTCATGGATGTGGGTGAATATAAATGAGCTCATTGTTAGTTTATATTTCAGTTTTTCAGTGCATGTTCAGGACCACCTCGAAAATCAGATAAAACAGAAGAAAATGAATAAATGGACATGGACACAAAACCAATCAGAAAATGAAACTGCATCAAACCATTTCCCCCATTTCAGATTCCAGATGCTGAACGTTTTATGGATTTATTTCAATGTGCACGGCTGGCCAGTCTAAGACCTTGTCATAAAAACATACAGTTTTAATTGACCTCACTTCAAGGCCATTGGAGGGGGGCAATCTAGCTTAGACTTCCTCAAAAAAACTACAGCAGGAGAAACACTAAAATAACACTGTTTTGGGTTGAAATACATGAGAAATATGTCACAGTTTTAAGAAATGGGTAGGACCCGTCCAGTTACTTATGATGGTTGCTCCACCCGTGCCTTACATGATAATTAGTCAAGGATAACGGACATATACACATTGTTTGCAGCTTGAGAAAAAGCACTGACATGTGACTAGTCTTCTTCTTCCAACAGTCTATAACAGCACCAAGACTGGGCAAAGGTCAAGTAAAAGCATTTGTTAACCATGTCTAGTGACGTTATAAGTGACAATAGCTCACAATTAACACTTTGATTTACACTTTGATTTAAATGAATAGAAACCAGGTCAGGTCAGAAATGATTAGAATCACTTGAACATAACGTGAAATGTGTGATAAACCTTGACCTTTTATTAAAAGCCCATTAAAGCAGCTTCTCTTTTCTGTAAGTGGCAGTTTATCAAGCTTCAGGTAACGCTTGATTCAGTATTTCCAGCTGCCGTCAGTGCTGGTCCTTGATGTGTAAAGTGTAGTAAGACCAGGGCTCCGGGACGTAAACCAGACCCGGGTACTTGCTGCGTAAAACCGGGTCGTTCCATAGAAAGGCCACCCACGCAGCCTCCAGGAGCAAAGTCAGACTGAAGCTGAAGAATAGGAACTGACCGTTGCTGTCTGGGCTGAGGCCTTGGTGCCGCTGATGTGTCATTATAACGACCATGGCGAGGAAGGTGAGGAGGAAGAGTTCAGTGATCTGTCCCTCTGTCACCAAGTACCTGGAAGAAAAAAAGAAAGAAGAAGAGAACAGACATTTAATTTGCCAAAAAAAAAAATGAATGACATGTCTACCTTTTCCAAGACCATAATTATATCATTTTATTTAACGTAGTTAATGTAGTCTTTAGTTTATGTTGGAAAGATCGTTTTGTCTCTGTGTGGAACTTTTAAAGATGTGTCGTCCGTGTTGAGCAGTTCTGATGATTGGGAAAAAAAATGAAACTGACCAATAGTAGAGAGCGCTGGGTCCCAGCAGCAGCCATCCAGACACAGGAACCTTCTGTTCTTTGGCCTTAGTGAAGCATCCGGTGAAATACAGAACCAGAATAATGAAGAAGGGAACATACCTAGAACAAAGAGAGACATTCATTTAAACTCTGTATGGAGAATACACATCCTGCAAAGTTTTCAAGGTTTGTGAGGAGCAGGGTTAAAAGCACTTTGAGGATGACTATTCAGTTTCAGTTCAACGCTTCTTGAGACCACTCAACATTGTGTTGTGTTGAGTCCTGGAGTGAGTTCATTGGGGTTGCACAGCTACAGATATCAAGTCTTAGTGCTGTTAGTTCTGTATGTTTTATGGATTACTGTTTATAACACATCAATCCATCGTCAAATTTAGCCAATCAAAGATGAGTGAAGGCTTGGTACACACTTCAGTAAGATCTCTCCACGCACACATAAAGCCTCTAAAGATCTTTGCTCAAATTTCCTAGATCAAATCAAAAAATAATGTTGGAAAGGATTGTTATGGTTCTGCCTTGATTACAAGAAGGTTTTAATCTACAATTCCTGTAGATTAAAACCAGTCTGGATTTGAGTAATTGCTTTCATTAAATAAAAGACATTAGAGACTGCTTTATGGAGGAAAAACCTGAAGTAACCAGGAGTGCATCTCAAGGACCATATATTGCATCCACAGATAGTTAGGTTTGGAAATATTTGAAAAGTGACACAATTTTATTAATGTTGGCCCTTTACGCTTCCACAATTCATCTGAAATGAAATGATCAAGATGAAACTGACGTGCAGACTTTCAGCTTTAATTTAAAGTCACAAGAATAAAAAGCCAGATTAGAGTTTAACAGAACACATCTTAAAAAGCCAGCCCAGTTCTGAAACAGCTTTCTTTGGACAGATGAATCTAAGATTACCCTGAACCAAACTGCTAGGAAGCACATCTTGGTGTCTTTTACAAGCACTGCTCTCTGTCAAGTCACTCATTTATTCAAATGCATTAACCTTAAGACATACCAGAGAAAGCTCAGTGCTGCATGGGAATATCAGCTCCACAGTGCCTCGCTATGGTCTTCATCATCATATTTCTGCCTTTCAGTGGCTCTAGGCTTTAATAAATAAATAATTCTATAAATAAAATGAATGTAGTGTGTGTAGTACTTATCAAGAGCCAGACAAACGACTGAGCATAATGTTTTAAAAGGAGAATCTATGAACTAGTGTATAATGAAAAACTATTAAGAGTAATGTTTTTCCGACTCGTGTGTTCGAATAAGTTTAGCTCTAGGGCTGATGGGACAGTAAATCTTATCAATAATCTTTTTTCTTGTCTCTTTTAGTTATTGTTAGAGTGCTTTTGTATTGATCTCAGAATTTTTCCACCTTGACTTTGATTTATAATGTTTATAATGTTGATTTAAAGTTGTTAATTGCCTCTCTCCTTTATGTTTCTTTAAAAAAATCCAAAGGCGTATCTTTTAATGTTGGTTGCTTTGTTTCTTTAAGAAGTTTTAAAGGATTCATAGTCTCATTGGAGCTGCTCGACACACATCACACACAGAAGCTTCTGTATCTCCTGTTGCTGTGACTTCTGGTATTTTTTGTTGGCAGTCCTGTCTTCTGACTCTCATCGCTGGGCCTCTGATCAAAGAAGCACAACAGTGATGATTGTCTTGTGCTTATTTTAGCTCAGTTTAGGGTTTGGCCCATGGAAGAACTGAGTGAGTCAAGTGGATTCAAGTGTGGGAGGCAAAAGAGGCTCCTGCAAAAGGCTGAGGTCCCCTGTTCTAAAGCATAACAGCAGGTAACAGACGCCGAGACAGAAATGTGCAGCGTGTTACCGCTGAGAGAGTTCATCAACCCTTTGGGTAATTAAAGAGAAGCTACTCAAATAATTGTACTTAACAAGCTTTGATAGAATTATTGCAATGCTTTCCTGTATTGTTCAAAATGTACTGTAGACTTTGATTAATTTGAAAAATGCATTTTTATAAATAAAGTAACTGATATCTTGTTAATTACAATAAATTGAATTAATTGATATCAACATTTGCATACACACCACATTAAATGTCCCAGCTGCTCGTCATAATAATACAGCAACTCAAAAGAGTCGATCTGTGAAGGAAAAACAGACAGTCATTTCTTCTGTTGCCATGGTTTCAGTGGCTGAGGTAACAGTGCCACCTGCTGGTAACGTCAGAATCACACGTAACTAAAAATCGTGAGAGTTACAGAGAAATCAAAGCTAAAGGTCAGACAGACAAAAGACGAAACAAGTAAAGATGAATATTGGTTTAAAGTATAAGATTTAGAACAGCACAAGTTCAGTACCAAAATAAAATCAATGTACAACTACACAAGCAAATATACAGTATAAACCAAGAACATACGCTCAAACGTAAAACATCCTCAATTATCTACTCTGAGTAGGAATACTGCTTAAAAAGTGTTTAAAGTTTATTAAAACCCATCATGATAAACACAGACTAGGCCAGAGACAGTGGATTAAGAGAAACTTGGAGAACCTTGTGGGATTATCCTTACATAAGACAGTTATATATTAAACAAATAAAAATGGACTGAAATGTGAGTATATGTAACAATAACACGTGAACATAGTTTTACATTAAATATCTCTTAATTAACACCTGCCACTCAAACCCACCTCAACCAGAAAAATATACCATTAGCATTTTAGTACCTTTAACAAATGATGTATTATCTTGAAAATAACTATGTTTGGTAGAGAAGGCTAAACCTATGGACAACTACATAAAAATATATTTTTCAGTAACTACACCGTTGAAGCTTATTAATGCATTTCATTTACGTGATACTCGTGTTTTAGTTTTTTTTCTGGCGATATTATTTCACAGTTTTTTGTGTGAACTGCTATGGTAGCCCGGCAAGGACATGTTATTTTCTATGAAGAAACCCAGTGGAAATAGACCTGACGGCTTTTGACTTTTATGGAGGAGTGTCAACAGTACCAGAGAGGGGGGTTTGAGGTCTCTGATGATGGGGTTGTCTCGGACTGACAGGTGCAGCTGGTAGCCACTCAGGATGAGCCGGTGGTTGATGGAGTCGCCCACCAGGTGGATGCTGGCGCCCATGACGAATGTGATGATGCAGAGGTAGACTGCTGAGCGAGGAAGAGCTTTTGGGCTGCGCTCGATCAGCTGCATAAAGGAGCAGACAAAAGTGCTCTGTTTTAGAACATTGTGTGCAATACAAGTGGCCTCATAACGCTGGATCTGCCAAGTGAGCTATACATAAAGGTTTTCTAACTAATGAGTCAATGTCAAAGTCAACTCACATTTGCCCTCTCATCGAGTTCTTAAGTCAAAGTCAAATCCAGGTTTACATTGTTTTGAATGAACCTGTGATATTGTTTTGTTGTATTTGACTGAGTCTCAAAAATGTCTCTCACATTTAAACAAGACAGTAAACAACTTTTACACAACTTTACCTCAACAATCTTTTAAGCAGACACAGATAACATTTTACTTTTGCCTAAAACTACAGTGTTTTATCTACTTCAGAGAACTAACCGTGGTAAAAAATATTGTTCCTGTTTCAATGAGAGGCAGTGATTGGATGTATTTAGGATCTCTTCATTTTATTAAATTAATGGTTGTGATTGGGAAGTAAGTGTATTTTCACTAAGTGAAAATAGAAAAACACCAGGATATTTTTATTTAATAATTCAAAAAACATCAATGTTATGGAAATACCATCAAAATATTCCATGCTGCCTCAGATTATTTATTTATAACTTTGTAGAACTAAACGGAGCTGTGAGCTACAGTGACCCTGAGCTGTTGGCAGTGGAACAAAGACTATATCCCAAGAAACTTTTTATTCAAATATCCGAGTGTGGTTAGTGTAAGACCTGCCGATGCATGCTTCTGTCTTACCTTGAGCATTATAAATGGAGTAATAACATTGTACGCCATATGGAAATAGTCCCCAGCACTGGGCTTGTTCAGTGGGAACCAGTCCAGGGGAAGGATGATCTAGTAAACACAATACAAAAAACAAGTATTGGTTTCTCTAAAACGCTGAGTTTTACCAACAATATTTGTTTCCACCTCATTCAAAACAGTACAATGTTCAGATTGTGAGCGTCCATTACCATCACAATAGGCCTTCCGAAATCCAGTATCCAATTCTGCAGAGTCAGGCAGAACCATAAATCCAAATGAAAGAGCTTTTTCTTTGAAGACTCGTGATCCTTTAGAGCAGCAGGTGAGCTGTAACAGATAATAACACCAAAAGATTGAACTATGACTACGGTATTACTTGATTACTTTCACTACTTTGTTACACTTACTGTTTGTTATACTGTCACTAATGCTAAACTTTATTTTACAGTGTTTATCACAAAACCACAAAAAAAAGTATTCAACCTCATCCAGACAGTACATGGTAAGTTTTAAGTTTAGCTTATGACTTTCTCCACCTGCCAATTATTCAGATTGTGTTTAAAGTAGCAGCTGTGGATATTGGACAATGTCCTGCTGATGCCTGGGGACAGGGACTGTGTGTGTCTGTGAGGATAACAAAACAGTGGCTTTTGCAAAAAATGCTCTTGTTGACAATCATTTGGGATACCTTGAATGCCTATAAAAAACATAAAAATAGATGCTCCTACAATTATGTTTACCTCAACCACCTTTCAAAACTAGCCCGACAGAAATGATTCCACAACAGGGTCTGGATGACTGGAGGTTAGGATCAACAGAAGCAAAAACAAAGTAATACAAGGCCTACAGCGCAACCAATTACCCAGCTTGAAAAAATAGCCACTAAACAAACTCAATAATGCGGAAACTTTCCAGACCACCGTTAAATACTGCGAGTCTATCAAACTAAAACGACCTTTAACAATTCTCCCACAAACCTATGCTGTGTAGACGTGTGGACAACTCGACGTTTTCTTGCTGTCTGCATTTTCAGTTCATTTCAATGACTTTACTTATAATATTTAGCATCTTCTGTCTTGCTTCACTTCCTGTTTGCCTCCGTATGCCCCGCCCACTCGGGGATTCTAACCAATCACGAATCAGCGGTTTAATCAAATGCGGCAGAGTCTAAAGCTAAAACTTCAGTAAAAATATGCAGCTTGGTTTAGCTATATTTTTTGCTTTCCTTTTCATAGTTTTAGTCTACACTCATCAACAGAAGACGTGGGGTTTTATATTACCTGTACATTTTTATAAGAAATAAATCCATACAAAACAGTTACATTTTATAATACTGTAATGTAATACTCCACCATCTGTGTTCTCCTTCAGTTCAAAGCTATAGGGGTCTATCTGGTACTTGTATATTGAAACAGCATTCGAATGTGAGGCACATGTTTAAATATAAATCCCAGGGGAGAAAAGGGGCCAGGACCCCTCTCCTGTGCAGTACCCCCTGCTTTATATATTTGTTTATATTGTAAATCCAATAGAAATATTTGAATGGGGCATATCCAAATTATAACTGCACCAGACCTTTCGGATTTTTTGGAACATAAGTCAGGTTTGCTGGTTGAGTACTAGAACAACAGCATAATGCTTGACTGTGAAACAGGGAAACTAACTTTAAAGTGTGTCTGGTTTGACAGTTACTCCCCAGTGTGACTCAAAAGCCTAAGTGACAGATTATCATTTCCATTTGTCTTTTTCAGTTCGCTAGAACAATAGTATATTCAGAATCATACTCATAACTTGTGCTCCTCACATTTTATGCCCCTCTCTTGTGACTTCTTTAAACCTGTCCAAAACTAGTTTAAGGCTGGTTAAAACATTTTTGAACTGGTTGAAGTCTGTGTTAAACCACTTAAAGACTGTCCAAACATTCTTATAAAACCAGGATGAATGACTTAATACATTCTTTCTCATTGTAGTTCCGCTCAGTGACCAGCAGGTGTCAGACAGCTTTGCTAAAACACTGTCACTGCTTTCTCCTTTTTCTGGATGGATGAGGTCACGTGTGTCGAGTAAAGAGACCCGGCCCTGTGTTGGCACTGATTAAGTCACATGGTTGATATTTTATCCACCAGAGGGGTGTACTTTAAACAATCTAACCAATCTGATTGCTGTAAGTAGGGGCCCGGGGCCTCACTCACCAGGCCTTGGGATCATGTGTTAAATAAAATCCACACACTAAGCCTACAGCTAAAATCAATGAGTAAAATAATCATCAATAAAGAGCTTTTTTGAAAAAGGGGAAGGAGATTCAATGATGACAGGCAGAAGACAACATTTAAAAGAATTTAAAAGAAAATACCAAGAATACCAAGACTGCTACCTAAGTTACAGGTTGATAGGAACAGGTTCACGTGGCCACTGCACAGAACTCCATAGATTTAGCTTATTTTCGCAGCACATTTCAGTAGCACAGAGTAGGTCATAAAACTTTTTTACTTCTGTGACATATTTAACCCACTCAACCTGTCACTGCAGGGAATACTGTGAAAACTGTCTTCCAAGTTTAAACGGATCCCCATCTGCTGAAAACCAATCAGACCAGATTAAAAAACAGAAAACAATGTAAAAGCAATGATAAGGTATCCATAAAGGGTTAGGCAAGGACTAAATCCAAACACTGAAGAAATGGTCTCATACACAAGGAAAAAATACTCGTTACTAATATGTATCCTTTACTGTCTTCTGTAACAAAGTGTAAAACACAGCTTTATGAGGCACAGCTCACAGTCTGATACTGTTCCCAATGGACCAGCAAACCTCCCTCTGTCCTGCCACCAGAGCTCTCCATTAGGAGGAGGGGTTATTTCATACACACCCTGACACACACACACAGAGGACCATCCCTCCCTCCTCGGAGAGTGATGCTCAGACCGACGCAGCCCTACACTCTCAGTGCTCGCTACAACATGGACTCACTGAACGTGTTGTTTCTGCTGGCGGTGGTTACCTGGTCAATCAAAGGTAAGCTGCATGAGTTTGTATAAAGCAACTCGAGCAGGGAATGATAAGCTGTTTTTGTAAAAAAAAAAGGAGGATCTGCAGTTACACTTTACACTGAGCAAATGCTGGTTACTGTTGAGTTTTGTCTTTAGCTCTGTTCAATGCTTATGTGTGTTTGTGTAGTTTGTGTAAATCACCTGCACGAAGGTCATAGTGGTCAAGTGGAGAGCCCCAAACTGAAGCGGTCAGTGTGAGGAGTGAGCTTTTACTTATTCACTGTGAAAGTCAACCAAAAGAACATGTGGCGTTAAATACAATCTCTGGAAAAATTCTTGTCCTAAGCATCCTTTGAGGATGTAGCATAAATCCACGAATAGATGGCTGAATATTGAATAATTCACTCATGTTCTCTACCCACTCACTGACAGCACACACATGTAGACAGTTGATTGTTTTTTGCGGTCAGCTTATCTTCCATTGGCGTGTACAGCTCATGATGTCTGTATGAGCAGCACATGTGTGTGCGGAAAACATAAACGTCACCTACAAATGTCACCTGATTAATGCACTTATTACAAAACAGATGTACATTATTACATTACATTTATTGATGAGCTTTTTTTCTGTTAATTTCTTTACCTCCTGGCAATGGTTAGAGTAGTTTTATGGCATGTTCACACTGGATGATTTTGATCTTTTGTGTCTGTGACTTAGTGACAGTGGAGTAACCATCAGTCAAGGGACCACAACACTGATCTCTTTGTTTTATTTCCAATGTACTTTGCTGCTTTGTATGCACCTCCGCTCTAACTTTGCTGGCTGATAACTTGACTCTCTTAACTTAAGAGTGACGTGTAGGGTAACAGGGAGAGCTGTTAGCTGTTGGTCAGTGTTTCTGTGTGATTATGTAACCTGACTCTGAACATCTGGATGGCCCTGAAAGTAAATCCTGACGGACTAAACGCTTGTGGATCCCCTAAGCTTTAGCATGTCCTAGTGCTTCCTCAGTTGCCCTTGGCCACATCTGCTCGATCAGAGCAGTGGCTACAGGGTGTTTTCAGATAACCATCATGGGGGATCTTGACGGTTGGTTTGAAAGGGCAGCGCATGAGCCACTGACGGCTTTCAGAAAGTTCTAATGGTTCTTTTTGAAGAATTTTGAAGGATCAAGAGGACCAAATCTATGAAAAGTAGAATACAGGAAATTCCTTTGTAAACACAGCACTGTGCCTATAAATAAAAAGAATAATCTACTTTACTGAAAGGAATATTGAGCTTCGTGTTACGTGACTTGTTTTTGTGGAGGCAAGCTTCAACAGGGAAATATCAGCTGACATTTTACAAATAAATGTCAGTGAAAAGGTCAAAGTTTGTCCTGAATCTCAAAAATAGTATGTATTGATTACACATATAAATAAGCTTTTTTTTAATATATACTTTTAGATGCAATATGTTGGGGCTGCACAATATAGTCCTCAAACGAATGAACAGAAATGCAAATGTACTGTCATAAATTATAAAAAATATCAAATGTAGAACATTTTGTGTTTGCAGTAATATTATGGTATTAGCTCTGTCACAGTTTTCATTCAGATGTTAGAGCAACACATTTTAAAAGTGGAGAAAATAGTTCTGATATGAGTTCAATTCCATTTGAAAAGATGACATTTAGAGTTCTTGTGTTTTAAAACAATGTTAAGATTGAATATTGTGATGACCCTAACACAAAATGCAACGCGCAGACTAAAGTATGGCAGAGCAGTGGGATGTCATATGGACACAGTCAGTTCAGAAACCATTTAACACATTTGTCACGAGGCGTAACTGTGAGTTGAACATTCAGTGCAGTTCTTTGGTTCCCATGTTGTTTTCAGCAGTGTATGGTCAGGTGTGTGGCAGGGGAGTGTCAAAGTATGTCCTCTTAGGAAAATATCACAATGGAACTGTAAAGTAATATTATTAGAAATTTGGTGTGTTTTATTTGGTAGGTTTTATACACATGGACTTACGTTGGTGGCCAAAAATGTGCAATGGGGATGTATGTGTTGAATGAAGGTGGGGGCTAATATAAGTTTATGGTCTAAGTGAAAAATAAAAAACTTAGACTTGTGTTGAGCACTCCATCTAGTGGTCCATAATGATATAGCATTCTACCCAGAGTTGCACTTTCTGAGTCTTCTGTAAATATTTCTGCCAAACATTGACAATGATGATGTTACATTGCTTATTCCCAAGACTCTCATCTAAAGCACATTTTATAATATAATAGCTTTCATGCCTTTATTTGTAAATGTTCCTTTTAATTGTAATGGTGGGCTATAAGTGGAAGACAACAAATCAGGCAAAGTTTTCAAAAAATAAAAAAGGGTAGAGGTCAAAGACAAAACAGGTCAAAAATACAAAAAAAGACTCATATGCAGAGATCAAGCTGAACACATACAGTACAAATAAGCTGAACTAATGAACTGGCACAGGACAAAGGAAAAGGAGGGGTATATTTACACATCAGGGAGGGTTAGGTGTTTGTTTTGTAAAATGTAAACATGTGAGCCATGTTCATTTAAATGCTTAACACTAAAACATGTATGATATTTGGGTGCATATACATTGATCTTTAGTTTCATGCAGGTGTGTTAAGATAATATTAATATAATGTCAGACAGTTAACTTGATTATAGACTCCTCGCTGAGCTGGGCTCCTGAGTGCATTCTGCAGACAGAGGCTAAGTGAGTGTCTCTGCACATGCTCAGTCTTCTTAAAGCTCACATCCATCTCTTTGGCATTAATCAGGCAACCCAGTTTGATAGATGAGAGCGGCCCTCACTCTCTCATTGGCAGAGTATCAGGAACAATGGGTCACAAATGCACATGCTAAAAAAAAATCAATAATGTTTTAACATATGGAGACAGCAGAGAACAAACATATGGTTTTGAGCAATAACTGTCATTACAACAAAACCTTTTTAGTAAAGATTGGGATGCAATGAAAAAGAGGGGAGTTGCTGTGGGCCAAATCCTTGCCCATAATCTCATATAAGATGATTAAAATAATTGAGGTATAGCCATTAGTGAAGTGTGTGGATGCTGCCAAAAACGGACCATAACTCAGGAGCGGAGGCAGGAGTGTTAAAATGAGGGGCAGCTCTGATTACAGACTGTACCGTGAGTCGGAAAGCTGTATGTTAGTCACCACACCACGTTTATAAAACAATCCATTCTGACATAAACCTTTACTGATTTTGTTGGGGCTTAGTAAAATGAGGCAGACAGAAATACATTAGGTATTACTTTTACATTTTGAGACAGGAAGCCCAATATTAGTTAATGGAATGAACGCTTTAGAAAAATGCACTCAACAAACAAAGATACAAAGATACAGCTTGCAGATTATGTATCATCCTCAAATGGAAAAAGTCCAGAAATTTGCAGGTGGCAAAAGTATTCAAGTACAGATATCTGTGTTAAAAACAACTCTGATTCAACTTTTTACTCAAGTAAAAGTAAAAAAAGGTTTTCTTCTACAGGAGGCAACTGTTAGCACACTCCCATTTTGAGGAAGAAGACCGGAGCAATGACTGGGCTATTTTTAAAAGGCCACTATTTTTTTTTTTATAGACAAAACAGACATAAGACATGAGACAGCTAATGGGGCCAGTGAAACATAACAACAAGAAAAAGATCAATCTAAAGTGTCTAAAAAAACACATTTACAAAATACTGGACTGCTTTTTAAATTCCATCATTCAAAAGTGTTTTACGTTGTTGCTTTTGGTCTGATTCGTCGTGTAGTTTCTGTGCAGGGGCCGAACCAGCGCAAACTGTACAATGACCTGATGAAAGGCTACAGCATCCTGGAGAGACCGGTCCAGAACGACTCACAGACACTGACCGTCGAGTTCGGCCTCAGTCTCATGCAAATCATGGACGTGGTGAGTCGTTCTGCCTCGTTCTGTCGTTCTGTAACTCACATGTTAACTATGCACCGTGTTAGCTGCCTGGATTTATTTACAGTGTATGATCGAACACAACTAACATGAACTTGAAAGAACGTGAAATAAGCCTCATAAATTGTGCTTCAATCTTTAATCAATGGAATTAACTTGGTCTATTGATATCTAAAGTGTGTTCAGCTACAGGTTTAATAAACACAGTAATAACTGATAAAAACATGGTCTAAAAGCAGATGGTGTGACGTTATATTAAGAACGATCTATTTACTCAACAGGACGAGAAGAACCAGGTTCTAACAACCAACATTTGGCTCCAAATGGTAAGACCTTTGTGTTATGTCTAATTATTTTAAAAGTTTGTTTTCATCATGTTTTTCACCTAAAGGTTTTATTACAGGCAGTAATATTTGAGGTTTAAGTAAACTGTGGTGCTAAAAGTGAGCGATCGGATGAAGTGATCTTTAATGCAAGGGGAGAATGCGCTACATGTATCCTGAGAGCGTCCAGAAAGAACACATCTGTGGACATAATAGGACATGTCCTGTGTCACACAAATCCAGATGTTTTCAGATCTTCTGCCGTTAATTCTTGTGTCCCATCTTCTCTTTTTCATTGGCTGCCGGCATGTGTTTGCATGTGTTTGGGTTCAGCTCAGAACTGGCTCAAATAATTCAAACATGTTGGATTGACTGTGACTGAGGTCGGGTTGGGTTTGGATTAGAGACCTGCACAGGACGGACTTTCCAATCCTGGTCCCACCTGACTCCCACCCAAAACCAACCTTGACTTTCCCACCCGTTGGATCCCAAATAATATGTTAATATTAAGCTTGAACTAATCTGTTAAGGTGAGAAAAAAGCGTTAATTAAACAGTTGCTCCTTTCTTATATAAAGAGCTCTGTCTGGCTTTTATCTCAGTTTGAGGGTGCGCTTGGATGAGGAGCAGAAGCACAAAAAGGAGTTCATTGAGCTAGACTATAGGTTGTGGTGTTTGTTAATCATTGAGCTACAGGCTTGCTTGTTTTTACAGCTTTTATGATTTGAACTGTGTAGTCATAGCTATAGGACAGATATTATAAGTCCTTACCACTCTCTTCAAAGCTCTGCTCGCTCCAAAAAACTCAGGACTCAGGGCCCATGTGATTTTTCCCCCCATACCACAGAAAATATAAGAATCCAGTTTTTGTTCTTCCCACCAACCCATATTTTAAGGAACATCATCAATGCCCCCCCCCCATATATTATCATTATCATTTACTCACATGTATTACGTTGAGGTGAAGCAAAAGTGGGTTTGTTAGTGTAGAGCTTGTATTTTATTTGTAGGTGGATGCAATATGTGACTAGAGGATTTATTGTGGAATCACCAGTTTGGGTTGCATTTTTAGAGTCAGTGCTTCAATCGAGTACACAATGACAAGTCAGTATTAGTTTAGGTTAAAGTGTCAGGAACACAGTACTGCATCAGCCTTCTTTATGAATGAACCTGCTTCATGTGCAGCAGCCACAGATGAAATGATTAAACACATAATATAGTTCATCACTGGCTGTCTGTTGAGGTTCTGTTTGTCCTGGTGCTTCGTCAGCAGGCTGCATCAAGGCTGTGGTGCATCTTAAATCATCCCCTGGAAGAGTCTCTTATTTTTCACTCATTCCGAATAAGACTTCCTCCTTGAGACACAGGATGCAACGATAGAGCATATCTCTTCTCTAGGTTTTGTTCACATATCAGTGTTTCCCTGCCAAGAGCCGTGTGAGGTCTGCACTTTCTCCATCAGACAGAAACCTAAAATCTACACACCCCACCTTTAACATTTAGTGAACCTAATCCCCATGTATGGTTAGTTTTTCTCTTTTCGCAAATAACTGATTGGTAAGTGTAACTTGTCTGGGATTAGTCGAGTTTAAAACAAACTAAAGGGTGTAACACAGGTGAGAAAGGTTTTGTCCTTCAACGTGACTCCCTGCAACAGAGAAACAAGAGAAGGTATAAAGATTTGAGAGCTTTTGGACAGAGGAACATTATGATCTAGTGTAGATGGTTGATTGGGCTAAAGCAATGAATCCAGTCCAAACCCATGGGCGGCCCGCTTAACGTCTGGTGATTTAGGATCTGCTGCTCTTGGTGTAGGATCCCACACAGTCGGAGGTCGAGGGAATGTCCAGGGTTTTGGAGGCAGGTCAAAGCAGTGCCAATGCAATGTCATCATAAGAAGTCATAATGTTGTGGCAGATAAGTATGGTCACAGTTCTTATCGCCATAAAAACTGTACAATGTATTCTCTCAATATTAGCGTCACAAAGAACTACTTGGGTTGCAAAAGTGCTCGTCTTTATGTTTCTGAAATCAAAAATACGATGGCACACCACTCACCTTCCTGCATTCATTTCCCTAAATCAGCTGCTGGCTTCTGAAAACTAAATCCCTGGCAGAATCTTGAACATCCATTAAAGATGTATTTATGCAGGAAATAAGACCGTGTTGTTCGGTCTATTGCCACAGAACTGGAAAGATTACAGCCTCCAGTGGGATCCATCGGAGTACCCAGGCGTGCGCAATGTGAGGTTTCCTGACCAGCTCGTCTGGAAGCCCGACATCCTGCTGTACAACAGGTATGGCTTTAACGCCACATGCTGCTCATTTTCCCTGTTTCTTCAGGTTCATGGGAACTCCAGAGGGCTCTTACTCTTATACAGCAAGAGACAGGGTTAGAGTCAGCTGTACCAGCAGCCAGTGGGACAGACAAGCACAGACATAAGAAAGAAGACATGACAAGATCCTGACACAGAGACTAAATGTGTCCGACAGCAGTTCCCAAAATAATAATCAAACTATATTATTATATTACCGTCATTTTATACATTTATTCTGTGGCCAAGGTTTATTGAAGAATCTCATTGTAATTTTTAAACCAAGTTCCATGTAATGTTTTTTTAATATCTCTGACCTTTTCCACATTAATGTAGTTCTGGGTAATTGTTCACCGACTCAAATGTACTGTAGAGTTGAGGCTCTGCACTGTGCACCTGCATGACCATTAACCTCGACGAAGCAACTCTGGTTTGTGTCCATTAAGAGTCATTTTGGACATTTCTAAACCAAACATTACAGGCAGAATTCTTTAAGTAAGACATTTTTATTTCTCCTCATCTTTCTCAGGCAAGAAAAACAAAATATATACATTCATTTATCTTTTCCTGCTTATCTTTATGGGTCACACAGGGCTGGAGACTATCCCAGCTGGTTTGGACAAATAATAAATAATAATACTTGGAGACAAACAAACAACTATTCGCGCTGGCATTTATTCCATACATTTTAGATGAATAGATAGAATACATTATCATAATAACATTTTCGTGATGTACAGAAAAGTAAAACTCAAAAATACAATAAAGACAAACAAGTCCTTTCTAAAATTTTTACCTTAACATTTAAAATATTTGCAATTACCTCTCCTGCAAAAAAAAAAAAAAAACTTGCTCATTTTAATCTTGTGGAACATTTTCGAGTACAATGGCACCAATATCCCTGAAAGGCCAGAAAAAGAAACATCCCAAGCCCAACACATTAACTAATCATTTTCTTAATTTAATGATTGGCAGGTGTGAAGGCCCGCCCCCTTTTATTACTCAATACATCCCAAAAGACAAATGAAAGCATTGGTTTTAACATATGTTCTTAATTACAAATGCCACACTGATAAATACTGTCATAAATCAATGTGTTTTAACAGATCTCTACAAATGACATCAGGCCCACAGCAGCTAATGAAAGAATAGCACCGCTCTTCATTTGTTACTATTTCTTGGCTCTTTCTGGGTAACTTTCTGAACAAACTCTTTCAGCTCGAGCTCAGCTGTGCCTGGGCCTCAGGGGAGATGGTGTAAAAGGAGTGAATAGTGCAGAACAAGGAAGGATGAGCGGAAACAGCCACTGGCCGTCTCCAGGGAGTGTTGCAACAGCCTTCATTGTGTTCCTGCAGCAATAATCGCTCCAATATCTGAGTTTCATACACTATTCCTCTCTCGCTGTTTGCAGCCCCTTTAATTACATTTTAATTAATGGCGCTTGTTATATTACCTAATTGCCTTGACACAATAATCTCCTGTGTGTTTTTCACTCAAGCTGTCCTTTTAGCTACTTACTTCTTCAGCACTGAATATAAAAAGAGTTTCTTTGTTCATTCCACAGCGCAGATGAACGGTTCGATGCGACGTTTCACACCAACATTGTGGTAAACCACGAGGGGCAGTGTCACTATATACCTCCGGGTAAGTTACTTTAAAATTCCAATTGTTCTCTGCTACAAATGTACCATAGGAACCCACTCTTACAATAACTTTTCCACACCTTACTACCTGCCTGTGAAACGCTACAGAGTGAGTCAGACAGTGTATTTGCCCAATAGTGTTCATTAGTGCTGTGCCGTCAGATCAATCAAACACAATTTTAACAATATAGAACAACAATATAGAAGACAGGCGAACAGCAGCAAGTCATAAAACAGAGAACTGAGCTCCAATGCATAGTGTTCATGTTGGAAAAGAGAGTGGGCTTCTTGCAGAGCAGTTGTCAGTTTGTTCTCTGTGGGCCGTAGTAATGGAATTTCCACGGGTCCTGTGTGTTTGAAAACACATGCATAACAACGTTTTTGTTCAATTGTTTACAACAAAACTACATATTGCTGTGATTGGTGCGGTGAAAAAACAGACTCTGGCGAGGTTCACCTGGATGAGTGAGAACCGAACAAACACCAAACAACACCGAGACCCCTTCAAAAAAAAGAGACCAAATCCATATTCTCCATTAACAAAATAAAATGAGAAGAGGCCTAATGTGAAGCAGTGAAGAGGTAAAAATGCCTTATTACTAGCATTTAGTCTGACAGCGCCATCTAGTGTGTTTCTTAGGAAAGGCATTTCGGCCGCAGTCTAAAACACCAGCTGAGAACACTTAACCTGGCGCTGCAGCTGGATTATCATGAGATTTGTGATCTTACAAACTCCCGGAAATCCATCTTGAACTGCGTCCGAACCCTGGCTTCACCGGCTCGTTGTGACCAGTATTGTGGCAGCGCTGACAGTGCTGTCCATTTGAAGATCAACCGTTCCAAATGTAAACAACATGGAGCAGCTCTGATTGGATAAATTCCAACCAGTTATCTCAATTAGTTATTCATTTAAAGTTCTTGCCCTTTTTCAAAAATCACAAAGTGCTTTACAAAGTGCAGCAATTTAAATTAAAATAAATTAAACTCATAAAACTATAAAACATAAAATAAACACATGACTTAAAGGTTCAATCGAATAAAAGCTTATCTAAATAAATATATTCTGCTGTTTTTTTACCGCACGCAGCATCAAGGCCAGGGCATTACAGAGTTGTAGGGTCAACTGTCGGCAAGAACAAGTGCCCTCGAGTTTAAAAGTGTTTTTTGGGACCATCAGAAAGTTTTGACCTGAGGACCGAGTAAGGTTAGTGAACGCTCACCAGACTGAGGCTTTTGCAGGGAACCCAAAAATAGTGTTTAAATTAGAATTTCACAAAGCATTGTCTCCACAGTCTTTTTCATGTTGAGATGTGTTCAGATAATTTAAACTCTGTATATAGAATCTATTAAGACATGTTTTGTCACTTTTACATTAAAACTAATTACAAGAAAGAAAGGATTAAAGAAACAAATGATTATGGTTATTCAGGTTTTATGGATTCCTGCTTTAAGAATGAGAATATTTCAGTCATCACTACATTTTACAAAATAATGTTGAAGAAAATAGCAAAAGATTAATGTTTGCATAATGTTTGAAAATGGGATGATTTTTTTTTTCAGTTCAAACTTTAGCTGAATGTGCAAGTTGTACATCTCCTGTGCACAGACTAGTTAGTAATAGTTCACGAGGGGTTTATGTAACAAAAGACCCTCTGATACAGATGGTCATTACTGCTCTCCTTTCCCTCTTTTCCTCTGAGCGCGCAAAACCCATCTCAATCAATAGCCACGTAAATAGCTCCATCACTAAATTTCTCTGGGATTGATTGCCTCTGTCACGAGAAAATTGCCCCTCAACTTTGAAATGAATCCTCAGTGAAAGCCACATCAGCGCCAGATAGTCGCCGGGTACTCGAGCTCCAAGCATTCGCAATAAACGAGCAAAACTGTACACAGACATGCCCGAGATGACGCTTTCCAAATCATTTCCATCTCCTAACATTTGTCTTAGTCACCGAGGCTCATTGTGGTAAACGGAAAGCGCTTTGCACAGTTTGTCTGATGCCCATCTCTTGTTCCAGGCTCAGCTTTATCATTCTTATGGCACAGACAGAGGACAGGCCTTGTTTACTGCAAACACACATATCTTTGCTTTTATTAATTGAAATGAGTTCTTGGCTCTTGAAGGATTACCTGCCTCTTTCATCTCATTGTCAGATTGGATTTCTGCTTTCATTAATGTTTATGGCACTCGGACTCGGGCTGAATTAGATCTCCGTACCACTTTTGTGGCTGCTATGCACATCATTTCTTTCTTCTTCTTCTTCTTCTTTCTGTTGTACAGGTGAATTGTGTAAAATTGCGGCACAGGTCAATGCTTTCTTGTTAATAGTGTTCACTCACCTCAAATGTGTGTCTGCTGCATCCAGAGTTTTTAATAATCTTCACTTTGAAAGGCATTTTTAAACAAATGTGGACCAAAGGCAGAAATACATATCTGAACAAAAGTGAATTATATAAAAGTAGGTGTATGTGTAGACGGAGCCTTTTGTTTCATTGACCTACATACCAGATTATTTTGCACTTTGTGAACTGCAGTTGTTACAATAATAGATGAGAATGGGAACTTTGGTCAGTCACGTGTTTACATAGAAGGGTGTTTTGAGTTTGGGGCCACTACGATTGGCTGCCTGTCGACTTTGCTCTGTCAGCATTGAATCAGTTGTGGTCGAAAGTACAAGAACGTGTCTTTTCCAGTGCCTGATACATCCACGTCCAAAAGACAAGGTGAATATAACAGTCTGACACTGAATTCAAAGAGCTCTAAACTTTGTAAAATGGCGCTGCATTAGCATTGTTTCATTTAAATCAAAAGTATTCTAGTTGCTACAACAAAAAGAAAAAATTAACGAATTGAACTATTGCCAGATTGAAGCAAATCAAGAAACTGGCTCAGACTGAAGAATGGTCGTGATGTAACTCTTTAGTGCTTCCTTCCTCGTTTCTACTACTGTCCAGAGGGGACAAACTGAGCACTGCCAAAGAAGACGCACATCCATGATTCTTTTTGAGCACACTTTTGTGATTGAAAGTTTAGGACATTTATAAATGACTTTTTTAAATGTTATTTTTTTAAGTGAAATTACCATCTGTTACCATTAGACCTATTTCCACTGGGTTTGTTCAGAGACAACAGCATGTCCCTACAGGGCTACCGTACATGTTCACATGCTCTGAAAAAGAGTGTGGCTTTGCAGTTTGCAGCACTTCTCTTTTTTACTTTGTACTCTTTGTGTTTCCTCATCTGCAGGCATCTTTAAAAGCACCTGCAAAATCGACGTGCGCTGGTTTCCTTTCGACGTGCAAAGGTGTGAGCTGAAGTTTGGCTCGTGGACGTACGACGGCTGGTCTATAGACCTGAAGCTGCTGGAGGCGGACATTGATGGCTACACTTCCAATGGAGAGTGGGATCTCGTCGGTATGAAGGCTCCATTTTGGAGTTCATGACCCAGCATTACAAGAGCAGAGTATAATTACCTGTTGGTTATTATCATAGACAGGAAATTAATCAAAAAGCAAGGGGATGAAATACTAAGATAATGGAGAACAGCCAACGGTTTTAATTGATTCCCCTTCCATCATGCTGCTGTTGTGATGCTGGAAAAGCCATCAGCTGTTGAAGTTGCACAAATGTATGTAAAGACAGTTTGTGGTAATATTTAAGCTCAGCAGCAGTCATACACGGTAGGCCAACATGATGGAAGGCAAGGCAAGGTAATTTTATTTATACAGCACAATTCATACACCGGTAACTCAAAGGGCTTTACAGAAATAAAAGACAATTTACTAGATTTAGATTTAGAAACATAAGAAAAATTAAAAGCATTGTAAAAGAAGAAGAGTGCAGATAAAAAAAAAAACACTTTAAGTTGTAGTGTAGGCGGAGCTAAATAGGAAGGTTTTTAACTTCCTCTTGAACACTGTTAAAGTTGAGGCTGTTCCAGGTTTTTGCTGAAACTTAAACGCTGCTTCACTCTGTTTAGTTCTAACTCTGGGCTCGAGCAGAAGCCTGTCCCAGATGTTCATAAGCTACTAGCATTTCAGAAATATATTCTGGTGCTAAACCATTAAGAGACTTGTAAACCAGCAGTGCTGTTTTAAAACATGGAAAACATGCAGTATGTGATAACTAGGTTAAAAATTGCCATAACCTGCTCAACACCAGGACATCATTTCAACCTCCTTAATTCAGATTTTTATTTATAGACAAGGCACTTTATTTAAACCGCCTAACTTCTGAGCTACAACAGGTTCAGCCACAGTCAACATTATCATTCCCTTTACATTTACAAAGGTCTTATAACATTATTTTAGACTTTAGTCCCTCGGTAACTCCGTCGTCAGCTGTGGCTGCAGAGGTCGCTTGAAGCAGTGTGTGCCTGAATAATGGACTCTGCAATACACTTTGTTCCTTTAAAAAAGTATAGTATAGCATTAGCATTAGCATTAGTCATAGTTACATTTACATTTAGCAGACACTTTCTTCCAAAGCAACTTACATTAGGCTTTCATTCACCAGTGTTACAGCTGGAACATCACTGGAGGCAAGGAGGGTTAAGTGTCTTGCCCAAGGACACAACAGCTGTATGAACTGTAGGGAGAGTGGGAATTGAACCACCAACCCATGAGCGAAAGGCAGCATGTAAAAAAGAATTCATGACTGAGAATCAAATACTTGCTTCTACATTTATTTTGAGATGTTTTTGAAACAAAAAGGGTTTATTCTTGGAGCCTGCCATTCCTTGATAACACTGTCCTCTTACTGTCAATGGTCAAAACAAAGAAAAATACACAATTGAGTAAAATAGATGTATTTATGTTTATAACCATAAATTGGCGACGCAGTCAAGAAGGTCCAGGGTTCGACTCCTGGGTTCGGACGGGGCCTCTCAGGAGTTTGCATCATGCTTGGGTGGGTTTCCTACATCAAAAACATCGCTGGGTGCTCCCTGGTGAGGCTGCCGACAAGAAATTTCTCCACGGGATAAATTAAGGATAATATAAAAAAATAAATAGGAGGAAATATATACATATAAAAACAGCTTTGATAACCTTTTAGCAGCTGCTACTAACAGACAAAATAGTTCTGCTAATTAAAATGATCTTTGTATTGAAATCTTAATATTCTCACTTTTCTCAACAAAGTGATAAAATAAAAAAGTAAATCTTATCTTAAATTTGTCTTCGATGATATTGTATGTTTTGGTAAATTAAACACAGAGTAATGGTTGTGTTTGTCATGGCAGAGGTTCCCGGGCGTAAGAACGAGCGTAAATACGCCTGCTGCGAGGAGCCGTACCCGGACATCACGTACACCGTGGTCATGAGGAGACGCACGCTGTACTACGGCCTCAACCTGCTCATCCCCTGCATCCTCATCTCCACACTGGCCCTGCTCGTCTTCCTGCTGCCCGCCGACTCCGGAGAGAAGATCTCACTGGGTGAGTGTGATCAAAGCAATTTAAAATCTTAAAGATATTTGTGAATTCAAAAGGATGCATGACTTTTTTTACTTTTCAAAACAGTATAATTGCAGAGTAGTCAGTCTTTGCTGTATTCTAAAGCGCATCATTATTTCTTTTTAATGATAGAAGGTGAATTGTATTCCAAAGAAGATCATTTACAACAGTTAAAAGAGAAAAATATCTATTTATCTATGTATTATCTATCTTTGTGGTCTTATTAATCTATGACAGTAATATCTGAGTGGCTCAAAAGGCCGTCTATTATTGATAAATGTCTGTAATAAAGCATGTTAGTACAGTCAAGTGTCTTTTATGGCCTGGTGTAACACATCACTGAACAACTGTTACAATTCACCGACCAGTGGCTCCGCCCCTGATGTTCAGAGCAGCTCGCTGATTGGACACTTCCTCATTCATGGCAATTAAAGATTTAAAGCTCAACTTTAAATTCTCAATGCGTAGGCTATAAAGGTAGTCTGTTCTTAAAATGGTAACACCGTTAAACCAGGAGTTCTTCTTTCCTCAAGGTTATTATACCGTCAGAATCTCACGCTGTCCCATGCCTACTCACAGTATTTCTTCTTCATCTCATTTTTGATTTATTTATTTATTTTTCGCTAAAATAATTTAACAATTTCCTCAAAACTATGATTACGAAGTGGTCGACACTTCTTCCTCCCGCCTTAAACTGTGGGTTACCTTCAGACACTCCAGTTTCCTCCCATCAAAGACATGCACTGATAACTGTAAATGTCTCATAGAGAATGTATGTGAGAGTGAATTAACCAGGGACTGTCCCGGGTGTACCGGGTGCAACACTAACCATACTCTTACGGTAAATGTACTGTATAATCAGTCTTTCTGAGCAGTTTTGAGATATTGAGGCATAAAGTCAAACAATGACATGTGGAGCAAGTTTCTTTCAGATCAAACGTTTAACATTTCTTAAAACTAGGTTATTGAATATGTCACATTGTCAATAACAGATTTTTTTTCTTTGATAGAACTTTATAATGGGTTGTCTGTGTAGGTTCTCAGTCATCCATGTCATCCTGAAGAAAAGGTTAAAGATTAGGCATCTGGACTTTTCAATTTCACCTTGAAAACTAAGTCCAGATGCCTTTGCTTTAACCTTTTCTTCTCAATGGATTTATTTTCAACAGCTATTGCCTTCGTTATTTTAATCTGTGTTTATAATGTAGCTGCCATACTTTAATATTGACAGATGTCCACAACCACACTTAGAACACACCCATGACAATAAGAGTTTGTGTCATAAGTGCAGTTTGATCTAAATTCTAAATCTCCCTCTATATTCAGCTAAAACAGACCCAGCGTGTTTCCAAACTAACTCTACGTACCTGTTTATAAGTGTGAGCCGCCGCACTAGCTCTGACTTGTGGAGTCTGGCGCGCTGCCCCGTCTGCACTGCAGTGACAGACAGCACAACTCTGACTTAATGTTTCATCAATACTCGACTGAACATGACTCACTCTTCTCCTGGAGCTGCACTGATTCGGCAAGTAGCATTATGTCCACGGGACTTTCCGCTCAGCATTGGTTTTCCCCGATTGAACACAACTCTAGACTTCTGCCTCATAGCTCTGTGATTTAGTGGATTAGTATGATTTGGCTCTTATTTAGAACATTATAGCCGACCGTATAATTTATAATGGGAAAGAATGGCTGCGTCTAAAACTGGCGACGCACCGATATGAAAAATTTCAAACCAATAATCAAGTGCTTCTCACGGCCGAAACAGATCTGATAATTGAAAAAAAATTCTAATAAAATGTGTCTTTCTTATTGTCTAGGGTACACATTTTGAGCACTCTTCTTAACATTGCTTGTTCAACTCTAACCCGAGTCTTCCTGGGCCAA
Organism: Neodontobutis hainanensis; assembly: GCA_024349245.1. Lineage (NCBI taxonomy): Eukaryota > Metazoa > Chordata > Actinopteri > Gobiiformes > Odontobutidae > Neodontobutis > Neodontobutis hainanensis. Next base: position 16,140,280 of record JALDNG010000002.1, on the reverse strand, counting down.
ATGTCATAAATCAAGCTCTGAGATTCCTTCATGAACCAAACGTCCTCTTCCAGTAAAATGTGTTCGTATTACTCACGGCCCAACAAACAAAATTCACGTTATAATTTGTGGTGTCATCATAGTCCTTATTTCAGAGCCTCCTATAGTTCACATCAAAACAAGTGCATTATTTTTTACTGTGTGCGCTCTGTGTGCAGGGAGAAAAAGATTTATTAACACTAGTTTTTATAGATTAAATTTTAGTAAGGTCAAAATCATCCATAAAAATTATTTAATGCATAATGGCATGCTGGTTTGCTCATTTGCTCTCCTAACATCTGTAGAGTTGTTGAATTAACGTGCTGAAGGAAGCTATCATTCCCAAACATACAGTATTTGTGAAGGAAATCATCAGACTACATCACATTCAGGCAGCGAGTCCAAGTCACAATTCAACAACATTGTCTGTACATATTCATATCAGAGTTGAGATATTCAGATTTTGTTCCACTCACCTTTATATAAACTTCACTTTTGTGAGTCCTTTTACTTATTACTCTCACTTTACCCAAACACACTCTGAATGTATCTTCTCCATCCCAGGACAAAAACAAAATATAAAAAGGTTATGTCCATAGACTCCTCTTTCCTCTTGCACCTCAGAAATCTTGGTGTGTCATTTTTGTGTTGGATAGACATTGCAGACAGTGGGTCGCAATTGCTTTTGTCCTTTCAACCTGAACAGACTCACAACATAAAAACAAACAGATGCATAAATGTGATGTTTATTGAATTGACTTTGGCACAATTTGAACATGTTTTAGTTGGATTTAAAGAGGATTTAGTTGGATTTAAACAGGTTTTAGTGCCACTGGGCCCAGTGCTTGGACCACTACTCTTTTTCATAAACATGACCTTGGCTCTGTCATTCAGAAGCATGGCTTTTCCTATCACTGCTGCTGATGACACTCAACTCCACTTGTCATTTCAACCTGATGATCCGACGGTCTCTGCTCGAGTCTCGAGTGACATCTCACTTTGGATGCAGGACCATCACCTGCAGCTGAACCTTGGAAAAACAGAACTGCTTGTGATTCCGGCCAAACCCAAAGACCCACCACAACCTCTCCATTCAACTAGACTCATCAACCATTACACCGTCCAGCACTGCCAGAAATCTGGGAGTGGTATGATCAACTAAACTTCACAAGTCAAATAAAATTGAAAATCTAAATTGAAAGTAAAGTGCTGTCAAATGCAGATCTGGAGTTGATTTTATTTCTTTTTTTTAGACTGTTGCAGTTGTTATTGTTTTATTAATTCTTCTCTATAGCTTGCAAATATAGACGTGTTGTATCTAATTAACCTGTTATTCTCATTAATTTATTTGTTTTGTTTTTTATCATTTAATTTTGGTCCCTTTACTTTTGCTGCACTTAGTGGCTTTTATATTTTTTCATAAATTTGTCCGATAAATAGTTGACTGCCCATGTTGTAATGAGCATTTGTGTAGTTTTTATAGATTTCATTTTTAGTAGACAGGAGCTACAATTAGAATTATTCAGTGTCATAAGGGTTTATTTCGTTATCCTCCCCCAAAAAAATATGTAAAGATTATATAAAAGAGCCTATACCCTAAATATTATAATGAAGTTGAACATGTTTTACAGACAAGTACTTAAAGTGTACCAGCAGCAGTGCACTTAACTTACGTCCATGTCTTAATCCTGCTGAGATTTCTCTGTTTTTTTTTTTTACTAAAGGCAGCATCCGCCTGTGGCTTAAAGCAGTGTCAGCTCATTAAAACCTCCGGCTGATCCAGCTCGAATGTCTACAAATGCACTGAATTTACACTTTCACTTCCTCAAAGGGACTGTGACACATGATTATTTCAAGGACTTGAGTATGGAAGATCATGTTTGCCATACCACACAACAAAACAGCAACAACACTGAATAAGGTTGAGATGGAATACAGTAAAGTCTATAGTAAACAGGAAACAGCATATTTTACAAGCTGTAATTTTGCTGAGCCTTTTCCTTTACTTTTCAAAACATAACTGGGTTTTGGTCTTCTTCCAGGCATTACTGTCCTGCTCTCGCTGACGGTCTTCATGCTGTTAGTAGCGGAGATTATGCCTGCCACGTCAGACTCGGTGCCTTTAATAGGTAAGCCTGTAGAGGAAAAAGGATGTCAGCCACTGTGTCTTTATAGACACATGGGAGATGTTGCAATGTATTTCATCAGAAAGTGCCATATTTTAACATCCATTTAGAGCTGTTAAAAAAAAAAAACATGGACAGTGGGCTGAGGAGAGACAAAGAGTGCAACCATAACCTGCAGGTTTTTTAGGGGGTTTACTGTGTTAAACTGTGCCTTCTGCTCTTTTTTGTCTTTGTCAGCTCAGTACTTTGCCACTACTATGGTCATCGTTGGTCTCTCGGTAATTGCCACAGTCCTCGTCTTACAATATCACCACCACGACCCTAATGGAAGCAAGATGCCAAAGTGGGTGAGTCTCACGGCAATTTTTTTATGTCTACCATTGTTGATTTCAGCAGGTCACATTCATTTCAACGTAACTGTAGCTATCGGCAGTTGATTGCAGGGTTAACACTTAGAGACATACGCTCTCACATTCATTCAGTGTGAACATACATTACCACGGCAAAGACATCATCATCAGTGGTAGAGCTGGAGGTCAGGGAGCGAGGGTATTCTGGGGTCATGTTCACACAGCATGGAGCAGGAAGAAAAGTTGAAACAAGCTGTTAAGCTAGATTCTAGTACAAGCATCTCTGCTCCGTCTTAATGTACATTGTTCGCTGTCCTAAAGAAATAAACTAATCTAATAATAAAAAAAACAAAAAAAATGTTATATTGTACTTAAATATTGCCCATATAATTGACACATGGGCAGGTTATTAAACTTAAATTTTTAATATATTATTATGAATCAAATGAGTGTTTATGCAATTATAAAACAGCAATCAGTAAAATAAAAAGGAAAAAGGAAAGATTGAGAAAACAACCAATTCTCTTTGGATTTAAATGGATGTAAATTATATGCAGCTCTTCCTCCAGTGAAGTCAGTGTAATGATAGCTGTGTTTCTTTATTCTGACTGCCAGACCCGGGTCTTCCTTCTGAACTGGTGTGCCTGGTTTCTGCGGATGAAGCGTCCTGGAGAGGACCGGGTGCGTTCAGCCTGCACCAACAAAGGCCTGCGGAACAGCCTGACCAGCATGGAGCTAAACCCCAACGGCTTCGGGCCCCAGTCCAACACCAGCAACATGCTCTACGTCAGTGTCCGAGGGCTGGACAGCAATCCCCACTCCACGGCCGCCACCTCTCCCGACTCGGGGGTCCTGTGTGGGAGGCTGCTGGGGCGCCCTGGGGAGGAGGAGCTGCTGCTGCCCACGGGACAGAGCTACTCAGTGACAGGTTTAGAGCCGGAGCTGGTCAAGATCCTGGAGGAGGTGCGCTTTATCTCCAAACACTTCCGAGACCAGGACGAGGAGGAGTCCGTGTGTAACGAGTGGAAGTTTGCAGCGTGTGTGATCGACCGCCTCTGTCTCATGGCCTTCTCACTCTTCACTATTCTCTGCACAATCGGGATCCTCATGTCCGCGCCCAACTTTGTGGAGGCCATTTCCAAAGATTTTTTTAACTGAGCGATGATTTCTAAAGCAGTCACTCAGAGAAGTCGCCCCACTGTAAAACATTTGAACTCTTAATTAAGTCAGCTAGAGTTCATGATTGTATTTCTCCAGATCACTAACACTAATCACAGTTATAATGTGGAGAAACTGGATTAGTGTTTTAATTACACTCTGTTATGGAGGGAAATGTGAACCCTGAGTAAGCTTCAAGGGTGACTTTGAAATAGTCACCTTAAAGTACAGTTGGTAAACCTGTGTGTGTCCATTTATTTGTGTTGCTAAACATATAACCAACATAGATCTGATATAATCCACGTGTACATTTTTTGTACAAACTGTATGATATCATTTGTCACATAAGATTAATACCCTATAAATACCATTCTGTTGATTATTGTCATAATCCTGTTTTTTTTTTTTTTTTTACTACTTGTAGAGCCTAATATAAGCTATATTTTTTTGTGTCATGTCACTTAGTTTTGCGTCTTTTCTTTCCGGCAACAAGCACTATGGTATTTCTCAAAATAAAAGTATTTTTATTAAGACCTGTGGTGCTTCTTTGTTTAGTGTCAGTTGAGCTCAATGATAGTGACGTTTGGGATGTACGTAATACTGTATGTAATTACTAGTGTCTAAAATCTTAATAACTAGTGCTGATTTTGTTATTTTATTTATTTATTTTTGTCCTTTTTGCCTTATTCTAAGGCAGCAGGTCGACAAGAAATAAGGTGGGAGAATGGGCAAATCATATCCAGCCACTGAGTCGTCCCAGAAGAAGTGCTTCTAAAGACTGTGGACACCCAAACCAGAATGGGGCCCTTGGCAATTGCCTGCCCCATTGCAACGCCACAGCAAAACAAATACCATAACAATAGTATGCATCACAAATACAAAATGGAAACATAGCGTAGATGCGAATTGCGGAAATTTAAATAAATATAAGAGAATAAACAATTTTTAATGCATTATAGAATAGCATTTATGTTGTGCAACTGTCTGTTTAAAGCGGTCAATTTTCCTGTCTCTTTTTATTATTTATTTATTTTATCGCTATATTATTTTTTCCATTTGTACTAATTGAGCAATGGCCAAAATGATTTTAATTAGCTAAATAAAAACAGACCTGAGTCTAAAAACAACAAAAACTACAATATATTAAATTTAGAAAAAGAAAAAAGCTGTGCTTGAATGCCTTACTTTCTACACGCTACACTTTTCTACTTGTCTGTGAGTCGATAGCGCCCCTTAGTGGACGAGTGTCGTTAGCACACCCAAGTAACGGCTGTCCCCAAAACGGAGACAGCCTAAACTTAAACATAGTCAAATAAAAAAATTACTAATAAAGAAATCAATCCCCAGAGAAAAAGTACGGTTAAAAAAAATAAATAAAAATAACGTTTCCAGCAACACAGTCTCGCGGAACCGTTGACGCTGGCGTTCTTTCCTCGACCACGCGCTTTACGTAACACCGCTTGTGCCTCCTTGTTATGGGCTCGACTGGAAACACACTTCTGTCCGCTGTGTGTAGACCATTGACGGTAAAAGAGTCAGACTGACACGACGCCGGTTTATGTTCGCCTGACTGCTGAGGAGAAGAGAACAGTTTTGTAAAATGTCAGAGGCGTTGTTTGACTGGTGCGTGGACCAGCTCCGCCACAGGTTTGGACTCGAGGCCTGTGAAGACATTGTCAAGTAAGAAAAAAAAACTAAACTATTAACTTAACACTTTTGTAGCCAGACAGCGAGCTAACTTAGATTGACTCGACTGTTTACTGTCAAGGCTTAGGGCAACTGAAAAATATCTAGTTAATATTGTTTATCTGAGTAAAATGAAAATAGTGAAAGTGGTAATAGTGACGTTATACAACTTCTTAGCTAAAGCTGTACACTTTAAACTAGCTCATTGTAATGGTCTTGTATTATTCTTGAATCTCACATATGTGCAATATTAGGCGAATTAGGCTTTATTAAAAGGAATTATATTAAAACTAAAGCTCCAAAATGTTGTGAGAAATTAGACATTAGAACATTTTATTATGAAGGAATACCCTTAGCATATATTTAGCACAATGTAAATGATTAAATACTGGTATTATGAGCATGGACACGTTTAAAAGTAAACTTTATAGTAGCTCATATTAAAACCAGGTTGTTATAAGTATAAACCTTGTGTCCCTACCTTTTTGTCAAAATTAAAATGGGCCTGTTTAATGCCTTTTAACATTTGAATCACTGGTGGAATGTAACAAAGTTCAAATACGATAAGTACAATTTGAAATTATTTGTACTTTAGTAGTAGATTTAAAAGGGTGACTTTTACTCCACTACTTTTTTTACATTAGCGTCACAAGTACACCCAAGTACCCTTGCGACAGAGAATTTGAATGATAACACAAAAACCTTTATGTCACTCATAGTAAGTGTTTGGGTGAAGCCATGTAATGTCAAAGAATTGTGTTTTCTCTTTTTAAATCATAATGATAACAGAAACGACCCAAATGACCTGATTTTTGGCCTGATAACATACACACAAGTGACACAAACAGGTGTGAATGATCCTCACCTGTGATCTGTGAGGATCTGCTTGTAATCAGTTTGTATAAAAGGTCAGTGAGTTTCTGGGCTTCTGACAGACCCTTGCATCTGTCCTCCTGTGCTGCACTGATGTTTCTGTCTGAGTCATGAGAAAAGCAAAAGAATTGTCAAAGGATCTGCGGGAAAAGTTAATTGAACTGTATAAAACAGTTAAAGGGATATAAAAAGACATCCAAGAATTGAGAATGACAATCAGCAGTGTTCAAACTCTACTAAAGTTAGTTAAAAACAATTCATGTAAAGAAAAACCCACAAATAACTTCATCTAAAATAAAGGACTCTCTGAAAAAAGTGGTATTGAACATCTCAAAGCGTTCTCTGCAATCTCAAACGTGCAGTTCATGCAAGACAAGCCAAAGAATTTACAGGAACTCTAAATTCAGAAAATAATAAAGCTGCTACAAAAGACTTTAAGCTGTCGTTGATGTTAAAGGTGGCAATACACGGATTTAAGAACTGGGGTATGTAAACTTTTGATCAGGCTCATTTGGGTAGTTTTGGATGTCATAAGTGACATATTCTTCCAGGGTATGTAAACTTATGAGCACAGTGTTTCTATTACCAAAAAGCGTATCATACCACTTTTTCACATTTGACAATAAATTCATTCATTGTATTTACGCTACATATATATATCGGATAACGACAAGGTTTCTATCAACGGTTACAAAGTGATCAAAAGCTGTAAAAAAAAGGGCAAACTTGTGGACATCTATAATTTTTCCTGCCTATATAAACACATAATACAATAGTGATTTAATTTTCTTATACTGCGCTATAGAAATGATTTTGCTTTTGCTGTCCAGATACATTTTGACTATTGAAAAACCTGAGGAGCTCGAGGAATATGTAGGCGACCTCCTGCAGGGAACTGATGGAAAGAAGAGATATTTCATCGATGAACTTATTAAAAGGTGGGAGAAGACTCAGAAACCGTCCTCAGACACCGCTGGGCTTTTCTTTCTGAAAGAACCAGTCTCATCTCCAGGTAACTCTTAGCTCTTTATGATGGATTATATCATATTAGGCACCTTGACACATAAATAAATGATTATGTCTGTTAACAGTAATCTCTCTCTTCTTTTAGAGTCACTAGACATGGCCAAAGAGTCTCAGAAAAAGTCCAAACGCAAAGGTCGAAACAAACAAGAGGTGATGACTTTCAGCCAACAAGAGCCGGAGCCAGAGGCGGTCAAAACTCCCATTGATCTGAAAAGAGTGAGTACATCTCCATCATCTATTCCGTGTAAAGTCATTTTTATCACATAGTCTTACTTTCACAGGCCCAAGACAGTGGCAGCTCGTCCTCCACAAAAAAGAAAAACAAGTTTGTGAATCTTTACGCTGTAGAAGGGCAGGACAGGCTGGCCATTCTGCTCCCCGGTCGTCATGCCTGTGAGTGCCTTGCCCAGAAGCACAAACTCATCAACAACTGCATTAGCTGTGGTCGCATCGTGTGTGAGCAGGAGGGCTCCGGACCCTGCCTGTTCTGTGGTTGTCTGGTAAGTGTGCTTCAGACAGTCTGCACAGTTACACTAGAAAATACCAGACCTACTTATTTATTTTTTACATTCTGTGATGGAGTAAGTGACCTTTAAACAAAATGCACTATTACTATTTGGTATTCTTTGCGTATTGTTTTACTTTTACCGTACTGTACCTTACATTATTTTTTAAAAGGCCATTCAGAAAATCCGAAGGGTGCACGTGGCAGAGTGGTTAGCACTTCTGCTTCACAGCAAACAGTTCAAAACCCGGCCGACTCAAACATTCTTGGCCGACTGGTCTTTCTGTGAGGAGTCTGTATGTCCTCCACGTGTTACTGTGGTTCTCTCCAGGTACTCCGGCTCCTCCCACCGTCCAAACACATACATGTATAGGATAGAATGAATGAATTTAGAAAATCTGTAATAACCCAGCAAATATTCCATAAAAATAAGGGCTCAGTTTAAAAAGCACTTCAGTTTTTGCATTTTTTTCTCTAGAGTCCAATTGTTTAAAGCTCTGCTCATAGACCGCATTGTGCACATAAAAGGAAAAAAAATCTCCTTACTCTTAATGTTCAGATATGGCCCTTTATCACTTTGCAGCTTTCAACCAACAACCGTCAGCCACAGAAGACAGGGTCATATCCTCGAGTCCAGTTTTGAAAAATAGAGTTGGCCCAAACAAATGGAAACAATCCGGGCTATTTCCCTTTATGTTTCAGTAAATTAGATAAAGTAGATCTCGAGCTCTCAAAGGTTGGTAAATGCTGACTGTAATGTTACATTTTGATGTCTATATTTCTGAACAGGTTTGTACCAAAGAGGAGCAGGAGATTCTCCAAAGAGACTCAAACAAAAGTCAGAAACTAAGAAAGAAGCTCATGGGAGGTAAAAAAACTGAATTTGTCAAATAAACTCCAAAATTACACAAATATATCTGATTTTTAGTTCATGATTTTCCTGACAGATGGTGGAGAAAGAGATTATCTCCCTCACCAGGAAGCCAGGATGAAGGCTGGGCTGGAGAAGGCTGTGCAACACAAGGAAAAACTGCTGGAATATGACCGGAATAGGTAATTACATCACTTTCTGAAACAGGTAGCTTCAAAAGGAGATGTGTACATTTATTCAAATCTCTCCAGTGTGAAGAGAACCCAGGTTTTGGACGATGAGTCTGATTATTTTGCCACCGAGTCCAATCAGTGGTTGTCACCTGGTGAGAGAGAAAAGCTGAGGAAAAAGGAGGAGGAGCTCCGAGAAATCCGCCACGCGTCACGCAAAGACCGCAAGATCACTTTGGACTTCGCTGGGAGACAAGTGCTCGACGAAGGAGACAATCTCAATGAATACTACAATAAGTGAGTCGTACATGACTCTGTTCCAGAGCAGAGTTGTGTTGGAGCTGTTCCTAATACTTTTAATATGTGCAGGTTGGATGAGACTCTGAAGGCCATGAATTCAGACGCTTCTTCAAAATCCCCGCTGTTTTCCAGACGACAAGGCGAACGGCAAACCCTCAGAGATCTGGTTAACCCCAACATAATGCAAAGTGCTCCAGAGGTTGGTTGGTTATTGTTTAAAATGATCCAGCACTGCATTCTTGGGTTAGTTTAAAAAAAATATTCCAAACTTTTAATGAATGTCATTTAGGGTTGGAAGAATGGATATGGATCTCGTCGGAACTGTCAATATTATTATTACTAAATACTAACTACTAAAAATATAATGTTACACAGTTAATATATTTGGGTTCATCTGAGTCAGATCTGGATGATGACATTTATAAGTTGAGCTGCTGCTGAGAGTGTTGCAGAGTAAAACCTGTGTTTAGAGCAATTCCCAAACAACTCATTTTTTTTTATGTAAAGCTGCCGGTGGCTAAACTTTGTTAGTGCTTTTGCAAGAAACTTTCCAATTTTATTCTATTCATGTTTCATTGACTTAAGCCAGAGTGTTAACATTCCTTTTTAGAAGAACATAGATTATTACATAGTGAGGTTTGTTAGCATTTAAAGCCTCAAACATGTGGGGATTTCATTCTAGCTTTTTGCCTCTTTCTAACAAATGCTGTTAAATACCAAGACCATGTAACAAACAATTGTCCAAGGTGTACCCAGTCTCGTTCTTGAAGAAGTATATAGGCTCCACCCACTGCAAACTGCAGGATCAGAAAATAAGAATAAAATTAAATAAAAATCACCAAACATTTACCCGCTGTAAAGTACAACCCTTGTCAGAGAAGTATAAGATCAATAAAAGCTGCTCATTAGTGGTCATAAAGGTTAAATGTTAGTCAGCTTCTACTTTTATGTTATTGAACGTGTCTTTGTTTCCACCCTGTCTGTGTTTTGACTACTGTCTGACAAAGAGTTGAACCTGTTTAATTGGGTTAAGTTGCACACCACCCAAACACAAATCTGACTAGTTTTTAGATCTACTTTAACTTTACATTGTCCTCAACCTAAATTAGGGCCCATCTGTTAAGTTGTCACACAAACATGTTAATCCTCTTAACTTGAATCAGTTAATTTTGCACAGAATACCCTGTAAGAGACAGTGGTCTTTCTCAGTTTGTCTGTTTAAGTCATCCACAGTCTCTTCAGTCCATCCTCGTGCTCCAGTTCTTCTCAGCTCCAAGGTGGTCACAACATTCCCTTCCCTTCAGTACTAACTAGTCTACATTATTTCCAGTGGGTGGATGTTGGGGGCGTTGAATACCACAAACAAAGCATGGAGCAGGGACGGAAAGTAGCCAGTGGAGCTGAGGAGCGCTCCAGACTGAGGCTTCAGGACAAAGAGCTGCAGGAGATGTCTGACGGAGGCTGGTGTCTGAGCATGCACCAACCGTGGGCCTCTCTGCTCGTCAAGGGCGTCAAAAGGTACAGAGTGACCGGTGTTGGACAGAAGCTTGTTTGTTGCCTTTGAAACAACTTTCCTCTTTTGTGTTTTTAAGGGTGGAGGGACGGACATGGTACACGTCCCACCGAGGCCGTCTGTGGATCGCAGCTGCTGCCAAAAAGCCCACGCCTCAGGAGATAGCGGAGGTGGAGAAGATGTACCGCAACATCTACAGAAAAGGTACAAGTGTTTCTGGAAGGAAAAAAATGTGTTTTTGTTTTTTTTCTGATATTATGTGATGTTATTAATATGTCTAAGTGTAATATTTATATTTAGTAATTGCCTCTTTGCTCGATGCAGAACCCAATTTTCCTAAAGACTACCCCACTGGCTGCCTGTTGGGCTGCGTGAACATGACAGACTGCCTTTCTCAGGAGCAGTTTAGAGAACAGGCAAGTGATTTATACACACACGACACTACCTCGCCAATAGCTGAAAAATATAGATCAATATTTTATTTATTGAAAGTAATGACAGATAATGAAGTTTAATTGTTGTTTTTGGAATTGTTTGACAATAAAAACTAAAAACATAGACTGTAGGTCAACATGTATTACACCAGGTTTGAAGTTCAGTTTCAATTTGAATTAATCATCATTCTTCAAAGTAGTATTACTGTAAAATGACCTGCGTTTATGAATAAAGCAACACATCTTGAGGCATAACATACAACAACTTCTGTGTCAGTGTTATCAAATTATTTTGTTAGTTTTTTTGTAATGACGCAGATATATTTCAATTAATATATTAATTTCATCTGTGGAATATTTACCTCTTATTTTCAACTTAAGTCAGTCTGTAATGTCTTTTTTGACCAGCAGAGGTCACCCTGTACCTTATTTTGTTTGTCCTATGAATGACCTGCTAATACTTACACCTGTCACTAGGGGCAGTATTTACTTAAAAAAAACTATTCAAAAGCCTCATGACATTGGTTCCCTAACAGAACACAGTAGAAACATACAAAAAGAACGTCTTTATGAAATAAATTCTACATTAAACTACAAAATCCATTTATTTGTAGAGCAGACTAGTTGGTATTGTGGTGTATGCAACCATTGTGGACTCAAACTGTTGTCACTTCCTTTCTCGAATATACACTTAAACCCCCAAATAATTTATCACAAAGACAGCTTCAGCTGTAAATGATAGGTTTTAAGTTATGTTATTGAATGTGTCTTTGTTTCCACCCTGTCTGTGTTTTGGCTACTGTCTGACAAGGAGTTGAACCTGTTTAATTGGGTTAAGTTGCACACCACCCAAACACAAATCTGACTAGTTTTTGTCCAAAGCTGTCTTCTCAAAACTAGCTGATTGTTCAGTAATGTTGCCATAACCCGTCATTACAATGAATACACATGCATGTCAACTGATGTATTAAATATTCAACACTAACAGTACAAACACAAAGCACCTGTTACAAATACAACTCTATTTACAAGCTCTTGTTATTTCATAGTAAACAAAAACAGATTAAAACAATGCAACTAAACAAGCCTAAAAAAGGCATATAAAACACAAAACGGTTGTGATAAGAGCCAATATATGCCACCTAACCCGTATTAAACACCATTGAAAATAAAACTTGGTTCTAAGGTGAGACAAAAGAGTCAACCCAATTGTAAAAGTCAGTATGTATTGTTAGGAATCTGTCATGGGTTAGAGTCAGAAGGTGTCATTGTGCAGCTGTAGGGTCAACCCATACAATACCAGACAATTTAAAATCAGATAATGAAAAGTCAATGTATAGATGTGCATAACCGAGCTATAGGTAAAAGCAAAGATCTCATTTAGCAACGGTTTCCTCGGGATTCCAAGCCTCGTGTGTGCATTTTAGCAGACGAACTGTTGTCTCATTTAAAGAGAGTTGTGTTCTTTGTTCACTTTAAAGAAATCCATACTGCTCCATGGTTTTGCATTCTGACCGCTGGGACCCGTAAATCTAAGGGCTTTACTCTTTTGTACTCTGTCCTCATTCTCTCCTCCACCACTCATTCCAGCCCGGGCTGTAAAATCATGTTTGCAGGCTGTGTGACTGGCCTTTCATCCTGTGAAAGAGTGTGTGTGTGTGTGTGTGTGTGTGTGTGTGTGTGTGTGTGTGTGTGTGTGTGTGTGTGTGTGTGTGTGTGTGTGTGTGTGTGTGTGAGACCACTTGCACAGAGCAGCCATAAATAACACCCCCGCCCCACACAAGGCCCCTCAGAAAAAAAGAAAGGAAGGCAGATGTAAAAAGAAAAAACACAAGCATCAAGGCCTTATTATGCCGCAGAGCATTTGGTAAGTCTTTATTCCACTTGCCGTTTTTATTATAAGGCCAGAATTGTCTTTGCATTGGTTGTTTTCATGTTGGTGAGAGAAGAGTGCGTGTCTTCGGCGAGCACAGTGGTGCATAGCTGAGCGGAAGCAGCCGGGTGAGTGGGTGAGGTGTAGGATTTACTGTCCTGCGCTGGCAGCTGTGGGTGGTTAAAATGGGGGTGGTGAAAGACAGACAGCCATTATTCCTCAGCCCCTCTGCTAAATCTGCTCCCAGTCATGTCTGCAGTATTTAGAGAAAGGCAAATGTATCACACTCCTCATAATCCCCTCATAAAAATAAAATATGTGTAAATAGGGTTCACCGAAATGTGCCAGAAAACCGAAGAGTCACGGAAAAGCCACAAGAAATAGACACAAAGATGAAATGGATCTGATTTCCTTTTCCTTTTTAGTATAGTTTTGTTCTGTAGTCTCTAGTTTTGTTTTCTGTCAATTTTTTTTAATTTTATAATTTTTTTTTGCAGATCTTTTGTCTTTTTGCACTAATTAATTTCTTTTCACTTGTTTTGAGCTTTTCTAATATTGTTTGGATTTGGTTTGTTTTTTCACCTTCTTTAGTTTTTTTTTTTTACATTGTTTAAGTCTTATGTTGGTACTTGTATTTGAAGTTTCTGTCTTACTTTGTACCTTTTTATTTTTATTTAAGTTGTGTTTGTTTTTTAACAGTTTACCTTTTTTTTTGTGCGTAGCTTGTTTTTTGGTTTCTCTTCGATTGCCTTTGAGGTCTTTATTTAAATGAAACAAACCAACAGGTTGTAGTAGCTGTAGTTCTCCTGCTGTGGTGCTGTTGTTCACGTAAATACAGTGTAGCTGGTGAGCTGCAAAAGCATAGCAGGATTACCATCTGCTCGACTTTAACCAATCCCTTCCCTCATTAGAAACTGACTGGTGTATCGATCCAGCCTCTCCATAATCTTTTACTCCACTTTGCCCCACCCTCCCGCTCTGCTCCCAGCCCACCGACCGAGCTGCTGATAATTGGTTGTTGGTCGTGAGGGGTGCTCTGTCTCTACACCTCTACCTCCCCCGGCGCTCATTCAGCAGTGAGATGAAGCCTGACCGCTCTGCTGCAGAGGATGGGGTGGGGTGGGGGGTGGGGGGAGGGGACACATGGACGGTTGTCAGAGATTGGAAAATTTAGGGTGCCTTTGAAAATGTAGTATGGGATAATTAAAAAGACTGAGTGGAACACTTTAAGGCTAGATTTGTGGCTCGTCTGTATCCACCATAGAACTACTGATACATGGAGCAATACCGTTCGGTAAAAATCGGGCACTTTTCACACCACCATAATCCGGACGTGTAATGAGCCGGAGCTGAAATAAAGTGTGTGCAGTCACATAAAAGTGATTTCTGCCTCTGTGATGGCTGATTGTTTTTCTAATTCCAGACAAAACATTTATTCAAACATTGAATTCACCGTTAGACTGTAGTGATCCAGTAATTATCTCTGCCTCGTTAAACATTGTGTTGAAGCATTGTCTGCATTAAAATTGCTGCCCTTTTCTCTATTTTGTTCTTTTTTTGAGCAATTTTGCTGTATAATAAGATGGAGTGAATTGCAGTGGAATAACCCATTTCCTGGTGTATTTACTTGGTCCTTCATTGTTGACATCAGTGACAACCAATGGGAGTTCTCCTTTTTTCTGAAGTGAGCTGTGATTGGTCGAAAGCCTGCTGTGGGCTGATCATTCTCAACTACAGTATGACGTCTTAAGTTCATCTAAAGGTGTCATTTTGTCACAGATAATTCCTGTTACAATAAGCTATTAGGTTGTTGAACTGTAAATGCAAGAGTATAACCACACAGTGAAAGCAAATGGACATAAACGGACAAAGTACAATTAGTGGTGCAATTTTCTTACTTGTTTTTTTTTGTTAAAATGGGGAGTCTGGCTTCTGATTCTTGGCCGTGTTGTTGTAGGTGATTCTGTAATTCAGATCTGATAGAGGAGTGTGTATCAGTGATATAGGCTGTAGGGTATTTATGCGAAGTCTAATCTATTTTCACACTGTGGCAAAGGCACATCAGACCGCATACAGAGCTCCAATGGCACCATCAACTTCCTCCTGTGGTGAAAAAACTGATTGGATCAATCCCCACAGTTAATAAGAGCCTGATTCCTCGCTCGGTTTGAATGGCCACTTCACCAGCTGCAGAGAGGTGTCAGTGAATACAAGTCAAAGAGCTCTGATGTATTGGACAGCCATGCCCAAAGCGACGCCAGCTACTCGTCATTGCTCTATTGATTCTTATT
This sequence comes from Neodontobutis hainanensis, assembly GCA_024349245.1. NCBI lineage: Eukaryota > Metazoa > Chordata > Actinopteri > Gobiiformes > Odontobutidae > Neodontobutis > Neodontobutis hainanensis. Next base: position 16,125,086 of record JALDNG010000002.1, on the reverse strand, counting down.
GAATGGCTACACGCCCAAAAGAGTGAGCTTTTTGTTTGTGCTAGATGTGCTCGTGTTTTTCCAACAGGCCTGTGAATTCCAGGATGATGAAATGATGTTGACATGGTAATGGTATCAGTGTGTTTCAACATTTAGACAAAGATTTTACCGTTCAATCAGTACAAACTCAAATGATTCCTTGATAAGGCTATCTTAAACTCAGGGTAAGGACACTAAACTGGTTTCTGTCTCACAGCTGCCGTTAATACGTGTCCTCCCGAGTGAGGGAAGTCAATGTCATGTGTGAACAACAACAAACGCCTGACGCATTTGCCTGACATCATCTACGGTACATTTCTCTTGAGGGAAAGTAACTAACAAAAACATTGGAGGACTAAAGGTCGTGTGGCTGCTGAGTCATGTTATGTGCATGTTTCACCTTTAGCTTCATTGTGCAGAGAAAGTAGCATGTGTACATTGTGTAGCACATATGAGAATATAAGATGTATGCTAGTCTATCAGCACAATGACATAAGCCATACACTTACAAGGTAACTGACCAGAAGTGTCAAATTAATTTTAAAGTTCTATCAATGCCAGCTGGGATTTTTGAGAATAGAATATAAATCTTTATTTGGCTGCTGAGTTATTTTTGGTGCGTGTTTTTTTTTATATATTAAATGGTGTGTCTGTGTGTCAATGAAGGTCACCTGCTAATCAAGGTGTTATGTATGTTTTAGAGCTGACCACATCGTTTACAAGCGCGACCGTGTGTAGATGTGAAAATATTTGTTTAATATAATCAACGACATAAGTCAAGTAAGCAGCAATGTTAAGTAATGTCCCACTCTTTTGTTAAATTGAGTAACTTAAAACTGCCTTTTTCCCTCAACTTCTTTCCCCTTGCTTTATTTCTCTTGTTTTGTCTCAATTTCTTCTTGTCTTGTTCCTTTAGAGTATTTTTCAGTTTTGTTCTTGTGTGTTTTTTTTTCTTTTATCTTGCTTTTTTATTTTTTTTAAACATTGTTTTAGTCTTATTTGGGCCCATTTAGTTTTTGTTGTTGTTGTTGTGGTCATTTAATCTTGCTTTGTTCCTCTGTAGCCTTGTTTTGTTTTTTAGTCTTGTTCTGTTTAGTTTCTATCTTGCTTTTTTCATTTTTATTCTTGTTTAGATTTTAAGCCTTGTTTTGTTTTTAAGTGTTAACCTAGTCCAGATGCCCTTGCTTTAACCTTTTCTTCATGACCTGGATGACTGAGAACCTTCACAGACAAGTGGTGTAAACAATTTTAGATTTTCTTACATCACACGGTATATCAACAAAACAGGGCACTGTACTGTACTCCTGATTGTCTTTTCCACACGTGTGTTTTAAAGGCTTTCACTCTCACCCAACTGTATTTTTAAAAAATGGCACATTGAAACACCTCCATGCAGAGTGCAGCTCACTAGATGTTTTATTCAAAGCAGCACTTGTCAGTTAACTGAGACCATAGGCTCTAACCACATCACACAGCAGCATCAGCAGCAGCAGCAGCCAGCCCGGCCACTTATCTGTTAAAAGAAGAGCTGCCGGTTTGTGTGGAATTCCATTTGTGCGAGCTCTCCCTGTGACCTCCACCTTGGAGCTGCCGTGCTTGTTAGTCCGGCTGTAAGCTCGGACTGATGCCTGAGTTTCCTTGTGCGGTAATGTGATATTTATATTCTGAAAGCCTTCCTGCCAGTATACCACACACACATCTAACCACATACAGGATATGTTGGATACATTCCAACAGGAAAGGAAGTCAGTCAGTGCTATTTTTCTCCTCCCATTTTTTTTTCTGTAACATTGTGTGAATCTCAAAGGAGGCTGCTTCTTTGGCTTCCTGTTCCCATCCCCCATCACTGTTCTGTCTTCAAACCCTTTCTCTTGTGTGTGGTTTAGAGCTGGTTTAGCCCTGGTTTAGTCCGCCATAATCTTTGATACTGATTTAGCTCTTGCTTTGACCAGTGTAATATCATCGTCATCATTAAATAATAAATAAATAATACATGTCACACATTTTTCCATTTCCACATTCTTTTTAGAAATGATGTGCACTGTAACACACACACCCTCTTTTACATTCCTCCTCTCTTTGGCTGGCCGGGCAGTTTGCCTTGGCAGCGGGGCCAGACATCTTGTGATTCTGCTGTGGTGTGTAGAATGCATTTAGCCGGTGAGGTCCCCAGGCACTAGATGACAACCAAACCTCAGTCACAGGGTTTTCTAAAGCATGAAAAATACACCAAAATGGTCTGCTGCTGCACTGTTTAGAATTGCACCGCTGCCTTCACCACTCCATCTAAAAACCTTCCAGTTAACCTCCTTTATTATCTGCACTTGGCCTCGGGCGTGTTCGGCTCGTTTAATAGAAATCTCCTCTCAAAGTGTGCCGGAAATGGGAACTAGAACAATGAAGGAAGCTACATAGTTTTATTTTCTCACAGAGATAAATAAAAGAAGATGGAGGAGCAGAAAGTAAACCCATGATACTTAAATCTCTGAGGTATTATTGCTGTTAAGAATAAAATGTAAAACTGACTTTACAAGAAAGGACATGCCTTAAAAAGCTGCACTACCTGATTTTCATTTTGCTCTCCAGGTCCTTGCCCCACCACTCACCACCAACAGCAGCGTAGTAACCCGTTCTGCTTTTTCACTAAAGAAAGTTAAAACTAGACCAAAACACTTATATGTGATATTCAATCGAAGCTTAGTTATACCGTGAACTGTTTTTCATGTGAACCACTGAATCTTAATAGAAATGTTATGTTGTCAACCTTATTGCAGCTAGTGAGTGGTCTAAATGCATCTTGAATGTGTTTTGAGAGATCAGATCTGAGGACACATTTGGAGGTGGCTCGTGTTGCTTTTATTTGAATATCAGAAACAATTTAATACTTCAATATTTCCATACCTCTGTAGCTCACACTTCCCCATAACATCAGTGCCTCCTAATTGTGCATCTTAAAACAGCCACACCATTTTTTTCAGAGAGTCCTGTATTTCAGCTGAAGTTATTTGTGGGTTTTTCCTTGCATCCCAAGAATTTCTTGGCAGTTGTGGCTGAAAATTTAGTATTTAGCATTTTTCACTTCTTAATTAGAGTTTGAACACTGCTGATGGCATTCTCAGTTGCTGGTATATCTTTGTCCATGTCCTGTTTTATACAGGTCAGTTACCTTTTCCCGCAGATCCTTTAACATTTATTTAGCTTTTTCCATGACTCAGACAGAAACGTCAGTGCAGCTTTGGATGAAAGATGCAAGGGTCTGTCAGGAGCCCTGGAACTCACTGGCCTTTAATTCACACATAATGATTACAATCAAACAGATCACAGGTGAGAATGGTTACCTTTAGTAGCCATTCAAACCTGTGTGTACATGTTCTCAGGACAAAATCACCAACGTATGCAAACTTGATCAAGATCATTTGGGTAGTGTTTGTTGTCATTATGATTTAAAAAGAAAAAAACACAGTTGTTTGACAATAAATGGCTTCACCTAAAAACTAACTATTAGTGAAAGAAAAGTTTTTGTGTTATCAATCATATTCTCTAAAAAGTGCTTTTAAATTTATATCAGTGCTTGATGTGATTGTTTTTAAGTAATTACCAGCTCTAAAATCTGGGCCAAAGAACTTTATATATAATTTCTATTTTCTTCATTTTCATCTCTAAAACGTGCGTTGTTAAAATCTTTTGGTATTTTGCAAGTCTGTAATTTAGTAGTTAGTTTGGCATTATTAGGTTTAAATTGGGCTTTGCAGTTTGTAAAATAGTTTGTGAATGCATCATGGGCCGTATTTTGGTTATAGTCACAGAATCTTGACATCCTAAGTATTCATAGTGTCTGTTTTTTGGTTGGTACATATTTGGTCTTTTAGCAGACTATTGAGAGCGCAACATGGAACTTTGTTTTTATCCTGAGTGTCAAATAATTGCACTGTATGTGTTAAACAATATTTGCATAAGAGAGAAAAAAGGGACGTCTCTGAATGAATGCAGTGATCCTCTTCAGTGTCTTGCCACAGGCACACTCTAACCTCCCACCATTAGCTTTAATGAAGCATGCAATCAATATGTTTGACATTTGTCTCCCGTCTCCACATCTGCTGTTTGCTGTTGATTCCCCAAAATGGCTCTCAATGAAAACAGAGCCTCCCTGTTTGCTAGTTTGAATTAAATAAATAAACTATGCTCCTCTGGCTCAGTGTATTCAAAATCAGCAGGGCGCTGTATCACACTGTTAAGTGAGAAAAGATATAGTCGGTAACATATGTGAACATTGTGATATTCTTTTGGCATACACAAGTTGAATGCATTTTAACTGGACTGTTTTTCACTGCTTAAACTAGTCTTTGTGTGGTTTGATATTGAACACTAAAAACCCCGCACCACCTCGAATTATCATCCCATATCGGGAGCAGCAAAGACACGAAGTCCCCAGAGTCTTCACCAGAGCTCGGTCAGAGATTACCTTCTCATTGTACTGTCTGTTCAGTAACATCCTCCCAGTGACACCTGGGGTTAGGAAAGTATGTGGAGAGAGGAAGCCAGGAGGCTGTCCAGGTTTCCACTGCCATTAATCTCCTTCTCATTTTCAGTCTCTGCTTCTCTCTTGATCTGGCTCCAGTGGAAATCCATGTTCATGGAATCCATGTCCTTTGACTTCTGCGGCTTTGATATTTTTCATTGTCTAAAAAGAAAGTATATTTTACAGGTTCAAATGGACAGATCACATAAAAACTATCTTGTTTTGCCAGGCGTTATTATGGTCTATGGAATCAAAGTTATTTGGCATCATTTTGATCCAGCTCTTGTTCTGCAAAATACGTCTTGTTTCTTATTTTTAAACAGAACAACATTGGAGCATGCCACATAATTTCAATCAGCTACACACTGTTTATTTAAATTGGTATTTAATAAAAAGGCAATCTGTGTTATCTCCAGATAGCTCTATCACAAAATGGCTGCTGTTTAGCTCATTAGTTCTAGAAAATCTGTTTCTTATCTGACATGGGAAAATAATTGCTGCACGTTTCAAAAATAAATATTTGCATCCTTGTGAATGAAAATATGTTATTGCAGTGTATTTACTTCATCAAAGAGCGTGTAGCTTTTTGTCTGAAGCTTTGAAATTGTTCTCTTTCTTTTTATAATAGACAATCAAAAATAATAAGTTCCAGTCTATTTATGCTTGTAACAGAGGGTTTCCTCATTTAGGAATTCAGAGCGATCAGATTTATTTTGGCCAGCCCGTGAATGAGCTAAATAAAACCAATAACTGTGTCCTAAGAGATTGGAATTATTATTACGGAATTATAGTCTCATTTGGAGCCTTGCATGTTTCAAGGACAAAATTTGAAAAGGCTTTTTCCTTTTTTCCATATAGATTTTTGAGCTTTTTTTCAACAGAGATGTAGGTCAGCTCAAACTGTGGGAGCAGAAATAGACCAATATACTGGACCCGAACAGTTGTATTTGTACAAAATACACTAAAATTACCTACTTTTTCCACTCCCCAGACTTGCCACTGGGATAGTCTCTACTTCAGTGGTGTCCAACATTTTTTCTCAGAGAGCTATTTTTACAAAATGATAAGGGCTGAGAGCTACTCGCGTTTGGAACATTTAGTAATCTACATTGGTTAGCACTCTGGCCTCACAGCAAGAAGGTCCTGAGTTCAATTCCCCTTTCTGTGTGGAGTTTGCATGTTCTCCCTGTGTCTGCGTAGGTTTCTTCTGGGCGCGCCGGTTGACCCTACCACCAAAAACATGTACAATATAGGACTACAGATGGAAATGAGCTGTTGAGCTATAATCTGGAACACGCATCTTTGTTCCGGCTTAATGTACATTGTACGCTGTTCAAATCAAACAAAATGTTTTTTTTTTTTCCAGAGCATTAACCCTGAACATTAACAAAATGTTGGTGTCCATAACTCACATTTTGCAAGAAAACATAACAAAAATATTTAGTTCATCTTCATGTGCATTTTGTAAATATATACGCATTTATTTCCTGTGTATCTCAAACAAATACACAGACACTTGTGTTTTCAGTGAGATGACAACAAGAGGTGTATAGTGGAGTGTAGCCTCAAATGTTCATTTGTCTGGTTCTAAACTTACTCTTATTGAACGTGGTCTTAGTCTCTTTTACAATCCATCAGTGAACAGCTTTTTCTGCTTCGTTAAGATGTGTGCCACTTTATACGACTTCAAAACACCTCTTTATTTTATAGCCGTGCTAACACTAGGATAAAGAGACGTTGTTGGGTTTGCTTGCTATTAATTTCTACATATTGCATCTTTAAATTTGAAACCCAGGACAATATTCCACTTGTAGGGAGGTCTATATTTGAAAACTGAGATATAAAAATCTAAACAAGGCTTTCCCCATTTTATCAGTAGAATCACCTTCTATATTGTAGGCTGCAGTACTCACCCACGAGCCTACAGAAACCTAAAACCTGCCTCTAAATAAGCACAAACCTTTGTTATAACTGCCCCAATGTCAAAAGAGAAGGCTGAGACTTCCCATCAAGGTTGAATGAACACAGACTCCCAGAATGAGACTCCCCGAGTCTCATTATCAAAGCAAAAAGTCACCTTTTAGAGGGAAAGACATGTTCATAAAGCCGCTCCTTCTCCACTTCCACATTACAAAATCAAATCCCTGCTGTGAAGTGGTTTGTTACCTTCCCTTAAAATATGAGCCTTTTCGCTGACAGCAACGGTGTCGGGCAGAGTGGAATTTGTGGCACCGATAAAAGCAGATCGTGGTGGAAAATAAGAAGTTTTAATGCCTGCGATTCCCAGGAATGTCCCTTTTGAAGTGGAGGTTTGAAAGCAGACGTGGTAATTGTCTCCGGGGGGGTTTGCTGAGTGTGTGTTCATAAAACTATCACCTGTAAGACTTTCATAGTGTTCAGTTAAAAGATTTACAAACCTAGTCTTTGTTAATATGTGTTGCACTGTCATTTGTGGGCTCTAGATTTTGAGTGTAATACATTTAGTAAACATTATAAAGCAGCAGGGCTTCTACTAAGAGTTGTCTGTTTCATCAGTTTTTTCTTTACTCATTAATTATCATCATCTCCTTGGCTGTTTAAATGTTGGTTTATGAGCCTTGTGTTCCCAATGTGTTGTGTGAAAGAGCAATGTCCGACAGTGGATTTCTGTATGAATGAATATTTAATCAAATAGTAGTAGATTGTCATGTGTGGAAAAATAATTTAACGTCTTCTAGAGTTCATTATGAAGGATTTTATTAGATGTTCAGAAGATTCTGGAAGCATGGGCCAATCAAAACCTCACATAGAAGGGGGTCTTGAGTTTGAGACGCTCCCATTGGCTGTTAGTCTACATCACATGTCTACATTGAATGTCTGTAAACAACGGGAAACAACAGAAAGACTAAAAACAAAACAAGATGTATGAAACACTGAACTAGAGGTAGAAGTTAAAATGGAATAAAACCTTGTTTGATATTTTGTTTTTAAATAGAATAAAACCAGAAAAGGTTGAGATTGATTTTGATCAGTTTTTTTTCCCAAGTATTCTTTTTGGTCTTTGTGCTATAAACCCCATATCTTCATTTAAGGGACCGAGATGAGCCAGTATCCCCGGTTTTGAGAAAACCCGGATAATACCTGGACAATTTTTTTTTTTTTTTTTTTTTGGTGGCTGTTGGCAAACTGTGCATGTGCAAACTCAGTCCAGTGAAGCTTATCTAAAGAGACAAAGACCTATAATTGTGGGTTCAAAACTTCAGACCGTTATTAACCAAGGTGTATTTCATGAAGATTGTGCAGTCTTAAAACACCACCACTGCGTGTTTAACACAGCTCGTTATTGTGTCTATACACTGTTCTCACACACCTTTTAACTTTTGATACACTGAAGGACGCCGTAGTACAAGACGCTATTAAATTTAAGCGAGCATGCTCCACTGTAAACAAGGTACAGTTATGTCTGAGAAATTAATGGAATAGCAAAGGCTGTCAGTGGTTCTCATTCTCATTGTTTTTAAATGCACAGTGTGTTCATTTTGGGAAGTTGTATAAACAGGAAGTAATGCAGCTACTAATTTCACTCGGTTCTGTTGAGCTTTACATTTTTATTTTTCCAAGACAGATATGTAAAGGCTGTGTGTATTCTGTATTTTGACTCGTGATCTATTTTATTCAACTGTACTGCAACATTTAATGAAACTTTTGAAATGGCATCAAGGCATAAAATGTTTCACCCATAGCATAATGTTTTTAAATGTCTATTCTGTAATGACGTTTTGATTCAGAAGTACACTGACTCGTGAAGAAAATTTTCACTCAGATCTGTCAACTGACTGTGTTGTTTCTGGATAAATAGACAGACATCAACACTTGGAGCTTGAGTTTAGTTTGTGAACGCTGTGCAGTCATCAAACAGGAGCTGAACTGTAAATAGAAGAGAAAGCCTTTGCCTGGAAAGTTCCAAATATGGCTAGCTGAGTCTGAAAAGCTTTGACTGTTGTGAGGCCGTCGTGTTTTCCTGTTGCCTAAGGGCCACAGCAGGAGGTGAAGTCATAAACACGGCTGAGAAAGTGGAACTGTGCTGAGAAACGGAGTCTGTGAGTCGTGCAAACACAAGACTTCACCTGTCAGCGCTACAAAACCAAAATGAGCTAACCTGACTGTGACCTACACTCGTCCAGCATGTGTCCACCCCTCAGTGTCCACATCGTCCTCACCCTCATTATCCAGACAAAAACAAAACACATTCAAAACTTTAGTATTTACAGTTTGCATGCAACAAAATACCCTGCTTAAATAAGCACTTTCATTTTATCTGTTAAGTTTCCTTATTGTTTATTAGAATAGAGTGGACTAGAAGAGAATAGTGTAACAAAAATTGAATTTCAAGGGAACAATCAGTGCCAAGAGCAGCTTGAATAATTGTGGTGGTATCTCTGGAGAGTCTAAGCTGACTCTAAGACATTAACAGTAACATTTGACCTTTGTTAATGGTTAATTGTTGCGCTGCATGTATGCATGCATTCAGCTCAGTCTTTTTCATGTTGACGTGCTGTTGGTGACATTCAGTGTTACTGCCGCTCTAAGGGGATACTCTCCACGCTTGGCTATGGATATCTTGTGCATTAGAGCAGCATAATATTGGGAAAACATGTGATAACTATTTTGACAATTTGAATTAATGCTTTGAAATTCAGTGATTTTTAAATCAAGAAGCCAATGTCCATCACAGAACAGAACATTATTGCGATTCAAGTCATAATTTGCTTTATGGATATTACAGACGGAGATAAATTTGCGTTGAGCATATGTTTGATTCCATGTAGGCTATAGATATTGCTGCTTCATTGTGAAGTCGTGCTTCTAGCTTCTTGCTGTAAAAAGATGTGAGAGAAGATACCTTCTCCCACAAGCTCGACCCAACCTCAACCTGTCGAAATCCTGTGGACCTTTTTCTGAAATGTGCTGCATGTGTGAGTGCCATGGCTATCTGTCGGATCACATCTAATGCCACTTTGTTTCTCACTGTAGGAAATTTTTAAGTGCGACAGTGGGCTGGTGACAGCATGAAGTCATTTCCATCAAGAAAATAACGAGGCCTCAATTGCTGACGTGCCGAGCTTGTTCTTAATCTGCATAAATACACCAAAACATTGCATTAATTTTGAAATCCTGTCAAGAGTTCTCATTTGCTACTTTAATTAAATTGTCACACAGCACTAAGGGTTTAATTAAAGTCAGACATATTCACTGTCAGGTGTTTTAAAACACACATTTACCCATTGTAAAAACTAATGTATGTGTTATTGATCTGTGAGAAGGTTCAGGTAGCATTTGTACAAAGAGAACGGGTTTGTGCAGAGAGCAGACTGACACGGTGGCACTAATTGGAAAATGGTGGCCCCACTGCTGAGCCTCTCATAATGAGCCCTGTCTCTGCTTGTGCAGAGGATATTAATAATGTAGAAATTCAGCAGGCTGTGTTGGACTCTCCTAGATAATTAATGTTCACTCTCCAACTTGACACCAGTTGATTCTGTAGGTGAAGGAGTGGAGTAAATTTTTTATCATTATCATGCAACTTGGTTTACCTCTGGCTGTTCTGAGAGAGACAAAGCCACCTGCTTAGTGGAGAGTGTTTGAGTTAATTTTGCATGTCACTGTAATGAACTAGATCTCACGGCACTAGCTGTAACACTAGTTTTTTTAAAGAGTCTTCCCTACCATTAATTTAAAGTAAGACATCTATTTTCAACAGATTTAAAGGAAGTGTTCATCTGCAGGGCTTTAAACCATGCCCATAAAACCTCCTTGCTTGCCAATGACAGAGATGTCTTTCTTCAGACTCTTTTTTTTCACCACTAAAAAGGCTGTTTAGGGGCTGCCTCGGTGGTTCACCTGGTAGAGCACATGACATACTAGACCAAGCTGGGTACATATGCTCAATGTCAATCCCCTTTTCTCAACCTTTTTCCTGTCTGTCTTCACTGTATCTATCTAATAAAGGCAAAAGGACAAAAAGAAAAGGACTTAGGATCCTTAAAGATTAATGGTTGGCCAGTATTTTCCATGTGATCTGACCAATGTGGGAGAAGACAGAATAGTCCTGTGATGTTCTAAAGAATAAAAGTCATTTTTACACCTGGAGACAAAAGACATTAAGGGTTTGTTTGTACAACGTGGGACAACCAGCTGCAGCTGAGCAGTTGGCAGCAATCAACTTGACTAAGGGTCTGTCAAAAAATATATACAGTAGTCTATGTTATTGGATATGTCATGTGTAATGTGTTCATATTGTAATTCTCACAAGTCACTACAGGCTGAAGATGAGGGACTGCAGCCTGTATGCATTATTTAATAACATGGTTAATTTACTCAGGGCACAGAGACTGATGAGTTGAGTTTATGCATCAGCCGTTTTAATACCTTATTAATGTATTTATATCAAAGTATCAACTGTCTCTGAAGAGCTACTCGCCGGTGTGGTTTGACATACAGTACACCTCAGATCCTGTTGGGTCAAGTTGAATACATAAACCACTGACACCTGGAGTCTCTGTTACCTTCAATAAAGCAACCAACCAAATATTTTAATACCATATTGTTTTAGCCTTAAATATCATAGCTTTATGTTTAGCGGCGTATGATGGTAAAAGCCCAGACTGGGATTACACACCTCCTCCTTTTTAGAGGATGTGAGCAGCTATGGTAGCCCTGCAGGGACATGCTGTTATCTATGAATCGAAGTGTGTCTCGTGGTGATTTCATGTTAAATTTTAGTAACAAATGTATTTCATAAGTTCTCTAAACCTTCATGCAAGCATGTCTTCTTCATCAGTGCTCAGTTTGTCTTCTTTGGGCAGTTACAGAAACAGGAGGTAATTAATATGAATAGCTATAAATGTATTTTTTGTTTAACTATCTGCTACAACATTTGACAGAATGTGCTCAAAAATGAACGAAAAGCAATGCCGTTCTAGCCTCCTGTCAATCAAATTCTCCATCCCTTTAATTACAAACTATTTTGTAAAAATCAAGCAGACGACCTTAATAAGGATTCACTCCCATTAAGTTGTAATTCAAGAAGAAATGTGCTGAAGACCTAAACCGTTTTTTTTTTTTTTTGTACCAGGTTGTAAACATGTTTATTGCTCCAATAAAGTCGGTGAGGTTGTAAGGACCCCCCTTTCCTGACGCCCGACCATTGTAGTTTGATATATCTGCCAGTATTCACGTAATTGCCTTGCTGTAATTCTCAAGTAATGACAGAAAATACTAGATCAGGAGAAGGAAACTAGTGCACTGTGTATTAGCAGAATACTGTTCTTTGTGTGTTCTCGTCTGTTTTCACGTCTTACTCTTTGTCTCTGTCCAACTCTGGAGCATGCTCAGTGCACTGTGTCCAGCCTTAATTTGAATAAACAGTATACATGCAACAATAGCATGATAATGAATTTCTTTATCCAGGTGTGTTGTTCTACCCACTCACTGACGGCACACACATCAGTCAGTTGTTTGTCAAAATCATTGTGCTTGTGTAGAATTTATTTATTTTTTAGTGGCTAATGGTCTCTCATCCATTGAAAATGTACAAATACATAATCCATGAACAAACAACTCTCATGAATGCTGCATACGCTGGATGTGAACTTATTAAGTGGTTGCAAACAGATAACATACTTGTGCGTGCAAACCGCTCTCATGCAGTGGGAGTCGGGTTTCCTGAGGGCAGCTGCATCTGTTGGAGGGTTAATGGATGCCAGACACAGCCTTGTGTTGTTTGCGGAACACGATGGATTCAGGAGCGATCAGAGAGCGATCACTGTTGCGTACAGTTCCTAACAACAGCCTTTCACCTCCCACATGTAGCTCGTAGCTCCGACACTACCCATCTGTTTCTGCATTCCCAGGATGAAACTGGCCTCAACCGAACGTAGCTAAGCACTATTTCAGAATTGTCCTTTGGAGGAAGAAACAGGTGGCGTTGTGCAGTGCCCTATCAATCAAAACTGTTGCATCTAAAGCTCTCCTTGCAGTAGAGTCCAGTTCATCATTATCATATAAAATTATGTCTGTGATATATTTGGTAAAATAAAGCTTGTATACGTAGCTCTAGGTATAGGTCAGTTTTTTTCCTCATATTTAGTTCAAATCTCACCACTGTTTGTGTAGCATTCACAGTTCTATTCTTTTATAACAGTTTAGACTGTTTACAATTCTCTTTAAATGTTTAAAAAGCTTTTGAAACACAATTTAAATGTTTTGGGTGAATAACTACCTTTGGCAAACACTTAATTCTGAGAAAAACTATATAGTTACTCTTTTATATAATCATGAGACAGATCACAGCCAATAGGATGTCTGTAGGTTTTTGTAATCATGTACAAAAGAAAAAAACTAGCAGCAGGTCAACTCTTTTTTAAATTATGTGGACGTGTGTCAGCTCACATCAGAAAATGACTAAACAAACCCTATTCTTGGTTTCTGACTCTCCTTCTTCCCATGGCCAGTCTCGCCCCCTCCCCCCCTCGTTTTCCAACCCTCCTCATTTCTAAAAGCCACATGCTCCCGGCCCGTCTGGCTCAGTTGCACCCCGCCAATGAAGGGCTTTTTATTGGGCTGAGATTGAGTGCAGCCAAGCAGGGCCTGGCTAGTGCTGTAGCTGGGGCCAGCCTCTCAGACTCCCCCTCCCCCCACCCACACAGCCCTTTCTCCACATGCCTGTTCTGGTCTGGCTCCGTCGCACAGAAGGAGATTACTTGTCTCTGCTGCACTTAATTGCCAGCTGAAAAGAGCCAGTGAGAGAAAGAAAGAGGGAGACGTTGTTGGGAGCAAGATGGGAACAGTGTTGGCTTGTTGGGCTCTTACTTGACAGGCTCAGACTCAGAGGTTGCTTTCAATTATGTCAGATGTCACCTCTGTAATAACCGCTCTCATTAAGATGGATGTTTGTTTCAGAAAATGTCAGTAGAAACTTGCACTTAGTTGTGAATACTATATGACTCCTGAAATAAAAGGAATAAAGTGTAATTGAACCAGTTCTCTTTCTATTCTCTTATATTTAAAAGAAATAAATGAAAATGATCCCTGCTCACAATAGTTATTTTTATTATTTATTTTATTACATCCTAATAAGACTGAGACTATTTTAGTGGCAATTTCTCTCACTTTTGTCCAGTTTGTGCCCCATTTATGCTCAACAAGCAAAAGGAAAAATATGTAAACAAAGCAGGAAAAAAAGTGAATTGGGCACTGAAAAGTGTGTTCTTGGTCATTTATTCTCGATAACCTTGCCGTTCGAAAGCACATGAACATATCATAAGCTACGACAGTCTAGCTTTGTCTTTCTAAAGGTTCCACAATATATTATATCTCACTATGTATCTCAATATGTGTCACAACATTGTTGTTATGATATCGTGTACTTCTTCCGTTAGAATGGTATAGTGAGAGTGATCTACCCTGGGATCCTGAGCAAAAACTCAGGAGGACTGCTTTCCACAGCCTCACACTAAATCCAGACCGCAGTAGACATGACTTTATTATCTGGATATATGGATGTGTGATAAGAGCAGGTCCAGCGTGCCCTCTCACTGCCCTCTGAGCAACTGTTATTCCTCTTGGCCAATGGCTTCCTCCCAACAGCCCATGCCTTCCCGTTCCCCTTTTACTTTTTCCAATGAACTTGTGAATTTCATATTATTACAGTTGGTTATTGTTGAATCCCTTCTGGCTCGATCCCAGCAAATTAAATAGTGGGCTGTTTATTGAATTGGCAGTCTCTAAAGAACCCGTGTGAAGCTGTATGCGTTTTTCAACCGTTTTTATTTTATTTTTACAGAGTGCATTTGTAGTGTTTATGTATTTATGTGGCATGTTCACACTAACTTATCACACTTAATTATGTGTTATCACAGATGGTCCAGATGCCTCAAAACAATGTGCTGGAGTTTTAATTGTTTGGGAACAGAAAAGGGGGCAAAAGTGCGTAGTTAAATATTTTGGTCAAGAATAACTTTCCAACCTTTGGGAACTTCATCAAGTTGTGTTTAATGGGCTGTGTAATTATGGGGCTTTTTTTTCTCTTTTGGTTAAATCTGAAATCTGGTGTTTTATTTTATTTATGCGATTATTTTATGAGTATGTGAAATGCTATGGTAGCCCTGCAGGGACATGCTGTTGTCTGTAAACAAACCCACTGGAAATAGGTCTGATAGTGATTTTTCTTTAAAAAAAAAAAGAAAAAGGGAAAAACTATTTTGATTCGTTAATGCTATAAACTTTCAAACAAGAGTATACTTGCTTATGCCTCCCTTCCAGCAGTCCTCAGTTTGTCCTCTCCGGGCATTTGTAGGAACAGGAAGTAATAGAACATCTACTGTGTTCTTTGGTGCTTTAAAGGTCTATTTGTCCAAGACGAATGGATGGATTTTGTGTTATTTTGTGGTGAATATACACTAATAAATCTATTTTGTTCAACTATAGATAACAACACACATTGCACCTTTAACAAGTCATGAAAACACCTCGGGAGACTTTTTTCTTCCTAACGTAGTGAAATTGTAGACAAATTTTCCCTGTAGATATCCTTTCAGACCAATTGTAACCATTTCTCTTAAATGGGTCGGACTAGTGTTTCTCTGATTAGTTGTTTTTAAAATTGCAGTTTATTAAGTTAATGTTGGTACTGCCACTGAATTCTGATTAATTATGATAACGTTTTATTGTCTTTATTGTTTTTATGTTTTGATACATTTTCTATAAAAGTAGGTCATTGCTTAATTGTCCAGGTAATTTTTTTTGAATGAAGCACCTGCTAGTGATGTTTATGGGTTAGTACCAGGTGCACACACTGCAAAATCATTCAACAAGATGGAAAGGTGAATGTAAGTGGTTCCTATACATTATTTACAAGTGACAGATATGAAGTTACTGTCTGATAGAGCACAGTTGTAGAAAGGGCTGTGCCAAATTTCAAACTTAGTGTTGCGATAAATTGCGATAAAATGTTTGTCTATCTGAATGAAATATTTATTTATACTCAAAATAGACACTGATTAGCGAGGCACACGTTTAAGGCGACTGCTCACTTTAATGAAGTGGCTATATTCGTCCTCTCTGTTCTCTTGCATTTAGTTTTCAGGTTCTGTGACCGTTCTAATCGCATTACACACGTTTGTGTCGGAGCGTAACGCAGCGAGAGTGTACTATAGAACAAAGCTGTCACTCTCTGAAGCATGCCGCTGTGAACGACCGCAACAAACCTTTCTGACGAAGCAGTGTAATGATTATTTTTATGTTAATGTAACACTTCCTGTAAGCGTTTCATAATAAAAACAGTCTTATTTTAGAGTGGCAGTAAGTGCTTTATTTTGGCAGAGCCAGAAAAGAGTGTTAGAGCAGCACAGATGAGTTGAACTCACTAAAAACACTGCACTACTGCAGCAGCACTTTTCATACCTTTTTATTCTGTTCTGTACAATTGGCTTCCAGATTGGAAAGGGTGCTATTCTCCTAATGATTGTAAGGGTTTGACGCAAATAAAAAGCCATATACTAAAATCTGAATATTACTATTTTGGGAAGGGAAGTTGCATGTGCCTGTTCAATTGTTACACAAGTATTCAGAAATTCCCTTTTGGGGAAAAAGCAAATTTTTAGTTGCAGTAGCACAACTATTGTGGCACACTTTTTCATACAGCCATATAATACAACCATTGACTCAAATGAGAATATATATATATAACAAATGCTAATATAATGCATACATAAACCTAACCTATTATTTTTTTATTTTTTATTATCTGGTTCGATGTGATTTCTAAAAGTGTCACAATATAAAATGTACTTGTTTTAAAAAAAATGTGGGACTATTTTTGGAAGGTCCTTCCTTAAACTGAGTGTCAGAGAAAAAATAGGAACGTCAAGAATCCTGACTCAGCAACAAACATGCTGTCAGTCGCATCTCTCTGTGAAAGTCCTTCTGGATTTAAGGGTTTGTACATTGAGAATAGGACAAAGCCTTCTTCTATAAATATCAACTGTGCTTTTCCAAAGAGAGGTCGCAGTCTTTTGGATGAGTCATGACAGTTTTGGGAGGCAGTCAGTTGTTGTATTGTCTTCTTCGTTTAATGCAGCTAAAGAGAAATAAAGGAAAATGTACAATAATATCTCATTCTGTAGATCATTGTGTGTTTTCACCTGCATCTGTTTTAATGTTGTTCTTGGATTTCAACAGTTCTCTCTTAATTGCGTTTTCAAGCCGGTTAGATCCTTCCTGATGAATATGGAAGGCTTTAGTATACCTCAGTGTCACACAAGCACAATGTTTCGTGGCCTTTTGATTAACAGGGGATGGAAACAATTATGTGGGGTGGGGGGTGGGGGCGGACGCACAGCACATTCAACAGCTTTAAATGCTAATTAGCTAATGGAGGATGAAAGAGCAGGAAACTAGTGGGGTTTCACATGAGCGCACTCCACTTCTCACAGCACTTCTTGCCAACCATTCCTGTCATTTTAGCAAAGAATTGAGCAAGACCAGCCACCATTTTGTTTTCCTAAAGTAAACCACAGTAGTAGCATGTGTAGTGATGAAACTGAACATATGGATACAAGGTTGACTGTTTATATATATAAAATACACAAAATGCACACCTACATGCATACTTGACATCTGGACACAAAACCATTGAGATCAATGACAAAAAAGTGTATTAACAGTTTATACAGTGGGTTTACAAAAATCTTACGGACTCAAAGGAAAGGATTTATGTTCATCAATCAGGCCCTTAGGAGCCAGGGTTTGGTGAGTGTATATCTAATAGACCTGTCACTGTTTTAGTCGTCTGTAATGATGCTTGACACGTTCAAACTATCAGTTGAAAACGTTTTTTTTTTTGCAATACGTTCATGTAAACTGACAAAGTGATTTTAACTATACTTTAACTATATTTTGTGGCCAGCCTTGAATGTTATCACTATTGACATTAGTAGATCACTCTGGATAAGAAATTCTCCATAATGGTCTGTCATCTACATTTCAATGAAGACTCAATTAAGCAGCTCACCTCAGAAAATCTGTTTGAAGAGACACAAGCCTTAACGCTTCACAGGATCGATCTATACATTGTACTTGGAAATATGTGTCCCCTCTGGCAGCTGTTTCTGCTTTCTAATCTGATCTGTGTTGATTGCTAAAACTGAAGACGAGGTCTTCGTTTAAGAAGACTGGGGAAGACAGTGTTTGATGTTATTTGAACCATCTGTCCTTAAGGAACAAGGATGGCTTTTTCTTCATTGTCTTCACTGTCAACAAAGCCTTTTTTAGCACAACATTAACATAACATAAGTGGTGTCGTTAGACCATTTAGTTAACGGGGAATGATGTGATTGCTGTCTTACATCACTGTCACCAAAAACACTAGCAAGAACAGATTATAACATGTTGTAAATACAGTGTAAATTAATGTCTTGTGTTGGCGGATATAAAACACCATTCAATGTACACCTGATGCTTTTCTGGGTTAAAAGTGCAGCTGAATCTCACTGGTTGTTTTTTATATTATTACAATACTGTAAACTATAGTTATCCGCATATGCTGCAAATCAAATTGGTTTGCAAAGCAACAATTTCTTGCAAATATTGGGCTTTGGAACTGTCAAAATCATGGAAGATCAGATGCGACCAGCGTAACCCCCAATCCTAGAAATAACAACTGACTTTAAAATGTGGCTGTCAGTCATCCCGGACATCGTAAAGAAAAGGTTTGAGCAAGGATATCTGGAAACGTCCAGATGCCTTTGCTTTACCCTTTTCTTCTGACTTTTAAGTCTTTGCACCCTGTAACAAACTTAAGCAGTATTTAATCAATGAACACTTTAGCGCACACTTTTCAGTTTAGTCATAGTTGATGTGCTGGTGCCATCTATTTTAATGGACTTAGCTTTGTTAACCTAATTTAATAATACCCCTAGCTGTCAGGAATATTCATTAAAAATCTATAAATAAAAAAGAAAATAGGCCACTTCAATAATTTATCTAAATGTGACATAAAATTAAATGTAAGAGCTGTTGTTTGGTGAAAACAATCACTCTAAAACTGCCCCGGGCTCAAGGACCCGACTGCTTTTGACAACTTTACATCAATTATTCGTCATCAAAAATCTGCAGTAAACCCAATGGCAGTGATTGCGCACACAAGTGGAGTGTGACAGTGGACACACTAGTCTCTTTCACCTGCCAGTTCATTTCAGAGAGAAATAAATGGATCACTTTATGCCCTGGCTGATCTTTCTCTTTTGAGTGTTTACATTTTTTATCACTTCAGCCACACCACACTTCATTTTGACATGAAGCATAATCTGAAATAAACACGGCTGCCATATCAGTTTGTCGGAAAGCATACAGACGGTTTACTGACTCTTTTGATATCTCTTGAAAGCCCCAAATTTGTCACAACATTCAGCGGTGCTTTGAGGCAGGTCGAGAGGCTGTGAATCTGTGCGGAGAGAAAAAAAAAGAAAAAAGGATGCAGTCATGAAAAGAGGCGCTTCCTGGCTGGCTAGATGCAATCATGGGCAGTATCTGATTGCACCGGAGGAAATTGGATGAGCAGAAGGCTGTCGGCCGCTGCTGATGGGAAAGATGACTCCTTTGTCACTGTGTCAGTCAATTCCCCACTCACCTGAGAGACCAATCAATGGCACGAGCAGAAAAGCGTTTCTCTTGTCCCTGGCCTCTGTGTGCTACAGGCTGCTGTCAATTAGAGACTATAAAACACCCCCTGCTTCACGCCGACGTGCTCTGGCATGTTGGACGCCTTTTTAGAAACATGACAGTGATGTGCCGGAGACTGACATATCGGGTATTTATTAGGAGTGGAGGAATTTGCTGTATGGTGGTAATAAATACTGTTGATATGTAGCCTTTTATCCCTCAATCCTCCTGATATCTGACAGCATGTATTCCAGCCTGATGTAGATTACTGGGTCCTTAGTTGTAGTGGAGTTCAGAAAAAAATGGTCACACTGTGGTGTAATTATTTGTATGTTATGTGCCTTATGGTTTATACTTTTGTATGGTTTATTATCATGTATGGGATGTTATATTATTACTTCTAGAAGCATATTAATGGAAAAGAGTAAACATAATGTCAGAATGTATGGCTTTATAACATGATTCGTTTAACGCACACACACATTAAAGGAAGATCTTGGTTAAAGATGGAGACATGGTACAAGGGGTTACTGTGGAACTAGTACAAAGGTTAGAAGGATGGTCAAGTCTCCACTAGAAGGAGGGGGTGTTCTTTCCCCTTCTGAGGAAGAGTCGTAAATTTGTAAACTGTCATGTGAAAACTGTAAAAATCCAAGTTCATTTGCAGACCTTTAGTAGAGCTGGGGATAGTCTACTCGGGTCATTGAACTCGTTGTGAGTTCATGAGTTGTCTAATACAAGTGTTCTGAAGAGGGTTCAGTATCAGACACGACAACACCCAACACTGGAGGAATAGCTGTAGAGTTGGTGTCTATTTGTAAATGCTTGGATGTGCACATCTCAAATGACCTCACATGGACTGCCAACACAGACAGCTTTATAAAAAAAAAAAAACACCATCGCCTGTACTTTCTGTGGAGGCAGAAGCAAGCAACTCAACATCCTAGTGATCTTTTAACGGTGTAAGGTTGGAGAGTATACTGTTATCCTCCATGACTATATGGTATAGCCTCCTTCACAAAGAATCCTGTCCATCCAGCACAAGAACTGTTCACACCTTTCCCCTCAGGTAGAAGGCTAGGCTGCTTCAAAGCTAAAACACAGCTTCTTTCCAGAGGCTAAAGTGAGACTAAATAACATTTGTTCTTGTGCATTACCCAAGAGTGTTTTTTTGTGGGTCACAATCTCTGAGATCAAAGAAATTAAGTTTATCTATTCGAGAAACTTAAGTATATTATTTAGGGCTTAACAAGTTATTGATTTATTGAGACACAAATTGTAGGTATTATTTCTATTAATATTCTAGTGTTTTTGACATCCTTTTTTAAACTAATATAGAAGTCATAAAAGTATATTAGGTACACAATACACAAATTCTTAACACAATGAGGCAAAAGTAATTGAGGTAGGAAACCATTTTATTTAAAAATGAAAAAAGCTAATTTGCATAATTAAACACCAATGTGCAGATTAAACACAACATACATCTTCTCTAATACTCCAACTATTTCCTCTAATGCTGAGCTGTGTTATTTATGTTCGAGCTGAAAGCTTGGCCGCTTTTACACTTTCATACTCCTAAAGTCTCACCTTGTCTTAAAAAAATGCAGTGCTGATAGGTGCGCGTTTAGTTGCATGCTTTTTTAGTTTTGCGTTCACATACTGCTTTTCCTGTTCTGCTTATGACTATTGCCCCTTTTGTGGAAAGAGCTTGACTAGAGTGAATGTAATGATGCTGCACACTAGAAGCCGGTGTCCTTTTTTTACAGGACGCAACACAAAAGGTGATAGTGACTTGTTTTTTTTTTTTGTGTCACTGGAGCATAAACGGCAGACCTAGACAGGATAAAGGCGAGAGAAATTCCCGCCAATATAATGGAAAGGACATTGATGCTGCATGTGTCACAGGTTCACTGTTACCTTTTAGACTCGTAATTTACACATTAATCAAATGTTCCTAATACACCTCTTGGATTTAGTTCACTTGGCTTCTTACTTTCAACAGCACTTACAATCATCATCAGTCTTTAAATGTCATTTTTCTTGCTCAGATCTGCCCCTTAGTGATTATTATCATTGTAAACGCCTGCATTAGCCTCTGTGCCATTAGCTGTGTGTAAGACCTAGAAATTCTTATCACTTGCTGTCTTACATATCATGAATCCATCTCGTCCAAGTGTCGTATAGTCAGCTTTAATAACAAAGGTACTTACTCATACAGGCATATCAACCTCGAACATCTAGCCTCAGCACAATGCCACTTTGTCTAAGTTGATGCTCAAATGTCCCTTTCTTTGTGTGACCCTTGTCTACAGTTCCCTGATACTTGTGAGGAGTCTTCTTCGCCATTCGTCTTCATCTGCACCAACCCCCAGGAGCTGCTGGTGAAATTCCCCATGAAAGGAAAGCACAAGATCTGTAAGTCTTTTTTTTTTCATGTCTTGAAGCAGAGTGGATGAAATTATTCTGTGCAGATTGAGGATTTTCCTTCTTTTTCCCCCTCTTTTGGCATTTCCATGCCCTTGTATAATGATACACTGAACAAATGTGTGAAAAAACGCTGCTAGATTACTATTTGCATTAATAAAAACGAAACCACACACAAGCACATGCACAGATCCTCTCCTAGAGCCATCTGTAAAGACAGGATTGTGCTGTCAGGTTGGCCTGGGGGACGAGCTGGGCCTGGATGTGCAATGTTGTTGTTGTATTGTGTGATTTATAATAGGACTAAAACACGTTTTTGCTCAGCTAGCATCACTGCTGCTGCTGCTTATATGATGTACCTGCAAGCTCTTGTGTTAGGATTTCAAGGCCCTCTAAAGACTTGAGAGGCTTGTTTCACAGCTTGCAACTTGCATTCAAGGAAAACATCACAAAAGGCTTGACTGTTTTATCAGTAAGATTATGTAGGGATTGTGTTGGGCATTAATGTTCTGAATTTAAGATTTGATTTTGTTAAGTTTTCAGTTTTTGAGACAAAGGCGCGTATCTTTTCTTTAAAAAATATATATATATATATTTTAATCTGTTTATTGAGGAAATATCACAAACAAACAAAAAAACAATAAAAAATAAACAAATTTTCAGGTATTCCTTTTACATTTATTTTTCTTTTTCCAACAACAAAGAAAAACAATGTAGGGAAAAAAGACTAATGCATATATAGAAACAAAATCACATATACACGGGTGTAACTTTTTAAAATAATCCATAAAAGAGCCAAATTTATGATAACATTTTTTAGAATTGCGCTTGGATGATAAAGTCATTTATCTTTATCACAAGGACAATAAATTTTAATTTTAAATTTTGCTCTGTAAAAAATTTTTTAAATGTGGAATGTTAAGTTAGTTCTGCGTCATAGCCACCAAAAGGAGTCTGAAGTATCCCCAAAAAGCCTACCATACCACTTTGGGGACACCTCCCAAAACAAACAAAAAAATGAAACTGGGAAGCAAAAGTAAAAACATTTAATAGAAACGTAAAAATAATTCACATACATTACACCTTGTCATATTCAATCAGAAAACATGGTAAATGTGGTACTGTTTCCCGACAACAAAGCTAGTCTTTAGAGTTAAGACTTTATTGTCCCCTTGGGAAAATTATTTTTCACAACCTCATCTTCATCACCATCTACAGACAATGACACCAAACAAAACAGACCAAACAGAACAAAGACATACACTTGAAGACATTTAACAAAGTCCACACTCTGGTTTACAGGGCCCTTTGTTCAGGGCTGCTATAACAGCAGGAATCTGGCTTTTACCAAAGTCCCCTCTGTGCCTTGTGTCTTTGTCCCGGGGGGAATGGGGTGAGGTACGTGTTTCATGTTCAGAAATATGGAAATAAACATAAACAGTTAAATGTTTCCTGCAGCAGCTGTACCTCCAGCCTCTCGCTGCTACACATTCACATTCATATTCATACAACAGTGTCTGTGGCACTGTTGTATGAATATGTGAGTTTGTTCAGTGGTGGTCGGAGAGGTCGTGGGCTCAAAATGGTTGCCACGTCGCTGTCAGTCTGCCCCAGGGCAGCTGTGGTTTACCACCAGCAGTGTGGGACTATGGAGTGAATGTGAGCACTTTGAGTCGCTTGGGAAGAGAAAAAAGCCCAGTTTTAAAATAAGTGAGTATTTTAACTGAACTTTTAAAGTGTCAATATTTAAGATATTAATCACAATCCCGCAAGTTTTTCAAATATTTTTCAGCCCTTATCCATTTATTGTCAATATTGTGGTTATTATGATCTTTCCCAGTATCCCTCCACAAACAGCTTCAAGTACAAAAACATAGAAGTTTTCTATGTGCCAGACATTTACAGATGGAGCCAAAGATTTTTAACATTTAGCATTTTCAGCATTTAATTACTGCTGCTACTACTACTACTTACTACTACGAGATGACTATACAGATCCGTCTGTTACTGTGCAGCATGAACAGCTCACATTTGTGTTTATTTCACTTTAATTTTGTAATTTCCGTATAGCTAGTTCCTTTCCCTTTGACACAGACAGCATTTAATCTCATAAATCTTAATCTGGTAAACGGTTGAACTCAGCCCACATTGATTTGCAGATAAATAAATAAATAAATGAATTTGGCTTCCGCTGAGCGCCCCTACAGAAAAAGTGTCCGCTAATCAACTGCTTAAAACCTTTACAACAATTACCCTGAGGCGATGAATTCAGAAATCATTTACAGCAGCCTTTAGTATATTCAGTAATGGCTGCTCACTCAGTGCACCTGTATAATTTCATGTGTATTCATACTTATTCAAACACATTATTTTTATGGGGACACTTTTAGTGCAGCTGGGAGAGTGCTGCTCATGGCTTGGAGAGGTAATTTAGCACCGGACTGGAAATACCTTTTGTTATTAGTAAGGGACCATTGGAGTGACTTAACTAAAGCCTGGAGAGAAAAAGAAATGGTAGATAACTATTTGGAAACTATAATGACTAATACCTGTAACATGTAGATGTACTTATAGCTTCTCTCAAAGCACATTAGATGATATGAAGTCTTATTTATTCTATTGTCAAATGAATTTTTAGATTTGGAACTTTGTGCAAAAACTACATGCACTTTTTTTTACATTTAATGAGGATGTCATAATATATTTTAAATGTTGACTTATGGTGGCCACCTTCATTACGGTTTTAGGTAGCTACACAAAGCCATATGTAGACAAATGTGAAAGAATGAAGTTGTAAAAGGACTATATTTTGATGCATTTTTGTTGGAATCAAATGGAAGGCGAAAGGTTCCAAGAGACTTTTTCGATTCTGAGATTGACTGATGCGAGAGCTGAACTTTATCACTAGAGCGAGAGGTTTGACCTGAAACTAACTCTGATAAAACCAGGCTGTTCTGAAGTCACAGTCGTTACCTTGAAAGGGAAGTGTGACTCCTGATGTGAGAGTTGCTAAGGCTCAAGGGAGTCGTTAGTGTCACTGCTCACTTCAGGTCTTGTTGTCTTTCTAGAGTGAAACAAAAGCTAAATCAATAGCAAAGACTGAACCAGGACAAAACCAGGACTTTTTTTATTTAGACGCACCACAGTTTGACTTAATGCTGTTTTGACAAAGATTTTGAGGCATAGAAGACCATAATAAATTTGCGATTCAAGTTATCTTTTTGTGATATTGAGAGCAATAATATTAAGATGAGTTTACATGTGTGACTACATAGTCTCAAATTATGCCATCTTATTTTGTGTAAGAAGTTTTTTATTCTACATACATATCCATTTAATAAAAAATAATTCAAAATCATAGCAAATGAAATGCTGACAGCCTTCAGACAATATGGATTTATGTTTCCTTACTTTCGTCATTCTTGAATATGTCTGCCAGCACCACCCGGTCCTGTAGGTTCATTCTCTACAACATTAGGAAAATTAGACCTTTCCTATCAGAGCACTCTACGCAAATAGTCCAGGCTCTTGTCTTGTCCAAACTGGATTACTGCAGTGCTCTACTGGCTGGACTCCCTGCTGCACAACCAAACCTCTGCAGCTGATCCAGAATGCACCCTCGTATCTTCACTCACTGATACAGACCTATGTTCTACCAGATCCGTGCGATCTGCAAATGAACAACGTCTGGTGGTACCATCCCAAAAATCACTCTCACGTACTTTCTCTGGATCTGTTCCACATTGGTGGAATGATCTACTGCTGCTACAAGATCAGCAGATTCTGTAGCCATCTTTAAAAAAACTCTCTTTCTGATTTGGCTTCCTTCTATCTATTTCTTTTCTTCCAAAACAACTGTGCTGGTTTTTAACTGACTAGTTTTTGGTGCACTTATGCTTTTTGTTACCTTGTGTTGTTAGAATTGATTCCATTGTTTTCCTCACTTATAAGTCACTTTGGATAAAAGTATCTGAAAAATGACTAAATGTAAATGTCTAAACTTTGCATGTCATCACAACAGCCTCACTTTAGCCTGTTCCAAGGTTGGTTTATTGTGACCCAGAAGACCTCCGCACTGCAGCCGGTCGTATTGCTCTGTCCCCAGCCTGTTTTTCACTATCTTGCTGCTGTCCTCGCTTCCACCTCAATTCCCCGAGCATCTCATGGGTCAGGGCATGGCTGTTCATCTTACTCAGGGGGCTTAGCGCAGGAATTTTTGCTCCCACAGCAGCTTACGTTGACAAGATCCGCTTGTCACTACTGTTGCCAACAATCTCTGCCTTATCAGAACAAGCAAGCTGCTCAGTTCTCAGCACTTCCAATACTTCCACATAACGTCCACTGCTCTTTTGTGTAACATGGGAAATTGTGACTTAATGACTGCAATTGCAAAGATAATTGTGTTATTATGAAAAAAATCACACTTGTGGTTTTGGACAATGGAAATCTTGCTCTGATTAAAAGCTGGTAATTATGTTGAAGTTTTGATATAATTGGATACATTCACATAAAATTGAAAAAGAAGATTTGAGCAATGGATTTCTTGGTTTGAGGGTTATTCTTCAGAAATGTAAATCTTGACCAGTTTGAGTGCTCCTTTATTTGTGCTCAGGTACGGCACAGCTCTGGGCACAATTGTGTAGAGGAGTACCAGCACAAAGGCAGCATTCAAATTGAGTATAACCAATACAGCCGCTTGATTGATTTCCTTATTATTCATCCAACCAACTGGGAAAGTGCACATTCAGTTAGTACAGGCATGTTGAGAAATTCACTTTTTAATAGTCCACTTATTTCTTTTAAAAAAGAAAAAGCTTATCTACTATAGCTTATTAAATGTTTATGTGCAAAAGGGACATGTTTTTTCTTACTTGTTAAATACCATAACCACATGAACGTAGCATTAGTCTGAGCGGCGCACTGGGGACTGGATTCTTTGTCGTTCACGTAAACTCCAGCTGAGAGGGCTATGAGCACTGTCTGAGTAAGCTCTGCATGTATGAGTACTGAACGGGTTGTTCTACTTGACACGATTGGCATTAAAGGGTTTGCTTTGTTAGTTTTACCTCTTAAAATTTGAGTAGAGATGATATTTAGTGTAAAAAATATACTTTGTAGACAGTAGAGGGCTGTTACGTTTGTGCTCTCCACTTTTAACAACATAAATCCAGGTTGGCTACAAGAGGTTACCATTCTCAGGCCAGTCCTAGTTTGAGTACACTCTAGGTACAATTATGTTGTTCTGTAAGTATGATATTAGTTAAAAAGAATACAATAAACTGATCAATGATTCCACACATACTGGAAAACCTTAAATATAATCAGAGGTGGCAAAAGTATTCACTTTTTACACTTAGGTAAAAGTGCAGATACCCGTGTACATTTGTGATAAGTCAGCAATTTTTTACCGTTTATAGTGCAATTAAATGTAAGACCTAAAAGAATAAAATGTAATACTTGGACCTAATTTTGACACCATAAAAGTTTCTACATTTTTAATACTTTTAAGACCTTAGAGATACCTGCTGATGTCGTCTTTGTGTGACATTTATAGATAACTACTTTTATAGATAACCATTTAACACAATGGAGGTTACTAGCTCTTGGTGCTCTCAAGTGAGCGCTAGCTAGCATTAGCGTTAGCTTTCAAAACTATATTGTCCCATATCATTGCTCACATTGTAAAGTAAGTAAGTAATTTATTTATATAGCACCTTTCTCAGATAATTATCACAAAGTGCTTTACAACAGTGTTTTACATGAAGCTTCCACTCACCCCATTCACACACATTCACTCCTGGGGCAGACAGAGAGGGGGCTGCCACACAACCGGCGCTCACAACCTTCTCCTACCAACATCAAACACACCTCTACAGTCACACACATTCATACACCAGTGCTATGGACACTGGAGGCAAGGTGGGTTAAGTGTCTTGCCCAAGGACACAACGACAGTATGAACTGTGGGGCGAGCGGGAATCGAACCTACTACCTTCCGGTTGAAGGACGGCCGCTCTACCACTGAGCCACTGCCGCCCACTGACAACCTAGAACAGTTGTCTTTAATGCAGCCATGGGTGGCTAATGTCTTTCCTTCTTCATCCAGTAAAAGTAAAATAATGAGGCTATTTTGAAAGTACAGATATATGTGTTGAAAAGTAGGGAGTAAAAGTAAAAAGTCAACTACAGATGCCTAAAAAATTTACTTATGTACAGTAACAAAGTACAAATACCCATCTCTAAATGACTTGTTTCAGTTTAAATTGTTTGGAAGATGGAAGAAGTTGCATTTTGGATCAAAGCAATGGCCATTTAGTTATTTTATTGTATTTTTTACCATTATTTGACTTATTTTAGCCTTGAATTGGCCGAGTAAGTAAACCAGTGCTGCAATAAAAGTGCTAATAATCTTTAGAAACTGGTTAAACCTGCGATGATTGAGGCAAATGTTTAATGGAACATAAATGAGTGGCTATTAATAACATTTTGGACCCTGGGACTTTGAAATAAGCATCTGCCTGGGTTTTATAGTGAATATAAATGCTTCAGGCAGTACGTTTGGCAGCACTAGCACATTTTTTCACCACTGCAAGCATTAACCCTTACAGCGTGTCTCATAAAGATAAGAATGATTAGAAGCATTTAAAAAATGACCGTTCAGCAATGGCACTAATGTAATCCCAACTTTTTTTTTAATCATTACACATTAATGTTATTCAAGTAACAGTTTAATTTGACTGTTTTCACTTTTACACCATTACTGTGTGGAGCTAACACTGCCTAGCTGTAATAAGGTGTGTATTATGGTTTACGGTCACATCCTGTGGACATTTGTAGCTCTGCATGTGTCTGTGTGTTTGAGAGTGTTCGCTGCTGTAAGTTGAAGGTCAGTGTGAGTGTTGAAAGCTATTTGGCTGTGTGTCACAAAGCCACATTTCCTCCTTTCTGCTGTAGAGGTATCCTCCGTATCCTTCCCTGTGGTAATAAATAGCCTGACATTCTCTATAGACAGTAAAGACTTGTAAACAAGACGTACTGTCCAGAAGCTATATTACTAATACAGGATGTTCGGACCCTCCATGCAGCTTTAGCACTGATTAACAAACTTTAGGATGCGTCTCCAAAATCTTTAAGGCTACATTTACATTAAAGTTAAATGTCTAAATGTGTTGTTTCAAAACACTTAAATTTTTTTTAGTGTTCAGTGTGTTACTTCAATCTAGAGCTGCATTGAACTCTGCACCCCGCTGATCCCTCTGCCCCTCATATACTGCCCCCCCTCGTCACTGCACACACCCCTTCTCGGTGTCTTTTGCACTACTGGACTGTCTATACAAAGCATTACGTTTACTTGAACTATTTGCACTGCCAACTGTTTATTTACAGTAGCTACTGGGGGGCACGTGGTTAGCACTCCTGCCTCACAGCAACTCAAACTTCTCGTAAAGTGTCCCTAGTGAATGAATGTGAGAGTGAATGGTTGTCTGTCACTGCCTGTCTCTAAATGTTAGCCCTGCGACTAACTGGCCATTGTCCAGAGTTTCCCCAGCCTAAGGCCCAAAGCTGCTGGGATAGGCTCCAGTCACCCGCGACCCCTAACGGGACTAAGCGCTAGAAAATGAATGAATGAATGAATGAACTTGCTCTGGGGGTGAAGTTACATCATAAAGATGGTTATATAGAGCTCATCACTGCCTCCTCCGGTTAACACATGTACTGCTCCACTGGTCTGTATCCGCAAGCTTTAGAAAAATGGACTAAAGTATGGATCAAATGCGAGTACAGACAGCTCCATCTGAACACGTCCGAAAACCACCACAGGTCAATCGTAGCTTAGCAACCGCAACAAGGCTTGGGAGGTCTGGCCAGCTTTTAAGCGTTGTGCGAATGGATTACACAAATCTGATACCTGGTATCCTAAAAGTTTGGACGAGGGGTGGAATTTTTTTTCTTGTTTTAGATTAGACCCACGACGTTTGAGCAGTAGCCTGGCACGCTAAGAATATTAACAGGAGAATGCTATCATTGGTGGATCAAGCTAATGTCTTGTGTTTATTCCACAAGGCTTGTTTGATTTATAAGTATACTGTGCATGAACATAGTTGTTCCTCAATTTGTGTATTTCCCATTTGACTGGTCAGCGAATGAGGCAGCTGCTGCTTGCGCTGTGACCTATAGGCTTTAGCTTCAATTTTAATGAAATTATTTTCCAATTGGTTGCATATTATGTGGTGGATAAATCCCTCGAATGCATAATGTAGTCCCTTGTCTTGTACTCCCAGAGTTTTCACTTGTTTGCCAAAAATTACTAATTATCTCCATGGGAATGTCTGACAAAAAACACAAAAGCTTTTCAAGCAAAGCAATAGTAACTAAGGAGGCTTAGGGAAGGGTCAATTGAAAACAGTCATATTCTTAATTTATGCAACACACAAGATAGGGGCATTATAAAGTCCGTCTGTTTTGAGCATATCATTCACTTGATATTTCTCTCGGGTATATAAATGCCCTTAAAGCTAATCATAGCGAAGTAGCATGCATATTTTTGAGCATACTCAAAGATACAGTAAAGACTCATTTTTCTTTGAGTGTGCCAACACTAAAGCAAATTTGTTCCCTCTTTTAAAAACAAATTGAATATCTTTGACAGAACAAAAGGTCATTGCCAGCCTGACTAGCTTTACTGCTGTACAGACTACCTTTATGATGAAACAGATTCACTGAAAGCTTTGTGCACGTTGGCTTATCCATCTCTATAAAGATTAGTCACACTAATGGCTCTCTGCAGATACAAAAAAGCTCTTTTTTGCTGAGCTCTCATCCAACTTGATGGAAGGAAGTCAGGGGTATAATTGCTGAGATGAGAAATTGTGCCTCAGCAGCGGGTCACGACGAGATCTTTTTTTATCTCTGCGAGTGTAAGTCATTGACATCTACAATGTCAGAATCACAAGAGAGCCGAGTCATTTCAAGGAGCTGAAGGTCGGTGAAGTAGATTTCCTCTCTTAGGCCCGAGGTGCCAACATCCTTTCTTCTCGGCTCAGATAATCATTTCTGATAAATTGTATGAGAAGTCATATGAATAAAAGCTATAAAAATAGTTCTTCTCTTCAAACCTGCAGTTCTAAGGTAGATTTATAGTTATTACTGTTGGGCTAGGGATATGGGATTTTTCCCCTTTTTTTTGCATATATATGGAAATTTGACATCTATCTGCTCTTCAATTACTTTCCCTGCAATAATGGCATCTAGTCTGATGTTAAAAGAAACAAAACATGCTCCTTTAAATGAAACCACATGGAGCTGAACACATCCCATTTTTCAAACCATCACAGAAGTAAACTGTAATCAGTTTTTTTGGCACCTTCAGGGGCACCACAGCTAATATTGAAGTTGTGGCCACCAGCTCCCAGAGAAACAAAAAGATAGTGTGCCTTGTTGAGCAAAAAGACCAAAAGAACTACACAGACTTTCCACAGTCACATTAAGTCAATTACATCATCAGCATTTTATCACCTTAAAAAAATTCCCAAAGTAAAAAGTGCAATGTCTAAAGCAGACTTAGAGAAACTTATCCATGCTTTTATCTGCAGCAGGTTAGATTACTGTAACGACTGCTCACTGGTCTCTCAAAACGAGGGTTAAGACAGCTGCAGCTTATTCAGAACGCTGCTGCTCGGGTTCTAACGAACACCAGGAAGTACAAATACATCAGTCCAGTTTTAAAATCTCTGCACTGGCTTCCTGTTGCTCAGAGAATAGACTTTAAAACAGCACTGCTGGTTTACAAGTCTCTAAATGGTTTAGAACCAGAATATATTTCTGAAATGCTAGTTGCTTATGAGCCTCCTCGGACTCTGAGAACATCTGGGACAGGCTTCTGCTCGTGCCCAGAGTTAGAACTAAACAGAGTGAAGCAGCGTTTCAGGTTCATGCAACAAAAACCTGGAACAGCCTCAACTTTAACAATGTTCTCAGAGAGGTCAAAAACCTTGCACTCTTTTGTGTTTAAATTTTTCTTATGTTTCTTAATCTAAATCTTGTAAATTTTCTTTTATTCTTGTGAAGCACTTTGAGTTTCCCAGTGTATGAATTGTGCTATAAACAAGATTTCCTTGCCTTAAGCTAAGACTTGAGATGCATCATAAGGTTTTTACAAAGCATAATATGTTGTCAGAAAGGTTCTTGTAAACGTGCCTGAACCATATTCTTGAATGTCAATTATAATTTTACATAAATATATAAATACAATGAAAATGTCAAATTTTATACCTTAAAAAAATGCAGCTTAACTAAAAACCCGTGTGTTTTTGGTGAATCTAGTTAAAATATCCACTGTCCCAAACTACATACCGCCTACAAGTCCCCAGACCGTTCAGGATGAAGGGACATTAAACTCCAGATTTTGAGGATTTCAGTTTGTGACAAGTTATTGTTCCCAACCTTATCATTTCATAGAATTAATTTGTGTTCTTTTGTTTGGAATACAGAAAATATGTAAAAATCCTCAGAGATGGTTGAGCAGCATTTTACATTATGATTAAAATACCATGTAATGGACTCAAAGCAGTGTTTTCTCAGAATGAATATTAAAGGTGTGTATGTGTGCGTACAGTATATCACACTGCTGTAATACTGTAGTGTTGTCTTGTGATTCCAGTGCCATATGTCCCTGATATTTAATACATTTTAAGCACTCTTATGGGAATCGCCTGGAGCTACATCATCTATATTTATTTTGCCTGCATGAAACGGCCGCACGATTTCACAGAAGTGTATTGTAGAAATACATAGCTCTTAATTTGTTTGTTATGCATTCGTGTCATGTCCCTTGTCCTGTGCTGGTGCCTCTGCAGGCCTTTTTGCATTTCCCACACATATATTATGGTGCTGTTGCAACATGCATGGCGTTTATACCCACATATGGAGTATTCCCAGTGAAAATATAGACAGAAGAGGATTTTTGCTCCACTAACCACCGGCTGCACTGTTACCTTGTGATTACCTCTTTGTTTTAGCTGTGAAGTCACAACACTGTGGGATTGCGACTAAAGAAAACCAATTACCTTGCAAATATACTGTATCTCCTCTCCAGAGTCGGCCATATTTGTATTAGTTTTCATTTTTTTTCTTTCCAATTCAGTTCTTGTGTCACCCGCTGCTGGTAGACAGAACGAGGTTACAGCCACTGAAGTCCTTTTTTGGGGGTTATTTATTCATGGTTTCCCATTTAATATTCATGTCTTTTCCAGGACTATCTGGGCGCAGAGGAAAATTTGCTTCCTCCGAGGCCAAAATTGTGTTTCGGCTTCAATGAGCTCGGTGGATGAAGGGAAAAAGAGCGAGAGGGATGGATAGATGGATAG
Organism: Neodontobutis hainanensis; assembly: GCA_024349245.1. Taxonomy (NCBI): domain Eukaryota; kingdom Metazoa; phylum Chordata; class Actinopteri; order Gobiiformes; family Odontobutidae; genus Neodontobutis; species Neodontobutis hainanensis. The sequence continues at coordinate 16,092,056 of JALDNG010000002.1, read as the reverse complement.
ATAGAGCGGCAGACAGAGAGTGGGGTTTCATGTGTTCTCTAGTAAATGAGAGGCAGGCCTTGAAGGTGACAGGCTGTGTTTATTACTGATCTGTCAGCCGGTTAATGGGCAGGGGAGAGAAGGGAAGAGCACACAGGCAGGGGACCAGCAGAAAGCCCCAAGCAATAAACCCTGCCATACCATATCCTCTTGTCTTCACGGATTCACCGACAAATCAGGCAAGCACAACCAATCAGACGGGATCTTTAAGGATATATAATGATTTATTTCAATAAAATATAAGAAGCATAGCTGTATTTTATACACACCTCCCTGTCTCTCATTGTTGAACCTCACTTCCAGTTCCCTGTTGTATTAGATAAACTTGTTTCTTGTGCAGTGAGGCTTGTTTGTTCTTGAATGTTTACCCCAAGCAAGATATGTCAACAAGACAAATACGAGGCAGGTGCGGCTGTGTGCAGTGGTGCGCTCTTACTGAAATGCTAATGTGCTTTTAAGACAATGCTAAGAGATGAATGTTTGAAGGCCCTGTCACATCAATATTAACAAGGGTCAGGGGTGGTTTGGTCTGGTTTATACTTGCATCACATGAATTAGTGATGATTTGGAGTTTAAAAGCTTAGGGAAATAAAAAAGAGAAATTAAATAATCACTGGTTAATCACTTGTTAATCACAGGGCTAACATTCACTACGTTTACCTGCAGGTAGAGAAATTCTAATTATTGCCAATTTTACCATATAGTTTAAACTGCTGTAAAGTCACTTGAATTTATCGAAATCGGACTTACACACATGAATAATGTGGTTTATTGTCAGATTAGTGCTGCATACTCCAACTGAGGTCAGACACAGCGCACTGAGCATGCTCCAGAGTTGGATAGAGACACGTAAACAGAAAAACAGAAAAAGCAGTGTTCAGAGACACTCGTTTTTAAATGAAGATATATATTTTGGATTCATGGTAATATGGGGAGCACATACACATTCCGGCATTATACATTATTTCTCAAATTTATCTAATAATCTACTGTACCTGTTACAGAAAATAAATTCTAACAGTTTAACATTTGGGGTTAATGAAACCTTGACGACATTTTAAAGATACACTACCTGATTTTCTTTCTTCCGTCCCGGTCTCAGCCTCAAAACTCTCCCCCAGCAGCAGCTATAATAACATGTCCTCCTGCTTTTATTTCAAAAAGGTTAAAACGGACCAATTATCCACAAGAACACTAATACATTACATTAAAGTTTAGAGCTGACCTAAAACTTTTATGTCTGAGTTTATTGTTAGACTGTAGAAGTCCTGTAATTATCTCTGTCTTATCAAACGTGTCGCTCTTATGCTGCCCTTTTCTTTATTTTTTTTTTACTTTTTTGATCAGTTTTGCTGAAAAATAAGACTTTTTTTGCAACAAAATAATCCATTTCCTGGTTAAATTCCTCTTCCAAAGAGAGCATTCCTTTTTTATCGGAAGTGAGGTCCATGAAGGTTTTTAAATGACAATGATCAGACCACAACAGTAGCTATGGCTCACTGATTGTCATCTATTAAAACCCTTCATTATAAAGCCTAGATGATGTCTTTAGGGCTCATTTTCCACACGTTACAATAAGCTTTCGCTGATCAAACTGTCAAACTATTGTACAATTTCTTTACCAAATGTTTTTATGAAAGCCAATTACAGGCCAGTTATTTGACCACTATTTGATTTCCATTACATTTCGTGTGAGTTCTACTCCAGCCTTGACAGAGTATGCTTGTCCTCCGAGCCCAGATTGCACTTGAGCTCAGGCGTTTTATCAGCTGTCCTTGATAATGAGAGCCACTGGTGTTCTGTCTCAGTAAACGGTGGAGAGGCTATGCAAAGAAATAGCTCTTTTCAGAAGCAATAGATTTGTCTTTCTTTATCTTACCCAAGCATTGTCTCTGATGTCAGTCACCGTTTCCAAGCCCACATTCATCAGTCTTTACTGGGTTACTGTCACATCCGAAGAGTAGTCATTAATGGCACTGTACGTCTCGATTAACGTAGTGCGTAACCACATTTGTGCAATTTGTAATTTACTTAAAAAATGCACATAATTTTGATTTCCACCTGCCAGCTCACTAAGGAGCTGTTTACAGGAGAACGCCTGTCAGATAAAACGCATAAGTCAATGTTATAACACGATCCACCAACACAAGGAGACACTCAAAACGATGTAGTACATATGCCAGACCAGTAGTGGGTGAGCTTTTTTTTTTTTTTTTGCTACTTCTGCTACACAATCCTCTGTAAAGAAGTTGCTTGGGCATGCGTGTTGCATCCATGACGTCATTGTTTTTAGAAATGATGGTTGCAATCTTCAGAACAGCTGCAACAAAAAAAAAAAAAAACATTGTCAACACACGTGTAAACAAGAGGCCTATCCACAACAGAATCATTGTGGTTTGGGCAAAATACATAAACAATCTCTTAGTGGTACTCAGACAGACAGATTTGGTCAAGCAAGCTCTTACTTCAAAATGCTGTTAGTTAAATTTTTAAACACAAGGACCTGAATCGTGATGTAATAAATAATACCTCATATTCCTGTTTCTTGAAAAATGTACAATCTATATTCTGAATCAAATAGTTTCTCAGTAAGTTGTTGCATGGGAAGATTTGAGCTGTTGTCAGTCTCAGTCTGGCTCAAGAGCAGTTAGTAATTCTCATTGAACGATGATCCAGTAGCTCTCCCTGAGGCACCACTGTTCTGTCTGTTATCCACTCAGATCACTCATTCGGTGTACATACATGGAAGGCCACACAAAAGCACTTACTGTATATTCTCAGCCTTACTGTAAACATGTGCTGAGTCAACAAACCACCTGAATGAGCATCTGTGCATCTTTACACATCTATACATCTCTGTATTCTTTGTCCCTTTTGTCTTGTACATCATACATCCCTTTTGTTTTTCACTATATATTCTGTCCATCCATCCTGGAAGCCCCCTCTTCTTTGTCTGCGTCCTCTCCCCATCACAGTAATCAATCTGGGCCAGCGCAGAGATGGGGGAGGCAGGCACGGTTTGCAGTGTGATCGATGGCCCTGATTAGTGTGAGATTACTCTTCTGCATGTGTGCGTGAGTGTGTCGCGCCACGCTGCTTAGCATGAACACAGTTTACCTGCTGCTTGATTTTGTTAATTCGTTAAATTGGAAACGGCAGATCAATAGGTGGGTTATTTGCACAGTTCTTATCGCGGCTGGTGGAGGTGAGAGCGTTAAAGTAGGCTTTTGCAAATCAAACACTAACCCAATCTCATAAGTTCACAATACACTTAATAGATTTTGGGTCATTTTTTTCTTTTTTTACTCAGTATATTGGACACAAAAGTGGGGGGTCTGTAACACAATGCTGGGGTGCATGGGTGACACTGTTCCTCTGATTTATGGTCAGACTGTGACCAGTGTCGACAGAGATGGATTAAAAACCAAAAACATTAACATTGAAGCTTTGATTATGTCATCCGGCGAATCATGTGCATAATTAATTCCCCATATAACAGAGTATGATGGGAGTGAGTGCACTGAAAATCAAAGCACCTTTAGGCCTTACAGACAGTTCATCATGTTCACCAGTATTTTAAAACTACTGAAGTCCAAAAATAGGAAATAGTCTTTTTATTATATAAATCTTAATTTGTGCATTTAAACATAATAAGTGTATGCTAATAAAAGTATAACAGTATGAAAGCAAAAAAATAATATGACTTTCTGTGTCTAAAGCCTGACAAAATTGCCAAGAATCTGCAAGAATTTGGAGAAAAAAGGACAAAATGCATTACTCACTTCAGTAAAAAATAATATTGAGGACTGGAGCTTAGGGACCATCATCTCTTATTGTTTTGATTGAGAGACCCTTCAGGACACTGATTTATGATAAACCAATAATGTCAGTTCTGGGGATATATTGATCTGGCTCTGGCTGACGTAAAGACTCGAGCACATCCCGAGACAGTTACACGTCAAAGGCACCCTTTGACATTTTGATTTGGAACATAATAATAATAATAATAATAATAATAATAATAATAATAATACATATAAGGTTTATCTATTTAAAGATGTTAAATAAAATTATCTTTTTAAATGCACTGTGAAAACTATATTCAAAGGATCTGTCGGGCGCCTGCATGTATAGTGACATGTGAACAGCTATAGTATAAACAGTGACACACAGCCAGCATAAGGCCATTAACATTTCCTTCCAAAGACATTGAAAACAGTGTAATCACCTCCCGGTTCTTGTGAGAAAAATCAACAGCAGAAACTCCTTCTGCGCAGGCTGTCAGATCTCCATCAGCTGTCAGTGTTTTCTCTTTGCCTCTTTTCAGAAGCACATTTGATTCCTTGAGTTTTCCTGTGCTCTGAGAAGAAGCAGACAGATGTAATAGCCATTAGCCTTGGGGAGAGGCGGTGCACATGTGTCAACAAGCCCTGACTTTTACAGTGAAGTCAGAGCAAACAGGGCCGTGTAGAGGCCGGTGTGGTTGAGCAGTGATCCAGGGACATGGCCTCACAGTGCTGCCCCGGGACTCCAAACAGACCGTGACTCTACTTCTCATTACAAGACTGGGTCAGACCACCCCAATACACTAAATAAATAATGCAGAGGCAAACATGAGCACTGCCACCTCAACAGCTTGTGCTTCATGAAAAAGTGCCTCAGCATTAACTCACTCTCAGTGAACGCCTGTGGACATTTACCTAATATTGATTTATCTCTTTGTACATTGTTTGTGTGACCTTGTTTGAATGACACATGACTTGCACAGGCCTCATTCAATCATCAATCAATCAATCAATCATTCATCAGTCAATCAGTGTATAATGAAACATCACAAAAGTGATGTTAGCATCAGTGTGTGCTGCCAAGTTAATTATGTTTTTCTCTTTTTGGTTGGTTTGATAATAAAACTTATGTAATGTATTTAGTCAAAGCTTTAGTTTGCGCATGTGTTGGAAAAAAACATGACCTTCACCAGTGTAACACAAGCCTTTGTGCCTTGCTGTGTTGAGTACATCATACATATGGAAGTGTACACATACTGCATTCAAACAATGGGCTGCAATGTTAGCTGCTAGCCTCATATCAGTGCATATGTACTGTATATATGGAACTCTATTGTCTTAATCCACATGGTGCTTTAGCTTCTGAATTTGCTGGCAGTGCAGCCTTGTCAACAAAGACTTGTTATCTCTGTGATGAACAGCCCCAGGTGTGCTTTGTGACATTGACCAAAGATACTACAGATTGGTGCACATGCAGTATTTTGCCCTGATAAAGACACTCTTTCTAATTCAACCATATTCTTATACAGTTAGATAAATTGATTCACAAAATACATAACCATGGCTGTCACTTGATTAGGCAGGTGTCTGCCCTGCACACAGGGGAAACCTGTTGTCTCCTTTGGTCACATGGTTCTGTACATAAACCCCATTGCTTTCAAGGAAACCCTTGAATAATCAAATGCCTTATCTAAATTTGATCTCATTTTCCTGTAGCAGCTGCAGTGAAAAGTGGAAGATGAGAGATTTGAATTCTAATTAACCCGTAATGGCAGCAGCAAGTTGATATTTCTCTTGCTGTACATTTCTCCCCAGTCAGCTTTCCCCCACGCTGTGTGTATGTTTAGCTCAATCTCTTCAAATTTATTTCCTACTTTGTAACCAGAGGCAAGAGCCCTTGACTTGCTGCCCCCACCGCCACAGCCAAGGCAGCCATTTAAGTTGTGATTAAAAATTAATGGTTGTGTGAGAGGCAGAGAGAGAGAGCAGGGAGGGCACAGAAAACTGGAGACAATGCATCGGCAAAAGGATAGTCTTTACAACAGCAGCTGTATCTTCATCCTGAGCTGGAAAGCTGTGTTTAACTGCTATGCTCACACCCCGGCATCAATATTCCATTAGTGCACTTTAGTGTTACCCCCGCTGTGTGGAGCAAGGCTAAAGCAGTGTCAGACCTACCCCACTCTCTGGACATTCACACATCATACAACATCGCACAATCTCCAGCTTCTGTTAACAAACTCTACACACACTCGCAAAACTTCTGTTGCATCTTGGACATTTGCAAACTTATACAGACCATTTGCTAACAGCTCCGTGACGGCACCACAACCACTTCAGGGATTACCTAAACCAAACCATTCCACTGAAGGAAAATACTGTGCATCTTACACTCCCCTTTAATATCATGTATGGACCTCTAACACAATTGTATTTCACTGCAAGTTAATACAGTTCTTCTGGAAAATATTCACAGTGCTTTGCCTTAAAATTCTACAAACAATACCCCATAATGACAACATTAAAGAAGGTTGTTTGAATGAACCTTTGCCCCAGTCTGAGGTCCAGAGTGCTTTGGAGCAGGTTTTCATCAAGAATGTCTCTGTACATTGCTGCAATCATCTTTCCGTTGATCCTGCCGCTGAAAAACATCCCCACAGCATGATGCTGCCATTAGCATGCTTCACTGTAGGGATGGTATTGTCCAGGGGATGAGCGGTGCATGGTTTCCTCCAGACATGACGCTTGCTATTCCAGCCAAAGAGTGCAATCTTAGTTTCATCAGACCAGAGAGGGTTGTTTTGCAAATGTCACTTTACATTACAGGCCTGATTGGTGGAGTGCTGCAGAGATGTATATTCTTCTGGAAGGTTCTTCTCTCTCCACAGAGACACGCAGCAGCTCTGTCAGAGTGACCATCGGGTTCTTGACCACCTCCCTGACTAAGGCCCTTTACCTCCGATTGCTCAGTTTGTCCAGGCGGCCAGCTCAAGGAAGAGTCTTGGTGTTTCTAAACTTTTTCCATTTACAGATGATGGAGGCCACAGTGCTCATAGGAACCTTCAATGTTGCAGAAATTCTTCTGTACTTTTGCCCTTGTGCCTTGATACAATCCTGTCTCGGAGGTCCACAGACAATTCCTTGGACTTTCTGGCTTGACTCTGACTTGTGCTGTTAACTGTGGGACCTTATACAGGCAGGTGTGTGCCTTTCCAAATCATGTCCAATCGACTGAATTCACCACAGGTGGACTCCAGTTGTAGAAGCATTTCAAGGAGAATCAGTGGAAAAACAATGTACCTGAGCTCAATTTTGAGTTTCATGGCAATGGCTGTAAATACTTATTTCAATGGGAATTTTTTTTATTTTTAGAAAATTTGCAAAGATTTTGCCTTCTTTCACGTTGTCATTATGTGGTATTGTTGGTAGAATTTTGAGGCTTATAATACATTTAATCCATTTTGAAATAAGGCTGTTGACATAACAAAATGTGGAAACCTGAACAAAATGTGAATACTTTCCGGATGCACTGTATAATCAAGCTTATTGTTATTTTTAGACAGTTTCTGCCAAAATTTACTTAAACAGCAATTTCACCACATTCAAAAGCTCTTAATGAACAAAATTCCGTTAACCGTTTTTGTTGATAGAACAATTCCTAAAACATTCTGTGTATAACTCATGTGGTGTTACTTGATGTTGAACATAACATAGTCCTAAGCTTTTAGCTGGTGTCTCCTAAATGTTCATGTGTATTGTGCAGCTGATTATAGAGGCACTCACAGTCTCACTGTAAATTTAGCATATTTTAGTGGTACATGCCCTTTTTGTCAAACAGTAAAAGGGTCTGTAGCTAAATCAAACCTGGCTTATACTGTAGATATTTCTAGAAAGCTGGAAAATGTAAAGTCGACATTTATCAAGGAGCATTCTTTTAAAAAGTGGCACAAGCAAATGTCAAAGAAGGTTTAGACATTAACTGTAATGTTTTTCTTTTTTGCTTGCCTCCTTTTCATCACCCTTCGTTCCTTGTTCCTTACATAATTAGTTAATTCTGTCCTATTTCCTCGGCTGCTGCCATCGCTGTTCATGCTCTAGGTGTTATTTGCAATGCTAATGAGGCAAGGCAGCGAGTAATGGTTTATGGGGGAAAGGAGCTGCCTGGAAAGATGGTGATATGGTAATATGGCTTTTAGTAGAGCCAGTATACTGTTCAGTCGGAAAGTGACTAGTGCTTTCATTTACCGCAGTAGGGCTAATGAGATATATCTAGTGGGAAAACGCACCAACACCATAGATATAAACAAAGCAGTATCTCCAGTTATTTCTAACCTGCAAAGATAACGATAAATGTATATGAAGGTAAGTGATCTTTAAGTACAAACCCCTTTATTTTTCTTGCATCATTTATTTTTATTTGGTAACGCTATATGTGGTGCAATGCTTTGTTATGCCAATTTTATGCCATGTTGTGTCAAGAGGCCGTATCTTCTGGTTTTGTTGGTACTGCTCCCTGGAAATCCAACATGAATCCACAGAAACCAGATTTATTCATAGCATGGAGCTGAAAAGTCTCCTTATTTGTTCCAGCATAATTTACCAACACTGAAATACATTATGTCTTCATGGGATAAGCTCAAAAATCAATAGATTATTTTAACATATCTTCTGGCTAAAGATTTAAGACAGTACTGTAGCATAATCAAATCGATCTGCGTTCACATGGATTCTCTCGAATGCTGTCCATATTTGATCAACTTTAGAAATTCAGTGTGCAGTAAAGTCTTAGTATAGATTTATACATGTGTAACTAACATATAAGAACATGTTTTTGAAGCACTTAAACACTGTAGTTTGCAATTTTTGTTGTACTTCCTGTGTGTAATCTGCAGCCAATAGCTTTCTTGGATGAGGCACAGAAATTTGTGTGACGGTTCGTTATGTTAAACTCCACTGTAGAAATAGTTTCTTTCTCCTAATAAACACAACTTGTATTATTAAGCAGTAATACTAAGCTTTATATTTCATTATCAGGTAAAAGTTGTGGAAAATGACTTGAGGGACTTTGCTAATGTTGTGGCTGCAGTAAAACTAAAGATGACACATTGCTTGTATCTTTGAGAGAGTTATAGTTTTTGTAAAAACATGGATTTCGCAGGAAAAAGTAGACTGGCCCAATTAACAAATACAATTTTAAACCTTAATGAATCCTAGGACATGGCATAGTGATGTCAATCTAACGATAACTGTGATCACATACACTTTACGTGAAACACTCTGTTCTAATTTTAACTCAACACAAGCCCATCACTGAGACTCTTAATGCTGCATTGGTTTCCTTTGAACCCTAAAGTCCCAGCAGCTCCAGCCCAGTGTTTTCACTACGCCTTGGTCTCCGTGAAGCAGCTTTCAGCAGGACACTCCGCAGTTATCTCTCCTCAGTCCCTGTGATTGAAATTACAGTCACGCCAACAGCAGAGGCAAGTAAATGGATTATTGAGCAGCTGTAAGAGGGGCTCTCTCCAGCAGACACAGAAAACCTCACAATAACACTGAGGCCTATGTTTTACCTATTACAGATTTCCATTTGGCAGGGCTTTTGCATTTGAGGGTTTGAAGCTGAAATATGCATGGAACTTAGCTGCTGCTTCTAGTGGCATTATAATGTAGACATAGAATTCTGAATATCTGCATCAGAATTGGGATACAAAGAAATAAAGCTATAGAACATAACCTTGTATCGTATCTCACTGTTGTCTGTCTGTCCAGCATGTCCCACTTTTACACAGTTATGTTTGTTTTTGGAGGAATAACGGCAAAGATGGAGCAAAGAGGATGGAGTCTTTTGGATTTGGGATTACTCTGGCATTTTTGGAAAGATGAGAGGTAATGCTGTTGGCATCTGCGTGCGTAGTTCAGTGGAGCTGCATTGTTAGAAAAGGATTTGGCTGCTTTAATTGTAGCATGTGGTTAATGTGCTAAGGGTACCTATAAAGACAAATAATCTAACTTATTTTATTGGTATATGTTGGATTTTCAAAAGTTATTTTTGGATAAATAGAAGAATCAGGAAGTAATCTCAAGTAAGGCCTTCATATTGCTTATATTATGTACAAAAGTAGGGCTGGAAAAACATGCAAATGCAAATATATATATAAAAAAACTCAACTCTTCTCTTCAAGGCATGCTAACAACATGCTAACATTGAAGACAGAACCTGGACTGGGGTGCAGTGGCTCAGTGGTAGAGCGTTAGTCCCTCAACCAGATGGTTGGTGGTTCGAATCCCGTTCTCCCCACAGTTCATTCTCGCTGCAGCCCTATACAAAACATATTTTAAATGCCAATATTATAACACTTGCTCACTAATCACCACAATTCATTAAAATGAAGAAAGATCTTGAATTTGTCCTGGTAACTGTATGTAACTGATTAGTTTGACTGGAAAGAAAACTTCAACCAAAAACAGGACATATTTCTGGATCCATTTTATTGTTTGTTTGTTTTTCACTCCGCCCCTAAAGTAGTTATTAGTTAAAAGTTATTAGATTAGTATATTAGTTATTAGATTGTGATTCTGACTACAACACCATTAATCTCATAGGCGCTATTACAGAAACCATATTTTGCCTGTGTTTTTTTAACAAATATGTTTTATTCTTAACTTAACCTCTTTAATGCACAAACTATTCGCATGCAGCTGTGATTGCTAGTTTCTTTTGCTGTAAAAATATGAGCACATTATGAAAGAGGACATTACAGCACAGACATAGTGCACATGTTTATTTTCTTTTATTACTAATTTCTGGGGCCTTTTTGCCTTGATTTGATAGCAGACAGACGGACGGACGGACGGACGGACAGACAGAGAATTGAAGGCGGGTCTCTTGCTTATTTGGGGCCCACAAACCATTGTTACAGACCAATGTTTTGTAATGTCACAACAAACCCCCAAAAAAACAACAACAGCAAAGAAACGGCTACATCTTTGACATTAATAGAGTATATCACTAAGTATATTATCGATGGTATAAATTACATTACCTTTACTAAATTCTAGTAACGTTATCTGATTTGATTTACTATGTGTTTTTACAGTTGCCAGTTTTTAGCAGTGTAGAAAAAGTGTGATGACGAGGCTGCAGGCTGGAAGTGCCAAGGTTACCCCGGTGTGCCATATGCACTGAGTAAACTGCACACAAGCTGTCAGATGGGAATTATAGATTATGAGGAGATGCTTTACTGTGTGTGGCGCTGGATAAACAGCGGGGAATGAATCAGTATTTGAGACGAGAGCGTTTCTCAATAACAACATAATCCTTTCTGGCTTGTGTTCAAGAATATTATGTGTAGAAGACTTAAGAGGGCATCGAAATGTAAAAGACAGAGGAGCTTCAAAGGCAATCACTCCAATGTTTTCACTCTGGGTCTTATTAAATTAACATCATCACCATCTAAGATTTACGCAGCTTTTGAAAAAACAATCTTCTCTGTTTTTCTAGAATTGGATGCATTTTGCACAAGGCAGTTGTCCAGTGTTTAACCAGCCATAAAGAGCTCAGACGGAAAGAATCTGTCTGACCTCGAGGTTAGGTTCAGAAAGCAGGATTACAGGGTGAACCAGCTGTCAATCATATTCACATTCTTCAAGCTCTGAAAAGGTAATTGATATTATACATTTGTAATTGTCACTGGCTTTTCAAGTCACTTTTGGACTCTTATGAATTTCCACATGGGATTTTGCATTCAGAGCACTTGAATAGTACGCCACTTGAAAAGAGCTTAACACATTAGGTTGTGTGTTCCCTGTGGGGTTAGCTATGAGGTGCACATAAAAGATAGAAAATGTATAGAGAAATGGCTCTATTTCTGAAGCTATTTGTGTAACAAATCTTCAAATACCTATTAGCATTTAGAAGCGAGACATATAAATCCCATGTTCTGGTAATTAATCCAATAAACTAAACAAACTAAAATACATAACATAATGTGTAACATAATACCCTTTTCACACTGACCAGACTTTGTGTCGTTTCTGTTATAGCTTGTGGTTTGGTTTTGGAGACTGAACCTTGGGGCTTTCTTTTTGAACTGGACCGTGTTTACACCAGTTTGAGGGAAACTGACTTCCCACAGCTGTAGGTCATTAATGTAGGCACTACTCAACACAACTGCCGGACAGAACTGAACAGAATAGTGCGCCATAGAGATTACTTTTGTAGCTTTTGTTTTTTATTCCAACCATTTCCATTATCCACTATAAATGAAAAGTGGACTACAATAGTGGTTATGTTTGTGAAACCTACAGTATAACAAGAGGCAAAGGTTATGTTACACAAGCTTGTAAAGTCAATTATAGCCACACTTTATAGAGGCAGGCTATACAACACAACATTTCCAAGTAGGACCAACTATTGTTTGGTTTGGGCTTTTTTTTTTTTTGTTCACATTTAAAGTTACAGCACCTTAAATAGTTAATTTAAACCTTTGCTGTAAAAAGATGACACGGTTGGAAAGCACAAAATAATTAATTAAAATGATAATGGTTATAAAATATGAAGGCAAACAATTAAGTAAATGACTATTTTGTTTAGCACTTTATATTCCCGCTTGTTAATAGCATGGTAATAGGGAGTTAATTGGATAATACTTCAGAAGAAATGGATAATTATTAAGTAATATTTAAGTCATTTTTATAGAATTACCAATATTTCTAGCTTGTTTATAACCATAAGAAACTGTGAACTGAGCTGGGAACTACTTAATAATTAACGTTGGTTGTTCTAGTATTACCTATAATTTTCTTGGGTCCTACACTATTACCATGCTATTACTGTGTTATGGCATGAAAATAGGAAGTAAATGAGGTGATACTTTAGAAAATATAGTAATTATTAAGTAATGTTTAAGTCATTTTTATAGTATTACTAATATTTACTTAATATTTACTTAATTTAAACTTAATTTTACTAATATTGTTATAACCATAAACTCTTGCGGGGCTGGGAACTACTTAATAATAATTTGCTGTAGAATAACCTATGATTATTTTTATTACCATGCTAATACTTGTTATATGGCATTTGTATAGTTTGTATTATTGTTTATACGCTTTGATAATTTTTCAACGTTATTAGTGTTTTCAGCGTAGAAACAAATTTTAGCATTGAACGGTCACATATTGTTTATGAAATGAAAATAATAGTAATAACACTGAATATCGAATTATGCCAAACGACAATGCGTTAAAGATATAATTTTAAATGCTAAAGTGCACACACATAGGCAGCTCACATTATTTATATCCTGCTTCATATCTCACATTCCATTAGTGTAGATTTATGGCTGTGCTCTGGCTCTCGTCTTGCGAGTAAGGTTCTGCTTTACAAGATATACGACTACCTTCAAGTTCTCCAGTCCTTTCTGACAAATCCACTATTTTCCCCTCGCAGGATCTGGTTAAATTACAGCCTCTGTCAAAGGAGTCGGGTACCTTTTGTCGAGATTTGAAACTGAGCATGAAAAGGTAAAGCTATGAAATACATTTACAGATATTTTATTTAAACTTATAGTAAGTAGGTGGAGCCAAATAGGGTTGTTTTGTTCCAGTTCTTTATTTAAAGTAAAAAGGTTAATGCAAGAATGCATCGGGTCAGAGAATCAGACAGTACTGCAGGTTTATTAGTCTTTAGGAAATGATAGTAATGTAGAGTGATTTCTAAATTATACAAAGCCTTCTGCTTTTTCTTAATCATAATCACAATTATACTTGTAATTGTAGTTACTTCTTTCTTGAGCCACAGATTTTACTGTTAGCATAACTTTGGGATTAGTAAGTTTAATATCCTCAGAGACTACAGCCTTTAAAGCAGCGGTTAATTTGTAAAGCCTGTTCTGAGAAGCTTTTACAAAACAGCACATTATTCTGAGAAAACAATCCCCTTTTCACAGTTTCCATTGAAAGCTCCTTGTGCGATGGAGCCCACAGCTCTTGGTGGAACTACAAGCTTACTTTGAACATGAAGTTGTTCCATGAAAATTGTAATGTAAAATCTTTGGATTTGTGGATGATTAGACGTGGCGCAACATATTTGTTTAATCTAATATACTATTGTATGTAATATAAACTGTGCACACAGCTTTGGGAGTGCGAGGCTGAGGGGTCATCTGTGCATTAATTCACATTCATTATTCATTATTGTGCATTAATGCACTAAGGGGGGAGTCACATGTGTGGTCACAGTTCAAAATTGCTCTAAATGAAAATGCTAAGTATAAGTTTTGGCAATATCTACTCATGCTGCAACAAAACCCAATTTTTTTATTGGCCACACAGTACATTTTTTACACCTTTTGAATAGAAACCCTGCGAAAGATGTGTAAAACATTTAAAACACACAGTGAATGACAACAAAGGCCAACAACATAGAGAATAATGTATATGTGTATTTTACTGTTGGGCTTTTGCCTTTCTTAGATAGTGATAGGGAACAAGTGGCAAGCCACTATCATAACTTTAAAGATCCTAGACCTTCTACCCTTTATGAAACGACCAGATCTGAGCAGATACATTCCTGCATCAACCACAAGCAAAGCTGTCAGAACAGGATAAATATAGAGTGTGACTGAATTGACCAACAGATGAAGCAGAGGCCGAGAAGATGGATGTAACACTGAGTTCACTGCAGAAAACCCAGGTCTTTATCTCAATCTTTCTGTCTTCTCCTAACATAACCCTCTTCACACTTCGCATGAGAGCACCTGAGCTTTTAGGAAGGACACAACTACACACACAAAAGACTCATGAGCTGCAGCTGGGCCCTGCTCAGAGTTAACGTAGCACCGCAGCTCTCCCTCAGCTCTGGAAGTGCTCTCATTACTGACGGCTGGCAGCAGCTACAGCTCCACAAATCTGCTGCAGAGAGAAAACACACATACACAGAGTACATTTTTATAGGTTTATGTGCTCTTCAAAGTATAGCACGATTATAGCATAATAACAGTGAGGTTGTAAGATAATAAAAAATAAACAGTTGGTAACCAAGTATTATAACTATTAGAAATTATGTTTAATGCTGTGACTTTTTACCTAAAAACATAATCAAGAAACAGGGATGTAAAGAGCAGCCAGTTTGCATTTTACTTGATAACAACACATCAATATGAATAGGTGTGAGTACCCATTACAAGCCGCAAGTTTTCAGATTTTGCATTTTATTTTGTTACCATTAAATGTGTAAAGTTTTGCCTCACTGTGCGACTTGAATCGGCTCAGATCAACAGTCTTGTACGTTATTTTTAGTGTGTAATTGGGCAACAACAGGGAGCATCATCTGAAGTGGCACATATGTGTTTTGAAAACAGGAAAAACAAAAGAGGAATATAATTTATAATATAACTAAGATTGAGCTAAGTCGATAGCATTCAATTGTTTACATAGCCATTGCCGTTGCGCTAACTGCTACAAAAGGATATCATACTACTGTTATTTAATATAGGTTGTAGCATGATTCTTTATGATTATTCTACATTTCTGGCAGTGTCATGAATTTATTGAAAGCAATCTTTGAAAAACAGAATGATCAACAAAAATAAATAAATGAAAAAAGCAGCCAGCATCCCAGTTATTATAAACAAATAAGAACACAGGAAGAACAATAATTTTTGACTGTAACATAAAGTAGACGCAGTGTTCTGTCTGTAGAGATATTACAGCAGGTTGATCCAGGAACTTCAGGAGCAGTGGAGGAAGCAAGGACACGTCTGAAAAAGCCAAGAAACAACAATAACCTCAGCTGGGGGCAGTAACGTTGAAGCAGAGCTGTATGTGGGGAGCTGTGCTGCTGAAGACTTGTTGTTGGATGGTGCTAGTCCAGCCTCTCGCCCACACATTCTCTCATCGGGTACTCACCCTCCCGTCGTCTCTCCCTCAAACATGCCTGCTAATTACCCAGTGTGCCGCTGTATTCCTCCTGCAGCTTGTTAAGCTGTTCAGGAGCACCGTTGACCCACTTTACATGCAGATGCTGCTCACGGCTCCTCTCCATTTCCACTGAACCTCATCACGACAGAGCGAGTATATGAGCAGCACCACAGGCATCAGCTACACAGTCATGCAGAAAAAAAAAAACACTAACAGCCAGCACTCTAATCTGTCCATATTGTTTACCACACAGCACATCTTCACTGTGTGACCCTTTGATAAACACTAGCTAAAGGGTGAATATATTCTGTATAATAATTAACCTTCCAAACCCAACTCTGAAAGGCATTCACTGAAAATAGCAAATCAATATCAACATGACACGTCCAGTTAAAATTTGTTTTTTACAATAAACCAGTCAAAATAGCAAAAAAAAACAGGACTTTAATTGGCAGATATTGTTGGCACTGATCTCAAAGCAAATATTTACCTCTCTTTGTTGGTTCATGTAAATAATTAGAGTCAATATACTGTAGAATATGCTGTGTACAGTGCTGTGTACTGTGCATTTTATATTAGTGCACTTTTTGTTGTAGCTTTGTTTATGTAGAAATAATGTAGAAACACTGTATTAGCAAGAAACAGTAGCATTACCATTAACAGATTTAATTTCCCTTTGGAAATATTGCATTATAAACTATTACATTCATAACATTTGCAAACATTCTTTAATTTTAACACATTAAATTAAAGGAGAACTGTGTAATTTTTAGCCAGTGGAGGGCACAGATCCCAATGCAACTGCAACAGTGTCACCCGTTTTTTTTGTTATTTTTTACAAGTAAAGACTATCCCAGGGGCAAGATTGTAAGAATGTCTTATGAAACGGTATGTAAATAGACTCTGTTAGGATCCAGTGTATTGGCCTATTTCTGCATTATTACTAATCTTATGTCTCATGTTAACATAAACCTGTCATAAATCATTGTCATTGTACCTTCGCACTATACTGTTTTAACCACAGACATAACAGACTTGGCACAGTCCTTGCCTGTACCACGCTCTGACACAGCCTACAGATTGTACTCGGCACTAAGCTGCTGTATGCCCAGGTGATGGCAGCCCCCAGCCTTTTTCTAACGTTTGTTCTTTTGTCAAGGTCACTCCCCGTTTTGACATGACTATTATCATGCATCCAGCTCGTGTCAACATTAGCAGCCGCCTGTAAAAGCACAGAGCCACTCTGAACGTTTCCACCATCAGCTGTACCTCCTCTGAGCTCCAGCCTCCGCCTTTCATGAAATCAATAGCCTCTACTGCTTCTTGCTCTGCTGCCTGCTGAAGGAGACAAACAGCGGGTGAACAAAATTGATTAAGTATCAAGCTATTTTTAGAGACAACACTTTATAAGTTTTTTTCGCCAACCATAAAAGACAGGAGTTGTGATTCCTGTTTGCAATATTATACATTCATTATCACATTATTGATTAATCTCTGCTACAGTAAATATTACCTCAAGTCTTTATCCCTAATATAATGTTTATCTCATTGGCTCCATGTATTTTGGCCACAAATGGTTCCATGTTTACAATGTCTTAGAAAATATTGATCCATTGTGTGAGGCTACGATGGTGCGATGTTTTCCCACAAAGAACAAGACTTTGTTCTGAAGCAGTCACGCCAGCAGGTAAAGGTCAAAGATCACTAAGAAATGTATCATTAAGAATCAAGACAAACAGAGAAACAGAGACCTCTAAGTCCTACAGTTTCAAGAGTAAGTTCAAATAGTTCTCTCAAACAGCTCAAATAA
This sequence comes from Neodontobutis hainanensis, assembly GCA_024349245.1. NCBI lineage: Eukaryota > Metazoa > Chordata > Actinopteri > Gobiiformes > Odontobutidae > Neodontobutis > Neodontobutis hainanensis. The sequence continues at coordinate 16,074,500 of JALDNG010000002.1, read as the reverse complement.
TAAAAATAAAGGATTTGATTTATATTGCGCTTATCTCCCACGGGACTTGGGAGCGCTTATTCATTCACTCCACAGTCACACACCGGTGGTGGTAAGCTATGTCTGTATAGCCACAGCTGCCCTGGGGCCGACTGACGGAGACGTGTCAGCCATTTTGCACCTGCGGCCTCTGGTCACCACCAAACATTCTCACACATTCAACCTTCCAGTTATGGAACGACGGCTCTAACACTGAGCCACTGAGCACCAGTTCTACCAGGTCTCTGTATTCCCCAAAAATATGCATAAAGGTGATAATATCTGGAAATTTATCACAAATAAGTTTAAACAAGAACCTTTTATGTGTGGGTAAGGTAGGTTTGATTAATTAGCTGTTAATAGTTTTCTTTCCTCAAATGTTGCTATCCAAAGAAACTTGTTAGTCTCTTGGCCGTATTTTTTATTGTTTTATGGATGAAGGTTCATAATCTTTTTATTTCTTTTTCACGCACTCAAGCAGCTATACAGATTTACACATTTCTTTTAACATCAATAATATTTAAGAACTTTTAAACCGTTAAAGAATGCACAAAGGCACATTGTAATTGAAGCCCTTTATAAATGATGTGTTTGGGGTGTTTTGGATGCTGTGCTGTTTCTGCTGCTTTGTGTCTTCTTGTGTTTCTTCTGTCTATTGATTGTGTCTGTTTTAAGCTACTTTTATGCCCTTTTTAAATGCCCCTGTGGGGACATTTAAAGTGTTTGGGTTGAATTGAAACATGTGTTGCTAAAGTTGAGCTCTGTATTCTTAAGCCTTGTTTTAATTGGACCAGTTTCCAGTTTCATAAGCGATAAGAAGCATACCAAAGAAGTCGATAAACAATCATATTCCGAAATAGAAAGCACCTTATTTGTTGTACATTGCAGTTACTGTCGACACTGAGTTTAACAGATCTCCATTTTGTTAGCAAAGAGTGAACCTCTTATAAAGTTTAAAAAGCAGAATACAGCTGTACCTCTGACCTCTCACAATGCTACACTGGTGGACTTACAATTTTTATTATATTATATTATTAGTGGCAATACTCACCAGAAAGGAAGACATATTATTTTTATTTTTTTTTACCAAATCGTAAAGAATTGGAACATACAAAACCACCTTCACCCAGCGTTTGAGGTATTAATGAACGTCCATCAGCCGCTCGGTGTTTACTTGGGCAGAGAGCATCTTCCTGCAGTGACTGTGGTTAATTAGCGTGTGACTCTGAACGTTCCTAAGCTAACAAACGATGATTATGAAAGAGGCAATTGTACAATATGGCACATTTGCTGCAATTATAATCTGCACCCACCACTGCAGCCACCCGTGCTCGTTTTAAATGTTGCCCTCTTTAAGTATTATTAAAATCTATGTGACGGCAAATTGTTAATCAGTGAATGGGGCTTTGCTTCGTTCATGGCATGCCCCTTTCTCCAGCTGCCACTGTTTGTTTGCTCTGCATTTGTTTGAAGTGCTCCAGTCTTTCTTTGCGCCAGTCTTTGTTTGCCGGTGTGGGAAATGTTTGCAGATATACATTTTCGTTCAGATAACGGATAGAGAATGTTGGAGGAGAATTATGTGTAGAGAATGTGTGAGCGACCTTTGTCACAATGTACCTTTCATTCAGGAACATTCCTGTTTGTATGAATTAATCTGCTGAATGTCTGCCCGTGCATTTGAGGAATAACATAGCTCCATTTCCATTTTTATGAAGAATCTCGTTACCTCTGTCAGGGAGACTGATGGTGAGAGGTCTGCCGGATCAATGTCTGAGCGCCTCTGGAATCCCAAAGAGCTTGTCCACTGTGCTTCTGGTTCAATTCCACCAACATAAACAATGTACACACAGCCCAGTCTCCAAATCAACTGGAGGTGCTTTGATTTTCCAGAAACAATCATAAAAAGAATATCAGGTTGAAAATGAATGGCACATTTTCACTTCAGATTTTAGAGTGGCCTTTTATTGTGGCCAGTCTAAGGCACATCTTTGCAATAATCATGCTCTCTTATCAGCGTCTTCATATACCACACCTGTGAGGTGGATGGATTATCTCGGCAAAGAAGTGCTCACTGACTCAGATTTGGACAGGTTTGTGAACAATATTTGAGTGAATTAAACCTTTTGTGTGTTTAGAATAAGTGTTAGAGCTTTAAGTTTGAAAAATGGGGTTAAAAACAGAAGTGTTGCGTGTAAATGTTTGTTCAGTATTTGATTTCTAGTCTCTTGTTTGAAATGATGTAAGCGTATAACATAGAAGCTTCCTTTAAAGCAGGAACCACAAAGGCCTAGTATTATGTGACGCAACCTAATGCCATTCTTGTTTTAAATATAGCAAATTTAGTACAAAAATCATTAAGGTTTAGGCATGTTTTAATGACAATGTAAACCTTACAAATTCTCTATTGTGAAAGTTTGTTGGGGTTGGTTTACAGACCCAGGCTCAAGATTGATGGCCATCTGACGGAAACCAAAGGAAAGATACATATTAGAAATCTGATGTTAAATGGAAAATCTATAATGCTCATATCTCTCAGTATTCAATATTTTCTTACATAATTTTGTCATTATTATAAACTCCTCCAATATTTCCTCTGGAAGTCCTGAAAAAACAATAACAGTATGTTATTTATTAATAATAAATGATATGGTGTAGGAAGACCTTTCTGAATGGCGTTTGTCTGTTCTTTCTGTGTCTCTGTGGGCTTTCTCACACCGACATGTATGTGTAGTTAAACTGATGAGTCCAAACTCCCCTGTAAGGAATAAATGTGTGAGTGAACTGTCTCTTAAGTGTTAGCCCTGCGATTAACTGGTGACGTCCAATCATACTACATAAACGCCTCCAGGTTCCAGTCTCCTGTAGCCTCTTCACAGGATAATAGGAAAAAAAATGATGATAAACAGAAAAACATTACTCTTACAATGTAATGACTAATAAAATAAATACAGAATATAGAGTATACTTTTGCCCTGATACCTTAAACAAACTAGGAGTCAACACTGGTCTTAGCTAAAAACCAGGTCCATCAAAAGCTAAGTCCTGGGTTTTCTGTACCATCCATCGCTCCAATTTGCCCATATAAAAAAACATGGTATTTGGTGTATTATTTTAAGGTTACTATTTTTTTCATGTGGGCAGTAACTTGACTGGAATTACAATCGTTAATTGCCCATGATTACTTAACAATGAGCTGCTTAAATGTTCAAAATGTCCTTGTCCTTAAACTCTGCTAACTGCTAAATACAATTGTCCACACACCACTATTCTCGTGTTAAATATAAAAAAGGAATAAAGGACATGTAGTCATTATTTTTTGTCTTTTACTTAACCTAATGTGTTAACTGTAATTCTAGGGCAACAGGCTGCTGCTGTCTCCAGAGCCGCTTAATTCCGTTTTTCTTGACTGCTCACATTCTTCCTTGACTGCTTCTCGTCACGAAACAGCCTGACATTTTCCAGCGTATTTCCTCCTTCTCTGCAGCCAGTCCGCCTGCAGAGAGCCAAACATAACCTTGAGCCAACGTAACCTTGAGCTAAATGAGCTACTTAACCAGACCCATGGGATTCTTCTGCTATGTGCTCATCACCTTATCAGCCATGAGTGCACAGGAACCACTACCTTACAACGTAGACGCTAAGTAATTATATATTTGTCTCCCACACACAAACGGATTCACTGTTTGTCCATGGCTCGTATCTAAAGTAGTAATGTGCTTTACAGGTTTGTACTCTTCTCTCCTTCTCAGGCAATCCAACAGCCCACAGATAAATCCTCTAGCAGTGCAAGATTAATCAGAAATGATGGTAGCTATTAGACAATGTCAGGCAAATAAACAGTGTTCCCTCGATTCTTGTTGACGAGACTAGAACTAGACTGCCGCTTGTCAAATGAAATTCCCCTCTGGGCTCTTATCATAAACACCATAGAGATATCTTGGCAGAGTGTAACATCTTAGGCTTTGTCTGTCAAAAAGAAGAATTCACCCACTTCACACGACTTGTCGAAGACGGAGGTTTTGTTCTCCGCACCCGCTGTGGAGCTTAAATATTTGAAAGACGTCAAGCATATGTTGCAAAGGGGCTTCATGCTAGCTTTATGTCGATGTCATCTAATCCTACGAAAGTGTGTCTGTATGGCATCTTGGTGTATAATCCAAATGTTTGTGCCTCTGATGTGCACTAAATTATTCAGCAAGGTGCAATAACGGGCTGCTTTTGTAAAAGAAAGAATCAATAGTCTCCCATGAATACATTTGTTCGATACTCTTACTCTGCAGTTGGTCAAATAAACGACATAGGCATTAGAGATCAATAATAAAATCATCCCCAAATGCATTCACCGTCCCAATGCATTGTCCAAAAAAGATATGATAAAAAGCAAAGGTCATTTTTCTGTGTAAAGCTTTTTCAAATGAATGAACCAACAAATAAATCCAGCATTGCAGCTCCATTATTATTTTCATCTAGGGTCTTATTTTACTAACCATTGAACACAGAAACTAACTTTCACACAAGCATTTCGAGTGCATTTTTAAGTCAATTATTATGTGTCAATTATCTTGTTTTCGTAAACACCGGAAACAATTATTGTTAACTGTGAGTAAAATTCAGTTAATTGCCTGTAGCCTTAGCAACTGGTTTTAGTGGTTTTTATTTGTTCTTTCTCGCCAAAGTTTTTTTTTTGGGGGGGAGCCTAGACTTGATAAATTAAGTGTAGGAATTCTTAAGATAAAACCATCAATAATAGTAGTCATAGCAGTATGGCTCATGTTTAGTTAGCTACAGGAGAAAAGCAGGCTGTCTAGTTCTTTGTATATTTAAATATTAAAGGACCTGACCAATGGCTGTGTATATCCGCCAGTGGACATTTGAGGTATTACAATATTCAAATTCCATGCAGTCCAAAAAGATCTGCAAAATTTTATCCATAAATTGCAATGTAAGAATTACGTGGCTTTAAAAAGGTTGATGAATACAAGAATGGTTAGACAGTACAGAACTTTCACTTTACTGGTGATGACTTGACTGCAGTGTAGCACATATAAGCCTTTTGTAGATACTGGATCATACAAAACCTAAATGCCGAAGTCTTATGGCTTTTAATATAAAAAAATAGGACATAAATTGATGTAATGGCATTACTTTCACTTATGAGTTGACTACCAAACACCATCTCCTAGTACTCATCTGAGGAACAAAAATGATATGCACCCCTGGCTATATATGCTAAAGCTACTTTGTATATCTTAGAGGTGAATGATTTCTATTCTCTCCCATGTCTTCTCCCCAGACGTGTATCTGATGAGTGTTGCACTTGAGCCGAGCGGTTAACCAACCCGTCTACTGTACATCACAGGAACAGTGTTGTGTGCGCTGCTCCCCATCTCCTGACCTTCCGTCCTGATGAGTGTGTGTTTTCATGTACACCAGTGTATATACGAGCAGAGAGCGCCTGCAGCGGTGTCAGCTGAGGTTTAACATATTCAGCTTGCTGTCAGCACCGACACATTTCTCCCTGTGCCCCGCTGCACAGATATGCAAATGCAGCCTCCTCAGAATGCACAGCGCCAGATCAGCTTCAATTTATTCCATTCTGTTCTCTGCCTCTCTGCTGTGTCTCCATGCCGCCTTTGCTTTTCTATTTGGTCTTTGCTGCTGTGGTTAAGGCATAAGCCCCAGTGAGCAGTAGCAGGGAAGTTATTTTCTCTTCTATGTGTATGCTTCTCTTAGGATCATTTTTAAAAAGGTGTCTTAGAATGGTCAATAGAGCAAGGTCAGCGTAAATATACCAGGTCAGTCATTTTGCTGATGAACTTGAATTTGTCTCAAGAAAGTTGGCTGCTGTGTTGTTTTCCTTTATCACTTGTAGCAAGAACATCAAAAATCCCAAACAAGATTTTGCAAAGCCCTTAAGCGTTATGTGTTTTACTTTACCCTATTTGTATATTGTCAACGTCAATGATGGTGACGTGAATTTACCTTCACGAAGAGTTACAGGGCCTAAAACAAGCCACGTATAAATCATTCTCCATGTGGTGTTTTGTACTGTGCCAGGATAACATTCTGTGTAGCCCGTTAGTAGGTTTAGCCTTTAATGGGACACCAGAACACAAACATTGTTGGGGGGGGGGGGGTGTACACATTAGTGTATTTTGTAAGTGTAAGTGGGGCGCAGTGGTAGAGCGGTTGTCCTATAACCAGGAGGTTGGTGGTTCGATTCCTGCTCTCCTCACAGTTCATACTGTCGTTGTGTCCTTGGGCAAGACATTTAACACACTTTGCCTCCAGTGGTGTTCCAGCTGTAGCACTGATGAAGAGAAGCTTAATGTAAGTCGCTTTGGATAAAGCGCCTGCTAAATGACTAAATGTAAATGTACTGTAAATCTCTACATTCTCTCAGAAGGTAATATTTTCCATTCTGTCTATCTATTGTTTTCTCATTCCAGTCCTTAACAGTTGGTTCACTAAGTGCCAACCAATACTTTGTTAAAGCTTATTTGTCCTGCTGGTAAAAGTACTGTCCAAAAATATCTAAAATAAAAAATATCTAAAATACAAGAGAATGTATTCTTAACCAACCCTTCCTAATGTCATCATTATACATAACACTTTTGTAGTCTTGTGTTATTGGCCAAAATACAAAATTCTGTTTAGCCGATTAGTCTTGTATCATCATTGCTTGTGCAGCCTGTAAATGTTGCTTCCATCTGTTTACTTTCCAACAAGTCAATCCAGTGTCCACATAAATATGCATATGGTCTAAACTGCTTTTGTAAAAAACAGCTAAAATGTAGCGGAGAATTGTTTGCGCCAAGCTACAACCTTGCTCTTTCCTCTCTCGTTAATTACCAGCAGGACACACGAATGTGCTAGTGGTGGAACACAATTAGTCAGTCGCCAAGCCGCTCACAAAAGGCTATCTGGACAGGGCATGGTGTCATCAGTAATCTAGTCTGAGCATAATCTAAATGCCAATGTCTATCCTCTGTGATCCATCCCCAGCCCGCGCTGCATTTACATTCTAATTAGATGTGGCCACGGCCACTTTAGAAGGACCCTTTAATAACATAGCTGTAGTCACCTTTTCAAAGCCTCAATGCGGCTGTAAAAAAAAAAAAAAAAAAAGAGGTCTACACTTTATATTTTGTCCCTTTGACATTGTGGCTGTGGAGGATTTAAGTAGCTTTTGAAAGCCCTGGGCGCCCGAGTAGTGCGTAGCTCCACAAGAGGTTTTCTTGTGTCTCTTAAGGCTCATACAAAGGGCAAGCAGGGTAACGCTACACACCAATCCCATACAATTTGTTCCTAATTAGGCATAAAGGATGTCTAATTTGTCTGAGTAGGATTATCTTTAACAAATGCATTGCAAAGTTGTCTTCCATTCTCCAAAATCAAAAATGAAACTACTCCAAGTCTGCCATTGACCTTGTATTTCTGGTTTTACAGTCTCGGACAAATGCTGTGTAATTAGCACTATTATTTTAGCATTACCCAGTTTAAACTGTAATTAACTTCGTGTTGACAGCTGTTGATGCATTTTCCAGGCTTTGAGACGACATTTCTCTTTTGATGACAACTGGTTGGTTTAACAAGAAAAAGGGTTTGAAGAAGATCTCACGGCTGGCTGCCCACGTTTGTCTCTTTTCAGTGCCCCACAATGAGTAATGAGACGTCTGTCACTGAGTTATCTTTGGATTTTATCTGCTGAGAAAATAACTGAAAATGGGTGTCAAATGTTGTGTGTTTATTATTGAATATTGGGACTTGTTTATTGACTCCTAACACACAATCTGGAAATCAATACAGTAGTAGTATTTTTGTTTTTGAAGTAAATTGTTTTTTCCTACACAGCACTAGAAGAATACCAGATTATTACTAGGTTATTACTAACTAGCCACCCACATGAACTTGTGATGAGTTGTCGGACTGCGTTTGTGGAGTCAAAAGTTCTTTCATATTTGATGTAATGGCTGACACAACTTTAGCTGTTTCTTGCTAATGTTAGCGTGCATTGGTGGAACACGTAGAGGGTCGAACTATATTTATTTGGTACCACCTTGGTTTTTAGTTTTTAATTGTGTTGTATGTTCACTAAAAAGGAGAGCTAAACACATCAGTATATTAATTGGAGGATAGAAAATCCAAAGGAAAAAGAGAAATGCAAACTGAAGGTGCAGTCAAAAAAAAAGAAGAAAAAGAAGAAAAATTTGTCCGGTTTAATTTTTTTCTTATAAGAGAAGCAGGAGAGGTCCCCAGGCTGCTTTTGGGTGTGAGTGGAATCTGAGACAGAAAATCAGGTAGTGCAGCTTTAAGTCAATTCAAGATACTAAGAATTGAGCTATGTGTTTTGTTTGCCTTTAGAGTGTAATAACCAGGCTGTTTCTCTTTCCAAGGCTCGGTGAAACATTATTATTACGTCTTTACTCGTAGGTAAATACCAACTGAATTCACCCAGCTCACAATGTAGCTCATGTAATTATTGTAATTATAATGTTTCCATGGGGCTCAACCGAAAATTGCTTGTGTACTTGATGTACCCTGCAGTCTGCCATAAAGGCCACAGCCCTAAGTACTTTGTAAAATAAATGTTCTGAATGTACATATGGAGATCTGCTTTGTCACTGTAAGAGACATTCACTCAGATTGTGTGTTATTTACCTAAAGGGTTATAAAGGTGTCACAATCTGTTTGTGTAATCACTTAAACCTATTATTATATGGACCAGTTTAATCTTTATCAGATATTCAGCTTTTTCAAATCTCACATTCACTGTTAATCTGAATTTCAGAATCCAACACATCTTTCAAATTCTTCTGTCTATCTTTGTAGAGTCGAGTGTACATTTTTCATAGTGTTGATAAATTATTCATGGGTGGTGTACTGATATGAGAAGCACTGAATTCCTTTTGAGAGCAGACAGACTTCCATTGCTGTGAGTAAAATATCACAGTCTCTGTATTAACCATCTTTCTAGTAAAGCGCAGAGGCAGGCTGTACTATTGTGTTTAGACTAAGTGAAACATTAATGTGTTATTGCTTAAAGTTAAGCGGGGGTGGACTTTGGTGTGGAGACTAAAGCATTAATGCTTAAACACAGCTGTGAGCTGGAATGTAAAAGCACAAAACACAGTTTATTTAGACTTGGAGCAAGACGTGACAGTGTGCATAATTAGGTTGTACTTTGATCTGTGGCGCTCATGTTGTCTGCAGCTGAGCCTTTCCTTCGACGTAGTAAATGAAACGGAGAACCAGTTGGCCTTGACAGTCTGTTCAACTTAAAAGCACCAATATTAAAACCATCTGAGGAGATGAAAAGTCTCACTCAAATGGACTTGTTATTCTGTTCAGCTATTCATTCAATTCAATACACATTTTCCAGAGACTGGGCTAATAATTTGAAAAAGGGTTGTAAACTGTTACCATTTCCATAACTCACTATAAAAAAGTTCAATCTTATTTCTGTCGATGCAGTAGACCAAAAGCACACCAACCTCTGTGCACTGATGAAATGAGTGTTGCAACATTAATCGTTACTCAATTACCTTCCATTCAAACACCTAAGGTTACCAAAATTTAAGGTAAAGTTTTTAGGTGGAACAATCTTTTGTCTTTCTGTTTAGCGATGTTGGCTACCTCCTTAGGTAGTTTCTTTTGTGACCACATCTTTGATCATTATCATCACGGGCTAGTCATGTTAGCCAGGATAGCGCTGTTGATGACACTCTTCATTGCCAACTCTCACTATCTCACATAACAAGAAATTTCAAATGTAGACGAGAACTCGGGTAATCCCATTATTAACTGTATTTAAGCAAATGATTCATGTTCAATACAAACATCTAATGACACAACTGTCAGGCATATTATTTAACATGAGAAGTTTTTTGCATTTTTCAATCCCTTATCCCAAACCTAGAGGTGGCTTATCTTCAAATGTGGTGGTAAACAAAGCCAGAAAATCCAAACAATTTTGCTCTCCACACAAAGATATTAAATAAACTGTATATAAGAACTCTGTCTTTTAAAAACTGAATAAATTGTCTTTTGGTAAAATCATGGGGACACGGAGTCAATGTCAGCCATATTACCTTGAAATAGGAAGAAGTACCATGCACTGGGGATATGTCTCCTTTAAAATGAAATCATTATAACCTTCATTATTTCATTTCATTTCATGTTGCTATTGTTACCACCTTTATTCCGTTATTCCCTCCTCTTCCACTTCTCCAGGTCGGATAATTGAATGTGGAATGTCTTCACTGTTGCATGTTCTATGTTATTAAGATTATACCAACTGGATGCGGGTAGTTTACTGCTTTTTGTTATATTCAGGAAGCGTAAGTACACAAGCATGTAAATTGAAACCCAGTGACAGTTCAGTGCAAGCCCGCAGCTTATCGAGTCTGAGTGAATGATAAGCTTTGACGTTTGCTCCTCTTTCAAAGTCACTGATAGCTGCAGGGGGCCGGTGCTCTGTGGTGAACATTAGCCACCTCACGGTAACCGATAGACCTTTCTCTTCACGCACTGGGCTGTAAACCAACAGCACTGTTCCTTCAAAACTGTTCATGATTAACTCGCAGCACACTCCTAAAGGAAGAGTGGAGCACGCATGGTGTGACAGGATAAGATACGTAACACATGGCGTCCATATTCTACCCATCTGCTTATTCATTTGTATGCAGTGGGAACAAACGGGCATGTGATTTATTTAGAGCAAAAGAGGACAATCTGGGAGAAGGGAAACTGTCAGGCTGCTGCTGTTTGTACGAGTGTAGTAAGTAGATTAAGCTGCATACTAAAGACAAAAGACATGAGCATTTATTTAACATCACGTAGCACATTTTCCATTTGTAGTTAGTACTTTAGCCATATCGTATTTCAATAAGAAAGAATGGTAAATGTTTAACTTTTTCCGAAAACAAAGCTGGCATTTATTCGCAATGGCTGTTTCAGCTATTTGTGTTTTTTGTCTTTGCTGACTTCATTAAGCTGTGGAACCAACCCAAAAGCAATCTTCTACAGTTTATTGAGGCAGTATAGGCCCGCTTGAAAAGAAAATGTAATGTAAAATGAATCTTTTATGAAGTCATTTTTACTTAGCATACAACCTCTTTCCAATGTGATGCTATGAAATGAGCTTAAAGAATTACATTTTATCAAACCTATTTTAGCTTTTATAACACATTATTGTTTTGTGTCAAAGTCGCAATCAAAGATTCAAGATTCAGCTTAGTTTTATTGTCAGTTTTCTACAGTACTCAAATTAATCAGACACTACTTTGTTCAAAACAATGGAAGTGCAAAGAACAGCAGCAGTTATTAAAAACATTTTTACAAAGGAAAAATCTGTGTCCGAAACAATGAGGATTAACAATAAGGTCAGACACAGTATGTTATCTGATTTTAAAATACTCATCGTATATTAAATATCATTGTTTCAATTATCAACCCACTTTTACACATGTACTCAAAAGTCACGTGACCATCGGTGATAGAATAAAAACATGTACTGTCCAAAACTGTTGACTAACTGAGTGCACTATATAATCCACTAAAGTGCAGCCTTACACAGTGATTGAGGGGTTTGGGACACCCCCACGTTGCACAGATAGTCTGGAAGAAGAGCTTATCAGGCAATGAGTATGAGGTTTTTGTAGTTTAGAAAATCTTTGATCTATGTTTCTTTTACCCTTTGAGATATAGCTTTTATATCTATCCAGTTGTCAAAACAGATTGTGGCTATTATATAAGCTTTTGACTTTTTGTTTTGTTTTTTGCCCAAATGGGCCACTTGCCACTTCCACCCATTGGCTGTTGACTCTACATTAACCCACACTAATTTATCCTGAATGTTGTGAATGAGGACACGAGGACACAGAGTACAGGGCGTGTGTCAACAGATGGAGGCCGTGATATCATGTCCATGTGGAGAGTCATTTGGCTGTAATTAGCGCCAGTGCTAGAAGGTTTTACAAATCAAGTCTGAAAATTCTAATTGTTCTTGTTGTGAGGTTAACAGTGTCTATTTCCAGAAATTCGTTTTTTTTTTTTTTATGGCTTAAAAATAATGTTTACAGTAAAGATTGGCATGTTAGTCTCACTGTCAGTCATTTAACAAAGTAGCATTAAGAACATCTTCCTTGAATTAGTGACAAACCTCCCTCTGAATCTAACTGGCATAAACCTGTCCTGGAGCTTTTCCTCTTGGAATCCTTGACTTGTCCACTGCATTTCTAATTGGATTTGTTAACAGCCACCTCTTTTTCACATCAATTAGTAATTTGTAAAATAGTCTTTTCTATAGTTTTAACAAATGAAAAAAACAGAAAACAAATACAGGAACACAGCTCAGCACAGATTCAAGGATATAAAAAAAGGAAAATGTTCACCACAGCTGTGCTCTGAACAGCAGTTTGGTGATGGTGAGACTTTGAGCTCATTATAACATGCCAATCTTTACTGTAAACAAATTTATAAGTCTTTTGACAATAAAATCTGAACGAATGCTTAAGATGATGACAATATGTGTGTGAAAGTAAGTTCATCCATTTCTGAATGAGAATTGTAACTATTGTCACATGTTTGCCTTTTTCTAAAGTGCTTCCTTGAACTAAGTCCTGGGTGAATATGAACCTTCATAAATAGGCTTTAAGCACCTTTACCCAATTTCTTTAATCTTTGTTCATCTTTGTCAACCACATCCACCTCACTCCCCAACAACAACAGAGCTACCTTTCCTGTTTTTCTTTTATTAAAAAGATCTGGACCATCTGTCGTCATAATATGCGGTGTGCATACTGAAAAAGTTGATAAAATGGTATATTTTAGGTTTAAATAAAATGTATTAAAAGTTTAGCTTGATAATTTACCGTTAGTTATACGTATTCATTCCGAGCCGGGCAGTGTTAAGTCTGACCTAGCTCAGATAAGCAGAATAATTATGTCTCTAAGAAAAATCTAAATACTTTCTGTCAGACTAAGATGCAGGAATTGTCGAGTTGGACTTGAGGCAAAAATATAAATTGGTCTTGTGTCATGTGAATGTTGATTGCATAACCTCCTGCAAACAAATATGTCCTCATTGATTTTAAAAATGAAGCTGAAAAAAAGGGTTAATACGAGGAGTAACCTGGCAATCTGTCCAAACCTTAGAATGTAGTTTGATGGACAGTTCCACACACTGATGCAATCCAACAATCATGTCCTTACTGCTGCTTATCCACCCACCAGGCAGGGCCACCTTTGCGCTCTCCGCAATGTCAGACACCGGCTCTCTAGCGACTTGTGACAAACTGTCATGTGCGTGACTAAACCAGCTCAGCAGTGTGCCGTTGGTTGGAGAAATCACTCAGCCATTGCAGCCCCTCGGTGTCTGTAAAAAACGCTTCAGGCAGAGAGGACTGGATGTAGAAGAGATGGAGAAAGACTGTATTCTCTGCAGTGGGAAGTGGGCTCTGTAACCCCTGGCAAACAGCATGACAACACAAGGCTCAAACACTACCTTCTCTATCCACTTGTAAACGCGACAGCACAGGAAGTGAATGTAAATGAGCTGTGACTAACTGAAAACTGTGAAGCCAGTCATATACTTCTCTGGGTCTTTTCCTCTGAGCTACTGAAGATGTTGTACACATAGTTCCCTACAGCGCCCACGGCTGTCGGCTTGGTCTCTCATGCACAGTGACTCAAGATGGAGATGCACTAAGCGGATAATAAGTGTGTTGAAGATAATCCACACAGTTTGTATACAATTAGAAGGATGTCATACATTTTTTACATTATAAGACTTGTTCAAGGTCGAGGTTTATTTACACATTTTAAAAGTGCTGTACAGGCTCAATAATACACTATAATAATAAATAAGCCAATTAAAAACAAGATCCTAAGACATAAGACTTGCTAACAGCCATTATCCTTTAACTGTCAAACAAAAGCAGATATCGCTTGCAGCCATATTAATGTATGATTTACTAGCTATTACCTGTCTTCATTTGGAAATATAGATCACATTTCCAAAGGCACATATGGCAGCCCAGTGTGTCACAGTCTTAGATAGGTAACACGTTAAAGTCATCCAGCAGATGGTTGAGGGAAAAATAAAGGTTTAAAACCACCAAAATTGTGCAAAAGGTCACACCTGCTCTCACTTGAAAATGTAACCAATAGAGACATCACTTCTGTATTTTACACAGGAAAGGTTTGTGTCCATCGACTGTCTCTCACAATCATAAAACCAAGTACGTGTTTACTGTGGCAAGGCCATTTGTTGTGTAGGAACACAAAGGAGCAGGTGAAATATGACAATGGCTTGGCCCAGCCATCTTTGTTTCAGGAAGCTTGAACCCAGCTTTTAGTTGTCCCCTTTACCTTCTCTTACAACAGTGCTAATTAGAAAGAGGAATTGGGTTATTAGAACTATGTGCTTATTTAAATGACGTGGCCGTCTGCAGTTGTGAGACATTAAGCGTAACTCTTCTTTCTCCTTTTTACACAGGAAAGGTTTGTGTTTGCTCATTTGCACTTGTTTGAGGAACAAATAGCCCTAAGCTGACAGCAAAGTCTGTGAAAAAATATACACATGGAAAGATGAATTAAAGCATTGTTGCTTTTAGAACCTTCATCAGAGTTGCACATTAAATTTAACTACTGAACTGCTGACCATAGAAATATCACAGTAACATATATGCTATGTTTGCTAACCAGTGACAGTTTACCAAAAAAACAATGAGTTGCACCCATTTCTGTGTGTGGTAATTGTGTTTCTTTGTTATTGCAGAGTCTCATACACACACTCTACAAGCAAAAAAACATGAAATACCAAAACAGAATATACACTAAAAAGCGGTGGTATTTCCACAAAGCCACAAACAGACGCTTTCATCACCACACAGCTGTACTGTTCTTCAGTTTAGGCTTGCCACCACAGGCTCAATTAAAAGCCAAGTATCCAGTCGCTGTGACGACAACTCGGTTTCAGAGCTATTTTTTGGAATTTAGACTTTTGCTGTGTTGGACAGAAGCAGTTACACTAGAGAAATAAAAATTATTGTTTTAGTTCGACTAATAAAACATTCAAAATGCATGTAAACATCTTTGTCCAGCTGTAATGGCAGTAATTATCTTTTCTTCCGTCACACTCCTGCATTAATAGTAAATTATTGCCACATGTATGAGGTTAAGCCGTGCTAGGATCAAACTAACCTCACTGTCCACACTTCATCGAACCGGACCGCCACTTTACTGCTGACATGGCTGTTGTTTTGGTCTCTCCTAGATTTAGAGGATTTAAGGCTAACTTATAGCCACCCAGTGGAAATAAGGCTTCACATTCTCTCCAGTGCATATAAAATCAGACAAAGACAGTAGTCCAGGTAAACGGTCAAATGAAGCTGTGAGCAAAGTTGGACTAAACCAAGTGTGGCGCTATTGCAGGCATTACTTGTTGGCCATTCTGTTCATTATCTGGTCTTATAACATTTAAATTGTGTTAAAATTCCTTTAAACTGTGTTACCTGAATGGCTCACTTGGTAGAAGTAGAGCATACACTACATAATGTGGCTGTGTAAATCCTGTCTAGTGGCTTCATGACATCACTTATCTCTCTCCTTGATTTCCTGTCTATCTGCTGTCTCTCACCGTCATAAAACCAGGTAAATGTTTACTGTGGCAAGCCCATTTGTTCAGTGCAAGAATGCGTAGGAACAGGTTAAACATGACATTTGCGTGGCCCATAATGTTGGCCATCTTTGATCAAGGAAGCTTGAACATAACTAATAGCATCAGCTAAAACTTTCCCTTTTTGTTACTGGCATAACTACCTTTATTCTTACAACAGTGCTGACTAGAAGGAGGTATTTGTGCCAGTAGAACTTTGCGCATATTTAAATGACAAGGGAATTTGCAGGTCTAGTGTTATTACATTAAAACAACATCTTAAAATGCAAACAGAGAAGCTCTTTGCATTACAACAGGCTTTGTTTGTGTCACCTTTCAGGCAGAAGTACAGTAGAGCTGTCAAGATTTAATCAGCAGAGGCTGTGGAAGTCACACAGCAGGTGTTAGACATGCCTTTTCCATCAGGGCCCACGCAGCTTACAGTGTAACGCTCGTTCTCAGACAGTAGGAAAGCCCATGAGACCACAATGCATCTTGGAAAAAGACTTGTAGTGCTTTAAGTGCATGTTACAGCTTCAGTTGAAATTGTTTAAAAAAAAAAAAAAAAATCTTATCTCCATAGGCAATCCAGTGTACACAAAAAGAATTAAGAATATGGAGTCTAGGCAGTGTTTGCTTTAAACGTACCAGCATTACAGGAAAATTGCTGGCATCTAGTGTGAAGTATAATGTACACATAATGTGGCAAAGAGACTAACCAATGTCATCAAAAAGACAACAACAGCAACATTTTCCTATTCATTTATAAGAGCCCAAGTTAGTATTCTGTATTATTTACCATTAGTCGATGGATTCATTTTGCAGAGCTCTCAAGCTGTATGTGTTTTGTGACACAAGTAAAGTCTTTGTTTACATTTACATTGAGTCATTTAGCTGACGCTTTTATCCAAATTGACCTACATTAAGCTTCAATTCACCAGTGTTACAGCTGGAACACCACTGGAGTGTGTCTTGCCCAAGGACACAACGGCAGTATGAACTGTGGGGAGAGCGGGAATCGATCTGGTTATAGGACAACCACTCTACCACTGAGCCACTGGCCCTTTGCAATGTTTATTTGGCTCCAATACAGTACTTTAGTACGTTATTATTATTTATTTTAGAATACATTTCTCAGAGACAAAAGGCACTCAACTGTTGAGCAATGGGGCTTAAACTGCGCCAAAGTGGCACAAATTAAGTGAAAAAACTAAATTATTATATTTAAATTTGAACAGGTTTTATGTGGATTTGAACTAGTTTTAGGTGGAATTGAAAAGGTTTTAGGTGGAATTGAAATGGTTTTAGTTGGACTTGAACAGGTTTTAGGTGGAATTGAAACGGTTTTAGTTGGATTTGAACAGGTTTTAGGTGGAATAGAAAAGGTTTTAGTTGGACTTGAACAGGTTTTAGGTGGAATTGAAAAGGTTTTAGTTGGATTTGAACAAGTTTTAGGTGGAATTGAAAAGGTTTTAGTTGGATTTGAACAAGTTTTAGGTGGAATTGAAAAGGTTTTAGTTGGATTTGAACAGGTTTTAGGTGGAATTGAAAAGGTTTTAGTTGGATTTGAACAGGTTTTAGGTGGAATTGAAAAGGTTTTAGTTGGATTTGAACAAGTTTTAGGTGGAATTGAAACGGTTTTAGTTGGATTTGAACAGGTTTTAGGTGGAATAGAAAAGGTTTTAGTTGGACTTGAACAGGTTTTAGGTGGAATTGAAAAGGTTTTAGTTGGATTTGAACAGGTTTTAGGTGGAATAGAAAAGGTTTTAGTTGGAACTGATGTGGTAAACACACCAACTCTAATTCTCATTCACTTTCACAGCCCCTCAACACTTTCAGTTCAACACCTCTGTCCTAGAACCTACTGTATATGTGACCACATGGGTCCTTGTTATTTCTTCTACATAATATAGTCCTATATTATTGATTTAGCTGCTGTAGTCTACCCACTCACTGACAGCACACACATACAATATAATACTGTAAATCTCATATTGTGTTTCAATGGGCCTTCTTGTTGAGACAGTATTGTCTTATTCCCTTTAGTCTATTCTAAATGTATTGTATTCTGCTCAAATTCTGTTTCCAAAATGCACTTGCAGCCTTTTCTCTAACTGCTGCGGTTACACAGAAACTTTACAGTGGTAGAATATTTAGAGTAAATATCTTGCAATGAAACGTCAGTCTAAAAAAAGCTTTATGTTTGAGGCCACACACTCCTACACATTGGAGACTGGAGCCTCCAGGCTGTGTCCCTGTGATATATGTTTTACGGTGGCGCCCGGTGGGAGAGACTGTAATAGATACTGTTGATGCGATTAGATTCACTCCAAACTGCTGCTGCTGCTCTACTTTTAACTTTCTTTTCCGTGTCATCATTCGCAGGCGTCAAGTAATTTCCTCTTGTCAAAGTGTGTCATCAGAGTGTGTGTCAACATGTGGTTAAAGTGTATATATGCGTAGCGATTCTGGGTTTATTATCCTGGTGCGTTGGGACCTGCGAGTAATAAGGCAGAAATACGGAATGGAGCCTTTTCTTTTTTCCGTGCGTGGGCGTTTACACTGACACAAAGAGAAGCAGCAACATGCCAATTATTCTCGTGATTATTGTTGTAGGCAAGCAGATGTGTCTGTGTGTTATTGATGTCAGGGAAGATGTCAATGGACCTCCATTTCTGTCTAATGAATACTCTATGCACCGCTGCCCTCTGGATTTCCACAGGATTATGTGATATTCTTTCCATCAGTGATGAGATGTGTTCTAGGATTGGTTATAAATGCTAGCAGTGCTCTGTGGTCACATGGGGCTAAATGTAAATGAAGTGTGTAAAGCTATGCGTTAAGAATGCAGCCCACATGTAGTTTATTTCCTCACATGACCCAGATTTCCTGCGCTTTAAATCAACACTTGAAATCTAATTGTTTCAAATCAGATCCAGGCGACTTCCAGATGTGGTCAGGATCAGACACAGGTGATTTCTTGCAGTGTGATGCTCAGTTATTATAGACTTAAAGCAGCTGGGTGGTTTAAGAAAATGTGTTAAAGATCACTAAACACAACCTCTTTGACCGGACATGCAACTTTTTTAGACAAGTTTTCATCAACACTGCAAAAGTAGCACTGATGGCAAAGATTGAAGACAAAAGAATACGTGGACAGACACAATATAGAAGTTTTGTGCATAGTTTCCAGCTTTGAGTCCGTGGAGTAATGGGGTCTAAATGCCGCAGGTTACTTTGTCGTGGGTCATAGCCTAGCTTCACACGGAGCATCACATTAGCCGCGCGTCTCAATTCCATCCTGTCAAACACGCCACAACACCGAGGGCACATCTGAGACCATTAAGTGCCAAGACTGAGTGGCTTCTGAGGCTTTCCACGGTTAGTCTGCTGAGCGCAACAAGCACTGGCTTCTGCTCAGCATTTTATATTGTTGTGGTAACATTTATGAGTTAGAAAAGAAATAGATAATAGATCAAATATACCTTTTATTTCTTAATCTATTCATTTATTTCCATGTATGGATTTTAATTGTAAAATACCCCCAGGTGCATCAACACTAACAAAGCACACCTTATATGTCTTTGTTTATTGGCAGAAAGTTTTTTCACAACTAGAACATTATAGACACTTTTGTTGCTTGAACACGGTATGTAACTATGGTTATAAGGACTTTCTGTTTTTTGTCAGTGAAAGTAAAGCTAGTCCAAAAGCTGAGTGCATCCTACACTTTGATCAAGGGAGTTCCACTGAGCTGTGAGTGACACTACACACTGAGTGCACTACGGGCTGGAGTGGAAGTGGGCAGGGAGTCATTTCAGAAATGTCAGTTCTTCCCAGAAAAATCCATCCATCTCTCCATCCGTCTTCTTCCACTTATCTGGAGCCAGAGGGTCACAAGAGGCAGCTGTCTGGACAAAGAAGCCCGAACTTCCCTCTCCCCAGACACTTCTTCTATCACCGACCAACTTGGACTCATTATCTTCAGAAGGCGCTGTAAGTTGCTGGTGTAGAGTTATTGGCATTTTAAGGTATACGCCTCAACACCCTACTCTCTAGACATAGAACCAGCCCTTCTCTGATCATTATTATTTTACAAAATCCATTAAACACACATAAATTGTTACCTTGTAGTCTTTAGATATAGTGATAGATAAACATATTCTATAAACCTATATATTCATATAAACCTTTCCTCGTGAATTGTCTCCTAAATCCTCGCCCATGTTCCACACATTCCATGAGTACGTATTAGAAATTGCTAAAAAAAAAATAAAAAAAGTCAGGATTTTGCTGCTCTGATTACTGTTTATACCACACATTTACAATATATACAGTATACATAAGGAGGTGGCTGGGGAGAGGGAGATGCACCATGTTTTAGGTAATTAACTGCTAGCACAAACCATAAATATGTTTAAGGGATGGTTGGTTGGTTGGTTGGTTAGAAAATGCAAGGTACAAGTTTGAACAATCAATCCTGAGCATTAGGGCTTGCAGTTTGAATGTAGCCTATAGCTCTTATATACTTCCCGCTGGGTATATTTCCAGCCGTGTTTTTTTGCAGTGTTGATGATGGAAAAAGAGGCCTCTGCAGACAACCTGTGCTTATTTTATGGCCTCCTCCAGCTGCAGCGTGTGGGCAATAAACCTTTCTCCAGCAATCTCCAAACAGTGCAGCAATCAATGGGAAATTATCTCGGCCGATCGATGTGGCCGCCTCTCTGTAGCTCTCCGCCCGGTGCTGCCTCCTGCTCTCCTCATCTCTTCTGTCTTATTTTTTTGCTGTTTCTCTGTTTTTTTCCACCCACTCTTTCCAATCCCCCTAGCAGCACCACCCTCCACCGCTTTTTACTTCCCTCCGGCTCCCCAGGCTGCACAGTCTACCTGCTCAGAAATGCGACAGCTCAGCAGCAAACCCATTAACCAAAGTCACTTGCTAACGCAGGGAATGCATACAGCGTTAGATTGGTTTCCCTGCACAACAAAATAAGTGTAGTTAATTAACTTAAACTAGACTGCACTACTGTTCTTGGTTATCAGTTATATGGATGTGTTAATAACCTGTTTATATGTTTCTATATAGCATGTGTTCTCAATCTAGTGGTTGCTAGGGAACGTTTAGGTACTTAATGCGACATGGGAAAGAAAATGCTTTCAAAGATGTGGTTGTTCAGTCCATTTGCTCCTTTTTATGCTCCTTTCCACAAGCAACACAGCAAAAAGGAAAGCCATTGTCCTGGGGTCCTGGTAGTGTGTGTACATCTCAGAAGCATGCATTGAAATTGAGCAAAGGCAAAAGTGAAATTAAATACAAAAGACTATTGTTAAGGGTGCACTCACACTTGGCAAACTGTTCCATGCTCAGTCCTAGAATTCCTAAAGTCTGTTTTGTTTTGGCTAATGTGAGTGCTTCCATTCGCAGAACTGAACTCTTCCAGGGCTTCATCTCAGTTTGGAGGAGGTCTGCTGCGACTATGAGCCGTGTATTTCCTCATCTCGCCCCTGTTACTCCCTCGCCTTGTGCACCGTACTTTTTACTACGAGCGAGAGATAAGAAAAACAGGAATATCCTACAACAGCATTAAAAGTACTGCTGTGCTGTGACTGTGATTAGAATCTTTCAGGAGCCAAACCCTTGACATTTACTGTACTTTAAATGACCTTTCATCACTTGCTACAAATGCTGCAGCTAACTTTGTGACTGTCATGCAGTGCACTTCCAGACTCTGACCCTTTCTATATTTGGTTTTGTATTTAGTTACATTAGCATTAGAGTAAAGCCCTACGTCTGTGGCTTCACAGGTTCATTGTGAGTTTATGTGGTGACGTCTTTGTTCACTGTCCTTTCCCTCACGTCTATCAAAATAAAATCAGGACGCTTCTGTCATTTTCAGATATTCAGATAATATTCAAACAAATGCTAGTTTTTTTTATGTCAATGTCATTTGAGCTTAGGATCAAGGAAGATCAAAACAAATAGTGTTAATTTGTCTTAGACCTTACTCTACTTTAAACATTCAGACATAGAGAAGAGAAGTGAATAATAATCAAATAATACATTCTTGTAAATTGTCACTTTTATTATACAACTGATTTTATTGTAGTGGTGATTTATTCACACACAGATACTGCAAGAGAAGAAGAAGTAACGTCAGTTTGTATGCTGCTCAGGAGTTGGAACAGAGCTTCCATCAGGATTTCTAATTACTCAGTTTCTTAGTTGAACTACATAAATGCCCAGATTTCACCAGAAACCTGATCCTGTTAATCTGACACAAATATGCTTCTCCTTGTTTTCTAATGTCTTATGGCTGGTGTGTTTCATTTATACTGCATGGTGTGCAACATTTCAAATGTCACTGTGTTTTGACAAGTAAAAGTGCCAGAGCAGTGTTTCCAGAATCCTGACGACAGCTCTCAGTCAGACCAGGCAGAAGGACTTACAGCCACAGGAGCATTAGTCTGCTTTTCCAAAAGGACTGCTTATGCTGGCACAGCACTCTCTCCAGAGTTCAGCTGCCACTGCAGTGTTTTATGACACAGTTATTGGACTCTTAACATCTAATATTTATTTTACAAACCAGAATAGAACTACTAATAGCATAGCAATAACATGTCTGATAAAAGTTTCACTAAAGCTTTGTTAACTGGTCATGTGTGTCTGCCCTGTCATTAAAGTCATTGTGAAAATCTTTTGGCAGCACTGAGGCGTAACATTCCAGAGGTGTTTCCACACCTAAGCAGCCTTGGCTCTTGGCAGAACACAGTGACACTGACAGCCATTCAGACAGGTCTGGAAATGGTGAGCAAACAGCACTTCTCCTGAACACCCTGTTTATGCTGGTGCTACCCACAGAGTTCAGCCATAATGTGACAACATGAAAAGAAGGCACAAGCGACAGGCTGCTCCCTCCCTGTCACACTTGGATCATTTTTTCCCTTGCCTCAGTCATGGGGAACAGCCCGCTAATGCTGGGACACACCATTATTATATGCCTCACAGTCAAGGATAGAGTGAGCACTTTTTATCACCACATAACACAGCCCTTCTATTGGTGCCATTTACACCAGGGACATGTCTGGACCACGTTTGAGATGGCAGAGCTCATCATATTGACATCATATCATGTTATGCATCAGTGAGACAAGAATAAACATGGACTCTACTTCAACTACTGCATTCACTTCACCTTGAGTTGATAGCTCTCTTTTTAACCAAGGCTTAATGAGGATACACACCTAGACTATCTTTTTACTGCTCATGAATTATAAGTACTGAGATGAAAAGCCGCCTCTCAGCGGTTGCCATGTTTGCAAAGATGCTTATCTGCCGTTCACATGTATTAGTTGCCAACAATGGGTGCTACTGTTGGAAGGCATGGTGCTAAACGGCAGGTTGTTACAGGTGCTGTCGATAGGCTCAGAGACAAAGTGCAGAAGGATTAAGAGACAATCCTCCACTATTACATTCTTGGCAGAATAATAAACATGTTCAGACACATAATCTCACTGAACTCTGCCGCTGCTCATACGGACTGGACTGTACGCCCTGGCTGTAGAGCAGTACTGTGTAACATTTTACCTTAATGTGATGGTTCCCAGACTTCACACAGAGACGATATTACAAACACATGCTGTCAACTGGTTGCACACAGCAAATAATTCATTATAATCGGTCTCATGGCAATTGCGGCAAATGTCATGCAATACAGATTACAGAACCAAGAAGTATGGAACAAAGTATCTCAATATTGTTAACTTGTAATAAATGATGTAAGCCATTTAGTCTCATAAAGATAAATAGCAAACATTATGCACAATTTAGTTGAAAGCAATGGATTGTACCAGTGGATTTTAAGAATGATATTAGTGTAGAATCTGTTGATACTGTAGCGTGTCACTTTCTCTTCAGCTTCTGGCTTTGCTCGACACAAATGCATTCTGTTGGATTTTAAACCTGGCATTATCTGGAGCAGCGCTGATGAACTCTGAGGCCTCAGTATGGATTTATGCATCTAATACTAACAATATATTATCTGAACATAAGTTTATGTTCCGGCAGAGTGGTTAGCCTCACAGCAAGAAGGTTGTGAGTTCAAATCCCCGCCAACTCAAATATTCTCGGCCGACTCTGGTCTTTCTGTGAGGAGTCTGCATGTCCTCCACGTGTTACCGTGGGTTCTCTCCGGGTACTCCAGCTTCCTCCCACCGTCCAAACACATGCATGTACAGGTTAATCAGCAACTCTAAAGTGTTCCTAGTGAATGAATGTGAGAGTGAATGTTGTCTGTCACTGTCTGTCTCTAAATGTTAGCCCTGCGACTAACTCCCCCCTGTCCAGGGTGAACCCCGCCTCAGGCCCAAAGCTGCTGGGATAGGCTCCAGTCACCCGCGACCCCTAACGGGACAAAGCGGTAGAAAATGAATGAATGAATTTTGTCATTGTTGTTCTTCTTGCTGTTTGTGACATTTACTTTTTACATTTCCATTTATTCATTTAGCAGACGCTTTCATTCAAATCGACTTACATTTAAGGTTCCATTCACCAGTGTTACAACTGAAACATTACTGGAGGCAAGGTGGGTTAAGTGTCTTGCCCAAGGACACAACGGCAGTATGAACTGTGGGGAGAGTGGGAATCTCCTATTTTTGTTGTTGAAGGACGACCGTTCTAACGCTGAGTCACTGCGACCATTAACTTATATTGTCTGTGAACTAGGATGTCCTCATTTTTACTGAGGGCCCCATATTTAATACAACAACACAGTGGGTCACGTACTCAAACCAAAACGCTGCCCTTTTGTAAACAAACAGCCAAAAAGGCAACAAGATCTTCTCATTTTTTAGTGAAACATATTAGTGACACAGTGTTGTATTCAAAACTAACCATGTCAGACATGAACTTATTCATATCTTGAGATAAAACAGTTTATTCTTATAAATACCAAGAACTGTTACTGTTAGTTAGCCATTTTTTTTTCAGGGGAGCTACTTCTGAAAATACAGGTGCACACAATAACCGTGTTTTACTTTGAGATAATGTGATGTAAAAAGGTCGAGGTGTATATTTATTTGTTTGGTGTTCAAAGTGCATACGACCCTGTGTCACTAAAATAAGCAGCTTACCTTCTGTTCCAATACAGCCCTACTTTAAATATAGTGTCTCTTGTAATACACAATGTCCAAACACCCACTTATGACTCATCACTCAGGGATTTGTCCTGTGTATACATGTTTTCCCAGACGAACACGTGTCTAGTTTTGATGCCAACAAAAGCTGCACTGTCTTCTCTTAATGCTGTGTAAATGAGACTGTGGTTGGCCTTTTAGCTCCTCGTCTGTGTGTGTTGTGCTCTCGGCCCGTCACCATGCTTCTCCCCGAGGCTGCTCTAATCAGCAGGCCTTGAGCTCTCGGAAAAGGTCACCCTGTCCCTTTGATGGGCTTTTGATTCATCCTTTCCTCTCTCTCCTGCTCTCTTACAGGGAAAATGGAGAGCCACTACCATCAGGGGGCCAAGAAGGGGCTACGTCCATCCGCCGCGTTCTGACATGAAGGAAGAGGTGGACCAAGTCAAACAAATCTCTAATATAATAATAATAACATTTTCTATTGTGCAATAAGGCGCCTTTATAACATGTTCACAGTTAATTAATGAAGGTCACTCTAAGTGTAAAGACTGCGCTTAAGTATCCTCCACTAACCAACCATAACTATATGAGCTGTTATATGAATAAAAACCGGTTGACGTGACCCCTGCTATCAAATACATTCTCAGTTTTTAATGAGTAGCAGAATTTAACAACTTACAATCTGAAGGTTTATTGGAAACAAGGACAAGGAAAAATGGACTTGGCAAGATTTAACCCAACTCATCTTGCCAAACAGTGTCTGCAGCTATTTGTGATACTGTTTTTACAGCTTTATATTCATGATGTATAAATGGTTCTTATGATTACTTTATAAAACCTTTACTGTAAAGTGGAGGATTTTTCCAATCAGTAAAAACAATCCCCAGATCCTGTGCGTTTTCCTCATCTCATCAATTTAATTCCCACTGATTCAAAAATGCAAACATTAGTTAAGCACCTGCATACTATATACTGTATTGCAATGTTAAACAATATTGTAATAAGTTTGGAAAAAGAATACTTGTTGTGTGTCTGCTAAGTGCTACTTCAAGACACAAAACTCAAGACTATAACCCAGAGATTTTATTAATTTTATTTAAGTTTTATTTATCTCGGATCCAGATTCTGATTCACAGTCTCTTTTTCAAGGCTGTGCTGGCCAAGATGAGCAGCAGTACAGACTCTGAACATTCAACACATTCATGTACAACATAGTCATTATTATGCTCAGAGCTCCATTAGACCGTTTAACCGGACTGCTGTCTTGTCTGAGATGATTTGTTTTTGAGAAAGAGAAATCAAACTATTGCTTTCACTACAGCGTCCCGCTCAGGCTAACGCTGTATTCATGTGGTCTTGATACAAACAGTGTTCAGCCTTTGTTAAAAAGAGAAAGAGAGTTAATATAATGTGGCACTGCGTAACCTTTAACCAGTAATGGGCGCAGAGGGCACAGACCATATCTGTGGACTTCATCTGTTTAAAAGTGGAGACTATCTAAGCGGCAAGTTTGGAAAAAAACATGTCTCTGAAACAGTCATTTTAGTGTATTTTGACCAAATTTAACTCTGCTGGGGTTCAGTGTATTGGTCTATTTATGCTCCCTCTGTTTTCTTTTTAGGTTTCTGTCCAGATGAAGAAACTTTGTCAGTGAGTTAGCCATGATTGATTTATTTAGGAAAATAAAAGGGGAACAATGCATATTATTAAACATTAAAACAAATGTAAATATGCCAGATAATAGAACTAGGGTAGTTTTCATCTGCAGACCCCCCTGGCAGGTACATGTTACACAAAAAGAAAGAAAGGGAGAAATACATAACACAATAAGGACAAGTACAGACACCCCAATACAACAAAGTAAATATTATTTCATTCATTCATTTTCTAACACTCGCGAGTGACTGGAGCCTATCCCAGCAGCTTTGGGCCTGAGGGCGGGGTACACCCTGGACGATGGCCAGTTAGTCGCAGGGCTAACATTTAGAGACAAACATTGACTGACAACCATCACTCTCACATTCATTCACTAGGGACACTTTAGAGCTGCCCTGAACATACATGTCTTTGGACGGTGGGAGGAAGCTGGAGTACCCGGAGAGAACCCACGGTAACACGTGGAGGACATGCAGACTCCTCACAGAAAGACCGGAGTCGGCCAAGAATATTTGTCAGGCCGGGTTTTGAGCTCACGACCTTCTTGCTGTGAGGCAGAAGTGCTAACCACTCTGCCATAGGCACCCCTTATTTCAGACAAAGAAAAGTTAATAACAGAGAAAGAAACAGAACAATAACATAAAATATAATTTACAATTACATCTGTACTGCGCTGACTCTACCTAGGTACACATGTCTGATTAAGTATACATTTTGGATATTGCACAGGCCCATCTTCAAAACATAAGTTGCTAATAAAGTGCAGGTCACATGTTTGAGTGTCTTTTATCCACAGTTTCAAATGTGTTTTAAAAGTAAGTAAACTTGTACATTCCTTCACTGAGAGTGGAATACTGTTCCAAAACATTGAGCCCTGAAATGAGAGAACGTTTTGAGAAATTGCTGTCCGTCTGAACGGGAGCTCACCTCTGACAGAGGCTCGTGTTACTCCTGAACCAGGTCCTGAACCAGGTCCTGAACCAGGTCCTGAACCAGGTCCACTCAGAGAGTTCTGTTTGAGAAACTCATTCAACGAGGGAGGAGCCAAACCACGAGTCGCTTTGTAAATCAAACAGGCAGACTGAAATATTTTTAAATTTGAAAGACTTAATAAACTATATTGGTGGTATGAAAAGGTTTTCTTGATTCTACTGATCTCATGTCCATGAACCATCTATGATTTTGAGTATATAAATATATTTTTGGGCTAAAACTTACACGGTGGTACTTTAAACCCGACTTTTATCTAGCTTTAAATGCTTATTACTTGGCTATTTTACTTTGTAGTCATCTTCTCATCCTTTAGTCATATGTGATCAATATGCTTTAGCTTGTCTGAATTATTTATTTTACTAAAACAATATAAATATTTAAATTTCTTTCCAATTAGGTAAATATAAGCAATAACATTTGTAAATCGATTGCAGACCCCCACATTAAATTGAATCATAATCATATTGTGGCAGACTTTATGACAATGGATTGCATTAATGGTTCACTGAACGGAATGAACACAATAAAACCTGTGCTTTACATCCGCCTTCGTCACAATGAACAGATGTGAGACAGAAACATGATCAGTGCTTTTAGGTTTGATACAGAAACCTAATTATTTCTGTTTTAACAAGCACAAGAGAGACATTTCCTCCCTTCTTCTTTTTGCTCGTCATTATCCTTTCACTCTTAGGCCAGTGTTTTGAGCAACAATGGCCCGGCGCTAAAACACACAGCCGTCTCATTCATTTCAATAGGACCATTTTATTGGTGCAGCAGGGGGTGGAACAAAGGGCCGTGAACAAGAGAGTTGTTGATAACGCCTCATTTTTTTCCCCAGTGTGTCGTCCAACATCACCCAGCAACACTGTAGACTGATCAAATGCATGCACATGCTTGTTCCACTGCTGCTGAAGTGAAAAATGTAGGCTCGGCCTCTGTGTTATTAGGATCATACTGAGAGGACGAGAGTATTTGAGCTGAAAGGCCTGACTCAGAGGAATGTAAAGCAGCTTCAGTCTAATACGTGTTCACGCTGCACCTAAAGACAGTAGTTCTTTTAAATGTCAGCCCCTCTTTACCTCATGACTTGAGTCAATTTTAATTTAATTCTTCTTTTCAGACCTCGTGGTCAGTTTTTCCCAAAAAAACAACAATAACCCCTTTCAAAAATATAGACTCAAAACACAACTTTTCTCACTTCTTTATTAACAACTGTAATACATCTGTTCATGTTGTACACATCTATCTTTCATTGTTTTGTTTATGTCTACGATTGTTCTTTGCTACGACTTTTGTGTCACATCTGTAAAGCACATAGAGTTACTTTATAATAAAATGGCCTCTATAAATACATTTTCTTCTTACAGCCACATTTTGTAACTATTAACCTTACTCTTCCACTATTTGGCCCTCAAGGAGTCACACAAATAAAACCATACAATATACTTTAGATTTTATGCCACCCAACCTGTTTGTATTAGCTGCATTTATGCTCTTTTTATTATATTATTGAGATTATTTTTTTCCTACCTGTTTTCAGTCTCAGTCAAAAGAAGACAAGTCACGTTTTTTCCTTTACTGCTGCATCCTGTCATCCTGGAAAAAACAAAGTAGACAGATCTGTTGTGTGACAAACTATGCACACATAATATAAGCTCTAGAGAAACACAAAACAGTGCTGTATATGATGAGAATTATCTCAAAGCACTCGGCTATTTATCATGAATGAACATAAACGCAGCATATTAAACACACGCCGTTGTTTCTGTTTTGTGCACTTTAACACCGGACATCCGTTATTGGAATTTCTTGAACATACCTTGATAATTCAGTTTATTGTTGGCCTATTGCTGCATGTATACTGCTTATTCTGATTAAAGTCAGACACAGCGTACTGAGCATGCTCCTGAGCCGGACAGCGGCACAGAGTAACAAGAAAATCATGAAGAAAGTTTTTTATAGCCATACTAAAGGCCTGTTCACACCGGAACGAATTTCGCCGACGAATTTCGCCGACGTTTAACGCCTCGCAACTAAACAATGGGCGCCGATGTGAGTGTTCACACCGAAGCAAAAAACGCCACGCGTAAAAGCGTCAGTTTTTTAAGAACGTCGCGGGTTCGTTTTTTTGGTTTGACGCGCGGCGTCAAAAACTATACGACCAATGAGATTGGCACTTTTGCTCACGTGTCTGGAGCTTCTGAAGTTACAGTAAAACACAACTTGGGGGCGCTCAAACACAAAATTGTCTTGCCGAGTGCACATACGCAACGGCGAAGAAGATACACACCAAGTAGCGTCTACACTTCCGGGAAGAAATAAGACGACGAAAGACCTCTAACGTATAGTCTTCGGTGAAATTAAAAATTTATCAACTGTTGCATGATGCTGAGTTTGGCCAGGCCTCTTTCTTTCCACAGCCGTACCATCAGGTCACACCGCAGACCCCAACAAACTATGGACGATCTCCAACTCCTTGGCAACCCTTATAGATGTTTGATTTATACATTTTATTTCTGTTTTTATTTTTACATTTATGCACTAATTTGCACTATTGTATACTTGCACTACAGTCGTGACTTAATAACACTGCCTTTTGTGACTCCCTTTTTTACTTTGATTGTTTTAGCAAGTTGTATACTATTTAAAGTTAAATTTCTCCCAAAAAAAATTGTGCATAAATGATTTTAAAGTAATGTAACATATTTTGGTATTTTGCATACATGTGCACTTGAGTATTCTTGAAATAGCTATGTGCCTAATTACGGAGTCATCACATTTATAGGCAACAGTTATTATTCTACAGGAACATGACCATTTTGCGCACAGCATTGTGCAGGGAATGACATTTAAAGAAAATGCTAGCAAATATGTTTATTAAAAATACACATTTACCCAAATACAACGTAAACTTAACTGTTTGGGACAAACCAAATACTTTACATTTTGCAAAAAAGCTAGGCTTTAGCATAGAACATGTTATATCATATATGAAATTTGATGTGGTGAGTGCTGACATATTGAAACAATCAGATGCAATAGATCGGATAGTGTAATCAAGTTCACAGATATATATATATATATATATACACATATAGTAAATTTTCGAACTCACTGACGGACATTCTAAAATACCACCGAAAACGCTCATGATACATTTTCAGCTCTTGCACCACTCCAGAACTGGAGCTGGAGCTACTGGTGCTTGAAATATTCATGTTTTGTTTGTATGATTTTTAGACAAGCAAATACTTCCTCTCTTCTTCGGAGTGAAAAGCGAGGGTCAGAAGTGTAAAGTTGCGCAGCGCCACCTTGTGTACCGGGATATTTCTGCTTTACATTAAGCGCCCCCTAATGTCAGGCAATGAAGTTGCATGTTCACTCGGCTCATCGTCAGCGCAAATCGCTTGGGTGTGAACACAGAAAACGCGTTGAAAAACGCTGACGAATTAACGCTGGCGAATATTCGTCCCGGTGTGAACAGGCCTTTAGTCATTTTTTTCACCAGCTGAAGACGCATATTGTCTTGTCATAAATGTTTAAAAGGTAAAAAGCTAGTGTACTTTAGTGGAATTCGCAGAGTTGATTAGCATTTAACACTCCAAACAAGTCCGGTTTAACATGAGCTTCTGTTCTCGTTTTAATGCTGTTAAATACAAAGGCCACATGAATGCAGCATTAATCTGAGCAAAGGCCCGGGACACAGTACTTTGATTCTATCTCGTGCTGTAAACCCGGACAAGAGTGGAAAATCCAGCTGCGAGGGTTTAAGCGAGCTGTGCATGTGAACGTACGGACTGTAAAACCAGACCCCTCCCCCGCTCTGTAATTTCATCCTTCTTACAGGGGGACCTTCAACATGACTGTTCAGAACAAGTGCTATAAGCATTCCTCATAATCTTCACACCACTGACTGGATTTCCACCATTCACGTTCCAAATGCTTTACAAAATGGCTTAGTAATGTCAACCAAATGTGGCCTTATTGTTATTTTTAGTTACGGTTATTAACACTGTATATGAGTCACTGTGGTATTGTAGCGTCCCAGTGGTCTGTGGGTTGTACTTGTACCCATGAGTCAGTGTTATGTGTCTGTGTTCAGCCTCCCCTGTTCTGTTCTCTGTTGGGTGTCCAAAATGAAAAGCATGAGTTTTCTCCGACTCTGTGTGCTCCGCCACATTATGAATGAAGTCTGTGTTGTTGAAGGAGCACATACATGACTCACTGAATCAGACCTGTGCCTCATTTATGTATCAAAGGCCTTCTGTGCTTATATTACTCACGCAAACTGTCTGACGTCTTCATTATGAAATGCAGTGTAGTGCTGTGACAAGCCCCGACTGAAATCTACGAGGGAATGTAATTTAACGTTTCAACATTTTTACTTGTCCTGTCCTTGCCGCTTGTTTATTTTCTTCCCAGTGTAGCTCTTTTGACTAAGCTGTCTCCTGCCGGGGGCTGTATTTCACCACAATTTGAAAATAGCATGGCGTGAATCACCAGTGAACCCATCCAGAGCAGGCTATGTTTGGCCTCTGCTCACCATTGTAATTCACAGTTGACGAGTGCAGCTTTACTCTTGTTTGAGTTGCAGATTAGTTACAACTCTGCAGCGCTCCATTCAGCTTGAGAACGCATAATCGCACCAGTGGCCCTCTCGGTAATCTCCTGCCCAGCCCCTGCAAGAGCACCCTTTCAAAAAGATTTCCCATAGAAGGTGTTTTTTTTAGAGATTGCTGAAGAATTTACCAAATCGGTGAATCTACGATGACAGCTACTTGCCCCGTGGGTGGCCTTTTTCTTCAGGGCATTAGTAAGAACGAGAAAAGCAATTTAGGTTCATGTAAACAAAGGCTGTACTGAATGATATCGCACATGCCGTTTCACAGAGCCTCTTTAGATAAACCCCATCAGATCAAGTTCTGTTGGTTTTTTGTGAGAAAATGCTTCAAGGGATCTGTTCAAGTTCTTTCAAAAGCAACCCATCCGTCCATGGCCTCCAATATCGCAAATGAACTGTATCTACTTGTATTCCCCGCTTCACATCTTGCATTTAAATGTATTTTCTCTTCCTGGACACATGTAGCCAGCTCAACAACACGCTCTGATGTGAAAAGCTTCAATACTGATCATAAATTATTGGAAAACTCTGCTGCCTTACACCTTTTAAGAAATACTGATGTTGATAGACGTTTTAATACAACCGTGTGCTGCTCTTTTGAGAAGTGCCAAAAAAAGTCAATGTTGCTGAGGAAGGGATCTCAGTGTTAAACAGGACAAATACACATTCACACTTTCACACATGTCTGAAAACATCTTTAGAAACGTGGATAGGTAGAATATTATTGCACTAAAACCGGGACAGCAAAAAGAACATCAGGTAGTGGAGCTCCACGGTCTTTTTGAGCTTCGCTGCCTGCAACCGAAGCGTTCTGACATCACACACAAGTTTATTCAATGTTAGTCAATGGAAATGTTTCTTTTCGCAACATTTTAACTAAACAAACCTTAATTTACATCATTTTAATTTTCTAGATCAAAGTAATTTCAGTTCCTACTTCTATCTTTTAGCCTCTTCTTTCTTAGATGAGCCACTCTGAGCTTCAAGAGGAAAAGTCCTGGGTTTCACTTTATTTCCCTTCCCCCTCATGCTCACTGAGGAAAAAGCTTTGAGATTACTAGATCTGCCAAACTGAGTGTATTTTATCTTTGGGATTACCTCAAACATCCAGAATGAAACAAGTGTGAAAAATGACTTCCATCGAGTCTTTTTTAGATAAACACTGTGAGACCGTGGACAGTTGGATTCCCATCCTGTAGAAAAGAGCCACACTGAAATGCAACAGACGACACTTTAGTTGCACATCATCAGCTTTCTAAAACACACCACCTTTCTTCTTTGCAGTGCTGCCGTTCAAGTGCGCCCTGAGGGTTCTTGCACGTCACACTCCATGCAGCTTTCTGTTAAGAAAGCCAGTCGCTGGGTAAAAAGAGGGACAAATCAGAGCAGCTCGAGCTGTGTAACAAGCAGGGTGTGATCCAATTTGGATCGGCACCTGTTTCAGGAATAAGACTCCGACAAAACTTTCATCCAATTAGGGAGGATTTCCAATAAAGAAGGAAGGTAGCATCATCATCTGGGCTTACAAAGAGGCCTGGCTGAGTTTACTGTTTGAGATGAAATGCAGTTGACTGTGGTCCAGCGCTGGGGCCTGCTCCCAGTCGAGCAGTTGTAGGAGCAGCAGGACCTTTGTTGTGGGCTTGCTGAGAGACTGATTGGACCCTACCCCCACAGCCTCGGGAGAGGAATTAGGCTCAGGAGCACTTTAGAAAGAGGCGGCAGCAGGCTGGGGAACAATACAACCTGGAAACGGCCGGTGGCTCATCCATCACTAGAAGTGTCTGCCCTATCCTCTGAAGAAAATGTTTGGGAGAGGAGGGCGTTTTTCAGCATTTTTCCAAGTTTATCCAAATGCATACTTCTTATCACACAACTGTCTCTAAGCTCATTTTTCAGGTCATAATGTAACTGCTGTCTCATGATACTTTACCAAAACCTTAAGAGATTCTTTCTCATCAAGGCTCTCCTGTCATTGAGTGTGTGTACATGCTCTGGATTGTCCCAGTTATGAATCTTCTCCTGGTTATGAAAATACTTTTACACACTACAATAAACATGAAAGTGGCCGTAGTATTGAACAAACACAATTCCCAATGAAGGTTTGTGCTTGTGCTATTTTTGTCTGCTGTGTGCAGAGCTGTGTAGTAACAAGTTACATTTACTCAGTTGCACTTAAGTAACTTTATGTAAAAAAAAATGTGCTTCAAGGAGTTGTTTTAGTGCAGAATACTTTTTACTTGAGTAGATTTGTGAAGAAGTAACTCTGCTCTTACTCAGTTACATTGAGCTACACTCGACCAGACACTTTTTTTTTAACCATTTATTCTACACATTTTATGGTTTATTTTTGCCAAAGAGATGACTGCAAGGACTGGTGTCAAAATCTTCATGTTGTTAAAAAAAATAAAAAATAAAAAAGATTTGGATATTGTTTCTTGTTGCGTAATTTATTTTGTAAAAATTGTATTTATTTGTACGCGGGGGCAGCAGTCTAAGCAGAGACGCCCAGACTTCCCTCTCCCCAGACACTTCCTCCAGCTCTTCCGGGGGGATACCGAGGCGTTCCCAGGCCAGCCGAGAGACATAGTCCCTCCAGCGTGTCCTAGGTCTTCCCCGAGGTCTCCTCCCGGTGGGACATGCCCGGAACACCTCCCTAGGGAGGCGTCCAGGAGGCATCCGAAACAGATGCCCGAGCCACCTCAGCTGGCTCCTCTCGATGTGGAGGAGCAGTGGCTCTACTCTGAGCTCCTCCCGAGTGACTGAGCTCCTCACCTTATCTCTAAGGGAGCTCCACTCTGCGGAGAAAGCTCATTTCGGCTGCTTGTATCCGGGATCTTGTTCTTTCATAGGTGTTAGAAGGAACGTGGATTGACCGGTAAATCGAGCAGCTCAGATGATTAAATCATTTCTAAAAAAAAATAAATCAGACATTATGATCTAACAGTTACTCGGTTACTTAAGTAGACTTTTTACCAAATACTTTTTTACTCTTACTTGAATCTTTTTTTGGATGACTCTACCCACCTCTGGCTGTGTGTCACTCGACCTCTTGTCGCCACAGAAGGACAGTTTCTTTTGGTAGTGTAACCGTGCTCCTCAAAATACTGAAACGTGATATGCCGTTTACATTCACAAAAGCAAAAGGATAATGTAAAAACAAATCAAAACTGGGTTACTCCAGTGCATGTAAACACACTTAAGGGCAAATGAAAATTAGAGCTTCTTGATTGGCTTTATATTTACACACAGGCAACAAATTCTATAGTGTGGCTCCAGCTTAGCTCAAATAAAACTTATGATGTCTGCATAAACATCGAGTCAAATTTAACACTGTGCATTTGTCTAGCTTGAAAAACAGACACCGCGGTCTATGAAGCTGTGGAAGTGCCATTTTAGTTCCATCACTTCCTGTTCCTGCTCAGAGAGGACTCTCTCTCTCGTGTACCCACTTGAGCACACATTCTTGTATGATTTTGTGACATTTATGAACTAAATTGATTTTGTGGAATCCCCGTCAGACCTGTTTCCACTGGGTTTGTCTGTGGATAACAGCATGACCCTGCAGGGCTACCGTAGCTGCTCTACAAATGTCTTCAGGGCCAGAATTTCACTTCGTCTGCCCAGATGTTTTTAATTCATTAGAGGCTCACTGCCACAGCACACCTCCACATCTGCTGTGACCACGTCTGAGAGCCATGTTGGTGTGTAATTAAAACTGTGTTCAGGACATGTCTGACCTGATTCAATAAAAGGCCTGTACGTGAACGTTTAAGCATATGTACTTTTTTTCAATAAACATTTAATCAATAATTAAAAACTCAATTGTGTTTCAAGATAGTGTTTCCTTTAAACTAGTAGTGTGCTGTATGTAAAAGTGTATTTTAAAGTGTTTATGATAGTGTTGTATGAATGTTTTTTTTTGTGTGTTTGTAGTGGACAACATTTAGAAATTCAAACTGAAACTTTAACCTTCGTCTTGCTGTAACCGTCCACCGATGAATAGCTCACATTTCAGGTTGTATAAACACATTTCCGGACCACACCTCCGACTGGCTGACAGATTTCTCAATGAAAAAAAACGGGGAGTTGCTCTTAGGAGAAGAATTTTTCTGTGCCTCGTGTTCTCGAAAGGCTCAGAGTTAGTCACGGCTCGTCAGCTTTGGTTAGTCCAGAGGTCGTAGCTGGGCCCCATCTACAGAAGGGAGGCACATGAACTCCCTCGAGGCAAGTGAGTCAAATCCAGAAAGTATCTTAAACAATAACGTGTATGTCCTCCAGCCTTTGACCGTGTGTGTAATATCCACTCGATGAATGGTCTTTTCACTGATGACTCTCATTAAAGGAATACTCTTGAAATACGTTTGTGTTTTTCTTTTCATGAAAAAGAACACCCTCAAAAACAGAGCAAACACATTAATTCAATTAAAAATGGATT
Organism: Neodontobutis hainanensis; assembly: GCA_024349245.1. Lineage (NCBI taxonomy): Eukaryota > Metazoa > Chordata > Actinopteri > Gobiiformes > Odontobutidae > Neodontobutis > Neodontobutis hainanensis. The sequence continues at coordinate 16,037,981 of JALDNG010000002.1, read as the reverse complement.
TCCCATTACACAGGGCCTCTATTCCCTCATTTGTAAAGATCCACTGATAACTGATCAATTCAGCCCATGACCCTTTGACCTCCCTGAATGACCTCTAAACTCATTGTACATGTGTAGTGGGGGAGACTGTACATAATGTCAGACTCATTTTTATCACAAAAGAGAAATAAACAGAAGACCTCTGCCTCCTCAAAGATGGATGTTGTTCTTGTGTCAGGAAGGGGTTTGTTGAGCGAGTCTTTTGAATATGCAAAGCTGTCCCTTGAAGGCTGCTGCTGTTGTGCTGTAACAGCGAGTGTAACAGATACATAACATGATTACTCTGGATTATTTATTTGCATTTTACAACATGCTCCACATGCAAAGCCATTTTGCCAGTGGCTCACAAATGTTTGGTTCCTCCATTGACTGTTTAAATAGATTCATTTTACACGGTACACTTTCTGTTAATTGGGTCAAAATCAAAGTTTGTCCCAAATAAGAAAATTGAGGACATTGAGTACCAAAAACTCATTAGTCGATCCCATTCCCAAAAGAGAAGCTGGCCATGCACTGTTTGATGAGCACACAGAGGGAAAAAAACGACATGTGAGTAACTCTGTGTCCAAACGTTTCTTCAAATAGACTCTTTGACATTGAATGACGGTGTCCAGAATGAACTTCTACAATTTAGTTTTACTGTTAACCATAAACCAGGACTTGATTCTAAGGCAAACACCATTTAATGGAATATATCAGAGGAGGAAGTGGGGCAGTAGACTCTGGACACTGGCTGGAAGACCGACATAGATCCACATCATTCAACAGAAACTGACGTCCGGTAAAAACAGAAGGTAGTGTGTTATATAATCAGTAAAGAGAAGCTGATACACACACAAAGCAGCCGTGACTCTCTAATGTCAAAAACAAAAGTCATTTACAGACAATGCACTGAACTGAGAGTTTCCTGTTTCCCAGACATTGCTCTAGACACTGTGTCATAATGTGTCTAATAACGTCTGTAATGAGCTGGAAGACACTAAAGTTGTGAACAATCACCAGAGAAAGACTTTTGTGATGCCCTGGTTTAGCCTTTTTTGATTGAAACATTAATATTGTTGATGTGAGCCAGGGATAGACTAATTCATGTGCTTTGATTTAAAACAGCTTTCTGCCTCTTTTAAAAAATATTGTGTCGTGTTTAAGTTATGCTAGAGGTGATCAATGGAGAAAGAGAGATCTTAAACGAAAAGGCAGCCAAACTAATCTGCTTTTTGGTTTTTGATTTAAGCCCTGTTGCCCAACTCGTGCTACTAGCATCCGACTTCCGGTCCTGCATCATTCATCAGTCTTTTTTCACAAGGACCACAACAACTTTCCTGCAAGCTTCCTGGTTATGGTCATATAAACCATTTATTTATTTATTTATTTATTTTTTGCCATCTCTGTTTCAGACCCCACTCTCCTACAAAAGCAGCCTCTCCTGCTTTTATTTACTAATAAATTACACCGAATTGAACTTTTCAGTGTCAGAATCTCAGTTACTATCTCCTCCTCGTTAATATTTACGTCGCCTCACTTTTCTTTGTTGAGTGTTTTCCTTTTCTGAGCTGTTTCGTGGTAAAAAGGCATTCAGCGCTCAATATTTGCGTTCTATCAGCAATTTTCTGGAATGTTACACGACAAGCCGGTGTGGACCAATGGAAGCCTATTTCTTTTAACTAGAAGAAAAAAAATGTTTAATGCATGTTTGGAGAATCTGTGCATTATCACTAACGGTTGATAACTTATCCTTTGCTTCGCTGAAACGTGTGAGTGTGTTAATGACAGAAATGATCCGTGTTGTGTGTCAGAAGCAGTCGAGAGAGAGACGTGTGATTTAAACACAGTTTTTTTTATAGTGTAATGGAAAAGTGACCGCACGTCGGAACCAGCCCTGCCCTTCTGTGATTCTGAACGGCCCCGGATGATTAAGTCTTTTCTTTTCTGTCACTGATGAAAAACACATGGCGTCCACACATCTTGTTCATTTGAGGCTCGCAGGAGAAGCCTTGAAGGGCAGTCATCAGCACAAATCTGTCCCCTCCACTCCTCCCCGGCCTCTGACTCTTATTAAGCTCTGCTCCCCCGGGTGTGTGTGTGTAAGTGTGTGTGTGTGTGTGTGTGTGTGTGTGTGTGTGTGTGTGTGTGTGTAAGTGTGTGTGTGTGTGTGTGTGTGTGTGTGTGTGTGTGTGTGTGTGTGTGTGTGTGTGTGTGTGTGGGGGGGTACATGAGTGTGCCTCCCAGCAGCAACGCACCGAGGGCAAACGGGGAGGAAGATGGAGGACGGTGAGTGAAAAAGAGTGCATTAATTCATCCTCTTTCCCACAACCCCCCCTCCTTTCCCTGTCTGTTGTCTCTGTTTGTTAGCGAGATGATTCCTTCTGTCATGTCAAAGGCAACATTATCATATTCTTGTTGCCGGGGAAACCAGAGGAGGAGAGTAACAAGGACTTAAAGCCGTGGTGGCGTTTGAAGCTGGGAACATTGTAATGCATTTTAATTTATGACTTTAATGACTGTGATTATTTGCTGATGTTTTTGTAAATTTGTAAGGTTTCGAATATTGGTGTTTTGCAAATTGAAGCATCCCAGAATCTGTTAAAGATAAAAAAATAAGACGTATATGTATATGTAACTTGTGAGAAATGTTTTAGTTCAAAATGATCTTTCGTCAGCGGCTGAGTGTAACACACGTAAACACATGAAGAGCAGGAGACCAACAAAGACACATATTTAGAATCACGCTGGCTCTGGCTCCTGACATTCTGCTCGGTTCAAAAAGGTTTAGAAGAACCAGCTCAGTCTAAAGTAGCTTATGATGTGTTCAGGTGCTTTCGGATGCCACAGTTACAGAGTAATGAAGGCATTTTTCTTTGTTGTGTTTGTTTTTAACTCGTAAAGTGGGTGTGTTACCTTTGATATTTATTAACGTTTCAATTATTACTGAAAAAAATCATCCAGTATTAGCATTTAACGCTACAAATGAGCCTTTAAAAAAGGCTTAATGCTGTTAAATACTAAAGACACAATGCAGCATCAGTCTGAGCAGACACAGTAGGTTATTTTGGTTTTCTCTCGTGCTGTAAACTCAAAGTGTGAAATCCAGCTGTGAGCAGAGTTTAAAACGTTCTGAGTGACATGCGCTTCAATGAGCGCTGATGAAAAACAAGAGGATCTATGTTTTGTGAAATGGGTAAAAGCTATTGAGAAAGCGTTTTGATGTGCTTTATCTAAATGCTTGAAAATGACATTTAGTTTTCAAACCGACCCTAGTGACATCCACAAAGCTGGATACCAACCATCATTAAACAAGAAGAAGAAGAAGAGTGACATGTCTTAAAGGGTCGTATCAAGCCCATATTTAACAAACGAACACATTCCAGGCCCACAAGTGATTTTCACAGGAAGTCCCAGAACATTCCCATGATGCCTCTGGTCACACTTGAGTTGTCAAAGCTCGAAATGCGTCAGGCCGTTGGAAAATCAGATCCTCTTTGGTAATGTTACGGTTTTCATTCACAGCACAGTCTTCCTGGCAAATTATCTGCTGTGTTGCCAGGTCCTGAGCTGATATTCTGGGGAATCAGTTCTGTCGCTCTTCAAACATAACCTCTATCTGGTAAATGTGTAAAAGGGGCTTATGGATCCACGAGAACAGTGAGGACTAGGATTGTGACATGTCTTAACGGCTCATATTAGTGACATATTTCCCCCATTCTCTCCAAAATCCCCTTCCAGACCCTCGTTGATAGTCTGTGAGTGGTGCCACAAGCCAAAACACATTCTTCGAACAATAATGGTTTTATATTCTGCAAGTGCTGGTGTACTTTCCACCTCTTTCCTCGCCCGAATGCACTGAAGTAGGTGAAGTGAAGCCAAAAAGCCCCTCTTTTCTAACCTGCCCCAGAGCTTGGAGATCTGGTTTTGAACCACAGCATTGTTTTTCCTTTGTGTGAATAAAGGATGAGCTGCCAGCTTTCCAAATATGCTCATCTGATATGACTCCATTCATATCCGATGAGTCAAGTCGTGTTTTTTACACATGATATATGTGACAAGCTCCGAAAGTATGTGTCTAAAGGCTTTGTAAGTGTTTTAGCACGATTAAAGGTGCAGTGTGTAACGGTAAGCATAGGAATTATAAATGGTGTACTTTATTTACAATGAAAGAGTGGATTTACAGTTTATTGTCATGGTATTGTGTTATTGTTTGTTGTACTGTTATAATTGGACGCATCATACTTTGTGATAGTGTTGCGTTCATGTGTGTAACCTGAAATTCAAACCAATAAGCAACATTTGAGTGCACTTTAAGGAGGGGGCTTAGAGTTTTGTATTGCTAGATTGTTTTTTTGTTCATATCTTGTGAATGTTAATAATAATGGATTGGATTTATATTGCGCTTTTCTCCCATGAGACTCAAAGTGCATTATTCATTTACTCCACAGTCACACACTGGTGATGGTGAGCTACTGTAGCCACAGATGTCCCGGGGCAGACTGACAGAGACGTGGCAGCCATTTTGCGCCTACGGCCTCTCCGACCATAACCACATACATTCACTGAACATTCTTACACATTCATACGAGGCAAGGTGGGTTAAGTGTCTTGCCCAAGGACACAACGACAGTATGAATTGTGGGGAGAGCGGGAATCGAACCCACTACCTTCCGGTTGAAAGACGACCGCTCTACCACTGAGCCACTGGCGTCATGTAGTTCAATTGTCATCATGTGCCCATTTTCCATGTATTTGTTTTATTATATTATACCATCTACCTGTCCAGGGACTAGGCTACAGGTCAAAATTAGCAACTGAGCTAAAATCCTGGCGTTATTTTTTTGAGTTGAGTTATTCGTATGAGGTTAATGTTTAATTGTGCATTAATTCATATGCCTTGTGTAGAGCGTTATTTTTCTATAGAGGCGTTGTCAAAAACGTGGTCACATTCCACTTTTGTACGCTCTCATACATTCTCCAGTTTTTGAACTATAAACATCTTGAAGTGCAAATACATTAAGGATACTGTTCTGTAACAATTGCAAAGTGCATTTTACATTGAGCGTTCCATGTGACAGTAACATAATACTTTTGATTTATATAGCACTTATCAAGACACTCAAAGATACAGGTAAAACAAGTAAAGATCATTTAAAACTTTAATTAAACATTAAAAACAATTATGACAACTATCGCCCTCCTCTTTTTAATTAATTCACTGATATTTTTGAATTTTTGTTATTTTTTGCCACCAATGACTGATATTTTTATTATTAGTAGTATGGCTGTTGTTGGTGTCATTTGTTGTTTGTGTTGTTGTTGTTGTTGTTGTTGTTGTTGTTAATGCTAATAAAATAAAAAAAACAAAACAAAAAAAAAACAATTATGAACTGAGGGGTCTGGAGTCGTGAATTTGTTTTTTTTTTTTTTTAATAAAGTATAGCAAAATAAAAAGTGTATTTTTCTGATATATTGGACTTAAATCAAACTCTGACAAAGGGCATATTTAAATATTAAAAGTTATATAGTATCACTTTATTCCTAATAAATATAGGACTTTTTTGTTGTTCCCTCAAACCATTGGATGCATGCTTTTTTTTTTTTTTTTTAGACTTGGCTATCTATAAAATCTTGCACAAACAGATATCACTTCCAGAGATTTGTACTATCTACACCCCCCGCACAACACCGCCCGGCTGCTCTCAGGCACAAGGTCCTTTCTGCCCCATCGAGAAACACTTACCCCACTATTGCATTAATCAAACTTCACTCTGTGTCCTGCACATTGACAGTGTAAGGGTCCTACATTACCGTTTACGGTTTATGCTGCATGTTACGTTTTATTACATTGGTACCTGCACTGATTCATTTATTTATTAGATATTTTATGGTAAGGTCTGGCACCACTTCTACACTTTTAAATTATTTGCTTTGCCGTGTATAAATAATGCTCTGAACAAAATTTTGTTGTTACATTTTTTGTGACGATGACAATAAATAAATAAATGAACGAATTGCATTTGCTTGTATCCGACTCTTAATTATTTAATCAGGAAGAGTCTGGTTAGGTTTGTTGTGTTGATGTGTGTGTGTGGCTTTATTGAACTTGTATAAGGCTGCTTCTGTCATTTTAAACTTTGCCAAACACAATCCTTTAACTGGCCATCAAAGATACTTTATAAATGTCAGTCCATCTCCAAGACGTGGATAAATCAAGCTTCTCCAAACGAGACATCACGTTACTTACTGCACCTTTAAAAGTATGAATTTATGAATCAGAAAAACAAATACAATATACAACGATCTATGAGACTTTATTGAATGTCATAGTCATACATTTTTATTACATTTTTTTTTTATTGTTTTGAAAAAGCCACAGTTTACATTTGTCATAAATGGTACAGAGTTGAAATTAAACAAATATACACATTGGATATGAATAGATTTACACATGATATGGTTAAGCTTTCAAAGAGTATGTGTAAAGGCTTTGTAGTATAAGTTATTATTATACCAAAATTAAAGGTGCAGTGTGTAGCAATACACCTTTGATGCATTATTGATGAAATGTGTTGTAAGTTTAGTGCGTCTCTAAAAATGCCCGTGAATTCTTCATCTCGTTACACATCCTCTTTTAGTTCAGGGGCATTTTGGTCTCGAGGGTAAATGCGTAAACACAGTCAATCACGTGAATCCAGTCCGTGTCTTCTCCGCGGAGGGGCAGAGTTCAGTCCGAGTGGAGCGCCTCTCCTGGTTTTCCACTGCGCTCCCGCGGCTGCTCGGCTACATTGTGTCAGTTCCCACACGAAGAAGAACCAGCACAGAGCTCATCCACCGGCGGAGAACACGGAGGAATTAACCTGGATGGGAGCGTAGAACTCGCAGGAAAAGGTCACGGGAACACGGACTGGGCTTGCGTTTTTGGCTCCACGAGCGCGCACCGGGAAAATGCCCCGCGCACTCGGCTGTTTGCGCTCTGGACGGTACCTCTGAGTGTGATGGCACAAGTCCAGTGAATCGCTGGCCTCTCTACGCTTTGCTGCTGGATGTGTTCTTGGGGAGTGCGCTGCCACTGCTTTATGGTGCTTCAGATATTTCTTTTATTTTATGGAACAGCCTTCATTAGAGTGACTTGTCGTCTTCATGGACTTCTCGCCGCCATGGACACAGAGGGATTTGGAATAGGAGTGGCTAGTTAAGTCGGTAAGTGCCTGCATATTCTTGTTCTTGTTGTATCCCAACGAAGCGTTAGCCTTTTAACGCTAGCCTTGCGTGCAAAGAAAGCTAGCCTCACAGCACACATCTCAGCAGCAGCAGCATCAAGCTAACCAAGCCTGAGTGCACTCAAGGCTCATTGTTTCACTCTGCCAGTCTGCGTTTGCCCACGAGCACAGGCCAGCAGCGGAGATCCGGGGGGGTATAAGGGGGCACACATAATCCCCTTCTTGAGTGCTGTCCCTCTAAATATACAACTTAAAATATAAAAAAAAACAATAGCCATATGAACATTATTTACTACTCTAACACTACAGTGGAGCTTTTATTAAGCTCCACAAATGTTAAAAACCATCACTACTGGACTTTTAAGAGACATGTACAATGCAATTCTTTACTTTTTTTCTTCCTGAATTGCTGAATTATTTGGCGTGTTAAGTGTTCCATATGAACGCTGTGCTCATTATTGATCTAATTACAACCTAGTGTAGCACTTTAATTTGGTCTAAAGCTTTACTCTTGTCAATGTAAATCCACATTTAAAGGGACATAAAGGTTTATTAGTATTGATAATGTAATTATGTGTTTCAAGAATTAAACTCAGCAAGTTTGTTTGGTCTGTGCTGTGTCTGTTTTTGTATTCCGTCATATTCATTGGATTATTTAGATTTATATTCAATTGGTTTGTTTACTCACGGACGGCCTTCTTACGCTTCAAAAATCCCAAACTTTTGAATATGACAAGGAAGTGTTCGTTTCATTCGGTCACCCACTGCTTTGTGTCTTTCTTGGTTAAAAAAAAAAAAAAATGACAATGTTGCGGTCCCTCTCAGGTTCTTGAAATTGATTGGTTGCTAGTGACGCACACCGCGCAGAACGACAATGTAGTGTTTATTTCTTTATCAACTTGCTTCCTGATTTGATATTGTGAGCCTTGCGTGTAAAGATCCACGCTGAGACTCAGGAGTTTATCAGCACAAAGTTCTCCGTTTTGGTGCAGACCTCCACTTTTACTTCTGCATCAGCAGCAAACGAATTACGTTATTGTTGTTTTGTTTGTTCTCACAAGACAATAACGCTTGTCGTTAAGGTTAAACTGTGGAGTATCTGCTGAGAGGCTTGTCTTTGTCTCTGAAATAGAGTTATTTTAACTTTGAGGCTAATTATGCTTTTGATTTTATGATTGTAAGTTACGTTGTGTTGCTATGCTCAAATATCGTCAGCTGTCAATATGAGTCTAAAAGTTTTATAATAAAAACTTGTCAAATAATGTAATATTATTAGCTGTCTTTTGTATTTTCTCCAACACTAAAATGTCCCACCGTTATTGACTCGTTTTAAAGTTTCTCGTGTGTGCGGCGCATGTTCGACTCTTATAGGTTCAACAGCTGAACGCTCACAGGGCGTTTGGCAGAAGTTGAAACACATGTGTATCAAGTCTCAGGGAGAGTTCGGAGTGACCTCACAGTGCCATATTTAACAGGGGTTCAGCGGTGTCGTGCCAGATTCTTGATAAATTGCCCACGCTTAGACTGCTTTGTTTTTTTAATACAAAGATGTATTGTAATTCCTTTGACGTGGGTCAGTAAGGAGCAGTAGTTTGATCACAGTTGTATAATACTCTGGGCATGTCTGGCTAATGGAAAGGGTTGTTTAAAAAATATGTTCATTTAATGTGACTTCAGAATTGTAGCCTATACTTTATAATGTCTGATATTATCCCTGAATATGTGCAGTAATTACACCTGAGCAATTTGAGAAAAACATGCAATAACTAAATTAAAAATTGAAAAGAAAAAAGGTTAAAAATAATCGCATCTAGACGAAGGTTTCAAGATGAAGACGTTTTATTCCTGGAGTTCAACAGGTTCGAGAGCTGAAAAAACGTCCAGATGAATATATCCTGGATAAACATGTATGTACGAATTTAAAAGTCGGCTCACATGTTATGACAAACTAACTCGGGTTTATGAAGTGCCCTATGTCGGCTCTTTGAGTTTAATGTCGGTGAAGGGCCTTGTTCTTGAATGGCAGACACGTTTCATTTGATGGAAGAAATCTAGACCTTTCCAGATTATTCCAGTTTTTATCTTTTTAGAACCTGGTCAACACCAAAGTGAAAATCAAAGAACGACTGTAGAAAATGAAACTTTTAACCGTGTTTGTTTTGAGGGTGTCTGATTAGTTTGAGACAAGGGCATGTTGTTTGGTTAGTAAAGCTCAGTCACCTCACGGCTTCACGCCGACTGACGACAAAGAAAGGATTAAGCTTTTATCCCTCGAGGTCCAGGGCTAATTTAAAAGCTTCTGACAATACTCTGTCTACCACAAGGCCTGAGACTTGGGAAACAAAACCAAAACATGAAACTGAAAGATTTATGTTTGTCACAGTAACACTGGGTGGACTATATTTGAAAACACTTGGCTTGGCTCTCTGGCTTTTACATGACTGTGGTTTTGTTATGGGTTCTGTTATAATAGCTTTTTTATTCCATAGTAGCACCTGAACAAGTTAAAATGTTATATAAAGGAGTATTGAGTGTCATAAAACAGGGTGACTTTATGACGGTCATATGCTACTCAACCCTTCCTCAGTTAAAATGTAACACAGAGCGGGAGGTTTTCAAGAATAATGACACACGCAGTCTTTAGGTCCAGAACTTGAAGCAAATAGAAGCATTTTGTTAAAAGTTATTGTGCACTTTGGTTATTAAAGAATTTGTCTCTGTTATGATTTGATTGACAAAACTAGGTTCACACAGCAGTTATTATCAGACTTATGGCAGAAAGTGACCACTTCCTGCTTTAGCAAACCGTCTAATGTTACATGCTTATGCTAGTTTGTCTATTGTCTACATAAAGGTCCCGTGAAGTTGCGTGGCAAAACCACTTTTAAACACACTTCAGTATTTAATGAGATGCAACAGGAAGCTCCATAAATGGCCTGTTTGTTGTTTCATCTTCTCATAATTCTGCTGGCACCCGTAAACGTTAGTGAGTGGGCAATGATTCAGCAGTAACTTCATCAGATAAAAGGTTTAGTTTTGCACAAGGTGGATGTATTAGTTTCTATTAGAAGAGCCTTTTTGTCTAGCGACTGTATGTCAAATAGTCTGAAGCATATTTTCATTCCAGATTTGTCTAGAGCACAAAGGACCCATCAGGAGCTGGGTTTACTATTGTCAGTGCGGTTTGACATTCTAACTATTATTGTGATGGTTCTTAGACATGAGCTCATCATGGGCAGACATCTCCTGTAACTTTCTCTACTCTGTTCATCTAATACAGATACACTGGGCTAGTACAGTGGACCCCAGCAGAGTTCTATTTGTACAAAATACATTCAACTGTTTCAGAAGAGATGCTTTCTTTTTCCAAACTTGCAGCTTGGATAGGATTGGTCTCTACTCTAATAAATTAGTTTGATGCTATCCAAGGGTTGCACAGAAAGGGATCTGTTCCAAGGTAGCGTTAAGCGAATAAAAATGCAGTAATAGGTTCTACCTTATAGTGCCCATGTGCTATGCTGTGCTTTTATTTGGTATTTTACACAAAAAATAAATATAAAAAGTCTGGTCTCCATGGATTTGAGTTTTATCAAAAAAAACTGACACACAACCAAACGAATCCAAACGAAGCATGTCACATAAGCAGAGCGACGACCAGACTAATAACAGTCTCTAAATAAAGAACACTCCATTTTAGATACACTTACGATTGAGAGGAAATGGCTGTGAAGGGAAGGGATTCTTGACCCATTTCAAAATAACAGTGAATTCTTACAAAGTGGGCAGAGTGTTTTATTTTAAATTTTTTACTCATCATTTCCGTTTGCCAAAGATGGTGCTTCTGAAAGTGTCTAAATGTAGAGTCCTCTGTGTTGAATGCTACCATCATTTATAAAATACAAAGATTGCTTCTAGAGGGAGCTCTGTCAACACCTTTTCCTGTAAACACTGTGTTAGCTTTGGACATTTAGTGCATTACTTGTCCATTTGTTAGCCTTCGAGAAATATAAGCCACTTCGGAACAGCCCACCTTGTCAAGAGGAGCTGGCTTTCAGAAGGCATACTTTTAATGGTCTGAGGAATATTCTGCAGCTCGGCTGTAGTTTTATAGCATTGACCCGACTCCTGGCCAGTGAATTGTCAATTTCAGCAGAAAAGAGCGCCGTTCTAATGCTTGTTGCACAGTTGCTGCTCTGCCAGAGAACGCCGATCCATCTTTTCTGGGACGGAAGCCCAGGTTACACTCCCCACACACACACACACACACACACACACACACACACACACACACACACACACACACACCGGCCATAAAGATATTGTCAGCTTCTGTAGTGCACTGCACATCTTGAGTGCTGCAGAATTGCTGTCTCATTTTCCTTTTGTGTGAAATATCCTCTTTTTTTCTCCAAAGGCACACAGTTCTTTTAATCAATTGAACCTTTTTTTTGGATCATTAGGTTTCTCTCGATGAAGAAGCGATTCTTATTCACTGCTACATTTATTTAGTCACTCGTGAAATGCCAAGACAACTTCTAGTTCACAGAAGGCTTTTAGTGTAGATTAGGTTGTTGTAAATGGAATTGAAACTGTAGAACAACTAGAACTGTTTTCACACAATTCAACTCATCCAGCTGAAGAAAAGGTTGAGGCGAAGGCATCTGGACTTAGTTTCCAAGGGTCTTTGTTAATTCTGAGACAGCTCTCCCATACAGCTGACATTTCCACTTATCTAATTTAACTAATCTAGTTATTTACACTAATAATAAATGAGATTTGTGCAATAATTTGAAAACTTAAAAAAATCATCATCAAAAACTAAATCAAAACTTTAAAAGAGATAGGTTTTGATTAATCTGTGCCGGTCCTAACCACTGCGCACCAACAATCAGCCTGCATCAGATCTTAATCAGTCTTAATCAGACGACCATAACAAACCTTGTCAAATGAACGGTATTGTGAGCCCAGTCAGGCTCTTAAAAAAACAGAATATATACACAGAAACAAACCGAACTGGTAGTTTGTTTGCTCTGGTCCTGTGAGGCGAGCTCGAGAGATGAAACACGTTTGAAATGTTCCTCCATAGTTAGAGATGTTTGGTTGAGTTTGGCTTTGATTGGAGAAAGTGCTCTGAATTCGATAGTTAGCTTCTCAATTAGCGTCTTGTTCTAGACACCGTTTGGTTGAGCTCAGTAGAAGAGAAAACTGCGAGACAGTAACAGCTGAGAGTTTGAGGGCTGAAACAGAAGTCAAAAAGACCCGTTTTAACCAGTTTCAAACAGGCTTAAGATCTGTCTGTTGGCTGGACCGGGCATCACTTCAGGGCTATCTGGGGACAGAAAGTAAAGGTATCTGCGCTTGGACTTTGTTACGACCTGTAAAAAGAAATAAATGGCTGGTCAAAGGAATGATACCAGTACTAGTAATAGTACATATTTACATTTCAAATATACAGTGGTAATCTTTCAGGACATGTAAGAGACTGAAGTTTTGTTAAACTCTATCTGGCAATTCCTATTCTGTTTTATTTAATTTTTTTCCCTTTTTTTTAATAATCAGTTTACTGCATACAGCAAAGTATGAGAAGGCTTTTTATCTTTATTTATCGTCTCAGTATAGACGGACAAAAAGCAGGGTGAGAGAGAAGGGAATGACATTGAGCAAATGGATCCGAGCTGAGTGGCTCTAATTTGTGGAATGCACTCTAGAAGGTGAGCCACCAAGGTGCCCCAAAGATGAGCTGGTGTAATTTAATAAATGCAGTTTGCAATTCAATATCAAATTTATAATGATAATTACTAATATGTCCCTTTTTTGTTGGCACCATTACCCAGCACCTAAAGGTAGCGCTTGTCACACTGTTGTTTTGTTGGCAGCACAGATAAAAAAAAAAAGAAAAAAGATTATAGAGAGAATTAACTGTGGATTACACCATTTATTTTCATGAAATTATGGACGAAATTCTTTGAAATCTTTTAGCTTGCCTGGTATGTCACGTAGCGTTTGCAGCTATAACCCCGTCTACACTCGCCAAAAAACACAAATCAGATCAAGGTTTGTGTTGAGCTCGATGGACATAAGGCGTCAGATGTTGTTGATATTCAGCGCTCCCTGTAGTTCTGTGTAGCCTTCAGAATATTTGATCCCATCCTCCTTTTGAACATAGCGTGTGGTAGAGAGAAGGATCTTTTTGAAGACGTGTTGTGTGGGAAATCCCCCGAGCACATCAATACTGGCGAGCAGTGCCAGCAAGTGGGCGGCGCTCGGGCTCCGTCCCTATTGCCCTCATTACACTGAGAAACTGCTATAGCGTCTTTGTCACTCCACAGAAATGACAACTAAATCTGAGAACGCTAACATAATGACGGAATACAGGGCTGAAACAGGCTTTACAGGCTTCTGACAACAAAAAGTGATTTATTATGCATTCAGAAAAATGTGTAGATTCAACATCTGGTGCGTTTACTTGCACAGTTTCATAGTTCATAGGTTGATTAGCTCGTTTCACTGAACTAGGTCAGAGATTACGCAGAATCGAATTATTGAGTGCACATTGAACACTCTGCTCAGGCTGATGCTGCATTCATGCGTTTGGTGTTTTAGAGTATTCAGCAAAAGAGAAAACGAGCGTTCGCATTAAACTTATTTATAGAGTTATAAATATCTGGATTGATGCTAATAAACTGTGCTACTTTATGTAAACACTGAGGCATTTGTCAATAGCTCTGTTAACATTTGACGGTTGAAAGTAGGCGTGAGATTCTGTTGTGATAACCTTGTGGGAAAAAAAAGGAAAAAGCTGGTTTAATTTTTTTTTTAGTAAATTGGATATAGTCGAGTCTTGGGGTTCTATAATTGTTAATAATGTTGTACAATTACAGCGCTTCCCTTAACAGTAACCTAATCACTTTCTGGTTTTCCGGGTCATTTTTATATAAATGATCTGCCACGGTATTTTATTTTATTATTATTTTTTCTATACCATGATTATATGTATCTGTCAAACTAAAAACTCTCCTTTTCTCCTGCGTTTACTGCTGTTGTGCTCTGCCATGTACAAGAAAACACTTTTAATTGGAGTACTGACCTTCGCACAGAAAGTAAAGAGAAAAAAGAGCTGATGTTAAACTTGTTTCTAGTGTTAAAATGCTAATAAGACGGCACTCTTTAGTTAATGTTTCCACCTTACCCTCCGTCTTCACTGTGGAATATCAGCTTGTGTAATGAGTTAACCTTATTACCTTTTGTAACGCGGTGCATTTTTGTTAAAGCCTAGATCAGTGGAAATGTTTTTAAGGAAATTTGGGGCAGATATATGAATTGTACAAATGATAGTGAGTCAGAAAGTAGAGGATTAACATCATCATCATTGATTTATTTGGAGAAAGGAAATGCACACAGCAAAGTCAGAAAATGACTTCCTATCAGAGAAACCTAGCTTGGGTTAGCTGCCATCCCAGCTGGACCAAGCTGTTTAAATGCATTGTAATAGTCTAAATGTCAGACAAGGGGCAGTATTTCAGATTTCTCCAGTGTTAAAACTGTTGTCTTAAATTAGAAAACTCTACCAAAACCATGTATTTTAAATGTTGTTTAAATGTTACAGAAGTGACGCGTTGCAGTCACCGACCAAGAACACTTTCCATTGTGTTTTTTTTATGTTCTCAAGAGTGTCTCTGTGCCAAAAACACTCTGTTATACTCCAATGAACACTGTGGAGCTTTTATTACAGCAGTGGATTGAAAGAAACTCTCAAAACACAGCACATTAACCCAAAAAGAAAAGAGACACAAAACTAGACGGTAGTGCCTCAAAAGCAAAGGTGATGAGAGTCGGGAGAATAAATCAGCGTTTGCAAACATTTGCTTCAGTGGCAGGGACTGCAGACGGCACAATGTGTTCTTTTGGCCAGTGCTACGTAATAAAAATGTTTGTGGACATTTGTCTGAGCAGTCAGTGTAGCGGCGTTGTGGCTTTAAACACAAGTGGATCCGACTGTCGTGACTGTTTTGGAGAAGTATGTGTGGGTAACGTTTCACTCAGCAGGATTTACGAGAGAGGCTTCATCCGCGAGACCGCAGGAGTTCGACAGCTTCGGTTTCCTTCCACCTTTTCCACAACACTTGTAGTGTTTGTTGACACACGACAGGGAAGAATTTAAACCTTCTTTTCACGACAAGAAAAACGTGTGTGCAGTAATCTTATCGTAACAGAACTCTGTCACATTGTAAATAAATGGACGCCAGTTGAAGAACTTGGGCATGACATTGGCTGATAATGCACTGCATAACCATCGTTTTGAGATAGTATTCTTGTAATAATCCACCGCTTAAATCTTCCGCTTAACTATGAATCCATTTTTTACGCCTCACATCGACAGCACTCTCCTAGACGTGAGCAAAAAATGCATGTGAAGTTTGTGTTACCTGGCAAAGTAACAGGCTTTAGAGTCGAGAGAATATGGCACTCTACGTGTTGGCTTTGTGTTTTCATTTTCTGCCAACTCCATCGATGAAGATGAAGAATGTAGCTGCTTCTTTAGTCTTTGTACTTCTTTGTGAAAAAACACTTTCATCAAACGTAATGAGACCAGTTATACAATAAAGACTAAACGCTAACCAAACCTGTCACCGGCTCATAAACGGATAATTATACACCTCAGGAATATGAGACTGTGCAACACAAACAACCTTTTATTTCACAGGTGCCACCTTGAGTTGCATCACCTCTGCAGCACAGGGCAGGCTTTAGTTTTTATTGGCAAACGTACAGCTGCGGTTAGAGCTGTAATGGTGTGGCATTTTTTTCATTTCATGCCAACACGCAAAAGTCAGCAATTAAATAAACACAATTATCTAAAGTAATTGGTAAAATTAACATTTATTTTTATTTTTTTAACATTTATTCATTTAGCTGACGCTTTTATCCAAAGCGACTTACATTGTTCTACAGTAATTGTTGTTACATTGTGTTACAGCCACTGGAGGCAAGGTGGGTTAAGTGTCTTGCCCAAGGACACAACGACAGTATGAACTGTGGGGAGATGCTGCCTTTTGCATATTAAAAAAAAAAAAAGTTGGCGCCACAATTTGTTTTAAAGCCCCACTACCTGCTTTTCTAGTTTTTTTTTTTTTTTAACCCCAACAGCAGCCCAGGAGCCTTTCCCGCTTTTATTTATTTAAATTTTTCACCACAAAAGACTAATACACCAAAAGGTTTAGAGCTTACCTTAAACTTTTTGCTCTTAGTTCGATGTCAGACTGAAACAATTCTGTAATTATCTGTCTTTTTTTTAATATTGTGTGAATGCATTTTCAATCTTTATCCACATTTTACTTATGTTTTTCTTTTTGAGCTGTTCTATTGTTTAAAAAAAAATAAAATAACCACTTTCTCCATTTCTTCCTCGTTGAAACCGGTATGGACCAGTGCGTGCGCTCCTTTTTTCCCAGAAATGTCCTAATGTCTTATTTTTTTCACAGATGATTCCTATTACAACATGCTTTTAGGTGATTAAACTTTTTTTTTATGTTTTTAAAATATAGATACTGTGATTGGAAAAAAGCAGGAAAAAATAGTTGAATAATAAAAATATTTAGATTAAGTGCACAAATCTTGTTAGTACTGTCGGCGTTCAGCCTGTGTAGGTTCTCTCCAGGATCCTCCCACGTCTGTAAAGTCCACCTCAAGGTCGCGTCTCTGGGTGCCCTTTAAGGGGTTCCATGTTAGTGCCTGCCTCGAGGCGTTCGGAACATCCTTGCTCATGCATTGCCATCTCCTCTTCTTTAACTCATTTAGGATTGTTTTTTTTTTTATTATTGGTCTGCCCGTTCCCAGACTTCTCCGTTTCTTAATCTCAAACCATCCATTTAATTTTGAGAATTCTGTTTTTACTGCACTCTTGGTTTTCCTCCACGTTTCTGCTCCATCTGAATTGGTATTTTCATTATTGTTTTATCAGCGCTAGGATAAAGTGTAACCGATCTCCAAGTGGCCTGTGATGGTACTGCAATGGAAACATCCCAAATGACCCCATTAAAGAATTTTCCCAAAGATCCCTGTCCAGAATAAAACCTTAAACTGTTAACGGGGAAAATGAAACTATAAAACCATGAAACTAACCTCAATCACAGAAGACTTTAGCAAACATGTAAGTAAATTCTTATGGTTGGAAGAGACACTTTTTGTTGTAAATAATAGTGGCCATATTTGATTTCCAAGGCTTGGCATATTTGTGACAGTGAAAGAAGTATGCAGACTATGACAAGAGGGTGCTGGAGTAGAAATAGTTTTGAGAAATCCTGTCCATTTTTACCTGGTTTTGCTTTGACTCTTGGTAAATGTGTTTTGGAGACACAAGCTTGGCACACATGAATGATTTAGACTGTGACATCTTGGTGTATCGAGTGTATTGATTAAAGACGGCTGTCGTTGGAGAGTGACAATCCAAAACAAATGTGGCGTCAGTAAAGCAGCTGCATGACAGTTATATGAGGTTAATGGTTAAATACACATTTCTGTTTTGTTAAACATTCGCACGACCACACTTCAGCTGTCCATACCTGGTACTCACTCCTAACTCTCACTCATCGTCCCGTTCCACCTGCAGGAACCAGCGGCTGGTTTGGAGCTAGTGCTATAGTCGGTTTGGAGTTGGTTTAACGTGCAAGCCCATTAAGAACCGGTTTTCTTTCCCACAGACTAGAGAGCCACCATAGAGCCACGTCTGACGTCACCAAATGTGTCTAAATTTACCAAGCAAACACACCAGTAACAGTAGCCAGTTTCAAAAACGAATAAAACGTCCACTACATTTTCTACAATGTTCTGTGATACGTTAAGCTCGGCAAACGTTAGCTAGTAATATTTCAAATCCCAATATGGCAAATTAATTTCTAAGAAACACGTAGCTGGTTGGCAACAAATGGAAGAGGTCTGTTTAAAAAAAACGCTTTTCCTGGTTTGGAGCTGGTGCTTTGGGTGCTTTTATTCAAAAGATAAAGAACCGGTTTGAAATCTAGGCTCGGGCTTCAAACCAGCACCCGTTTTCAGCTGGTGGAAAAGGGGTATTAGTGTTTTTTACGGCAGTGGTTGGGTTGGTATGGTGTGGTTTGGTTTAGGGTAGATCTTTTTTGCTTTCTAAACATTAAATTCTGGACTTGATATTTATTTCAAGGTCTGCTTAATGCGATGTGGACAGGGTATGCAATGTTTTCAATAAGGTGCAAACTCCACAGTGCTGACCCAGCTCTATTTGTAACTGAGTAGTCGGACCTCAGTCGTAGAGATGGAACGCTGTCAAAGCCCACTTCCAAAGCTGTGTTTTGTCAGTTTGATCTTGTTTTTTGCTCCGACTGTAGATAGAGGTCTGAGTTTTCAGTAAGCGCTTGTTGAAATCCTGTTGAGCGGGCTGCCTGAGCAGGAGTGCATGTAATAAACAACTCAAATGCTGTTGGGTGTCACACACTTGTTGAGTGACGCACACACACCCAGCAGTGTTCAACAAGGAACACTCTGTGCCCTGTGGCTCTGTCATTGTTCCTTTTATAACTCGTACCTCGGGGTTCTTAGTCAGTCGGTAGGAAAGTGAAAAGCACAAAGCTCATTCAGGCCATCATTTCACCTGCTGATTGGATTTCAGACTGATTCTAGCATCTATTTAACACAGAAGACACTACAAAAAGTCAGGTATCAAAGGTGTATGCCAAAGTATAACTTTATTACTTAGCTACCCCTTTTTACTTTTAAAACAAACCTGCAACAGAACAAAAAAAGACTCTTTACCACACCTACATTTGTATGTTTGAGTGTATTTCATGCACCCTTAGTTTATTGTCCACATCCAGGATTACTTTTTTTACAGAAAAAAAAAAATACAGAAACAAAAGAGTTTTCAAGCAGTGTCTCTAAAACCTTTTCTTTGTCTTCTTTACCTCCATTCTGTGTGTATTCATTGGCATGTCATGGACGTTGGTTACTCTTTGTCAGTGTATGGCGCTAAAAGGAAGATCTAAACACTACAGAGAGACCAGAAATGGAAATCACAAAGTACAACACAAAACCTCCAAATGGCAATGTTTTCTTAAATTAAGCTTGTTTTGATTTTGTAACAAATAATTGTATGCCAAATACAAACTTTTTTGGGGGCGTTAGATAAAGTCGGTGTCTTAAAACTGTTTATTTGTGAGTAAAAAAAAACATGTTATTTGCTGTCTACATAGCATTATACACAAATGTAGGATACAAATCAGAAATGGTTTTCTTGTTTGTTGCAGCCTTTTGCGTCACTGCACAGGTTTATTCTTTCATTTAGTTAATGGCAAAGCAGCTACATTTAGAAGTTCATATAGAAACACAGTAGAAATGCTTAAACATATCTTGTGTGGCTGTGATGGAACTGTCCTGCCAAAAGAGTGGAAACACAAAAACCACCAGAGTTACGTGAACCAAACCGTTCCATTGAGAGAAAATGTTTATAAAGCAGCCGTCAGATGTCGGGACATTGGGTTAGCTTTTTAGTACTGTTAATATATTTTAACAGACTCTTAAAGTCAACCAATTTACAGTTTGTATCTGGATCTTAATATGGCTCAAGAAAGTCTTAAATGGTCTTATTTTGTCACTTCTGCTGCTTCTGACGTTCAGACTTTACCCACTTCACAGAGAAGTCCAACAAGAAGAAAACAGAAATAATGAAGTGTTTGGAGAATGGCGCTGACTGGCTTTGTAATTTAGAAATCACAGCCGACTCAAGTGGCTGAGCATGTTAATGGAGTTGCTTTCGTTTCTGCCGGGGTCGACTCTGAGCACAGGAAAAATCAATCTGGCACCTTGTGGAGGTTTTTTAAGATCGGCACTTTCTTCCACTCTGGCCTCTGAGGCAGCGCTCTTTTCGTCTGCTCCAACAGCTGCTGCCTCAAGCTACTATTTGATTATTTATACTTTTTGTCTTTCTATTCTTTAGATTGTTTGAATACAACATAACATACTTCACTACTACAGTGTGTTTTCTAAAACCAAAGAAAGAATGTGATATTGGCACTTAAATTTATAAAGAAATACAAGAACTGTGACTAACTTCCACTGGTCGATCTGGCACCCCTCCACAGTGTTTACGTAAGGCTCTCATTGGACATTTCTGCTGTGTTTCATGTGTTTCTTTGGCACCAACAGTCATCCACAAATACACAATATCTCAGACTCCATACAGCATGGTCAAAAGACTGTTTACCTCCACACTAGCAACTCCTGAACGCACCTTTGTCCCTTAAATAGGTGCAGATAAATACAGGATTATGGAGCACAGAACAAGACTAAAGTGGTTCCAACAGATACAGACCTGTACCTGTATTGTCTCACCTGTAGTTGTGAAACTCTGATCACTGGTATTGTCACTTTATAGACTGTACAGTGCTGAACATAATGATGTATCTATGGTTTTTATTGTCAAAGCAAAAGAGAAGTGCTGGATTCCTTCAACAGTTTCTCTTTTGGCAGAAGGGAGCTGTAATTTTCATCATGCACTACTTTCCAGGCAACGTTGTGGGTTTGGCACTGACTCGATGCTGAATCCATATTTAATTCCTACTCTGCTTACATTAACACTCTTTAAAGCAGTAAATATTCTGTCCTCTGAAAGCTTGTTTATCATATCGCCCTGTCATGATGTTCAATATAAATAATGTTGTAAATGGCCCTTCATACTGACTTTGAGACATAAAGAAACTCGTTGGTTTAAAGTGTTGTATAAGATTCAAATACAGTAAGTTTTCTACAAAGACATGCCTAAATGTGATTTAGTCATGAGTAGAGTTACACAATATGTTGCAACTTTGTCATTAACGCAGTATCAACATCTACAGTATATTGCAAACAAAGGCTTGTATTGCATTATATTTTTTTTCCCACTGCAGAGGGTTTTTGTAGATTGAGAATTTATATCAAGGAAGAGTTTAACTTCACTGGGCAGGTAAGAAGTAAATTTCTGATCTTTAGAAAGAGTCGTATAAAAAAGCCATGGTAACACTTAAAAATAAGGGGCACATTTGATCATAAATTTATGCATTAATTCATGCAGGACTCTTGCATTAAACTCTAATGAATCACCAGGAATGATCATGTTAACCTTAACCCCATGTACTCATGCATGTACTCATGCATGAGTACATATTATTTTGCTTGAATTTCTGCATGAATTCAAGATAAAATGTGCCTTTTAAAAAGTGTTTCCAACGGCATTGACTACTTCTCACAGATATTCAACTTGCAGCCATGTCTAGCCGTAGCACATGGTCACAAATTACAGCATTTCCAGCAACATTTTATAAGGAGCAGTGGAAGCTAATGAAAGTGTCGACTCTTGTATTTCTTTATCCAACTTCTATGGAAAGGGGAAATATTGCAATTCATATTATCACAATACTCAAGATAGTTGTTGCATATCTCCATGTTTTTCATTCACATTTAATCATTAGGAAAAAAAAATAAAACTTTGATTTTCTTCACTCAAGCAGTGTTTTGTTTTTATCTTATTTGAAAAATGTTTAGGTTTAAAGTATGAATAAACTAGGATCCAGAAAGATGATTGGTGCTGTGGTATGACCCTTGGTGCCTGATTTAAAACTAGCACATTTCAGTTATGCTTCTATGTGGCATGAAAAGAATATAAGACACAAACTAAAAGAATAATGTCCTTTTTTAACCACCCAAAACTTCCAATTATATTACTCCAAACTTTTGCAAAATCCCTTTTTATACCCCAACCTTGAGGTCAGACACACCTTTTAATACTTAACCAAGGCTTCCAACTTTGCTTCAACTCTTGTACGCTCTTACAAGGCTTTATATTGAAGATAATGCTTGTTTTTGTCGCATCTCTACAGAGGCTGAACATTACTGACTAATCAGCCTGAGAACAATCTGAATATTTCACACTGCTTGACTAATGCAGCTGCCAGTCCAAAAACACATGAGGCATTTGGAGAAAAATATAAGCTTTTGGCAATGTTTCAGCGGAACAGATAGAAGCTTGTGGTTTTTTTTTTTTTTTACAGGAATAATCCGCTAATGCAAGCTCCACAGGTAAATAGGAGTATGATGTATTAATTGTGGGCCTTGAAGAGGGTTGACTTTACACAGTATCACCGGCGCTAACATATTTACGGATAAGAATGCTGGCTGACCCGGGCAGACTCCTGATTCCCATCACCTGGATTGGCCGGGTGCATTTCTATTTTGGTAATCAGCTCAAGCGCTCAATCCAATTACATGGAGGTTATTGTGGGCCTCTCTGGATGGTGAGCTGCTTTCAGATAACCTGCAGAGAAATAGAGCTTTTGACAGACACTGGTTTTCAACAACTGATATAAAAATGGTTCTTATGATGGTTGTTTATGACTGCTTTTTATTGTGTGTACACATTTTAACCCACTGACTTTGTGTGTGCTGTCAATGAGTGTGTAAAGAACTTTCTGGACATGTACTTAAGGACATATGATCTTTTTAGGGACCTTTTAAATATAAGCCACTTTCAGAGGTTATTTCAACCGGCCACAATCCACAAGTCGTTCACACAGATTATGAACTTGTGAACAGTTCGGTGACTGTCCTGAGAAGCGGGGGATGATGCTTAACTTAGCCTGACGGAGCTAACACAATGCTAACGTACAAATGAGACGGTGATTTTTTCGCTAATATTAAGTTTAAAGTAAAGTTTTAAACTGTACGAGGGTTCAACTCCAGACGCACAACGGAGCGCCCCGGACATGATCTTTTTGATACTCCATGTTCAGTGTGATTTTGCATTTAGCATTAGTTAAACTTAATGTAAAAAAAAAAAAGGAGCCAAAATAATCATTGCAGAGTATAGGTTTCCAAGATCCTTAACATGGTCCAGCTAAAGACAAAAACTACAGTGAAAGTGAATTAGTGCTGTTCAAATTGAACAATGGTAGCTTTAGAGACCAACGGCAGGAAGTTTTTTGTGTGTTTGCATCTGGTACAATATGCTTGCCTCCAACAATATACTTCTACACTTGCAGTACTGTATCATTTCTGTTTTTTTTGCTGGAGTTGTGGTCATATAAGATAAGTGGATTCACGCACTGCTGTGGTGGTCCTTAGCTTGTTTTGTTACGCTGTGTAACACTCGAGCCCGACTGCACTGTTCCTGGTGTCTTGATTTGTCGAGTTACCATTTATTTTGCAACACTAGCTCGTCTGCTTAGCTGTACCCTCCGGTTTGTAGAGTCTGCATTTCTACTTTGCGAGGAGTTGTAAACCAGACACTTTACCTGGATCCTCATTTATTTCACTGCCGAGGCATTTTACAGTTGCAAAGTTCTTCCGGTGTAGGTCACAAAGCTGAGCCAGTAACTTTAACTACCTTATTATACCTCTGTAAAAGACCAGAAACTCCTAGTATTAGTTTTATTTGTGTGTAATTATGAAGTTCTGCTCTCAAGATAGCTTGTGTTAAACTGTTTCTTTGGCCCTTTTTAAACTCACTCGTCAAAAGTAATTCTTTAGATAGACCTTGAATAATAGGACATAAGGAGTAAATGTTATTGCTGTACGTAAGACAAACGTGGAATTAATGACTTTGGGTATTTGAATGCCCCCTTAATAAAACCTTAAAGAAGGAGTGTCACAATCTCCATCCAAAATCAAAATGGATCAAAGTAATATCACAACCTCCAAATTAAAGGCTGTATCGTTAATTCCCAACATCCCGCTGGTGTTAAAAGTGGTAACAAGAACAGTAAAGAGGATACATTAAAAGCTACTAAAACTAAAATCGAGTAAATAAAGACACTGCCGACGGGAAAACCACACTCGGTTTGTAAAAGGTGCTTGGTGTGAGTGAGCTATTTTTGATTTTCCGGGAACAAAACGGATTTGAAGCACAACACTACAGGCTTTACACAGACAAAGAGTGTAACTTTTAGACGTACAATCATGCCAGTCTCACTGACACACTCCCCTCAGCAGGACAAAAACCTCCAATGATTGCCCCAGTCACTGTTTACACGCTGACCTTACTTCGATAAGCTCACCGCTCGATTTAGCCTTCACAGCTGAAGTTTAGACCTTATCCGAGTTTACAGCACGAGAGAGAACCGGAGTACTCTGTTCGCTCGGGCTGATGTTGCATTCATGTGTTCTTAGCCAGTCGTAAACACAACTAAGAACAAGGCTTTCTTTACTCTGTAAATGTTGAGTCCGACAGCACTTGAACACATCAAAAGCTACAGTAAACTAGCTTGTCTTAATAAACGTTTTACTTCATGAGAGAGCACAGTAACCGACAAACGGGACACAATGGCAGCGTGACCGTTAAGGATTAAGGTGTATACTTGCAGTTTAAAAGTCAATCATTTTGTTGTCTCTACCTGCATGTAAACGTACTGAGACAATACGCTGGACCCTAGCAGAGTTGTATTTGTACAAAATACTCTAAAATCAGTCGAGGTCCGCTTAGTTAACGTTCCTCACTGTGAGGGAAATTTAAAGTAAAGTCTTATTTATTCCACACCTACAGCCTCTTAAACAATCTGGAGATGAATGTTGATAATCTACTGTTTTCTGTATTTTTTTTTTTTTATTGTTTACATGAGAAGGATGTTTGAGTCCCTTTTATCTTTCACCAAACACAGCTCACAGACGAAAGGAAAAAACTACAAAATCAAAGAGGCCAACACTAAGGCTCAGGACCTGGTGTTTGACAACAGCCTGGAATCCTGCAGATTATGTTTAATACGTCTTCATAAATGTGTGAGAACATTTTAAATGCAAAACCATCAATTCAAGCCATTTGTTAAACAAATATGACATAGATGCAGTCATAATTTATCTCTTTCTATTGTCAGAAACTAATACAACTTAAGGCAGACTTAACCTGTGTCACTCATCTCCAAACCCTCCTTTCTGTTTTTATTCACCCAAATGAACATGTGTTGGGTTCAAATCAACGCGAATAGCATGAGCTAAATACTCACGTTACTCAAATATGCGACAAACGAGTCAATACTTGACCTACGACAGAATAAAGAAGTTGACAGACAAATGTACAACTCACCACATTATTAGACGTCCTCACTTCCCTCTGAGTCTTTTTAATCCCGACATGAAAACTGTCCAGTCCTGGTTCAGTTCTGGATTCATTCTGATTAAAACAGCAGCCGGGACAAGAGGATGCTGTTGTTCAGCTTTGACTCTGACACGGAGCTGAGGAGCTGTATTTTCTGATTAAAATAAACGCTCCCTCTCCGTCCATAACGTCAGTGAATCTCCAATGTTCTGCCAAGGCTCAACTTTTCGATTTTAGTTATTTCTAACGCATTATCAGGCTACGCTAAAAATGTTGAAATTTCCCATTTCTGTCCGTAACCTTAAAAATTCAAAAATTGCCGCTTGGATAGTCTCTACTTGAAAATCAGTGCTTTTGAGTTATTCATCAGTGAACTAGAGAGTTTTCTTAGGACTGTTTTTTTTTTATATGTATGGTTCATAATGTGAAGGAAAACTGAATTGAGTTTGAGCAGTGGAGAGAGACTTATTGAATGTTTTTTTTTTTTTTTTTTTTTTTTTATCCTAAAATGATTTTTATCAAGGATTTGGTGAACTGTGATAAAAGCCAATAACTTTAATTTGGCTGCACCACAATTCCATTTAAAACGAGGATTAGGCCCTTTATATTTGAAGTGTAAATGTATAAATAATGAATGGTAGTCTATATTAGTGATCCAAGCAGTTGTGAGATGAATATTACAATTGTTGAGGCAATAACGCTGCAATAATGATATATTGTGCAGCTCTATTAATGGCTGTGTTAACATTTTTAAACACAAACTAAGAAAACTAAGTGCAGTAATAAAAAAAACTGTCACTTTTACAGGAATCACTTACAACATTAGTAGAAGGAGTGTATTTTCTTTTAATCTGGAGAAGGCACTCGCAGCGTTCCCTGTTGTTTGTTGTTTGTCTTTTATCACATTTCAGCAGTAAGCAACGTGACAACTTCTTATTTTTTGTTCCCTGTGCTTTGTGCCAGAACCCTGTTTATAGATAAAACACATTTTCGGATTTGTTTTTCTTCTTTTTTCCGCGTTGTGATTTCAGTTAACGGAGCAGGAAAACTCTCTCTTGTATGCTTTTCTTCACTTTCACCGCCAGATCACCCCGACGCGGCCTCCGTGATAGATGGCCCCGATGAAACCGGATCTGTAAATAAAAAAACTAAAGGGACAGGCACAGTGGGAGTAGCACAGGCTGCATGCCTATCGCTCAACGGGGCTACTCACTGGGACGTTTCCCCCTCGGCGCTTCCAGTTAAGGGCAGTACAGTAGGTCAAGCGCCGATAGAGTTACAGCCGCTCTTTTGTGGAGGTGTCGGACAAATTAGACTTCACAACTGTTTACTCAGTCGAACGGGGACAGCTGCATCTCCACGCCCCCCGAAACCTGCCGCAGACTGTTGTTCCTTTGGGGTGATGACCATCTGTGCGGAGTTGGGAGCGCACTGATCACATGATTGTTCAACAGTTCTACCTCTGTGACGACTGGCCCCTTAAATGAATCGTCACCAGCCCACTGTGTTAACTGAGCTTACTTAAACGGCCACACTGGCTTGTTTTCTCTTCCCCTTGTACAAGAACAATTTGCCGTTCAAACTGTTTCTTTTGAGACTCCGTAGCCCCCACAGAAGGGTTTTTATCTCTCACTGGAACAAAGGTGTGTTTTGCAATTGTAAAAACCTCAAAACCAAAGCTATTACTCAGACGTTCAACATGTTTTTGTCCATATTATTCATATTTTCTTCACTTTAGCTCAGAGGATAAGCTTCTGTTAGCTTCCAGCTGTGTTCCCGGTCTGCTTTGTGTCCAGTCACAGATCACAAGCTGCTCCATGTTCTTTCAACACATGGATATATTATCAGACAAGTATCCTGAGCCGAGATTTTCAAAGGACATTGCTCATTTGCTTCAGTTATGCGGCCCGTAGAGCAGGCACACAACAGCCCTTGCACATGCGGAGCCTTACGTTCAACGTCATAGGTTCTGACCAATGGGCTCTTTTTGGGAGTTTTATGTGTTTTAAGATGGTGGTGCAGATCTAGCTCTTACTATACATGCCTGTTTCGACACCATGATGTCCTCTGAGCACCAAAAAAAACCTAAAAGTTTAATTTGTTGCATCATCCATGACAACAATATTCAAGAGTTTATCAATTTTGGAGCTGTAATTGTTGGTGTACCAAGTTCGCTTATGTTAGCAACAAGAACTACACTTCCCAGAATGCTGTCTGCTTTACCACATAGACTAATCACAAGCAGTACTTCAAATAAGAAATAAGAAATCATAGAACATTTTAATCACATTTGCACATTTTCCATCAACTCTGATGTTAATTTCTTATGTTTCTATTTTAAAAACACTTTTATGTTTTTGCTTTATCATTTTTAGTCAGAAAATCTAAGCAAGTGTTCAGAGGTCGAAATACCCACCAGACACAAATCTGCATTATTGTGACTCTATTGTAAGGTAAATGGGTTTTTCACTGCTAAAGAGAGGTATTTAATTGTAGTGCCAACAGTAATGGACCATAAAATCTGCTCGTATCCCGTACAATCTCTGCAGATGCTGTCATAGTTATTGGATGCTTGAGGATTTGGCTTGATAAGCTCATCAAAGTGGAGCCGTATTTAGTCGTAATAGTGTGCGGATGTGAAGTGAAAGAGTGAGTGCTTGGTGAGACTGCGGCGCTTGTAAATGAGCACGGCTTTCTGGAGAGCCTCGGAGAGAAGTGGAAATGCTGCGACGTCTTTCACGTGCTTTTAATAATCTGTCACTTAATAGATTCTCTGCACAAAATAGGCTCATTACATAGTCACAACTAAACATTCTGAGGATTTTCTTTAGGTAAATATGACAAAATGGCTTTCTCTGTGACTATGCTCCGTTTTGAAGTGGGTGGTGTAATGTTTAGGCATGCAGCCATTCTCAATAGAATATTTAGTTTTTTTAATATCACCTAATGGATTATGACGTTGTATATATTTTTTACAGTTCATTGACTTATTGTGAGTGTGGCCCATGACTTTTAACAGTGACGGTGTACTCTGCACTGTTTCCTGGTCTGTGTTAATTTGCAGGTATCTGTGGTCGGCATTTGCAAAAGTGTCTTGATGAGACACTGACATTATTAGGTAATTGTACTTCTTTTACTAAAACACAGAGAAAAGGTTGGCGTAAGGCGTTATTTATAGGTTATAGTGTTGTCACGATACTGGAATTTCTAACATCGATACGATACCTTCAAAAATATCGATATTCGATACCATTTTCGATACTGAAGGGAAAACAACTGTCACAATATTATTATTATATTTTTATTTAAAGATAAATATAACATGTCTGGATAGAACATGACAATGAGGTATAATAAATTAAAATAAATTAAAATTAGCCAAGGTCCGCTTAGTTAACTTTCCTCTTTCCTAAACATTTTCAAAATTTAGACTAGAAATATTTATTTCCTGTATTTTCCCCGTGTGGGGTAACATTTTATTTAAAATGCTTATGATTAGTTCTGAAACAGGATTTAAGATTCACACAGAAACTGACACAACTTAAGGAAGACTTAACCTGTGTCACTCATCTCTAAACCCTCCTTTACACCTTTTCTGTTTTTAATCTCCCAAATGAACATGTGTTGGGTTCAATTGAACGCGAACAGCGTGAGCTAATTACTCACGTTGTTTGTAAATGAGGTCAAATATACGACAAACGAGTCAATACTACAAATGTACAACTCACCACATTATTAGACGTCCTCACTTTTCTCCGAGTCTTTTTAATCCCGACATGAAAACTGTCCAGTCCTGGTTCAGTTCTGGATTCATTCTGATTATTACAGCAGCCGTGACAAGAGGATAATCTGATGTTGTTCATCTTTGACTCTGACACGGAGCTGAGGAGCTGTATTTTCTGATTAAAATCCGTACATAACGCCAGTGAATTTTCATTATGTTTTGCCAAGGCTCAACTTTTAAATTTTAGTCGTTTCTAAGTTATTATCAGGCTATGCTAAACATGTTGAAATTTCCCGTGGCTCTCTCCGTAAACATAGCCTGAGGACCCGCGCGTGTTGACGTAGCTGTCCTAGAAGTGCCTGTTCAAAAATATGTTTTACACAATGTGCTTGTAATTATGAATAATGTCTTGCGGTCCAGATCGCGGACTGCCTTTTGAAGACCCCTGAGGTAGTGCACTTGTTCAAAGGCTTCTCAGATTGTCATACATTAAGAAACCAATAGTACAAGTAAAAAAATAAAAAAACTCTTGTATTTTCTAGTAAAATCCAAAGCTAATAGGTTATTATGCATGCAGTTCCCACTTTAAAAGTCTTTATTGTGCTGAGGTTGCAATTGGTTTGACAGCAAAAGAAAACACACTCACACCAACATGTTAAATAAATACAGAATAATTACAAATCCCTTAACGTTGATACGCCGTTTAACAGGTGAGTTCTTACATCCGTTTGTCCTGCGTTTTGACTCAGTGTATCTGCGGCCCAGACTCTTTGTACCTTTTTATATATTCTTGTTAGTCAACCAATCTCGCTCCTGCAATTTCCCCTCAAGTATGTACTGTACTATGTTCAGCATAGTAACAGATAGTAACATAGTAACAGCAACAGATAAAAATAAAAAAATAAAAAAGGGAAAAACGGATTATATTTTACGATTACAATTTTTTTAAATAAAAGTTTACATTTAAATATGTTTGGAAATGCAAAAACGTATTCCTATAATTTTATACTGTTATACCACTCTGTTAAACCTAAAATGTATGAATACCATTATAGGGCTGCAACTAACAATTATTTCTATGATCAGTTATTTTTTGATTAATTGATAAATAACGTGACAGTGAAGTGTGTAAATCTATGAGAACCTGGTGGACTCACAAAGTCAAGTGGTCCAAATTTTGAGATGTTTTGTTGTTCCGGCTTAAATCTGAAGTGCAACAGAACTTTGTGGATAGAGCAAATAAACACATAAGGATGTATCAATTATTAAATTACTTGACAATTATTTTAATAATCGATGATTGTTGATTAATCCGATTAGTTGTTGCAGCTCTGAACCATTACAATTAACTGAAAACTGACTAAAAACGATAATGTATCCTTAACCGAGACCTAGCTGATTTAATCACACTTACTCCAGTTTCTAATCACCGAAGGGTCTTCTTAACCTTCAGTTTGTCGTGAAGGCAGATCAAAGCGACAGATCGCCTTACCCACTTAGACTTAGAAGCCCTCTAAGTCTAAGCCTTGTCCTTTTTGTTAACACATGTAGCATTTATTTATCATTGAAAAGTCAGTAAACCCTGATTGCCCCACAACTATATTTCAGTTTTAGCTGGTGTTGTTATGTCTCGGTGTTTTGTACTGATAAAATCTTTGGGAACCTGTTCTTTGATACAGGTTTTGTGTGTTTTTTAGATGGGTAGATAAGAAAAGAAAGGGCTTCTGTATTGTGTCAGAGTAATTTGTTTGCTTTTGGTAACACCATCCTGCTGCAAGTCGGTGTAAATACTGATTGTGGAAGGTGCTAGCTTTGTTTCTTCTGCAGCTGAGACGCATCTGTTGTTTGTCTAATCTTTCAACACGGCGTTCCAACACAAACACTGACCTCTTATTTATGTTGTGTTTAAGCAAATACTACAAACTGCCGTTGTCCTGACTCATACATTGGCTCATTCATGGTTTCAAGCTCCTCTGTTGATGCAAGATTACCATTGTGCGCAGTGTGCAACCAGTTTAAGAAAAAGGCCCGGCTCTCGAAAAAGCATGTGGTGTGTGTGTGTGTGTGTGTGTGTGTGTGTGTGTGTGTGAGGCCAGCTACTCCTGATTTATCAGAGGCGACACTATCAGCAGCCTGGTGAAAAGTGAGCCACTCATTCAGAGCAGTGGGGCCACCTCGGCTGTCAAAGCAGGATTTAGGCTCCATTTCCCCGGGTTGCCATGACGACTGTGGGAAGTGATTATGGAGAGAGGCTTTCGGGCGCAGCGCTGTCACACCAGCCGGTGGTGCCACAGTGGTTTGCACACACAACGGTTCAAGCATCATAGCTCGAGATTAAACCATATTTTTATCTTTTGTGCCAAGTAATTCCAATTTGAAATAATTCACTTTTACAACTACAGTGTCTCGTGGAGGCTCTAGGACTATGGGATGGGGGGAAGGGGGGTAGGGTCACTCTTGCAGGGACTGATCGAGCTGCATAGAGCTTGAAATTAGCATTGTCCTATCTCATGCAAATTAGCTGCAAGTCATTTCAGCTGTGCTTTATTTTAAACAGTAGATTACTGTAGAAACAGTCGTCTCTTCATAAATATAAGTGGTTTTAAACAGTTTCAGCTAAAGGTTACTGGCAGCTGCATGGAATTTCACGTAAGCAGCTTTGCTAATGTTTTGCTAGCATTGCTGTGCTTTCTCTCTGCTTGTATCCAACACTTCTCGTTCATGTAGCAGCTGAGAAGCAAAATATTGGACTGTGTCGTTTATTTTGGTCCGTGTCATCGCAGCAGACTGTAACATATCGATGTAATTTCCCAACTCAAAAAGCAACAATCCCATCTCTTCTATTTTTGGTTTATTTTAAGACTATGGTGGTGTAAATTAGACTATGGTGGGCCTCCAGGGTCTTGTCACTTTCATTTTGTCTGACTAACATGCCTCTCGTCTGTTTTTTCAGGGACATAATGTGGTTAAATGGGACAGGGACGTGCAGACCGTGAGGATTCTCTTACCCTGTCCCCGGAGTCCCAACCGTCTGAGAGGGTGTCGGACCTCACTGAGGCATTCCTGGGCCGTTGGCACTAAAATGTCCCTAAGTGGTGGCACTGCAGGCGGGAAAGGTGTGGACTCAAATGCGGTGGACACTTACGACAGCGGGGATGAGTGGGATATCGGTGTTGGAAATCTGATTATTGACCTCGACGCAGATTTAGAAAAAGACAAACTTGAGATGTCTGGCACTAAGGACGGCATGGCGGCACTACCCAGCGCAGTGGCGGCACTTCCCGACAACATCAGGTTTGTGAGCCCAGTGTCTGGATCGCAAGGCAAGGAAAGTAAATCCAAATACAAGCGCAGTAAGAACTCTAAAGACAATAATAGCAAAGCTGCATCTGGAGATATAAGTAAAAAGGACACTACAGGAAGGACTCAAGGGGAGCCGACAGCTCCAGCAGTTAATTCAGCAGCTGCTGGCAACAATAGCACCTCTGGAAAGAACATGGAAAAAGGGGGCAAAGCCTCCAGAGGGGTTCTGAGTGGTAAAAAGGAGAAAGAAGGCACTAGTGGAAAAAGTAAGAAGGACAAAGCAGATGGAGCCGCAGCGTTGGCAATAGCTGCTGCTGAGAAGGATGTTGTGTCTCAAGCTCAAGTTGCTTTGGGGAATAGTCGCAACACGTCCTTTGAGAACACACAATCAACAGACTTGGCAGAAGCCAATCAAATGGGGAATATTGCACTTGAACCTGTTGGGATAGTACCAGCATTGACAAAAACTGAACCAGATGAGGTGGAGAATGGTGAATGCAAGACATTAAAGAAGGTGAAAAATGAAAAGGTACGTTTGCTTTCCTGGCTGTATGGTTTTGTTTTATTGGTATCAATCGTTATAGTGCACTTTCTGAGGTGACTCGTGTGTAGAGTGTAGCGTTGTCTTTAGTTTAACAAGCTTAATCTGGTTGATTTTAAACAGAAACTCAAATATTTAGCCATGTCTGCTAACATTTTAGTTGTGAGGACATGAATGAATGAATGATTCAAATCTCCTTTGACTTGGCTTTATAATCAAAACCCTGCAAAAACTACTGACTCTCATGTCACAAGTTATCTATTTAATTCCTTGTACCAAGCTATATTTAGTGACTTTCCATGAGAAGTAATTTGCCAACAGTATGTGCTTTCATCGATTTAATTAATCACGCTATGAATGGATACAAAGGAGACTAAAGGCTGGAGCGTTGGGAGGCTGTTGAAGTAGTGCTGTGCGATGGCCTGAAGTGTGCAGCAGACTGGCAGAGTCCCTGAAGCGCTCTGACATGTGATGCATGAAAAGACCTACTGCTGTTTCCCTCTTCTTTCGCCACATGATGAAAAGGGACACCCCTGATGAAGCTGAGGTTGAGACCAGCTACAGGAAACAGCCCACATCATGACAATGTCTTTTCCCATCTGTGCAGTACAGATTGTTTATGAAAGCTTGCATTTGTCTGGTTCCGTGAGTGTAGCTGTATTGACATTACCACTGGCCTTGAACAGGATTTAATGCAACTGTTACTTGAGGAACAGATATTTGATGGTAAGCCAAAGACTATGTTGTTTTACTGAAGATATTTCTGGGTGGCCTGAGCTATACTTTTATTACCAGTAGGGGGACTCTAGAGTTATTGCGTCAAATGGAAAAAACACTGGAGTTGGCAAAGTACCTTAATGCAACAACTTGTAATGAACAGTGTTGCTGTTGTTCACTGTCTCTGTCACCGCTCAAGACAGATTGACTTGAACATAACAGCTTTGTGTTTTATGAATGAATGTTTGAGTCCATTTTTCATTTGATGCTTTTTGCCTGGTTCCTACACTTTCTGTAAATGTAGAAAATAAGTCTTTTCAGTCATGGAAATGCCTTGGAACTATAATGTGTGATGAGCCCTGGAATTTTGTTAGTGTTACCTGGTCTTTAAACTGTAACGTGATAAAGAAGACGACTCTTTAAAAATATAACTTGAAGAAGAGCAATTTATTAATAGAGCACATTTTGTACCAAAGTAACTCAATGTGCTTTACAGACGTGACTCAAAAGTCATAGCAAAGAACAAACTTACAGGAAAAAAGACGTATAGAAATAAAATAAACTAAATGAACAATAGAGCAAAAAGAAATGAAGCTATGTAGAATATATAGTTGCCGTTAATAAACAAGTGAGAAAAGGTGTGTTTTTTTTTTTTTTGTTGTTTTTTGTTGGTGCAAATATATGTTTGTTTATTTAAAATAGCGGAAATTTCTTTCACTGTAACAAACTCGGATTTGTTTATTTGTTGTGGAAATCTTTTTTTTAAGAACTAATACTCCAGGACTTGCTGCGTTGTGTAAAGTCAGAACTGTTATTGGTTGTTGGCTACACACAGCAAGTAGAACAACAACTGCTTCACAAAATGCAATATCTTTTTTTTTTTTTACTATGTTTATTGTTTAATACAGAATAAAATGTACAAATATACAGACGAACGTATGTACAAAACAAAGGAGGACAAAACAAAATAACAAAATTGAACCAACATATCAGTCAGATACTTAAGATTTTTAAAGCCTTGAATCCAAAAAGGGGTTTACAAACACATTTACATATTTAATTATTTAGAGACTTTAATAAGATGTGTACTGGTCTTTTTTATCCTGCTCCATGGCTTTCACAAAGGTAATAAATGGTTCCCAAATTATAGTTAAGTTTCCCTTTTGAGTATAAATGCCTACTTTTCCATAAAAATTTTTACTAAGGCATTTTGTTTAGTGAATGTTCCTTTCTTCCAGGGGACCTTTTTGTTCAACTGAATGATTATATAAGAACATAAGAACGTTGAGTGATTATAAACGTCGGAATCAAACTGGGTCCATTGTAAATAACTGAGAAAATGGTGCGCACGTTATGACCGGAGTTCGTATTTTATTGCCAGTACTTATAACTTATTAGAGTAACAATGTAAGGAACATAATAGAGCGTAGCAGCCATATGCAGCACATTATCCCAATGTTAACACCACATTGTGTTTCCTCCTTTTTTTTTCTGTGTCAAACAAGAACAATGTAAAGATCCGCACAGCTTTTCACCCACACTTATCTTGTTCTCTCGCAGAGTTGATCCATCACTCTTCTCTATTGTACGCCTCATGGCAGTCTTTTCATGCTCCCCGTGCTATAAAAGACGGGCGAGCAGGGAGGTGCTGAAGACCTGTTTTTGTCTGTCATCGTGTTCCATTCTTTAATCCCACAAGCCCCAGCGATGCCTGGTGGAGCCACTGAGGGTGGGGGAGGGGGCGACTGGTGCAGAGCTAGCCTTCTCCTCGTGTTTCCTGCTGCTCTCAAAGAGGTGGGGGGGGGGCTGTTTTGAGTCTTTAAATCCAGGACAGCTAGTCAGAGAGTCCCTGAATTCACTGCTGGGAAAGATTTCATCTTGGCTGTATTTATAAAAGACTACCATTATATAAACATTCTAATATGTGCAATAATTGATGTAAGAGCATGGACAAAACCTCCAGTAGCTCATTAGCATTTCCATTTAATAGAATAGTCATTATTTTGGCGTCTGACTAATCTACGAAAGCATATGGATATTACGCGGTGTTACAAAGCACTGCCATAAGGGAAGCGGTGTATAATTCGTCTTTAATGCTCTACAGGTCAAAAAAAAAGTTGAAATAATGTTTTAGGTAGTTTTTATATTAACATAGTTGAAAGTAGAGACTGTTTCCTCCTTGTCTAATTAACCCTAAGCTTGACTTGTAATAAAAGCTGAAATAATCACCCATTCACTCAACATTTATGGAGGAGGTTTACTAATGAATGTTTGTATTAACGAAAGGAGAAATACGGAAAATGAAACTGCAGGGGGGACTTTTTCCAAGTTCCCAAGGACTGCATGAATGCACCATTAAACGGTCGCTGCAGACATAGAGGCAACATTACACCTAGCATTTCCTGTAGCATATTGTGCTTCTAAATATTCATTGACATTTGAAATGCAAAAGTATGCAACATGTCAGAGAAGCAAAAAATGTGTTTGGACGGTAGGAGGAAGCTGGAGTACCTGGAGAGAACCCACGGTAACACGCGGAGGACATGCAGACTCCTCACAGAGAATGTTTGAGTCGGTCGGGTCTTCTTGCTGTGAGGCAGAAGTGCTAACCCCTCTGCCACGTGCACCGCCATAATTCACCTTATGTTACTTTTTACCCATTGTACTAATAATGCTGCAATATTTATCTAATAATATGTGATCATTTCCTCTCTACTTAATATAATCCACAAAAGGGGAACATCATTTTGTGGTAAAAAAAATGAGCATTGCTATTTCCTGTTTATCCGTTCTCTTATTGCTCCAAGCAGAATCCCCATGCACACAGACACTGTACAGACTGCTCTGCTGCAGTAGCTGTGTAGTAATAACACTTCTGTTGCTCCTGAGTAGAAGCCGGTGCAGTAGTGTGGATGACAGCTGTTTGCAGTCTACTCTCTGTTCCATTATCACAGCAGCCACTGAAGCATTATGGGCCGAGAGAGAGGGAGCACTGCACAGGGCCATTTCCTGTCAGAAACCAAGGACCCGCTGGTTCAAAATGTGTGGCTATACTTGGATTAGCTGAAAGCCACTTTAAAAAAAAAGACCAATATACATGTTTTACAGAAAAAATTAAAGAAATATTTTTTTATCCCTCTGATAAAAAAAAATATTCAGGAGGGTCAAGGGAGAATTACAAACAAAAGAAATGTTCAAAACGAGAAGGGTGAGGTCCACGATAACTCTTTTTGTATGGCGATATATTCTAGGATGTTTTAAAGCAACACTGAGTCTACAAATCATTACAACAATAGCATTAAATGTATTTTGCTGGTTTCTTGATATAAAACTAACCCCTTTTTTAAAGATAAAGTGAACCTGGTCTAAGAGATACTCCACAAAACGCATCACATCAACACAGATTTCTATTATAACTACAATAATAACAGGGTATTTATAAAATGTTAGCTTTCCTGTGTTAGCTTTACCCTTCTTTTGTCTTTTTTAGTCAATTTGTTTGTGGCTATGAAACCGTAAAAGTTAGTGTTGCTTTATTTTCAGTAAATATTTTATATATATATTATAATTGAGACCTTGGAACGCCTTGGTATTCCCCTGGATGAGCTGGAGGAAGTGTCTGGGCGTGTCTGCTCAGACTGCTGCCCCTGCGACCTGGCCCTGGATCAGAGGAAGAAGATGAGATGAGAGACAAATGGAGTTCTTCCAAATGAAAGTCCTATAAAGCTGGGCTTTGAGTTGACTTTTCCACTGGTTGCATTGGCGTCACTGGACTGATTTAAGAGAAGCAACTTTTAACAAGGCTCTTTATTCTCTTGTCTTATCAGCTCATGGCAAAACCGTCATGTCACAGGTTTAGTGTTTTTAATTTTATGTCTGTTTTAATATCGAGAAACAGCAGGACACCAGTAAACAGGTTATTTTTCTGTGTTGAAGTACGAGAGACAAACTTTCTCTGTTGAACTGTTTATTTAGAAACTAACTTGGATGTGGATGGATGTGTCCTGTCCACTTCCAAAACAACATGTGGACTAAAGGCCCAAACTGAGAGAGAAAAGTGCCTTTATAAAATATTTATGTATGTGTAGCCGGGGCCGCTATAACCATGACTAGATCTGTTTTGACATGTTTTTGCATGTTTGCTGTCTTTTAATGTTGAACCTAACTCGTGGCCCTGGAGCAAGTGGCGTTCATCAGCGTTTGTCTCCCATGTCTTGATCAGCGCAGTAAAGGTGCGTTCGTGTCCTAACTCATGCTCCCTGAAGCATCGACTCTAGGATGCTGAATAAATCATCGCTACTCCTCTTCGAACGAGCGCTAACCACCTCTGAGTGCGTCTCACTCTCCCACCTCTCATTATACAAATCTAGCAGAGGAAGGCATTCTTCGGCTGCTTTCCGCGTTCCACTGGCCTTGATAAATGGAGCAACTTTCATGGAAAATTACATTCGCAGTGTTGCTTTGAAAGTGGAGGAGAGAACCCGAACAGGCTGCATTTGAATGAGCGCTCATAGACACCCTTCTGCTCTCCGTCTGAAAGACTAGGATTCTCATCAGAGCTAGCTTTGGTGCTTTCTCTTCGCCTGTTCCCGGCTCTCACTATTGTGTTGCATCTCATTTCCTTTAAGTGCTGCCAAGCCTTTTAAAGGGCACTGACAGAAACGTGAGACTGGGTTTAAAGCAGAATCCCACAACAAAGACATTCAGTTTGCTTTCTTTCCTGCGAATGTAGCTCTAGAAATGTATTAAATCATCACTGTGCAAAAATATAACTGGACAATATTTAGCCACACAGTGATTTTTACCCTTTTCATACCAACCAGGGTTCTTGCCTGTTTTAGTTCCTGAATCTAATTACAAACTCAAATATGTTGGTATGGAAAATGAAAAGTTGGTTCGCAGTTTAAAACCAAACAATTGGTTCCTCTTGCCGCAATTTTGTTTTGAAGTCATTAAATGTTTACAAAGCTTTGATAAGAACTTGTCTAGGATGAATGTTGAGCTACTGGAAAAAATAATTTCCCTTTTTGGGATAAAGAAAAGTCTCTATCACTATATATATATCTATAAATGTATTTTTTTATTGTTACTACACAAGTGGTAATTTTTTACTGTCCTGATCTGTAAACACCATTGTTGTCCTTTTATCCTCAGCAGTGGACAGTTGCATGGTTGAAAAAAATAAATCAAACTTGTGTTAAAAGCACTAAAGTTTACTGGAGACTATGAGCTGTGCCATGTTGCCTTCCGTTGGTGACACATGGCCACGAAATTGAACGTTGGTTCTGCTCCAACAGGTCTCAAACTGGTTTAATGTTCCCATTCTCACAGTTCAGTTCATCTTTATTGTCTCAAGCGGGAAATTTGGTTAGCAGTAGGAAGCACAGTTGACACAAAAAAAACACAATAAAACATGGATAACAAAACACAACCTGATTAAGAAGACCATTAAGACGACCAGTAAGTACAAATTCATTCATGAAAGTTTAAATCTGTTTTGTTTATGTTCTTTCTCTTCCTGGAAGGAAGAAGAGCAAATTCGTGCAACAGAGGATGGTCAGAGCTGGACAGAATTTAATGAATTTAAAACTTGTCTTTCATAAATTGTTGTCAGACAGAGCTACTGTGTGTCCAATAATTGTACTGGCCTCAGTCACAATTTTAATCAGACGGTTTCTTGTCTGGAACTAAACCAAAGCCAGGACTAGAACCAACACGGAGCCTGGCCCGTGTGAAAGGGCTGATGTTTACATTACACAAAAAAGGAGGAGTAACCCCGGTTTTTATTGAAACCCTGACCCAGGTTGATGTATCAGTTCTTATTTGGGATTACCAGATCCTATTCATGGTAAAAGCAGGAACCATCGTGTTATGGTAGAATTCTTAGATGTACGCTTAAGCATGACCTAATTCATACAGAGTTGAAAGTATCAGACTCATATCGTAGAGCTCTATCTTTTGTTCCCATAAAGCCTCGGGGGGTCCCTCGCTGCAGGAAGAAAACATCTGACACTAATTGGTTTTCACGTGTGCCATTAGTCTGTCTCCACGTTAACATCAAAGTGCTTTTGAGCTTGTAGGCAAAACAAAAGCTAAAGCATGTCTGTCAAGTTAGGGTTTATTACACACGTAGTTGAATGCAATTAAATCCGTAAACAGCCGTTTTACAGGAAAGAGCGTGGCCTCCTTTTATTTCAATATGTTTTCCAACATTTTACATTTGTATAGTGACCCATATTATTATTTTCACAAGTGCTTTGTACAGTTCTATAAAAGCATACAGGGAAAAAGACAAAAGTCAAAGTTTCCATTGCATCCTATTGTTATTTATCACACTTCAAGACAATCGTGAAATGGGACTTCCTAGGAAACTATTTGAGTAAGATCCAGTTTGGAAGATCAGACAGAAGCAGTGACATGTAAAAACACACCTCATTACTAGGCTTCCTTTTGAATTTGTCACATGACCCAGTACGAACACTTCAGATTTGGGCCATTTCTCGGGAAACACTGTAGAAATGTCCTCTTGAGGCACACTTTTAAAGGGACTCTGTTTGAAATGCTGGCATATTTAATGCACTACATGGTCTAGTCTAGTCACTGTGCACCAGTTCATGTAAATGTTATGAATTTACTCAATGCTATGTAAAAATAAATTGCTTCAAATCTTTCAGTTTTACACAAAAAAACATGAAACCTGGAATGTATTGTAGAATAAGCACAACATTTCTCTGGCAGTACACTGAAACAGCCTTTTTTTCAGGGCAACCATATTTCAAAAGCCTAAGTGAGCCCAAGCCCAATTTCCTGGGCTATTTTAGCATTATCTTGGCCATTTGGTCATTTTCTTTCCTTTTTTATATACTGTATTTTCTTTTTATCTACTGTATATTTTACCTAGTTTTTTTTTTTTTTTACTTTCTTGCGCCAGTCGATTTAATTTGTAACATTATTTTTAGTGTCCTTTTCGATTATTCTTAGCTTTATGTCATTCCGGACCATTACAAATTCACAAAAGCAGCTTTATTTACATTAAATGCCTATGGACTTCCAAAAATACTTTGAAAGAAATCTGTCAAACCAAATAAAATCTCCTGCGACCCACTTTTAGGTCCCAACGCACAGTGCTAGAGCGTAAAACAAACAACACTTCAGTCTATTTTCATTGCAGTCTGACTTGAACCTGTACAATGTGATGGTCCACGGCCTGTTAATACCAAACATGATTGAAGTAAATAATCTTTGTGAAAGTAGGCAAAAAAAAAAAAAAGTCAGATTTTGTAGTGGAGAACCATCATTGGTTTTGTGGAATCAGGTTTTTTTTTTTTTGCTCTTATAAACACTGGCTTCAGTCAGTTTGACCTCAGCCAATGTGCCGCACATCTGCGTCCTACCTCTGCGTCCTACCTCGGCTTCACAAAGCCTTCTGGGATTTGCTGTCACTACTCATACTGAGCACAGTGTAAGCATGCTTTTACCACAAGTGCAATATGGAATGATGAAATATTAAGTAGTGGTTATGAGTAATGGGGCTTTGTGGGGAAAGGATCGAGTTGCACAATTAGCCTGGTTGTAGTTCTGTATTCCAAAAGAGAGTGGCTTTTCTGTTGTTGTTCTCACTGTCTCCATGTCAGATTAACCTGAGGCAAGATGTTTTATTCATGCTGTAGAACAATGGATTCTTGGAAAGGTCATATCGGTCTCAAAAAATAGATAGCATCACAGTTATTCATACTGTGAAACAGTTTTACAGCGTCCGTCCTGGTTTCTTTTTTGCTATTTTGTGATATTGCTTGGACATTTTGTCAACATATTTCCATTTTTTTCTGTCTTTTGTGACATTTATGCTCCATGCTCAACAGAAAAAACACACAAAGTATCTATGAAAAGAAGCTAGCACAACATAATGTATATTTCTGATTATCGCAGTGTGAACTAGTGAACCAACAGTGGAACCAGTGGAAGGTGGTCTAGACCCCTATATTTCTACACATTCGAATTCAATTAAATATTTTACTCTGAAAATAAATATTGAAATATCACGATATTGAACATAGTTATCATTTATCGTAGGTTATTAATAGTCATTCAGATACTGCCATATATATATATATATATATATATATATATATATATATATATAATCAATAAACGCATGCATTATTGCCATGTTAGCTTATGAGATAAGTCGGCAGAATCAAAAAACTGAAAAATCTCACCATTCTCATCAATCTCATCATTTCTTAATCTGCTAAAGTAGCTGCTAATTCTACCAAATAAATTCATACACATCGTTGTGCTCTAAACTGCAGTGCCAGCTAACCTGAGAAACTTCATTAAGAATTGATGTGAGGCTTTTCCACAGGGACGTGAAACATGCTGGGCTACTCCAGCAAAAAGCAGTCTGTCAAACAAAACCCCTATCATGCTTTCTCTTCTTCTCCTCGGTAAACTCTCTCTGTC
This sequence comes from Neodontobutis hainanensis, assembly GCA_024349245.1. Classification (NCBI taxonomy): domain Eukaryota; kingdom Metazoa; phylum Chordata; class Actinopteri; order Gobiiformes; family Odontobutidae; genus Neodontobutis; species Neodontobutis hainanensis. The sequence continues at coordinate 15,995,901 of JALDNG010000002.1, read as the reverse complement.
TCTTGGAACGTAAAAAAGTCGATTTTCAGTTATAATCTCATGTGATATTGTCCTAGAGAAATGTTTTTTTAACACCTTCACTTTTTACCTCGGTGTGCATTTGTTTTCAACTTTTTGTATTTTAGAGAAAACACTGCAACATCACATATTTTAAGTTTGTGTTTTGACCCTCTGAGGCTACTGTAGTCAAAGAATCATTTTGTTTTAGGCTTATGACGTTAAGCCCTGAATCACTACATAGGGCTGCACTTTATTTATTTATCAAGTGACGCCCGTTTATTTATTTATCAAGAAAAATTCTAAAATGGATTATGGCGAGACTTTAGTTATAAAAACTAATTAATACATAAAATTATATTCAGCAGCTTTTCATTTTTAAATAAACAAACTCTTATTGTGTCTTATTGTGAAAGGATTGTTGACAGGAAGTAGCTAAACTGTCATTAAATCCACCAACACAAGCTAAGCTAATAAATGCTAACATTTCAAGTTAATAAATGGCCATTTGTCAAAGTTGTGCCTTTTAGTTTGTTTCATTCAGAAGTGTTGAACACAGACAAAGCATCATCTATTTATAGTAACTGTTTTTTATGATGTACTGTGGGAAACTTTGAGTGGGCTACATATTAGTCCCAAGACATTTGGACACAACAACAGAATGTAGTACCAAACGTGTTATTATAGTGCAGTATTTACCGACTGGTGGAAAAAATGGGTTGGTTGTCCAGAAATAAATGGAAAACTACTTCTTAAAATGAGTGTGAACCTTGTCTCGATGAGGTGCTTGTTGTTGGTTTGTCTGGATCAGCATGTGTTGGGGGGGGGGCTTGTACATCTAATTCAGCTCATGAAAGACTTATGCGGCAAGAGCAGCTGTCTCCTATTGTCAGCCTCTACATTTCTAGCGTGCCTCATTTGGACTCTTTATGCGTGAGTAGCAAGAGAGTCCCGGAAAAAGGGGGTAAAGCAGAGAGAAACACAAGCCTTCGGTGCTTTCAATGCATGAGTGAGGCCTGGTGATTTTTCTGTTTAGCGGCTGTGTGGTTGACCATGGTCTAATAATAAACTGAGTATGCAGACTGATAAAAGGCTTGGGAGGGCGTCCAGGGTGAAAACAAAAAAAAAAGGAGGTGGTTGTGGGGGTTAAAGAAGTGGCTGAGATTAGGAGTTGGCGAAGAGGGAGGCACGAACAGCTCTATGAATGGATGGAGTCTTTAACCCCCAACCACACTGAATAGTTTGTCACAAGCTGCTGAGGCTCTGTGTGGAATGAGCGGAGCAAGCCGAGAGCTCTTGGATTCCTGAATCCTTCAGGCATGTGGTCTGATTAACAGAACAAAACCCGCATCGAGGGGAGGAGCAGACGAGGCCCCCCTTTTACCCCTCAACTGGAATTTTCTCCCAGTCAGGCGAGGGTGAAGTTTGTACTGACTTGCTCTGCTTGTAAAAGGCTTGTAGTGACTGTGTTTACACGGCACTGGGGAAATTTAAATAACAGCTCTGGTCTGATTAAAACTGGAATGTTATAATGCATCCAAGTCTTCTACCGGAGCTGCTGTAATCTGGATTTAGTGGAGCTAACACACCTAAATAATAGAACTGCTACAGCAGGTACTGTATATGGTTTAACTAAGGTTACATCTACACACGCTGCAGAGTTCCCAGCAGCACAAAGCCGACGGCAAACAAATGAGAAAGCTTGTCGTGATAAATATTGTTTTTAATGTTTTTAAACTGGCAACAACGCATAGGCTGTGCTAATATGCCACTGGCTTGTGTTCACTGTAAAAGTGAAAAAGACTTCACGTGCTTTCAACAAGGAAAATCCGAGTATCAACATTGTTATTTACAGATTCAATGTGTTAAGTGTTTAACCCTTAAAGAAGACTGGAAGCATTTGTCATATGCACAGTATACACTTTCATTGCTGTCCAAAAGCGACGCGCTGGAGTCTCAGCCGTGCATGTGGACAAAGACAGAAGTCTAGTTAAACAGCCGAATGGAGTGTAGCTCGACTAAGCTGTTCATGTAAACAGTGAAACTCCCCTGTGGCTGAGCAGCTTTTTATTCCATCATCATCTTTACTCCAACTACACTTAGTGGTACAATAATTGTTCCAAGTTTCAACATGAAGCAGTGACACTCAGAAGTATTTAGTCCAAGTGCTTGGCTGTTGTTCAAGGTTCCCATGTGAACAAAGAGGAAGTAAACAGCCTTCAGTGTTGGCGCTGGAGTGATTAGACGCAGGATTACGTTTCTTGCCCTCCCCCCAAATATGTTTCAAAGGGGATTGTTTTCAGTCACTTAGGTGTTAAATGAAACAGTTTGTGGGAATCACCTGGTTGAGCTCTAAAATTCCCTTATCTCATTTACCATCGATCAGTGTCCACAAGTCCTTATCTGCTGTTCTAAGTGCAAGTGTTCCCTCCCAAATTCTGGGATTTGTTTAAACAGAAATGTCAAACTCATTGTAAAATATTTTTTTTTGTTTGTTGACTGTAAAGTAACAAATAAAAACCGGCCTTTCCAACTAGAAAGGCCAGTTTTTATTTGTTTCACTGGGAAAGTGTTTGTCCTGCCAACAGTTTTTTTTTTAAAATGTTGTGAAAATGATTGAAGTGAATAAACTGTGATAGATTTTGAAGGAGGTTTGTGAAAAAACAATGCAGCTTTTTAAGAGTTTTGTCTGGGAATTCTTGCTATTTTAATTTTTTTTTAATATTCTTGTTTTATTTTTTTGAATGCCACCCAAAAACATTTACATTTACATTTATTCATTTAGCTGACGCTTTTATCCAAAGCGACTTACATTGTTCTACAGTAATTACCAGTGTTACAGTCAAGGTGGGTTAAGTGTCTTGCCTAAGGACACAACGACAGTATGAACTGTGGGGAGAGCGGGAATCGAACCACCAACCTTCCGGTTAAAAGACGACCGTTCATATTTGACAAAGAGAAATGTTCTCATCTTGTAAAAATAAGTGTTTGCAAATATCAGTTAAATCAAGTTAAACTTTACTCTGCACTCGTGGTCCAATAATAAGGATAAAAAACAAACAGAACAGACTGAGATTCTGACACATAAGGACTCAAGAGGGACAATGTTGAGCCAAAGACAAGACTAGCTTTAAATCAAGACAAACAATTTAAACAACCATCAGGACTTTGACTCAAACACATATTGCAATTGTCCTTTCTTCTTCTTTTTCTTAATTTTTTTTAAATATTACAAAAAAAAAAGTGATAAAAAAACAAACTTAAAAAAAAAAAACAGAAATAAAGCTTTAGCAAATTTTCCTGCACCTATTATTAAAAAAAAATAATAGTTATATTCCTGGCACCTCCTTGTAGAGTGCAGTCCACATGGGAGACTCGGGTTTGATTCCGGCTCAGGTCTACATTAACTATAAAACAGAGAAAAAATGGTCACCTTTTGACTCACCTGGTGCTAATCATTCACTTGGGAGACCTGGGTTTGATTCCCTCAGGAGTAATGTGATGGAAACGTAACTAACACCTCAAAGAACCCGTCTGCTTTTGTTTTTCGGTCAAGGCAGGATAATGCATTTTCTCTTCTGCAATTTTAATTTTCTGTCCAGACCAAAGGCCACTCGGGGAAAGACAGGACGCTGTGTTTGAGCTCCTGAACAACTCACATTCTTCCATTGATGCTGCAGCTCCTACTGTGTGATTATGTATAATTGAGCTAAAAATACCACTTAACTGGTTGCTTAGCCTTTTGGGAGCCCATGTATACACATTTAGGTGGCACTTGTGATCTAATTTGCTGGAGTGTCTCAGTCGGCAGTCGGAGTCAGGGCCCCCTGTGTATTTAGAAACGTGTAAGAAGAGAAGTGTAATTTATTTTTTGCTGTGAAGCCTTGAAGATCCGGACTCAGTAGTCATTCACTGGCTAATGTTGCTTTCTAAACAAAGCTCATGTTTCTTGAATTCACTCTGTAACTCCTCGGGGACTGCTGTGTGGAGATGCATTACAAGATGTTATTTGCTGAAAAGGGCTTTTTGAATGAGTTCAGGCAGAATAAAATGACACATTACTTTTATATGACTGTTGCATGTCACATCTTTTCCCTACTCCATTTTACGCCCAGTTTAAGCCTCAAAGACGACCGAGCAAACACCCTGTGTAGCTAATCTTCTCGTTATCTGTCAGCTGGTGTCGTTTAAGTGCGTTTGTGTGTTGTTCTCTGTCGGAGCAGCTTTTATGGCCTCTTCCCTCTTGTTACATTTCACTGAATGTCAAAAGGCTGGCTGCCAAAAATAGAGCGGAGCTGCCAGAAACTGGAGAAGCGAGTTAGATCGGGCGCACGCTGATCTCTGGACGTTCTCGTTGCCTAAGAGCCAAGCCGAGAGGTCAGCCTCGGGGGCACATCATTACATAAGCCGGTCCAGAGTCTGTCTCACCCAATTAGAAGATAATAGTAGGAGGTGGCTTACCCAACTGGAACCAACTTTAGAAAAAATATCAATGGTTGGGGACAAACCATTAAGTCTATTAGAATTGCTTTGGCAGTTTTACATGTTTGTTAAGTTAAATAGTGTTTTTATGCCAAGAGAACCAAAGAAGATGCTAAATACAAAATTTAAATATTCAATCGCATAATTGTCCATAGTTAAGGATTAATTGCAACTTAATCTGATATTTAAAAAAGTGTATTGTGCAGTTTATATTAGACAAGAGGTCAGAATATACTGTTTTAGACAAATAGCTTAGTTTTGTAACACTATCCAGACAAGCTTTCTGAATAAAAATATGCTGAAAAACAAGCCCAATGAGCCGACCAGATGGGCATAAGGAATTGAAAGCGACATTACAACGAACACAATGTAGTGTCAAACGTTTAAACTGAAAGATAAAATAAATAGCTGAAAAACTGACCCATGTGTAGTAGCGATCCCTTTTGCTCTAGCTGAAAGTTTGTTCAGTGTGGTCTGCTTTTGACAGACGGGGGCCCTATATCAGCGGTGTGTTTAGCAGCAGGTGATATTTCAGACTGGACGTGCTCTTGTAGGAACTCGGTTATCGACAGTAAATGCAAATAACTTTGGTTTTGTTGAGAGAGCCATCTGGCTTGGCTTTGAAAATAAACTTGTCATTCATAAGACACTTTTTTCAGTTCATGTCTGCTTTGTGAATGTTTGCTAACTTACTGCTGTACTCTGTTTTTTCAAGTTACAGAGGGCAAAAGTTTTTTTTTTCCGCTCGATCAACTAGCGTTTAAAAAATAATAATAGTGCAAATCTTTTGATACACGACATTAAGTGTTAGCCACAAAGCAACCACGTCTCCTTTAGTGGCTTCCCACCTCCACTGTGTGAATATGTGCGTGAATGGAAGCTTGAGGTAAAGCTCTTTGTGCCCAAGAAAACACTATTTCACTAAAGATACAATTACATTATTGCACTTCAAGCTGTTTTTTAATAGGATCCTTTCACGTGAAAAAATGTCCCACTTGCTTTTCTTGGATTTGTTTAGAACTTTGTGGTAACGGTAACATGTGCCAAATTTGGCGTTTGGTATGTTTTTTTTTGTTTGTGAGATAAGTAGGTTTAAAATAAGTGGCATGGCAGATCAGAATTTAGGGCTATTGCAAAATTAAGTTCTTAAAGGCACCAACAAACAATTGAAGAGTTTTTGGCCAACCATAGCTTGGGAAATCTACAACCGAGGGTCACGTGTTTTACAGGTTAAATTCTTCCCACAGTGTAGAAGAACGACGGAAATTTTCATTAATCTGACACAACTAAAAAGTTATAACTTGTGGGACTTTGTCATTTTGCAGAAGCGCTGACTTTTTTTTATTTATTTATTTTTTTTATCTCTCTTAAACCCCCTTCCAAAAAAGACCACAAATGGGTCATGTTGTGTTGGTTATACGGACATTAATCACACAGTATGATTATTTTCGTATGTGATAGTACATTTGTGATCTATTTCAAAACCTTTCTCACTTTTGTTTCCTACAGAATCCAGTGTAAAGTCTGACACTTGACTGCTCCATTAGATGTTATTGGTTTATACATAAATAACTGGCTCACATGTTCCATAAACCCGAAGAGCAGTGCGGTCTTCATCTTTCTTTCATCCCTACTTTCATACGTTGGAGGTTTGGTGCAGTCTGTGTGTGCACGCCTGCTTCCAGCCCTGAAAGTACAGATCTGAGATGAAAGGATTTTCTTTGCTGTTCTAATCCACACAGACAGCTAGGCCCTTGTGATTATTCCCACCCCCTTCTCTCCACTCATCTCTTTGAATGCCGGCCTTTCTAATTCACCCTAAAAAGGCTTTCCAAAGGGGATTATACTGCTGATAGAAATTAAAGAGAGAACACGTCCGTCCTCTGGGACCAATGTCAAACATCCGTGAGTGCATGGATGCTTGCACTGTGCACGAGACAGTCAGACTTGGAACAATGGGAGCCAGTGTGAGTTCTCTAGTGCTTATTGACTTGACGGGTTTTTTTCATGAAGGAATAATTAGTGTAGCGTTGTTTTGACAGTCATCCATCATAATATGTGTGATCTGTTGTTAAATAAATCAATCTGCAGCATGATAGACGGAGCAAATGGAAAGCAGAGTGGAAAGTACTCACAGTGAGAAGGTTCTTTTTGTGATCCTGCATGACCTTCCCGTGCCACTGTATAGGTGGAAGTGGTCACTCTACTGTAGAACTACTGAAAGTACTGCGAAAAGCACTGTGTAAGTATTTGACTCCTCCACTATAATGGAATAATGTAAACTGAGTCCGGAAACCAACCAACCAGAGCTTCCCCTAGAGCAATTCCCCTTTTGTCATTCATGTCTTTTGACAGTATTACATTGTCAGGCTTCATGTTTGAGTTTAAAGTATGATCAAATAAGGAAAAGCGTCTTGTGGCTTGCAGAACCTGGGCTTGCATCCAACAACTTAATGCTTCGACGCAGCTGGATCCTTAAATCCTCTGCCCAATCTAAAGCTCTCAAAGATAGAAATAATTAAAGCATATATGCACTACTTGTACAAACGCTGATGGATGTCAGTGTCACACCGGGCTAAGGTTGGCGAGGCTCTGCTGCCAAGTCCTTTCAAAATCCGATGACGTGGACGTGTTTGACTTTGGCATCAAGGAGTTTACCTGGCGTTAAAATTCAGCTGGCACAGGCTCTTGGCCCACGCCATGAGCTGTAGCTGTGTAAAATAGTTATGAACTTAGTGCTTATCTATGTTGTTTTTTTAAGATGGAGACAGTGTAGACGGACAGGAAACCGCTTGAGAGAGCTGGGAATGACACCGAGCATGTGGCATGATGTGGCAGCTCTGACAGGTCTCGGCGTGTTTTGAAGATGTAGTGGCCATTTTCCTGTTACAAAGGTAAACAACAGGGCGCGGCTCTGATTTGGATAAAACTGTGGTTGATAAAGCTAGACACCGACCAGGTATTCTTTTAAGGTACCTGCCTTTTTGCAGGATCCCTCCCGAGAGGATGATACTAACATACTACGTACTGTGGAGCAGTTCTATCCAGCAGAGTCAGGATAACTGTAATGTCAAAGAGTAATGTATATATCATAATAGTTAACGGTTAATATCAAGAAAATAACTCCATTGCATGATTTATTGCAATAGGTAGAATATCAAGAACTCAAAATACAGTAATATCTTTATAACAACTCCATCGTATCCTTTTTTTAAAATTACAAATATAGACCAGTGTTTTCTGTTGAAACACTGGAGATTTCTTTATACGTTTTAAAAGAGTACAAGAAAGGATCATGTTCTTTGTTCTCAGAATGAAATCCTCTTTACCCTGCAGACTTTTATTTGTCTCCTCACCTGCTCTGTATTTGCATGACACACAACATTAAACGCTATAAATGGCGCAAGTGACAAACGTAGGTTATCCCCGGCTTCTGCTTTTCCTCAAAACTTGGTTCTGTGCCAATGACTTTAATGGTCTCCGGTGTATACGCAGGTTTGATTTCCGCACTCTGTTTGGCTTTTTTAAACAAGAGTAGCACATGCATCAAAGTCACCCCTGGCACCGCACGGTCCTCTATGAATGCTGATATACTCAAGGAAGTCTGTGTCCTTGAATACAGAAGTAGTGCATTATCTGTTGTGGCTCGGGTAAGAGCAGCCTGTCAGGACAGCGCTCGTCTTGTACGCTTGGCTTTCTCCCTTTCTCTTCCTCTTGTTCCCAGAGCCATTTTGTCGGCAGCCTTGTCAGTTGGGTTTTATTTATCGTCACTGTAGGCTAAGGTTGTGACGTGGAGAGAATTGCACAGTATTCTTGGAATCCAGCCAAAGTCATTACACTTCTACAAGAGACGCCAAAAACCAGGTGAATATTAATCACTCAGAGCTTTTACTATTATTATTATTCTTCCTGGGGTCAAGCCTTATGTTCACACCGAAAGAGAGTTTTATTTTTCCCCAGTGCACCAGAAATGAATGTCTGGAATGAGAGGAAACTCGAACCACCTGGAGGAAACACATGGAGAAAAAATGCAAACTCCACACTAAATGCATTCAGCAACTTGCCTGAATAAGAAATAAGCTGCTCAGCAATTTAGAAAATGCTCCCTGCTTATGGCATTTACTTACAGTATACCCTGCAGGCTCTGGTCTGCTTACAGCTGTTTTTTTTTTTTAATAACCTTTTTTGGTTCAGTTAATTGAAATTGTGTTGAACTAAACAGACAGCAAAGGTTGAAAGAGATTTGGGTTTATTAAAATGTACAGACAAAGAAATCATCTGGAAAGTTATATGTTAAGTTATATGTTGCCATTTTTGTAAATGCAAAACTTCACAACATAATTAGCATTAAAAGGGTATTTACAGTGCACTTAATGTACGTATGTTTTATTATAGCTTGTTTTAATTCGTAATTATAAACTATTTGTCAATGATATAAACGGCTTTAACCAGATTTTTTGTATACATGGAAAGCTAGTTTTTGCACAAACTTTAAGAATCCGTAGAAAAAAATTGTTATTGACATTTCCTTTGCAGATTGAGATGTTAGCAATTTTTTTTTACAGTTTATACCAGAAAGTAGACAGAAGCAGGCACAGGAAAAAAAGGTTAGGGCTTGACACATTCACATTTTAAAACCTGAATATATCTTCTAAAGTCTTATAAAAACTCTCCAAAGAAATCTCATAAAAAGAGATTCCAACTCCAAGAAAAGGTTGAAAATCATCTGGACTTAGTATTCTTAGGCTGTTCTGGTCTTATAGTTGTTACCATGAAAGGACAGTGTGACTCCTGATGTGAGCGTCGTTAGTGTCACTGTTTCATTTCCCGAGTGGTTAACCAGTTATTAGTTATTAAGTATAAAAAATCATTTGACCCCCTACTGCAGGAGATATTTTAAGTGTGACCCACTCTCACTTTGATTCAGAGAATGTTGATAAGCTTATGTTTTCACAGAAGAACCTCAATCCAAAGGAACAGTTGAATATTTTATGAGCTACTTTAAAGTACTACTGCACACAGCATTAAATTCATGTTTAATACTTAAAATGTTAACTTCACATTTCTCAAGATTTTTCTTCTCTTCTTGTTTTCTTTGCTTTATTAGTCAAATGAAGATCGTTTTAATAATACAAGAGCCTTTGCTTTTTTTAAATCCACCCCCAATGACTACACTTGAAATCCTTTAATAATGCGTGAACAAAAAAGCGGGTTAAGTATTGAACCGTGAACTGGTTGTATTGTTGCATCTCACAGTCTGGACACGTTTACTCTACTTCACAAAAACCTGTAACAAGTTCAGACCATGTCAAAGACGTTTATGCATTTGTTGTCCATGTTTGAGCAGTTATTGTCTCCAAGGAAAATACCTTTTGCTGTTTGCTGTACCATGTTAATATATTATCTACAAGGCCTGGGATTGCCTATTACCTTCAACACAATTACCCAGGCATATACCAGCACATTGTCCTGACTGACTTTCTTCATTATTGTAGCGAGTTTGAGGCTGCTGGTGTCGGAGTGAAGGGATGTCAGAGCGGATCGATGAAGGTTAAGTTTATATGGAAATGAGAACCTCCTCGTCTCTAGTAGAAGCTCGGGACTTGTTCAGCCTTTGCCGATAAGCAGAGTTCGGCATGTTCTGTTATGCTTTGTAATTGGGCTTCTCTATCTATCTGGAAAAGTGAATTACGCTTAATCATATCTATTTACCTTTTGAAAAGTGAGATGTTTTGTTGTTTAAAGGCACTTTTAGTTAATAGGAATTGGGGGATTACGCTTGGCGTCGAGTGTAGTTGCTGTGTTTCTAAACAAACACATATTCCGAGTTGCTGAATATATTCGCTGCCCATTCGACAGTAAGTCCCCAGGATAAATAAAGATGGAGGTATCGTCTGTTTATGGGCAGCAGCTGCAGACGGGATGGGGAGGAGGGGCACCGCAATGACTGGTCTGCCTGTTTTATTTTTATCAGGGCATTAGCAGATTAGACACTCAAACTAACAAGGTCAACCGAGCTGACAGACCTGTGTCATCGAGATGTTTTCTGCAGGTTTGACTTTACTATTAGTGCTGTAGTGACCTGAAGGGAGATGATTTGTTTAGAGATTCTCTCCCAGCAGCTGTGGTGTGATGCTTACTGCATCGCTCTGACATCTGGCCACATGTTCTTTCAGTGAAGACATTGCCTCAGGGACAATCGAAGGCTTCATGTGTCATTGTTGTTTTGTTAAAAGCATCTGTGAGAAGTAAGCCTTTTCCAACTGCATTTGACCATTGCTTAAGAAATTAACCCCTTTTCCAAATGTTTGTTTGTTCTATGTGTCAGAGATCAAAACAAGCCGTAGGACATTCCTACTTTAGTACTATACACTGGTTGGCTGTGGTGTTTGAGCATTTAGTTTCTGGATATAGGACAACACAATATCAGCATAACTTGTATTTTGCAAAAAAAGCATGTGGAAATTCTGTTTTCCCTTTTGACAGAGTATTAGTTTAATTTACTTTTATTAGTGCAGTCAATATCAATAAATAAATCAATAAAAAAATGGAATCACTGGTCTCCAGTAAGAGTGATAAAAGTCGCATGACTTTGTGCTAGAAGTTTTGAGGCTTGTCTCCTTATTGTGCATCTTGAAACAGTCACACCACCTTTTTTCAGAAAGTTATTTGTGGGTTTTTCTTTGCATCCCAAACTATTTCCCTGGCAGTTGTGGTTGAAATTTTTGGTGAAGCCAAACCAAGGTCAGGTAGATGAACAGAATCCCTCATCTTCCACTTCTTTATTAAAGTTTAAACACTGCTGATTGGCATTTTAAATTTCTTGGATATCTTTTTATATCCCTTTCCTGTTTAATACAGTTCAATTACCTTTTCCCACAGACTCTTTGACAATTCTTTTACTTTTCCCATGACTCAGACAGAAACATCAGTGCAGCACTGGTTAAAAGATGCAAGGGTCTGTCAGGAGCCCAGAAACTCACTGACCTTTAATACAAACACAAGCAAACAGATCACAGGTGAGGATGGTTACCTTTAGTCATTCAAACTTGTGTTTATGTTATCAAGCCAAAATCACAAGGGTATGTAAACTTTTTATTAGTATCTTTATTATTATTTAAAAAGGGTAAACACAATTGTTTTACAATTAATGACTTCATCCACCCACTAACTATGAGTGAAAAAAAAGTCTGTGTTATCATTCATATTCTCTGACTGTACACAGTAGCTCCTCTATTTAGCATAACTTTTTTATGGATGTTTTATCTGTTGTTTCTAATTGCTATTTTGAATATAACATTAAAACAATAATTCATCTTCACCCGCTTATCTGCTTCGAGGTCAGGGAGGCTGGAGCCACTGACAGATTAATCAATAGGTTAAACTGTATATGCTTTGTATGCTGCCTTGTTTGACACTGCTGCAGGACTGTATTTTACTAAGAATCAAATCAATTTACCTGGATGTGAAAAGTATTGTTGCGTTGTTAAAGCAATACATTGATACCGTTATACTGTGAAATTTGTCTTCATGGTTCGGGTTGTCCATTGACAGTTTAACTTAAATGTCCTACTACTTCTTTATCTTTTTCTTTCGTCAGCTTTGTAGTTAGTTATTTATAAAGCATTAATAAACTAGTCTTAGATATGGATCCAAAGATAAACTGGTTTTCCTTGCCTTGTTCTTTAGACAGCCTGTCTTCTCCACCCTTTTTCCTCTCGTGAGTAACGGTGTTGAAATGTCATATGGTGATGGCTCAAGCATTCATTGCCCCGAGGTGTATTAAGCTATATTATAGAGGTTGGGAGGCTGTGGGCCAGGAACCACTGGCACTCGGTAATAGTGCACATCACTGTCCATTAAGATAGACACGGTTCAATAGGAGCTCTGTGAGACGGCCAGTGGGACAGGTCACTCAGAGTAGCAGGCCCTAGTTAGGCAGCAGTGGAATACAGCTATATCTGCAGTAGAAAAGGAAGGAAAGTGTATGTGGGAGATAAAAAATAAATAAATAATATAATATCAAAAATAACATGACATAAACTATAAATTTTAAATTTTATACAAAATTTTTTTCACATAAAAATGTTTATTACTACCAGCTTTTTGGATTAATACGGGAATTATTTTCACACCCTTTTATTGAGACTATTGTGGCATTTGAAAACATAATATGGTATTTCAAGGAAGCACAGATCAGATTTTGTTTTTTAACAACAGCAGCACTGTCCCAGAACTGAGTTGACATATCCCCAGGAGCTAAGGTGTAGGTGTGCATCCAAATATTTGAACATGGTGACCAGGATGAATGAGATTATGAAATGGGATCTGAAGTGTCACAAGGGGCTTTTCACAGTGACGTGGCTAACAGGGCTAATTCTGAATGCAGGCATGTCATGCTGGTTTGGCAAACAACAGTTTCACTTTCAGTCTTTGCTGTTAACAGATTTTATTGTTTAGCGAGACAGAACATGGTAACAGAGGGAGGAGTTTGTAAAACGCTGTTAAACTGTAGGCTACATAAATTAGCTTTTCTTTAGCTCGCTAACAACAACCGACTTTTTGAACAACTGTAAAACGAGCCAAACAGCTGAAGCTATTGTGTTCTCTACCTTCATTTGATTCTCAGTCTGTGAGCGCGCTCTCTGCTCATCCCAGAGCAGAGTCGACGAGAGCAGAAGTGGTGGAACGATCTACCTCCTGCTACAAGATCAACAGATTCTGTAGCCATCTTTAAAAAAAACACCTGAAAACACATCTCTTCCATCAACACCTGACTGACAAACACTGAATTCGATTCCTTTTCTTCCAAAAACATTTAAATAAACTTCCTATCCTTAGCTTTGTATACTGTACTGGGGTTTAACTGACTAGTTTTGGTGCACTTATGCTTTTTGCTTTAAAATAGCTTCTATTGTTTTCTTCACTTGTAAGTCGCTTTGGATAAAAGCGTCTGCTAAATGACTAAATGTAAATGTGAACACTCAACCTGCAGACAGCCCAACGAGGTTATATACTGCAGATGCCAATAATAAAAGACAATATCTCACCATTTTGAGCTTGTAGATGTCTTTTATGATGTTGTCTACTGGAAAAAGCTTTTTGGGACAGGTATGTTAAGTTGTTGTTGCAGTACCACAAGTGGCCATTGATGGAATTGGTAACTTGGTAAGAACGTAGTTGCACCAATGACTGATGCAATTGTGTTTTTTTTAATGAAAGTCTTTGCAGATGTTAACTTTAATATTATGATTACATGTGTTTTTGCCCCCACTTTTCCGTTTTTTTTCTGGTTCCCTACAATGTAGCACCAGCCAAGGAAGATAAAAAGAGCTAAGTATAGTACGCATCTTTTCCCATTTGTTTCCATTTATCCTAAGTTAGCTGAACCCACGCTGGTCAATTTGCCTAAAGATATTTTTTTACTATGCTAAAAAAAAAAGCCACCACTACAGACAGAGTTAGCGCAACAACTATACATAGTGTAGTTTATGGTCTCACGGGGAAAAACACCACTCAACCAACTCAAAATAACTACTTGTTTTGCCGTTTAATGTAAGGGACTAGTAAAACCTCTTTTGTTACCTCGCCGCAACTTGTGGACAAAAATGGTAATGGCTGTCAGAAGCATAAATAATAAATGGACTGTATTTTTTTTTCTCCTCCTCCGGCTTTAGTCTAAAGTGAATCATTGGTATTTGGGTGGGAATCTAGGTGGCTGAGCTGTTGCTGACAGCCTCTCACTTTGTTGTCAGCTTTCTTTTTTTACTGCATGATGAGATTTATGACTATGGAGTGGGGTGGTGAGGGAGAAATCCTTGTAGGCTCAGCTTAGCTTATCTGGATTTCTGCTCCCAGCGTGTAGCCTTCCCCCCTCCTCTCTCTCACGCCGTCGCTGTCGAGTGTGTGATTTTGACAAGAATGTGGCTTAATGTTGTAATAGATACTGTTGTAGTCAAGTGACCTATGGCCGGAGTGGGAGGAAGAGGAATGGGCCAACTGGTAAAACGGGGGGAGCACTAATGGGACATAATAGACTCAGTTTGTAATTAGGCTGGCCATATTATTAACACATTTATTGTTATCAGCAATCTCAATATACTGTATGTACCTTTAAAGAAGTACTTTAGTTGGTTTAGTCTATAGTCCTTGTTTAAATCTTTGGTTCAGTCCTGGTTTAGACTAGGCTTTGTCAGTAGTTTTGTTGTCACTATGAAGCTGTGAGGTGAAAACACAAGCTCCGGCCTGTAGTGTAATTAAAATGGTCTGGGTTTACACAAATGCACTCAGCTATTGAGCACATTGTAGAATGTCTGCCAGGCCAGTAGAGGCACTGTGAACCCCCACTGGTGCTAACGCTACAGCTACACAAGACGTAATGGTGGAGTTCTCCTCGAAAGAACACTACCAGTCAAAGGTTTGGGAACACGTTCTCATTGTGTTTCCAAACCTTTTACTGTTAGTGTTAGTGTTTTAAATCTGGCGTTTTCTGGAGCAGTGTGGATAAACTCTGAAGTACTCGTAGTATCAGCACATTTATTTGAAGCACAAAAACACAGTATTTTGTCTTTGTAATTCTGCTTTGTGTGTGTGTGTAGCTGTGAGCCGATAGCTTTCTGGCGTCATCAGGTTAACACAGTTTACACAACAACAAAGCCTCGGACAAAGTTTTCATTTTTGTGGAGTGAGAATGCAGTCTTTGTGTAAACCAGCCACCACACTGCAACATAATCAGTGTGTTTCTGGTGAAATGTTCTTAGAACTGGTTTAGTTTTGGGTTTGTCATGGTTTAGTCCTTGCTCTAGTCCTAGTGTAGGCCTGCTTTAGTTCTGGTTCACTCCTGGTTTTATGTCTCGTGCGTTAAAACTTGGAACAAGTGTGAGCTAGTCTGACTGAGACCATTTAATCTCATAATCCACCCAGGCAATAAGACATATTTCTTCTCTTTTGGCAGATAACAGTGGCTGCATACACTTCCTCGTGCTTGTGTTTAATGCATTTTATCAGCAGTAAAATCAGAGGAATGCTTAGGTGGCCTGCTGCAATGGGGAAAAAAAATAAAATAAAGTGCTCACGATGGTCAACAACTCACCCCAGTGTGTGCACTCGTAACCCATCCCCCACATAGTCATCTGACAAACAATGAGACGCGGGCCAGGCGGCTGACTCAGGAGAGCAGAGGAAGGAATTAGGTCGACAAGGTCATGCTGAACCCAGACAAGAGAAAAGTGCACCCAGCCACCTGCAGCGTGGGGCCGGTCAAGTGGGAGCACATGAGCTGCCGAAGCCTCAGATAAGAAACGAGTGGGAAGACATGAACAGGCTTTTTTTAACAACGTTATTTTTATTATATTATTACACTAAAGTGCGGAGATAACTCTGTCAGTGCTGATTCACTCTTCCACCATTTTCGGCTTACAGTACAGTTTATTTATATGATAGGTCAACCTGGTCGACAATGTTTACAATAGTTGTTCACCAAAGCTGCGTGGGCGTAGCCGTGTTCTTTTACTCTTGCATTTAGTTTGATACTTTAATCTCCTAAAAGCTTATTGTAACAGGCATCATGTGTAAAAAAAATGAGAGCTTAAGACGTAATCTAGGCTTTTTAATGAAGGATTTTAATAGATGAGAATGATGAGCTTGGCCAATCACAGCTTGCTTCAGGAAAAAGAAGCGCTCCCATTGGACGACACTGATGTCAACAACAAAGGACCAAGAAAATAAACAAGTAAATGGGGAATTCTGTTGCAAAATAGAATCCGTTTTATAACAAAACTGAGATAATCACAGGATCTCTAAAGTCTAACAATGAACTCCAAAGATACAAGTTCAAGCTAAGCTCTAAACTTCCGTTTAACGTAATGTATTATTGTTTTGTGAAAAAATGGTCCAGTTTGCCCTTTTTATTTTATTTTTTAAAATAAAGAAGCAGAAAAGTTTACTGCGCTCCTGTGGGGAATGAGTGCTGAGACTGAGACTGGGATGGCAAAAAGAAAATCAGGTAGTGGAGCTTCAATGGCAAACGTCAAGGCTCAACCAAAAACTGTGTCAGAGTAAGTGTCTGTTGAAAAGAGGGATGTTTTTTTTTAGCCTCTTAAGACATAAACCTTTGAAAATAGGCAACACATGTATTTTTTTTATGCCCACATAAGAAGGAAAACAGCCTTCTTTAGAGAAAACAGTGACTTCTAAACCAGCTTTTGGCTGTAGGCGACACACACAGAGTAAAAGAGCAATTGTGAAATAGTGTTTTTAGCCTATCTCTTATTTTTTTTAGCACTTTGAAATGCCCTATGTATGGATAGTGCTTTACAAATAACCTTGCCTTGCTATGAGTTTTATGTCTTATTAGTGTTCACGGGGTTTTCAACTAAATAAATGATGTGTCATAGTTTCTCAATAACTCTTCACTGGGGTTTGTGCTTGAAATGATAGTTATGTGAGGTATTTTAAATCAACACATCTCATTTAAATGTTTGTACACAGTGTATATTTAATTTCTGAAATGAATGTAGACACATCAACACTGCTAACATCACAGTGCCAACGTTCAGAGAATCAAACAAACCCACACTTTGCTTGAAATTCTGCTCTGCTTTGACTCGTGCATTTCAGCAGCAGAATTCAAAAGAGGGAGTTTTTGTGGAAGTGACTTTGCTTTACTGTGCAAATTAGGCCAGTGCTTTTAAGTAAGCTGTACTTATCTCAGCTGCACTCCCTCGTGCCTTCTGTCGGCGCATCACTTTTACTTCCCCATCAAGCTGCTGCCTCTCGTTCAGCCCTGTTTTTGATGAATGTAAAAATGGTCGTTTCATCAGCCGTCGGTGCACGTGTGTCCACAGGTGAAAACGCGCCGTCTTTGACAAACCTTTGTGTACTTTTGCATTTCACAAAATGAATGGCCTTGGGGGTAGAAATGGCGGCTCTGATATATAACGTACTTCTTTAATGTGTCACACTTAAAAGACTTGAATTGAATCAGACTGAAATGTGCTGCAAATGTAAGAGTACTTACCCCTTTTTGTAAAACGCTGTAAATCATTCGGAAGCTATTGCTGTTCATTGTGCAGCTTAGGCTTTGCACTGCATTTGCCAACGAAAAGGTGATCAAAGGTGATTTGAAAATGTGTTTTGCGATAACAATATGACCTTTTCTTTTTAATGCTCTTTGACAAAATAAAAAGTTTAGCTGATGTATGAAAATATAAAGAAATACAAGGCTCTGGACTAACTTCCACTCGTCAAAACAGGAGCTAAATCAATATTAAAGACTGAACCAGGCTTTCTCGCCACAGTTTGAGTTAAGGTTTTGTCCAGATATCTATCTCCGATACAGATATTGTAGTTGATGATATTGTGCAGCCCTAATAAGCAGCAAGTTCCATTTCTGTGGAGTTCACAGCGGCCCCTACTGGCCTGGAAGAAGCATTCTCATCAGTCGAGCACATCAGTGGGAACGCAGATCATTTTAAATACGCCACTTGTGTTTTTTTGCGTCACATGAACGGCCCCTTGGTAAGCCTTGTTTAAAGATGAATCATTTTTGATTTGAGAAATAATTGGACTGCTATTTTTTTAGTTAAAGCTGATGCCTTGTATTTGTTCTGACTAAGGCCGTTAATCTTTAAAGGCCTTAAAAGCAAGGTTTTATTGCGACTGAGCAGTGAGTATCCATGGTGTTAAATAGATTTTGACATTTTGCATTGATTTAGTTGAAGGGTCATTAAATGGATTTATAGTTGTACTGTATATTGTTGTATTCCTTAAAGCCTATTATTTATATTTATATCCAATGTATAATAATGTGCAAGTGAATATTCCGTTACGATTTCTGAATTTCAAGTCAGTATTAAAGGAATGGAAAAAGTGGTTACTGACATACATTGCTAGAATTTAAATTTAAAAGTAATGTAAATTTTTTAATACAAAGCCTTTACCTACCTTTTGATGTAGAGTTTTAGACAGATGCTATTAAAACCTGTATAAAACAAAATCCTAACACATTCTGGACATTTTACTTGAGGAAACTGTTCCAATTCAAACCTATATAAATTTCAATTGAATACCACCAAACTAAGTCTTGGATGAACATCTTCAGCCTCGCTTCCTCTCTCCATTATTCATGTGCCTCTGTCTTCTGTGCCTCTTTTAAAAGCCCATTTAGCCACCGCAGGGTGTTGCCTGGAAACTACAGCTCCCTTTGTCAAGTATCAGCCGACTAAAGATGTTAGCTGCTCCCTGATACTGTTTACTGTAATTACTTCCTGATTAAAACAAAGTGCTCATGAAGAGTGTTATGTCAGCAATGCTCTCTTGTATTTCCAAAGAATCCATTTATTAATGTCCTTTTACCCTCCTTAACTCACTCAGATGTGCAGAACACTTCACTTCATGTCCACGTGTGAAAGCCTTAACAAAAAAAAAAGAAACAGTTCATGTATCTCCTTAACCTTTGTGCAAAAAGAAACATGACGTCAATGTAAACTAAAATAATTACAAATTTGAGGTGTGTCATAACGGTTACTCCCACTATTCTCGCAGCTCGATCTAACCCTCGTAGCTGGATTTCACACCTTGTCTGAGTTTCCAGCACGAGAGATGATTAAGACTGTTAAAAGAGAGATCCCCAACACTGTCGTTAACAAAAATTATAAAATGGAAAGGCTGACTTTTTATTGAGGCTTGCCACTGGTAAATGTAAATGTTATTGGAAAAACGGTATCTTTATATAAAACAAAATAATCACTGAGTATACAATACTTAATGTTACTCTATTTGTCCTGAATGTGACCGATGTATTTTATACAGTCATTCTGACCTGGATGCTCTTTTTTTTCAGTGCAGTCTGTTTTTTCTTTTTTCTTTGTATAAAATGTAAATCTTAAATAAATAAATAAAGAGCAAAAAGGTAACATTAAACCTGACTTGTTTGTAGCATTAAAACGCTAA
Organism: Neodontobutis hainanensis; assembly: GCA_024349245.1. NCBI lineage: Eukaryota > Metazoa > Chordata > Actinopteri > Gobiiformes > Odontobutidae > Neodontobutis > Neodontobutis hainanensis. Next base: position 15,976,470 of record JALDNG010000002.1, on the reverse strand, counting down.
TATCCCGTCTGATTTGTTCTGAATTTTGAGAAATGTTGAATGACTGCTTTTCCGATCGAAGTAAGGTGTTTGCAGGTTAAACTCAGTCACACATTTCCAGTCTGAAGTAATGGAACTAACAGGGCTTCCTCCACTTGATATTATAATACCGTGATAACCAGGAGAGACAAATGCAAAGACTTAAATTGTAAAGCTTTTTTGTTCAGCTACAATGTTTTGCAATATTCTGATAAAATTATATTGACCATGTTGTATTGACACAATACACAAACCCTTTATGTTGACATGGTGGAGGATATCGAAACTAAATTCATGACTCTGTTTAATCCACATTAACCCCAGTCTCTGTACGAATCTGAAACCAATTTCCTTTTTTACTTCTTTTATATCCTCTTCTCAACAGCTTTAAAATTTCAAGAACAAAGCTGAAAAAACAAGAGCCCTCACTGGAGCTGAAGTGTCTGAATATAATCAGATTAGTGTGTGGGAAAAAGCAAAAGGGCTTATGCTGCTTATTTTATTACAGGTACTTAATAAAGCAGAAATAGCTCCAGAAAATGACATTTTCTGCTCTGGCGCTGGTGTGTAAGGGAGCACTGTTGCAGGCGTTATTCTCCGTGACCTGTAACAGCAGCTTCATATGAAGGAATAAACTGTGGCCAGGACATGCATCAAATAGCCACCATGGAAGGAAGATTTGTGTGACAGCAGTGTTAAATATAGGGGTCTATAGATTGTTCCGAGCATCATAAAGAATATGTTCTGGATGTAAAAATAAATCATCACTTGAAAGTCTAAATGCCAATGTACTTCAGTAATATTTGTAAAGCTACATCTCCAATGCACAATTTAAGTAGCTTTTCTCCAGCTTATGCCACACTCTGTTTGCATCTGTATATTCCCCTGGAGGAAGCGGATGGGGAGGGGGGAGTCTGGGTTTCCTTATTCCACCCCTTTTCAGGCTTTTGCTTCAATACCAGGTGAATACGAAGAAATTCACTGTTTTAGTTTTCCAGTAAAAACAAAGGTTGCATTTTCCACGTTTCTTCAAATCCTCAACTCATTTTAGACTTGTGTGTTTTTAATTTTGATGGCTGGTGCGAAGGTAAAGCTGTATATACAGGATTTAAGATTAGGAATATACAGGTGTGATTAAAAGTTTGTTGTTTCGTCATTAGCATCACTAGCTACATGAGCATTTGTCGCAGCTTACTCTGTAAAATGGCTAATTTGTTTTACAAATATGGTAGTATTTATTTATTTATTTTTACATGCTCGCACTGATAATTGGGCTGTTTGAATAAGTACTGCCAATGATACAGTGACTGAGTCTAATATGAATTAAAGTGTAATCTAGCTCTTAGCCTTATTTTCTATTTAAACAGGGGCTACATCAGTTTTATTAAAGTTTTCATTCCAAGAAAATGCATCAAATGTGACTTATTTTATCCCACTTCTTTTTATAACTTTGAAAAAGATTGTTTCTTTCATCTACAGGAGCAGTGAGAGCCATGACTAAACCAGGTCTAAAGCAGGTCTATCCCAGGTCTAAACCAGGTCTATAGCAGGTCTAAACCAGGACTTAACCAGAACTTAACAGGCCCATATTGGTCTGGCTCTAGTATTTATTGTGACACATTCATGGGATACAAATATTGCACTGGAGCAGCCCTGATTCAGATGAATTGTACTGACTCGAGTGCAGTATTTATAATATCACTGATGCATCTTGGTCAACAGTGCTCTTGCTCCACTCGGCCGGCCTCAGTGAAGCATAGACAGGTGCCCCACTCTGACACTGCAGTGTAATCCTTTCGTAATTCTTGGCCAAGCTCAGTTAATCCTTAGTCTGATAAACAAGTTCAAGCTGAACTTAATGTGTCTAGTAAAAAGTGTCCGTCTGCTGCGCTCAAGTCATTGTGTGATCAGTGAAAATCCTGCGTCCTTGTCAGTCAGCAGTTCTGCGAATGCTTAACGCCAGGCTAAGATTAGTAGGATTTTTGTCAGTCCGTTAAACACTGTGCATGCCAGTGTGGCTTTCTCGAGCAGTTGGCATGGGGTTTGAGTTAAGAAAAGCTTTGCGTGACACTGAGGCATTGTGGTTTTGGCGCACATTTCAAAATCCGTCTGTAAAGTCTCGCAACAGAGGGAAGAAATCAGCGGAGTTTGGCATTAGCTGAGAGTTGGGTCGGCCTTGTGTAATCTGACAAGTGGCGTGCTTCAGTCACATGTGGTTTTGTCAAAAGCCTGGACAAGACGTTAGGCGTTTCACTGCGAGGGTTTACATTCTGTAGCCTCGCAGTGAAAGTGCTTTTGTGCACTGGGCCGTGTTTAATAGAGCCAGCATTGTTCCAGCACTTTGTGAAATGCTTGTGTTTCCACTTTTGTTCAGAACCATTACACAAAGAATGGTGTTTGTATCTGGAGGTGGACTGTGTCTGTCTTCTCACATTTATTCGTGACTCATGGAGTGTATTCCTTCTTTGTAAACCTTTTGCTGATAGGTTTGAAGTGAAAAGTCGAGCTAATCTACTCAAGGTTACACTAGATAGAGGCTGTCTGTGGGATTTATCAGTGCGTAAGTGTAATACAAATTGCTGTCATGGTACAATTAGATTGGGCTGTTTTGTGACTCTTACCCTGGATTTATTCTTAGAAAAGATGTTTACATAATGTTTAAATGAGCTATTCCCCACTTTTTTTGCTTTTATATAATTGTGCGCAATTTCCTTTTAGCACGTTGCAGAACTCTGAATTACATAATTTTCAGGGGTCTGTTCACACCAACGCCAAGCTGTCCTTATGGATCCTGTTGCAAAGGAACCTTCTGTTTATGTTGTACTGAGGGCAACCAGGTTTAAACAAAGCAGTAGCTCATCACTCCATCTAGTGACACAAAGGGCCCGTCAAGATGGCCTTTTTTAGTTTAGAATATCTGAATCAGTATGTAAAGGTAAGGTATACTTTATTGTCCTTTTTTGGAAAATTTGTCTTAGACACATGGAGCTGCATCAAATCAGTCACATCAACCAAAACAATATAGTACTAGATAAAAAAGACATGTTTAAAAGGGTTTGGAGACATAAAGCACAGATTAAGAAAGGGGTTCACAATTTTTCAGACCCCAACCCACAAAATAACAGTGCAGGAGTCGTACGGTGTCTGTGTGTCTGTGTGTGTGTCACAACTGATCACCAAAATCAGTAAAGAAATCTGTACCGGGATGAAGAACACAGCGAGTATATGCTACAAGCTGCAAAAGTGAAATTTGTAAAAATAAATTTTAACTTAACCAGAAATGAGCAAAAATAGCAGTTTAACTGACCCATGGTACTGCCGACCAGAAAAGCCTGGATTTAAGGACAATTTGTTTTGATTAATCAGAGCCACACTCCTGTTTGAAGAAGGAGAGCTGCTGTGGAAACGCTCCCTCTTTTACCAGTGTCATTCTTATGAATAAAAGACCTTCAGGTAAATCACTGCAGTATATCATTAGAAACAGGTTATACATGAATGCATCATCGAGACATAGGCGCAAACCAGAATCACGTTGAGGATTTCATATATTGTCACTTGTATTGTCAGGAGAAAAGGTCATGTAAAAACCTTTTGTCTGTCACTCAAAACGCCTCTTCTAAATGTCAACACAGACACTTCTCTTATATTTTTAGGTCTCTGCTTGTACTTTTCAGCTTTTAAGTTCCTGACTGAGAAGGTCTGGTTGTGTGGTCCAGTGTGCGCCCCCCCCCCCCTGTCCGTCTTTGTGAGTGCTGGGGAACAGTATGTGGTGACAGCTCTGGTGATTACCTGTCCCATCTCATTCAGTCAGCCAGCCTGGCAGCTTGGACACATCATGCATCAGGGAGTGACACGCAGTGATTAGGACGTCGTTAAGGCCCGACTCTCTGCCATTCGGCGCATGCGTTCATTTGAGAAAACCATGAAATATGAAGCTTCATGGCTTGAGCTAGTATTAAATTTCATCAGGGGCTAATATTTGTTTTTTTTGGCTCATCGCTGATTCTGATTTTTCGTTGTGGGATTGACATAAAATGGCCCCGAGAGCATCGTTCGTAAAGCTGTCACATCCCAGTTTTTTTTATTAATCCAGTAAATCCATATCCATCAGACCCCTCACTCATAAATGTATCTGTTTTAACTCAATTCAAACAAAAGAAAATTGGGAAACTACTCTATTTTATGTCATAACCAGTGTTTTTACACCTTGGGGTAAGACATTAGCCTCCAAAAATCTAAACAAGATGGCTTTGGCCAGTGACTGGATGTGTGTGCTGCCAGTGAGTGGGTACAGAGCATTTGTGAGTGGCCTAATAATCAGTGGCTCTGTATGTACAAGCATTAAGCTACATACAAACACTTGTCTGTTTTGGAAATGGGAAACAACACTGTGGAGTAGATCAGTCCATCAGTAGAATGTTGTAAGTTTTTTCTTCGTCTTATACTGTATTTTGTCCAATACAACATGTTAGACTTCAAACTGGGCTGCAACTTTGTCATTTGGTCACACCACAATTCGATTTAATGGTGAGGTATGTCGTTTTTGGTGAGCCACACCTCAGCCTGTCTTTTCTAGACGTGTGATTCCCAGACATTAGGCCAGGACCTAAAAGTGGGTCATGGAAGATTTTATTTGGGTCACTAAAAAATTTAAATTTTGTAATAATTTTATGGGCAAATAATGTAAATATAGCTGCTTTTGTAAATTGATGATGGTCTGGATTGGCACAACGCTAAGAATAACTGAAAGACACTAAAAAGGGACAATATTATAATAAGAAGGGCTTTAGAATTTAGTAAATTACAAAGGAAAGAAAGAAAGAAAACTAAGAGAAAATATCCCAAAACACAACAATATTTGTCTTAAATGAATCATTTGGTCTTCTAAAATATGGGTATCCTCAAAAATGTAAAAATTAATAAATAAAAGGTTTGGGAAACACTATGTGAGCACCTAATGTAGCTCTGATGTTGCAATAGAAATAGGTTGGAAGCCTTTATGTAATGTACTTTATAAAAGAAACATTGATGTGTGTTGCTTCCTCAGTGCTCAGTTTATCCACTCAGCTGTAGAAAGTGGAACAGGAAGTCATGGGACTATTATTAGGCTTAATGTGAATGCAAATGCAAACCATAACATAAAACAGACTTTGGTATATAAGTTAATATTGCAATAATTTGGAAACTATAATGAAAACAGGCAGGTTGTATATAAAATGAAACAGTGTTTGTCTGAACATGGCCTGTACTTTCTTTCGATATTTACATCAGACATGGTTAATAAAGCAGCGGATGTTATAAAAAGAATGTACTGTCATATCCAATACAATAATTATCTTGTCGGAGGTTTTTCTCACTCTAATTACACCCAGTATCAGCAGCGTGTTCCTGAACACCGAGCGCTGTGTGCCCAATTAATAAATGGCGGAGGCAGCAGCAGTGTCACATTCCTCCTGCAGTTCAGCGCTAATGATCAGGAGTGCTTTAATGTTGACTGCCTTGAGTAAAGCGCATTAAGCCGAGGTGTCAGCGTGGCCCTTAAATCACCGCCCCCCCCTCACTCTTTTCCTTCTTTACCTCCGCCCACACTCCTGTCCTTTCCATTTCCACTCGGTGGCCCACCGGCTCTCCAGCGAGGTCACGGTTATGTCAGAACAGGTGCAATCAATTATTGACCCTCAGCCTGCTCCCAGCACCACGACTAGATCTTTAATTGAAGGAATTAATGAGTGATTAGTCCAGGAGATGATGTAATGCCACAGCTCTGGGAGCTGCAGAAAGGATTTTCAAATTGCCTCTGCACCGGCGCAGTACAGTAAGGGTAGTTGTCCGCTTCATTAGTTCGCACAAAAACAGAAAACAATCTATTTAGTTCGGTTTGTCAGCAAAAAGCCTTGGTCCGCTGAGCGTTCACAGTTAGCGTTTTAAACTGCAGACTTTTTTTTTTTAAGGAAGACACTAGATTAGATTGGGCTATTACCCCAAATGCTAATAAGGCATGTTACAATAGTATTTTAGCTTCTCAGTGCTTCACATTTGACCCCTTCTCATTTTATTTAGTTGGACAATAATGTTTGGTTCATTCAATTTTTTGACCTCGGGAAAACTAAACATTACGAAATGTTTGAGCTTGTCACTGGTCCAATTTGAATCGAACCGTACTAGAGTTCACTTGGAAGCGCTCTGAGACCTCTGTTTTGAAAGGGTCTCGGAGCGCGTATTTAGTGCGCCCTGAGGTTTTTCTGGAGCATTCAGTTATTCAAGAGCAACCTCAACAGAATCCGCATGAACCGCACCAAACACGGAAAGTGTGAACGCACCCTTAGATTACATTTCTTTTCTCAAAAGGAGTTGAAAGTAAGCTACTTAGCATTACTTAGCTAGCATTTATTAGCAACAGATGTTTCCAGATAGAGTCGGCACCAGAAAATACTTATTGTTCTTAGAAATTGTAAGTACAGCGGTAATATTTGGAATGAAGTCTGGTTTTGGTGTTAATTAAGATAAAAAGCTTCATTGTCTTTGCACAGCAGTACAATACAATTAAAGTGCCACATCTGATTAGCGCAGAGAACTATAACATATTCCAATTAATATTGCTATAAAAACACCGCTATAACATTTAACTTGTAATTATCTTGATTATAAACACGTATTAAAGATTTCTTCTGTTTAGTTTACATCTAGACTTGCGTATATGGTGGCAAATTTCTTTTAAAGAGGCAATTGTAGATCTGGCAGTTTCTTTATTGTTTTTGTTTGGATTTATTCCCTACAGAGTAATATTAAAACGGTCATAAAAACTCACTGGATGAGCGTCTCCCTGGCCTCTTTTCTTCGTTCCGTTAGACCATGAGCAACGGTTTTCTCTGCTTTTGCTTCTTTTTTTACCGGCTCTGCCACAATGAATGCCTGAGACTGACTGGGATGAGTGTTTGTGTTTAGTGTTGTTAAGCAATTCTCGTGAGACTTTAGACTCCCACGAGACTTCATGACTCGAAGGAGCGGTGGTCTCTGGACAATTCTTGCAAAGCTGTTTTTCTTGCTAAGAGGCAAGGTAGAGGAAGCTGAGACAGACCCCATCCACCACAAAAAATAAGTCATTATGTCATCACAATGTCTGCAAAGTTATGTTAAGGTGAAAATCCCGCAACGTTCTCCTCTCCAGTCCTAGTTATAACGACCACAGCATGATAGTGTTTTTTGAGTTGCATCCTGTTCCTGGCTTGTGAACCACTATAAATCACTGAGGGCTTATAGAGAGTAGATAGTAAGTGATAAGACACTACAACCACTCCCTTAATTATACTGAATGCATTTTTTCTTTCCTTATAATACACACCCAAAGTTTCTGAAATATGAAGAACTTGTAAAGCTATTTGTCATATCTGCCTCGGCCTTAGTCTTAGTCATTGCTTATAGAGTTTTGACCTTGTACATCCAGACCACTATTTTCACTGAACACCATTTACCATGTTTTTTCTGTTATTACTGATTACCCTCCAATAACACTGCTTCAAAGGTGTTCCTGAATATGATGTACTTCCATTTATTAAAGGAAGGGGAAAAGGTGCCTGCCATAGCCACCTATATATGTTTGTGTGTTGTATGTTTTTGTAGACGTTTGTTTATTGCAGTCAAATAAATGGCATAGCAGGATGTCTTCCATGCGCTCAGTACTTAGCTGACTTCCGCTCACTGTAGCATCCACTGGCAGTATCTGAACATCTGCTCTGTACATGTTTATCCAGTGCTTCTCGAGCCTGGGCTGTGTGTCTGAGCCTGACTCAACCCCGCCCCCCTCCTGCTCTTGTTCCCGCAGATGGAATCTCCTGTCTCCACGCCAGCCCCTCCCCCCCTCCACCTCCTGGCCGCAGTTGGCAACAGTGAGATTGCCTCACCGTGTGAGCAGATAATGGTGCGGACGCGCTCGGTGGCGGTGAACACTTCAGACGTGGCCCTGTCGACGGAACCCGAGTGCTTGGGGCCCTGCGAGCCTGGCACCAGCGTCAATCTGGAGGGCATTGTGTGGCAGGAAACTGAAGATGGTAAGTCCAAGAGTCCATAAACTGTTGCTATGTAGTCTAGGCCTCCCACATACAAGAGGTTTATAAAGCAAATAACAAACACCGAATTCCACAGGCTCCATTTTGGTAACTTACTTATTTATTTTATTTATTAAGAAAGTCTTTTTAGAATGGTATGGCTGTTTTTGGCAGACATTGTCATTCTATAACAGTAAAAGCTTCAGTTCACTCCATGGTTTTTGATTTTCTTTTTTTAATTTTTAAACAAGTAAACCTCTCTTTTCATGATTAATACTTAATCCAATAAAAAGGAAATATAATTATTTTGTGAAATTCCTACTTGGTATATATTCTAACTTAGTTGGCACAGATGCTACTGGTTATGTGGACATTCATCATCCATTAGTTTAAAGCAGGTCTAACTAAGACAAGCATGAGGCTTCTGTTAGTTTTAGACGAAGTGAAAAGTTATATAAATACAAGTAAAAAAATAAAAGTACTTCATGGATTTCAATGGTTTGTGTGAATTTAGAAGGTCTCTTATTTTTGTGATCCCTTGTAAGGATATAAAGCTTGTTGCGGTTGCTCTGTGATTTTCAGGATTTTGTGAGGTCACTAACTACTCCAACACAGACCGTCTCCTCTTTGGTCTGTATTTAAATAAAATAAGGGTTCTCTTTTAGTAGACTTAACAAATTACTATAGAACATATTAGGGGAACTTTAAAGTTAATATAAATTGTCTACTAAGTCCAAAGCACATTTCTAAATCTCCCACAGCTCCTGAAAAGGCTTGTTATAGTTTCCCTAAAATTTTCAGGATTTTGTGATGTCACACAACCCAGACCATTACAAGACCAGCCTGCACAATAAGAGGCGTACCACTGATCAATCTGACCGCAATATTAATATCTGGACAAGAGAAATATGAGGCTACATTTAAGAGTTTCTTTTCAAAGTCTTAAGGACCTGGCTGTCATTCCAGAACAAGTGTTGCCTACTAAAATGTAATTGGATTTGTTGTGCCCGGAGAACCAGTGCTGGTAATGTGTTTGTAACCGCGCACACCCTCTACGTAAGGTTGCCAGTAAGAATAGTAGTTGGCGGGCACTTCTTAGGTGGCCTTGATTTGTTTTGTTTTTTTTGCTCAGAAGTATGCAGGCGGGAGTTTGAAGCACAGAGATATCGTCTCTCAACAACAACATGCCTCATACCACAAAGCATTTCTCGCTGGCTGCCATTTGGGAATAGACTTTTCCTGCAGCTCAGTCCGTGTGAAATCTAAGACGTTTCACTATTCCTGCCTTTGATCGAAACCACGTCGAGCTGATTGAATTTTTAGATGTTTCAGTAGCGCTATCAGGTTCTGCTGGCTCTGAGTAACTGCCCTCCCTCTCTGTCGTGCATGTGAAATACTGCAAACACCTAATCTTCAAAGCAGCTCGTGCTCGGTGACTCTGCAGGCATGCTGACTACAAATCGCCCACACATTCACATTGCAGCTTGTCGGTTCGCTCACACAAGCTGAACAGAAAAGGGCCCCTGCCTCATCAACATTCCCGAAGCACAGTCTCTGCTATTGAGTGGCTTTTTTTCTCCTGTTTTTTGATTTTTGCTCCTGCCCTGGGCTGTGTCTGATTCACCCCTGTTTTCCTCTTTTTTTTTTTTTTTTTTTACTTTTTTGTTACTAAGCATCCAGGCAGCCAACCCCTTGACTCTGTTTCCAAGCAAAACCAGGAGAGTGCTAGTGCAAAGCAGAGAGTGAGGGCAAGGGGGTAAGACAGACAAGGCTACTTCTGTTAGTGACACAAACATGGCTCAGGGCCAGCAGCAGTACGATGTTTGTGCTCCCTCATTCTCTGCCACCCACAGCGTGATCCAACCCTCCCCCCTTCTCCTGTTCCCAGTCTGCCTGCACTCACTCTCACTGTGGAAGCTGTTATTTTGGCTCAAAAAGAGGTGGTGCTTTGGCCAAATGGAGCTGTGTTTTCTCCTGATTCTGTGTTATCGGCCTCAGTGGGGAGGGGTGCTGGGATTTGAGGAGTGTGTTTCTGCAGGTGGTTCTGGGCAGCAGTAGGGTTTCTGGGGTCTAGTTCGTTGCTCTCTTTTGAAGCCTGTTATCGATGAGGTCAGGTAGATGATCTTTGAGAAAGTTGCTAGGCAAGTTTATACTTAAGCTAAAATATCTATTTCTAAAACCGTCCCAAACGTGCTTGCCTTACTAAGGGAAAAGTTACAGTTATATACATTACACAAAACTGAAGTTTAGAGCTTACTTTTAACTCTGAGTTCAGTGTCAGGCCAAAGCATCCATCAAGTTTAATAACCTTAGACTCACAGACAAGAATAATCTTAATGATATAGTTAAAATCTGTGTGTAACAGATTCTCTAGAAATACAATTCTTACTTCATCTGGACATGGTCTAAAATGTGAATTCTCTTCGTTACCTTATGTTTTAACATACTGTAAACCAATCTGTATCATATCGTCTTTTAAATTATCAGTAGTATATTTTTCTGGGATATTTAAGACATTTATTCTACTACATCAATCTTTTCTTCCAACTGTGTTTAGTGTTGCTTGCTATTGTTCATATTTGTTGTTGTCATATCTGTTTGTCTTACTTGCTGCTTAAATTAGTTGCCCCTGGTGGGATTAATAAAGCCTCGTTAAACATTGGTGAGATTTATCCCGTTTTATCCTTTTATTCATATTTTTTTCATTTCAATGTGTAAAATACATAACCAGCTCTGAATTGACACTTCCTGTGTTTTAGCCGTTACTTCCTTATTGACATCAGTGTCGAACAAATGAGATTGTGCCTTTTCCCAGAAGCGAGCTGTGATTGGCTAATACTCATTTATTAAAATCCTTCATAATAAAGTCTAGATTACGTCTTATGGGTCTTGTTTTTTCACAGATGATTCCTGTTACAACATGCTTTTAGGTTATTAAAAAGTTTTTTAGTTTTTTTTTCCACTCGTCAATAACGCTAGTAGTTTATTAGCATTTAAAGCTACTAACAAGTTAGGTTAAACAGACAGTAGGCCAGTCTTTTCATTTACATTTATTCATTAGGCCGATGCTTTTATCCACTTACATTAAGCAGGAATCGAACCACCAACCTTCCGGTTGAGGGACAACCGCTCTACCACTGAGCCACTGAGTCCCTTTTTAGTACAAAGAGGTAGTCAACTATGGAATCTGACTTTCACTGGCTGTTCATTGATAGAGGAAAAACAAATGAATCTAGCCAATTCCCACATGGAGGCAGAGAATATAAACTATCACCTGATTCACAGGCTGCAGGTATTTCTCAGTAACCCCTGTGGCTGGTACCATCATCAGGGCAGGCAGCAACACATCTCCAGACCTAACAACTGCTTTGCGTCGAGTCTCAAACCTGGAGGCGAATGTGCTGGCAGCCAAACAGAGCAAGAGTAATTTCAAAGTGCAAAGTGCGGGATATAATTAGACGTTTTGGCCTGTTTAAGGAAGAAATTAAACACTAATTAAAGACATGGGAAAGATTTTTGGGCTTTGAAAGTGACTAGACTTTGGTAATGTAGTTACAGAAGGCTACTTTATATTGGAGTTATTGCACCAGGCCTTTACAACCCACTGGTCAATTTAAAAAAACGCTAGAGACTCAGATGCTTCTTACAGCAAATAACAACTAAATGAGGAAACGGGCAAAGAAGGGCAACAAACCGAGGTTTCGAAGACACAGCGGTGCCACTGCCAACCTGATTAGCAGTGGAGTCGAGCAGTCCCCCCGCCGCGTGACAAGTATCACACCAGGCTGTTTAGACATGCGCTGTGTGCCTGCACGTTTCATTTAGCATGCCAACCAACAGCTGCTTCATCACCTCCGCCTTTTCGGAGCCTAGTGGGAGTAAATGAACAACAGGCTCTGGGTAATTGTCTGCGCCTTCACGCGAAACTACATCCAAGTGCCAGAGAAAGAAACAGATGAGGAGGAAGCCAGCGACACCTAACAAAATGCCATCGAACAAGCTGTACCTCTTGAGTCAGCATGAAAGCGGGCTGATTAGGCTGAGGGAGTTTATTTTATTTTATTTTTCCACACAGGTCCCACAGATGCGGCCAATATTTTAACGATGTATGGGTAACTGTAAGATCTGAACAACAGCCTGTGTGTTTCGATTGCCAACTTTAAAAACTATGTTACAGTACTTTGAAATAATCTAAAATATCATTACAAATATAGTACTTAAGTTTAGAATTTACCGTCTTTATGGTATGCCAAAGAGGACAGTGTTCTATTACAGAAAAATCACAAGGAGACTCCAGTCCTGTTGTCCCCAGAGCCACTTTTCATCACTAGATGGAGTCACGAGGTACCATAGCTGTCAGTGTGAAGTGCAACTTAACCGGGCTAAACAATTGTGCTTTTTTTCTTTTAGAAACTAAACGGTACAGGTAATAGTAGTTAATGTAATGGACAGAGTTTCTTCTGCTCAGAATGGCTAATGCTCTATTATTTGCCAATAGTCGCTCTATGTTTTATTCATGTCTCTTTATAGTTGAGCAAATGGCAACTTACAAAAGTAATTACTCTAATCATTAAGCCGGACATACGCTGTGCCATTTGAGAGTGTTTCAAATTGAACCCCAACTCACTCTGTTCAAGTAAATCACATACAAGGAAGCTCTCAATTTATGCTCACCAGTGTTGTTTTTGTGAAGCTGCCATATTAGTTTTAGTCACATTTATACTCTTTTAGTCTAGTCAAGTTTCAGTCAACTAAAAGTCTGAGCATCTTAGTCTTATTTTAGTCACAATTATCTATGACTATTTTTGACTAAGCCTGAACTGATTTAGTCTAGTTTTAATCAATGTAAATTGTATTTTTGTCTCTTTTTGGTGCACATGGAGCCAGTCAGGTATGAACTGAAAACCCTCATTACACTCTCACAAACAAATATACACACACACTAGTTGCACACATTTGTATCAGTCGTTTGCAGTTGGTCTTGAGTAAGTGACGTCAATCGTGTCTGCGCAGACCGACCTGCAGACACAAGAAAGAGAACGGCTTCTACTAATGACTTTCTCTTCACTATAGCTTTTTAAATACATGGAGATCTTTCTGGGAAGACTGAAGGAAAGAAAGAGGCACGTCTTTTAGTGATATAGCTCAGTGGGTTGTGCGGTCATCCTTCAGTCGGAAGATAGGCGGTTCGATTCCCACTCTCCCCACAATTCATACTGTCGTTGTGTCCTTGGGCAAGACACTTAACCCACCTTGCCTCCAGTGTCTGTAACACTGATAATTACTGTAGAACAATGTAAGTCGCTTTGGATAAAAGCGTCTGCTAAATGAATAAATGAAAATGTAAATATTGATATATTTTGAATCTGGGCTGTGACACAAATCCCCCTGAACAGACGAGGCAGTGGCAGCCCCCGGGGTCATGTATAGACCGTCAAGCCGACCCCTCCCGTGACTCGGCATGCTGATACTCCCAAATGCTATCTTGGGAATGCTAAGCGAACTTTATTGCTGTTGAAACACAACCCAAGACACCTCGGTTTGTTCTTTAGGCTCAGCGGGTGCACAGATTCCTCCCCTTCGGCCAGACAGTGTCATCCCACCCCAGTGCACCCCCTTCTCAAATTTCCCCACCCTCCAGCTCACAGCAGGCTACTCCCCTCTGCTCCTTCTGCTCCCACAGCTTCTTAAGCTCTCTAATAGATGAATAATACACGGTGTTTGTGCTCTCTAGGAATATTATTTATGCGGCACACATTATAACCTTGTTGCAGTGAGTGCATTGGCTTTGGCGCAGAAGTTAAAAGCTGTTGGCGTCTGAAAAGAGTGGAGGTCAGTGTGCAACTGTTAGCTCAGTATAATCATTTGAGACTTGTCTTTTTTTTTTCTTTTCCTTTTTGTGAGGGAGGTGCAGTGGGGTAAAATAGAGAGAACGGAGCACTTGGCTTTGTAACTGACTTGCCAGTTATGCTTTCATGCTCTTTTGAAATGCTCTCATTGACATGTTTTGACAAAGAAAAGGGGCGTCTGCTGTCTGTGAACTCGCTATAGAGGCTGTTCTTGAAAGAAGAGCAGGCTTTGCACAAGAGGTCTGTAGCTTGCTGCTAAAGGTCAATGAACAAGAAGTCTTTGGAGTGGAAAATACATAGTGGAGAAAAGACTGCTTAACAAAAGCAGCTTCAAAAGTGTGAATGGCTGGTATTGGACTGCACAATATGTTTATATACATGAGCTATATAAACCACCGTTTGATTGAACGTCAGTAAATGATGTTTGCCTGTGAATATATTCAGAAAGAAAGAAGAAACCCCTCATTATAGAGACATTAACACCATACACTTTCGATTAAAGGTGCAGTGTGGTGTTTTTGGCGGCGGCTCTTTTTTCAGTTTGTCCTTTTAAGGAACAGGAAGTAATGGAACTAAAATGGCTCCTCCCGCAGGGTTCTATGGAACTTTAAATGTATTTTGCAGAAAAGTGCTGCAGGGACAATAGTATTACCAATGAAAATATTACAAAGAATTTTACAGTGGCCAATGGGGAGGAAGGGGAAAGGGGTAAACTTTATTTACTGATTAGAAACACTGGCGCAGGTTTCAACAATTTAATGCTTATGTCTTTTACGTCTAGTCTAGCTTGATTTTTGTGGTGAGTGCCGACTAGTAGGAGCTTGTTAGCACTTACCAGGAGACCGTGTTGAGGGAGATACACTGTGGACTGTGGATAAGGCTGTGGACGTTTCAGCGGTTTTCTCAGATGAGTGTCGCATGTTTGCTTTTTGTTTTACGTTACTCGTTTTACACAGGTGGTCTTACATTTTTTTTCTTCAGTCTGGGAAAGTGCTAGCCAGCCTCTATGTGCTTCTTCCTCCCTCCCACTTTGCAGTGGGAACCAATCAGAAAGCCCTTACTGGAGACTGGGGGGCAGGGGAGCAGTTATACACAGAAGCAGAGTGTGACATCAGTGAGTGGCAGTGAGTACAGCTTTAGGCATATAGAATTACGCATCAGTGTGCATTTTGTACTGGTTATAGAGAAATCCTGCAGCTTTCTTAATGGGCACCTAGACCACACTACTGATGGCTCCTTTATATGAAGGAAATGCTATAAAACTTGCTTGTGTTACATCTTTGTACAACTGAATGGTTATTCAATTGCTTTTTTTGGAAAGTGTCAGCAGTATAGTTGTAGTAGGACTCTTAAAAAACACTGCCATTAATTATACCTGTCTTGCTGCTTTTGCCTGGACTCAGTGGATTTTCATTTGCCAGTTTCTTAACCACACTTTCGCTCTGCCACTTCTCCAAAAACATCAGAATGCATTGTGCAAGAGCGAAAACGGCTGTAGTTCCACTTTCATTTTCCCATCCCGCAACGTTCGCTCATCGCTAATGGTGCCCTTTGGAATAAAACTCTCTAAAGTTGGACTCCGCTAAAACATCATGTAATGGAAAGTATGCTGCAGAAAGACCCGCTCATTAAGGATGGATGCTTGTCTTGTTGTTACAGATGTAGTCCCTGGCTGCTGTTACTAAGATGCTGTGTGAAGAGAGTTAACCAAATCTCCTCAGAGACGTCAGTCCTGTTCTCTCGAGCCGCCAAATGCATTTTTTTAACTGGACTTGTATTGTAAATTATACGCCTGGAGGAATTGTGGGCCTGGCCTGTGGTTGTCATGAGACATCATATTTGCTTTATACATGTCAACAAGATCTAAAGTAATTTGCTTTTGGATGAACTATCCTTTGACTTCTTTAAAGGAAAATCCTACAGGATTTGGTTAAATATGGTGGGTACCGAATGGCATTTATTCTCGGTTACAAATTATAACGAGTGATGTCTGCGTCTAAAAGTGCATTGAGATGAAATTTCTTGCTCGGCTGTTTTTTCTGCTGTTTTGTTATCCAGTCTTCTGGAAGTAAACGTGTGTGTGTGTTTCGTGGAGACTGCTGCATGCGGCTGATAATGCTGTGAAGATGTGGGGTGCATACTAATACCAGCTCTCTTTGCTTCTCCGAGCTATGAGAGAACTGACCTTCTCATAGGCTGTTATTCTCGCCGGAGAGTGACTTTGCACTTTTACCTCCTCTGAGCCGAAAAAAGTAGACGCCTCGTGTTCCTCAACCTCAAATAAAGTCGTCAGCCGTACATTTGTCTTCTTGATTAGTAATTTTTATGTCTGTACTCTCACAGTCTTGGAAATGTTAACATACATTTTACAAAGCTTTTATAGTTTTAGGCAATACAGAAAGCATTTCAGACCAATGTTAGACATACAGTAAATCCAACTAAAACACAAGGGGGGAAAAAAAATTCCAATATGCATAGCACCTACCTACATACAGAAGTATGTAGGTGCAAACTGTAAAATAATAAAAAAAATAATTTTGGAAATTGTTAATAAACAGCGTAAGATAAAGTCTACAAGATTGCATTAGAATGTATTTTCTGAAACCTAAAGTGAGCGAAATAAACAAATGCAACGTCACAACCTCATCAATAAATGTTTAAATGCATTTATATAGTTTATTGTATGGATTTTGCAACTTTATTTCTACCACAAAGTCTGTCCTTATAGGCACCCATACTTCTGACTTTAATCTCAGAACTCTACCCTCAATTTATTTATTTTTTTTACAGTGGCCCTAATCCTCGTCTGTACCTACAAAAAGCTCATTAGTTCTCTCAAAATATTAAATTTAATGTCAAAGTGTGACTTTTTGTTTTCCTTTAGCTATAAAACTAGACATTCATTTAAACCAGGTTTTGCTGCACAATGTAAACAAATCTTTGGATCATTCATACTCTTTAAGGTGTTTAAAAAAATGTAAAAAATAAAAACATTGCAGTGTGTCAGATTTGTTTAATCTGTGTGTTGCTGGTTTTCATTTTTATTACTTGCTTTGGTACTTTTTTCAGACTTTAAATGCTATATTGTAGACCTAATGGCTAATGACATTCTAATAAGTCTGACGTTTACACAATCTGTGCATTTTGGTTTCCTAGTTGCTCTAACCTTTTAGATTTTAAGTCTCAGAAAAAAACCCATCTGCTTGAAAACTGTTGCCAGGATTAAGACAGTTTAGGCAACTCATGTTAGCCGTGTTTTGGCCTATCGACAAGAAAAACGAAGCTTATTTTTTAGAACAGTCCCGTCTCATCTCAGTTTACTCACAACAAAACGAAGTACACAAAACTACAGTTTCATCACTACGTGCCATCATCTATGCTAACAACAATCAAACCTTTTTCTTCTGTCCATTTAACTTAAGAACTTGAGTATGGCAATAATACTTACTCAACGCACAGTGCTATAACAAATAAATCTTGTTGATTTTATTCTTGCTTATTTTATGTTAATAACCAACCACTTGATTAAAAATATAGTGTTGTAACATAGTCCTTACACCAACACCACATTCCTCCCACAGACCTCATATCTAACACAAAACTGACTCGAGTGTTGCCTCATAAATTCCTGCCTGCCCATTGTTTCTGATAAGCTCAGTGCTTGACTTCTCTGTATTGTGACACTGACATATCTGGACATGCTTGACTACATTTAATGCGTCAGGAGGTGCAGAAAGACTCTTAAAATGGTCTGCTGAAAACATGCTTAGACACTTGAACGCTCAAACGCTTCATTTATCAACGTTAGAGTTATTGCTCGTGGCAGCGCCCAGCTATCTTTTATCTTCCCCTTGGTAATCAGCACTGACACTGTTTTTCTCATTGTTCGCACTTTCTCATCTGCGTGCCGTCTCCATCAGGCAGCAGAGAAGAGCTGTTACTCGAAGCTTATAAAGAGGTTGTAAACTTTGTCAATTACATTGCCGCCTGGCTGTGTGCGAGAGCTGATAATTGCAAGTGTTGGGGAATGCTTTAAAAGGTAATTCTGTTTTGGGGTTTATGCACATAGATGGGAATGGAAACATCTTGGAGAATTTAGCAAGCTCACACTATAAGCAGTTTCCTGTTACCGAGAAAGATAGTTGGTGCAAAAGATTAATTGGAAAGACAAAATGATTTGCTGTATTTATTTCTGTAAAGCACTTTAAGTTACCTTTGTATAAAATCTGCTATATAAATAAAATTGCTTTGCCTATTTGCCTAAAACCCTTGCTATTTATGACTTCTGTTGCCAAATAGGAACAATAAAAACACATGCCAAAAAAACTAAATTGTTTTTTTTACTAGTTTTTGACATTAATAAAAATAACTTTTTGGCATTTCAAGGTCAAGTGTGTAGTTTTTGGAGAAAAGTGTAGATTGTAATTCTGCACCTCACAGTCAGGTACAGGTATGGTATCCCTGCAAGAACATTTTTCTTGGTCTTCCTCTCCGTAGGTAGTGCTCGGTTTTGTCCTATCTGGGCTCTGGGTTCTAAAGAGCTTAAATGGCAGACTGTGTGATTTGAAATGATTTGTTGGAGCCATGATCAATTTGGGTTTTCATGACGTGATGGTGTATGTCCAAAAGCTTTCTGTGTGATGTAGATATTGGCTCAAAGAGAGTGAAAAAGCAACTAAAACAATGAAGATAAGGCCTCCTAAAGTCAACGCAGTACTTATTGTGTCACTTACTTTTCTCGCAGTGTAGCAGCCCTCAGCATATTAGAATAAGACTTAGCCATAACATTGCTCGTCAATGGCTTTAAGTTAGTTGCCGTATGTTGTACAACGTGACAGGATCAAAGATTTAAATTATAAAGTGTGACAAAAAAGTCACATAAAGTGTGACATATTGTAATTAATACAATTGTTAAACATAGCATTGACTGATGTTTCATCTTGTACCATTTCACTCAATACACTGTAATTAAAACACATCTAATCTGCAGTTTTTCTTTACAAGACATTTCAAAATGTTACTATAAGTTGGCTTTATATTATTTTGAAACACAGCTATAGTTAAATGTGCTTATCATGCTGCATTGAACTTCCACTTTGAACAAAAACAAAAGTGTTTTGACAAGTTCACTCAGTGAAAATGCCATTAACCCTCCCCCCGGTGGATTCTTGTTGAGTCAGAGCAGAGGTCAGCCAAGTGGACCCATCATGGCAGCAGTGGACCTAAAGAGGACCACAACTTAGCCCTAACTTAATTTTTGCCTTTCTTGTTTGAGTAATTCTTTCTGAATACACGACAGGGTTCGGTGCCCGAGCAAGACTGCCGTTTGTTGTATGCGCTTCAAGGAAATGAGTGGTAAAATTACAGGCCAATTCCTCTCATTAACGCAGGCTTCACTCAGCTGTCGCCACTGACCCTAATAAGGCCCACACAAAGAGACGGGACAGGGTGGGTGCAGGGAACCGGGTGCCAAATCCCTCATGGACTAACAGTTTCATAGAGCAGGTTGTATTTTTGATCCTTGAACTCCCCGACTGTTTGTTTGCCAGAATAAAATCCATTGAGTAAAGAGAGTTCACGGCCTGCACAAGAACAAACATCAAACTGTGTGTAAACATATAATTGCGCATGAAAAGTCAGCCGTGTCTTTCTTGTGTAATTCACCAAAGGGAAATTTTGTTGGGTTGTTGTGCCAAAGGCTTTCTGTGTTTAGACAGACTTGACATTGACATCTATATATCAGGACGGCTTAGAAATCTTTCAGTGTTTGGTGTTTGCCGATTTAATGCTAAGATTGTCTTTCCTCTTGTCGTTCAGCAAAATTTAAATCCAAGTTTTTAATTTGAAACACAGACTCTTAAATTCTAGAGGTATTAAACCATATGTCTGTACTGCATCTCTGACCTCTTAATACTGTTTAATTTCAGTCCCAAACAAAACTTGGCATTTGGAATAATTGGGGCCAACCTCAATTACCAGAATCGTCACGCGTGTTTGCACCTTGCAGTAAAATTTACATTTGCTGTTTCAAATGAGATTGAGGTGCTGCCACAAACACACAGAGCAGAACAATGTCAGGAGTGTTTCGTGTCTTTTCCACTCTCACTGAGAAACAGCCTCCCATTAGCTCTGGCCGCTAAAAGCATGCTGTGTTTAATATGGTGCGCTCATAGGAAATAAAGGTGTGGGTAAATGGTGAACACGCTGAGTGCAGTTTGAAGGAGTGTTTCCGTTGTGCTTTGTGCAGGAGAGTGGAGTCTGCTAACGTCAAGAGTGAGGCCATAAAAGTTGTGTTTTATACAAGACAGAAGCGAAAGGGCAGGTACTTTAAATGAAACCTGGAGGTGATTGGATTTATCAGCCGCAGTTTTAGCCAATCAGAGCAGCAGCATGTTGTTTACGTTATTGTCAAACCTAAAACACGCCCAGACATTATTGGCCACAATATTGGCTTGGCCAGGGTTTGGAGGTCAAAATTTCTAGTCAGAAGGGAGCTGCACAACAAAGTTAGTGTTGCACTCGATTGTTCATAAAGTGGAATACAATGTTGGAGCCAAAAGTCGATGAGTTACCGAGGTTTTTTTGGGACACTACCTACTGCTTTTTTCAACTTAAACTGGCGCGTACCGGGTTGACCCATACGTCATACTTTAATGACTGTACACAATTTGACCTTTATTTTACAGTTTAACCTTGGTGTGTGTCTTGGTCCTAGAGGCATCATTACAACAGAACTATTTTAACAATACTACACAATATATTTATAATAAGACAAAAGAAGAAGCAGGTTGCACTTTGCCCTACATAATGGTTAAAAGGTTTACTAATTTGGAAGCCAATTCTTTTTAGCAGCTCCCTCCCCCTCCCCCCGCAGCCTAATGAATGTGCAATCATTAATCTAAGTACGCTTTAGTAAGCCGCTATTGGCACAAACATGGCTGCTTAATGAAGGGAAACTGTCATTTGCTCAAAGTACAATTTCTATTATGTCACCGTGTTGCTGTGTCTGCAGCGGTGCAGGGTTGTCTTCGGAAGATTATCAGTGTTCTTTCACAGTCGAGGGGTAAAATAATTGACAGATATTTGTATTTAGAACAATTATGGCTCTGCTTTTATTACTTGAATACCCACATTGGCACAAAATCTTTCCTTATTTCCACAAGCGGGCATGAGCTAAGGGCTTTTTGCTTTACTTTATGAATAAACCGAATGATGGATCTCAGCCAGAGACAAAGACTATGATTGAAGAGAGCTTTTTCTTTGTCTCACATCCATGGAGTGATAATAACCCTTTTTCTCGCCTCACCTTTTGTTGCAAAATATTTGTCTTGCGAGATGAGCCACTAAAGCGACCAGCAGTTATTTATTTTCCAATGCATACTTGCAACACAATAACGCAAATAAGGTCCAAATAAGAAGCAACATGCCTGAAGCGTCCATTAATCACAGAACAAGATACAAAATGACTAAAAAGAATGTGTTAATGGAGAACTAGCAACGCAATTTAAGAAAGAATTTTAATGCTTCTGTTGTAACTCTAAGCATTACGTCTCACATCGTCCTAAAATGTGTATTGCCGGCATTAGGAGGTGTTTCATTCAAGAGACTTCCTCCTCAAGAGGAAGTAGTAACAAGCTGAAGTTCAGACAGCTTGATATTGCTGTAACTGAACATTGCTTCTGGTTTATACTGAACTTTTGTCATTTAAAATTTAGAAAGCTTTACTCACTCGAAAGCTTCCTACAATTTAGGGAGTCACTGTTTAATGGCAGGAGGAAATAGGACAGATGGGCGTTACGGGAAATGGATGATGCTTTGTGTGTGGAGTAGCAGAAAATTCAAAAAAAGAACTAACAGGATTAACGTGTTTAATGTGGCACATACAAATCAGCCATGTGCTTTTGAGTTTTGGTTTCACCTAGAGCTTAATACGGGAGAAAGATTCCCTCTAATATCATGTAGTAGAAGCCTGAAAGAGCTGGTGCGTGCTTTCTAAATGCATAACAACAGGCGCTCAGTATGACATTTCGACCACAGATGGTTTGTAAAGCCAGTTCTGAGTTAAAAGGCTTCCCGGTTCGTGATTGTCCTTGAGAGATGTCCAGTGTGAAACCCAAGAAGCTGTGTCATTAGCATTCAGAGAAAGAACTGTCGAGGCAGAGATCAGAGGTGACCCAGAAGCCAAAGAGTGCTCTGATTGGATTACAGGAGTTGCTTGGCTACAACACTGGAGGGTGGCCAGGAGGTAATCACTTCGAGCAGTAAACACGACATGTGTAAAAAAGGCTCTGTGAAGGATTTTTCTTTTTTTTGCAGTTTGTTGCATCAAGTTGGTCTTGTGGGTTTGACAAGTAGAGGCAGTTAAATAGAACATATTTTCCTAAGGCTGCTTTTGGAATTTGGTGGAGATTTAGCAGCATTATCATTACCCAAAGCTGGTAATTACGTTTGATTGTTTGGATTGTGTCTGTGGCCGAGACGCAGTGTGAGTCCCTCTTGATCCCCCGCACCACTGCTCATTATCCACCTTCCACTGCTGCATCTGTGAAGGAAAATTGTCAGTGGGTTGCTTTTTATCGACATGCTCCCTACAGTTCGAAGAAAAACAGTCAAATTCTCGCTACAGGTTTCAGATTGTGGCAAATAAAATAAAAAAAAAACAAGAACAAGAAAATCCTTAATAGATGAGGCACAAGAACTTATGTTGTCTTAAAGGGATTCAATTTTTTGTAACAAAGGTTTTGGAGATTCACAGTTCACTTTGGCATTTACAGGTTATAAGGAAAATCCTGTTACATCAATGACCTTCTAATGGGCTATGTCTTAAAGGAAACTAGGGCGACGGGAGCTAGACAGTGAGATGGCTCATGACTCATCTGGTCGTACAAAGTCATATAACAAATCCAGTTTCTATTGATGCTTTTGTTAAAGCTGTTGTCCCAAAATAGAGAGGTTGGGAGTGAGAAAACAACAGAAAAAATGGAATATCAAAAGGACATTAAAATAAATGACCGAAATAGCATTTAATTGGACTTAGGAGGAAGAAATTATGCTTTAAATAATTCAAACACAAACATAATGACAACGCTAAAGAAGACCAGGAAGTTTTTATTTTCACATCTTTACCAAAAAGGTGCAGTGCTGGCATATGGGGTGTGTAGGAAGGAAGAAACAGATCAAGGCAGCTTGTGCACAGATGGGAAAGTGTTACCTAAAAGGAATGACATTAGGTGTGCACTTAGTTTTATAATTAAGCCTGCTAATGTAATAGAATTAATTGAATAATTATGTTCAGTCACTTTTAAAATGTTATTGTGCAACATCATAGTGACAGTAACAGAGGTGTTGAAACGGTCCACTTTAGTGAGAGGCTGACAGATTGTGATATAAAATGGAAAAGTGTATGTAGAGAAAACAGACTCCATCCACTGCTCGCGATGAAGGGCCAGTCATTCATTTGGCCTGTGTAGATTTCCTCCTGCCAGGGCCAGCTGCCAGAGCCATTTTGTGTTGGAGTGTTTGGAGAGCCTGGGGGTGGGCTGTTGAAGGCGTTTTAAGCTCTGGCTTCTTTTAATATGACAGAAATGTGAACTGGAGGACCTCTTCACTGTTGTACACATGCACAAATGACATTTGCAGTTGGATGTTGTCTTGACTGAGCACTAGTGTTTTCAGGCCATGCAGCAAAGGAAGAGACTTGTAGCCAAGTGTCAGCAGGTTCCTGTAAACATCTATAAATGCCTTCTACACTCGGCTGCCTTTAGGCCAGAGGCAGTCAGAGAAAAATGAGCTCTGAGCGGTGACTGTTGTGTGGGAGGGAAAATGATTGTAGACTGGGGGATGGTTAGATCATTGAAAAGAGGAAATGAGGGTGATGCTGACGGAGAGGGGCAGAAAGGGGTGAGCAGGAGAGGTTTCCTAAATGAATAAAAGCTCGGGAGGCTGAACGCTGCCAGCAAGCATTCCTGTGTCGTTAGATAAGTCAGCTCTCTGCAGCCTCGAGTTTCTCTGCAATGCTCAAGTGGCACGCTGAGGTCATCACTGTGAGGGTGGGGGCCATAGACCCACAGTGGTCTACGCTGTGTTATGACTTTAAATACTGGCCTATGACCCTTTTAATCAGTGTGGATATAGATGTTTAAGTAACACTTAAGAATAACAAACTATTAGGCATTACGTTTTGAATCAACTAACACTTCATCAAATAATCCTTCTTTCATCATTTACAAAGCATTATTTCAACATTAATAATCACTGTTAGGTTATAAACATTATTAAAAATGTTTTAGTCTTAAGCCATGTATAATTTTACATATAAATGATTAAGTGTCTATTTGTTAATTACAGTTTTTTCTTCTAACGCAAACAAACACAAAAGGCGCATAAAAAGAAACAAAACAAACACAATATTTATATAGAAATGTATATTATGTTAACATTAGCGGTCCCAAAACAAGAAATACATTTATAATCATTATTATGCAAGTAATATAAACAAATAATTCATTGTAATTCCAATTTTTGACACCATTTGGCTGTTTGGCACAAGAACATAAATATCCGGTCAGAAAGTCATTCATTCATTGGTGTGTTTAGGAGTTTTAAGCAAGTTCACACCAATGGCATAAACCCTAAGGAAAAAAATGCCTCTGAAGTCTTGAGTGGCTGTAGCTCACTACTCCATCTAGTGGTACAAATGGATACAACAGGCCATGAGGACAGAGCTGTTGGTGTGCTTTTGACATATTTGCAACACACTGGAGTGTATAACTTAAGCTCATTGAGAATATTTCTTTATGATAATGTTACTTTGTAAAAACATACACATGGAAATCCTGCTAACACGAATGAGGTGCAAATTGTTTGAGTGTTGTATGATGCACTGGAACTAATTTTAGATTTAAAATGCGAGATCAGGTGTCGCACACAGCACAAGTCAGATTGTGTAGCTCACACCAAATTCACGCTGTCCCGATGGCTGCGCCCAGACTTCTAAGTGTGACAGATTGCTGCAATACCAGTGAAGTCGAGGAGCTTTTCTTACCCACTCCATAACAGTCTGTCACACTGAACTGTTCACACTGAAGCGCGGGCGCTGGAGGCTGGTTTTTAAGCAGCTGTAGTTGTGGTAGTAGTACCCGCATCTCCCTGAGGTAGTCAATTATCGAAGATGTAAGATTGAAAAATATTTGCCTCCAAATACGTCTCCTTTAGGGGAAGCTTCTTTCACTGAGAGATGGCTCATTTAAATGGAAAGAGTGCCTGCTGTGTTTCCCTGGTTACAGTCTTTTGGTGAATCTACCACTGCAAGCATTCATTGCAGTGTAATAGTCATATTTCTGCATATGGGCTCAACTGTCTTTTTACAAAGGTGAATATGACATCATTAAATTAGAGAATTATGCTCACTGTTTGTTGGGGATATGCTATGTCTGGGTTCCTAGGGGATGTGGGACAGGTCACTGTTACACGAAATTGACGCTTGAGGCTTGGAGTAACTGTGAATGCACAAAAAACACATTTGAGTTATCAATGCACTAGCCATTTTACACAGCAGCATCTGCATCATTTCTTCAATGTAGGACCAAGATGACTTTTTTTCTGTGTAAAAAAAAATAATATATACATATATATACATATATAAATATATATATATTTATATTTATATATATTCTGTTTCAAGGAAGTTTAACCAATATCAAGAAAGAGAGAATAAAAGTGGCTATAGGCCCTTAGAAGACTGGGCTGCACAATAGAAAAACATGCAATGAGTCAATAACGACTTGTTGTAATGGTAAGAATAACTATACATAAATACCTTCTATGGCAACGTTATAATCAAACTGAATTCTAGTATATCCTCATGCTCATCCTATACTCATGCTAGTGTCTAGTACTAGGCACATTTGAAACACAAAATGACGATAAATAATCTTTCTTGTAGGCATGCTGGTGGTCAATGTCACTTGGAGAAACAAGACGTACGTGGGCACCTTGCTGGACTGCACGAGGCACGACTGGGCTCCTCCCAGGTAAGAAACACAAACTGAATTGCTATCCCCTCTCTGAAAAAAGCAGCGGAAGTAGTGACATTTAAATATGCATCGTCTAGTTTGCTAGATTAGATGATGAAACGCACCTTACATCATTTTTCCGTGCAGATTTTATTTAGTGCCTGTCTACTGTCACACATTGTCATAAATGTCAAGTCGGAAATGGATGCATGAATCATTCATGTATCCGCGCCGCTCTCTGTCCCTCACCCTTTTCATATTCTGTGTGATATGAATCTGCTGTAGAGGCAACCGCTCAAGGATATATTGCACTGCCTTTTGCACTAACCTGCAGCTCTGTGTGCAGCCATATTCTTTATCTGCAACCCTGGGGAAGAAGCAGGAATCATTGGCAAACAGCTGAGGTCCCGGGAGGTAGTTGTGGAAATGGAAAGCTGCTTTAACAAGCCAGATTGCAGAATCCAATTATTGGACTAATAGCTTTTTCTCAACACTGTATAAAATCTGGAATAAGTGGCCGATAGCATGTTGTTCTGTCATTTTAGTATTTGCGTTTGTCATGTCATGTCATGTTAGTCCATATTCTTGAAACAGAGTTCTTGTCAGCTGCTTTTGTTTATCCCATATAACTGTTGGCATGGAATACCTGGTGCTATGTAACAAGATTAAAGCCCTGCTAATAGAAGTAGAAGAGAATGTACAGACTAATGGATCATAGTGCATCACGACCATTACAAAGATGGTCTCATAGTTTTCATCATGACTACGTTAGACATGCAGCATGAATGATTCAGGCAGCTTTCAACAGACTTCGGCTGGTAATGAGTCTGAATCCACCTGCCACTATCAAAGACCCGCATTATTCCCCGCTGAGGCTAAAATTGTTTAGTAGCACTTGTAGCAGCAGCTGTGAGTCATCCGGGAATGGTGTCTCTTTCTATCTGCTAACCTTCAGTTCTTCAGCACACAAAGATAATTACATTATACTGTTGAAGGCCAAGCTTGTATTTAAACTATGTAAATGGCTGTTGTGATTATGTAGCAGGCCGTGTTTGCTGGCGCCTTTCTGAATTCTTGGTTTGGTTTTGAGAGTTGTATGTCCTTGTGCTCATTTAGAAGACAAAATATCACATTTTATCATTTGGTAAAAGGATGGAACAATACTGCTTATTTCTGGAAATTTTAATGATAACCTTGTCTGCTAAGTTTATATTTAGATACTTATGAAAACAGGTTTAAAAAAAGTGTTTATTTACCATTAACTTTATTTACATGCATATTGTGCCAACGTTTATTTCTCAGTTGTCCTTTAAACTGAACACTGCTTTGTCAAAGTTCAGAAGCTCTTAAAGATATAGTCCAGTATTTTGTAATAGGGGTCTATGGGATACTTCTAAATAGGTAACCTTTCCATCCCTGCAGTCAAGAGCAATGACACAGGCTTTGGTCACGATAGGGCCACTGGAAACACACTAATAAGGCAGGTTATAACAACTAACTGACTTCTAAAACTAAAAAAAACTTTAAATCCATTTACTTTGCCTAATTACTTTTGGCTTAATGGCTTTTAACGCTGTTCCTCATTTACACAACCCCAGAGCTTACTATTGATTTGTTCAAGCACTTCATTGTTTCTGTCTTAAACAAACTTTTTAGCAAAAATACACACTATTTACAGATACTCTCTATTTTACAGATCTAACAACACTTACAAATACAAACCCTGAAATGATTTAACTATCACCTCAAAGTCATTTTGATGGTTCAAAAAATAATAATTACGAATAACCCCTCTGCACAAGGCTGACACTGACTGATGTGGAAAACATATTTCACCAAATCAACACAACTCTCAGCACATCCTTTACATGCAAGATTTCTAATGAGACATAATAGTCCCATCTGTTTTTCCAACAGTTCATTTGCAGGAAAAAGTCTATTATGGGTCAAAAATTTGCTTTAAATTTCTTCAATCTTTCAAATGTTAAAAGATTGAAGTGACCCTATTTACAGCTGTACATGGTTTAGTGTCTGTGGTGTTTTTTCTGTCTGCTTCTCCAAACCTGGAGTCTGCACTGTTTAGGAAACTGTCCCTTTTTAATATTTTTTCACGAGTTAAGAACTAGTAAAGCCCATTAATGGTAACTTAACTGGCCATTGTACAAGGCCCAAAGTTTTAATAGGCTCCAGTCACCCAAAACTCCTAAAAGGACTAAGCGGTACAAAATGGATGAATGTTGTATAATATATCAATAATGTTCAGGGTGAATGACAAAACTTGAGTGACATTTGCGCCCTTCAGCAGTGATATGTTTCCATTATTAGTAACAAATTTTAACTTCAACCTTATTTATTGAAGAGGGAAATTTTAAGTTGGCTATTCTTTAATTGACTCTTTCCTTTACTGCTGTAGGTTTTGTGAATCTCCCACAAGCGACCTGGAGATGAGAAATGGCCGTGGACGAGGGAAGCGCATGAGGCCTAATAGCAACACTCCTATCAACGACAACAGCAACTCGTCAGACAACAAGGGCACCACTAACAACAAAACCCGAGCTGCCTCTAACAGCAAGGGTCGCAGGGGCAGCCAGACACCATCAGAGCGCCGCACCCCTCCCAACAGCAACGCCGAGGACATCAAAGCCAGTCCTTCATCTGCCGGAAAACGCAAAACCAAACCCACCTCGGATATGGAGCCTAATTCGAGCTCGGAAGACACCAAAGGCAACAAGCGGATGCGTACTAACTCGAACAGTGCAGTTATGGGACCAGGCGGTCTACACATCCCCGCTATTAGAACAGAACCTCTTCCTCCGCCTCTCGATCGGACATGCCCCTCGCCGGTTCTCATCGACTGCCCCCATCCCAACTGCAACAAGAAGTACAAGCACATCAACGGGCTGAAGTACCACCAAGCTCGGGCTCACAACGATGACGACGTGAAGTTGGAGCTTGACGGGGACAGTGAATACGGTGAAGACTCGACTCTCCATCCAGACCCGGGAAGCTGTAACGGAGCGTCCATTTCCCAGAAAGGCTGTTTGTCGCCAGCACGATCGGTGACTCCAAAAGGTAGGGGTTTTGACGGCCAAAGTCCGTCTCCGGGAAAGTTTGGGTCGAAGCAGGGTAAAAAGAAAGCTGTCGATGCTGAAGCAGAAATGGGAGTTACACCAATGGACGGGTGTGAAGATGGAGTATGTCTGACTGATGAAGCAAGTAATGATGGAATAGATGACAAGAGAGGAGGCAAAAAGTTGAACACAAAAGCAGAGAAATTAGCCCAAAAAAACATGAAGTCTCCTCGACCTGTTGCTCCTGGATCTACTGCATCCCAACAAATGTATTCCTTCTCTCCTGGTAATCCAAATTCCTCCCCTGGGGTTACTCCAGTGATGCAGGGAATCCCCAAAAGCCCCCAAATGAAAGGCGCTCAGACTAAACCCCCTGCTATTGCAGACCCTCCGTCAAACAACTCCAAAGAGAAGAAAAAGAAAGACAAAAAAAAGAAGGATGGTATGAAGGATGCTGAGAGCCCTAAACCTGCGGGGAAGGGAGGAAAATCGGAAGACTTAAAACTCCCTTATCCAGATCCATGTGAACAGGGGAATAAAGGAGACGGGCTACTTAACGGATCCTCGGACCCGCATCAAAGTCGGCTAGCTAGCATAAAAGCAGAAGCCGACAAGATTTACAGCTTCTCTGACAATGCCCCAAGTCCGTCGATAGGTGTTGCCAGTCGAATAGACGGCAGTGGGATGCCGCAGCCGCTAACGCCGCTTCACATGGTGAGCCAGAACGGAGCTGACAACGCCTCGGTGAAAACAAACAGCCCTGCATATTCGGACATCTCCGACGCTGGAGAAGATGGGGAAGGGAAGTTAGATGGGGTTAAAGTCAAGACAGAGGACCAAGCCATCAGGGAAAGTGTCAAAAAGACGCTATTTCCAAACCAGACGTCAAACAAGGACTCCCCATACTACGCTGGGTACGATACTTATTACTCGCCCAATTATGTCAACCCCAGTCCCAGTGGGCCCACTCCAGGCACCCCAGCAGCAGATGGGCAGGTTAAGATGAAGAGGGATGATGACCAAGACCAATGTGAGGAGAAAGTCAAGGTGGAGCTTCATGAAGATCGTAAACCAGATGTCAGCGCTGTTCCTAGTCAGCAGCAGCAGCAGCAACCGCAACAACAGCAGCCTTCGGTAATTCAGCAGCGGTCCAACATGTATATGCAGCCGCTTTACTACAACCAGTATGCCTATGTGCCCCCATACGCATACCACCCAGATCAGGCCTATCATAACCACTTAATAAACACCAACCCCGCTTACAGACAACAGTACGAAGAGCGCCAGCGACAGATGGTCGAACAGCATCGTGCCGCTGAGAAAAAGTCTGATGCAGTCATTAAGGAACGAGAGGCTTCTATGAAGGAGGAGTGGAAACAGAAGAGCCCCCTGCCCCCGAGCCTCTCCAAAGCCCCCAGTCAGTCTGACCTGGGAAAGACTCAGCCCCCGAGCAAATCCAGGGACTCACCTTCAGACTCTTCCTCCAAATCCATGAGTAGCATGAAGGGAGATGACCCAAAGGCTCAACAAGCTGAGGGACTCAAAATTAAGCTGACAGATGGAGGCCACCATGGAAAGGAGGACTCTAAGCAAGCTCTGGAGCCCCGAGGCCAGGCAGGGATGGAGCAGGCCATGTGGTACCGACAGGTAACTCACATCAATCATTGTTTCTCACTGTCTCTTAAAACGTTGCTGTACTGACATACTTAGTGCAGTTACATGAAAGTAGAACAATATCAGACTTAAAATGTATTTAATAATCAAAAAAATTCCCTTAGTCAGACTGGCATAGATAGTCACTTGTTGCTGGCTAACTTGTTTAAAAAATTTATTTATTTTTTTAACAAAGCCCAACTGTTTTAAATAGCAAGTCCCTATGATTAAAGCATTGGCCTGAGTGTTGTTGACTCAATAGTTTGACAAAGACAGAAGTCAAGCTATGAACATAGTCCAACTAAACTGTACAAACGGACACTTTGTTCCCCTTCAGCAGTATCCCGAGAGCCAGAAGCCCCCCGTGGAAGATGAACACCAGCAGCCGCCTCGATGGAAAGATGAAAGGGACCGAGATCGAGATCGTAAACTAAAGGATGATAGGACAAGGTCCAAAGACTCTCAGAGCGGCCCCAAAGAGGAGGCTAAAGAGAGTGACCCCAGAATAATTTCTGAGGAGCACCGGGTCATGAGCAAAGACTCTCGTTCAAATCCACACATGCAGTTCTCATCGCCACTAGCACAGCACCAGGGTTACATGCCCTATATGCATGGTTACCCTTATGGACAAGGCTTTGACCCCAACCACCCAGGATACAGGGGCATGCCCTCAGTCATGATGCAGAACTACCCAGGTAGGACTTCAAACTCAGAATTAAATACCATTAACAATATGAATACAATGAGTGTATAATTTTCAATCAATTGTTTATCAAAATGTTACGTTTTATAAATTTTACTTCTTTAAATGAATTCATTCTGAAAGCTTTAGCAAAATCACACTTCTTCAGCTGAGATGGTAATTTGTGAGCTGCCAAGACATTAAGACATTTGGTTTTGCATTAATGCTTATCAAATAGTGCAAACAAAAAAGGTGAAAATTATTTCTGTGCTAAAGGATGTCTTTGGATCAAGTTGACAGTCAATGATATAATGGCATTTGATTGATGGCAGTTTGAATATGGTCTTTTCTTGTTCTAAGGTTCCTACCTACCCGGAGGTTATCCGTTTTCTCCTTACGGTGGTAAAATAGCTGGAGGTGACGAAGGCAGTGAGAAATCTCGTGCTAGTCCTACTGTCACTAAATCAGCAACAGACTCCAAAGCCCTGGATATCCTGCATCAGCACGCCAGCCAGTACAAGAGCAAATCCCCCACAGTAGGTGACAAGCCCCCTCATGACAGGGAGAGGGAGCCGGACAGAGGTGCCGCTGGGGAGCGCGAGAGGGAGCGGGACAGAGACGTGGACCGGCCACGCTCCTCCCCCTCACAGCGCATCATGCCCTCACACCATCACCTGGGATACCCCCTGCTCTCAGGGCAGTACGACCTCTCCTACACCACAGGTTAGCCACACCACTGCCTTATTCTCTTTACAGACTCTGGATGACCCGCAAAGTCACAGTGGAGTGTCTAAAGCAACGGTAAAAATTTTTAACTGGCCTTAAAGTTTCTATGTTGGTTAGACAAAGTGGT
This sequence comes from Neodontobutis hainanensis, assembly GCA_024349245.1. Taxonomy (NCBI): domain Eukaryota; kingdom Metazoa; phylum Chordata; class Actinopteri; order Gobiiformes; family Odontobutidae; genus Neodontobutis; species Neodontobutis hainanensis. Next base: position 15,944,285 of record JALDNG010000002.1, on the reverse strand, counting down.
TTTAATGCACTTAAAAGTGATATGTTGAGCACCATCAAAATCCCGCATTATTATCTGTTCTGATCTTTCTTTGAGAGGAAGTTTTATTGAGGAATTATGTCCCATTTTAATAAAGAAACATTTGGTTAAGAGTAACTACAAACTTCCTCTGGGGTGTTGTACTAGCTTGAATTTTGGACCCTAATTGAATCCTCTCCAATTGAGCCATAAAACATTGTCTTTATAACTGACTATATTAAAGCCCAATTTTAGTCCTATCTCAGTTTAGAGAAAAAATACAGATACTTTTCCTTTCTGCAACAGCATCAAATAATAATGCAGGGTTCAGGGTCCATTTCAATTCTTTCTAGTTGATGTCCCCTCCCCCCGCCTGTCTCCTTGTTGGCTGGAGAGAGCAGCAAAAGCAAAAGACCTGTAATAAAACACAAGCCTAGGGAGACACATGGCTAAACTGACTGCTCCTGTTTGATTACAAGACCAGATCTCAGGTGCCAGATCTCACGCTGCACTTAAACAACAAATAAAACACCAACCAAAATATATAATGTGCATTGGCAGAGGTGTACAATGGGGCCTTTATGCAGCAGACTTGAAAGCAAGCAAGAACTTGTAAAAAAAAATGCTAATCAAATCCAAACAAAGCTCTGCTGCAGTGTGGCACAATATGCAGCTCGGTGTTCAGCCCCTCAGCTCATCCATTCTAAGCAGGTCCTCTGAGGACAAGTGAATCACAGTGCTTTAATGAAGACATGAAAAGAGCCCTGGGAGGCACAGAACAGCCTGCAGTGACACCTAGTGGGGTCTCTCATACTCTGCAGCCTAACCCTTCCCAGCTCAAATGTTGTGCAGTCATGTAACATACTTTGTTATACTCAAAATCTCGCGACCCTTTAAACGTATTTGTTATGAATATGTCAGATGAAAACCTAATTTATTTGTTTCCATTGTTTGTTTTTTCAGGGAAACCTGACCGTCACACCTCAACCCTTCAGAGATTCATGTGACTGGCTCACATGAGGCGAGAAGATCTCCTGGGTGTTATCTTTTAAACATCAGTTGAATGGTGTATCTATCTATATATTTTTTGGTTTTGACTGCCCCACGGCTTGGCAGATTATCCCCTCTTTTTTTTTTTGCCTCCCCTCGTAAATGACCCCCAGCTTGAACTGTATCAGGACGGCCACAACCAAGGTTCAAAGCCATCACTCTGCCCCCTCACGCAGAGCCGACACCAACCCGCCGAATATCTAGTCTTTGCACTGTCAACATATACAATGCAAAAAGAGACTATTGGACTGCCAGAACAGCTTGTCATGATTTTGTTAATTTTTTTATTTTTGTAGTCACACAAAAAGAAAAGGTGAGTTTGGTGGCTAATGAGAAGGGGAGGGGGGGTTTGAACTACACGGAATCATATTGAGGTGATTTAAACTCTGTGTCGGCTGATGGTATGCCGCAACACAACACTATATCCTTAACTTGACAAACATTTGGCTGTATTTCATTGGGGAGAGGGAATATGGCAACAGCTGCTTTTTTCGGAGACTTTCAAAGCCCGAGACTGAAACTTTCTTTTTTATTTCCATCTTCATTTTTAATCCCATCCTTTTTTTTTTTAAGTCTCACTCGTGTTCAGGGACCGCGTACACCTCAACGGAGATTTAACACTATATTGATATTTTCTGTTTTAGTTTAGTGCTCTGCTTCATATCATGTTCTTGTCTTCAAATGTTTCTCATACTGTTTTTAGGGTCACATCTGTCAAAATAAGAAAATGTTGAAGCCATATGAGCAAGTGATACATCTGGTCACCATTACAACTGTGCACTGAACAATGTGAAATTTGCTATATATTTTTTCTGCTGTAACATAGACCTTTAGCCCACAATATGTGCATAACTGTTTATATGTATACCAGCAGGCAACTGTGTATAAAGTCTAACTGTAAATTAGCATCCAGCCTTTGCAGCTTGTAATATTATGTGCTTGGATCTATGGCTGTCATTGTTTCTTTCTTTTTTTTTCTGTTGGCGCAACACAAGTTTGTCTTGATCTTCACATTCACTGTGCAAAAAGCCAACCACAGAGTTCTGAATTGATATTTCTATACCAATATTTTTAGCAGTTTTTAATAGAAATCTTGTCTCCGGTTTGGGGTTAAGCGCATTAGTTTGCTCATGTGGCTTCACCATGACTTGCACACACTTGGCGAGGCTTTCGTTTTTCAGAATGATTAGACATTGCTCAGTCCAAAACCCAGACCTCATACCTCAGACATATTTTTCTTTCTTGCCAAGCTTCAATCTGTGGAATACATAATGCATTATTAAAGGTGTAACTGCAGATCAAAGACTTTACATGGAGAGAATAGAGACCCGAAAAGAAAGAAGCAGATGCTAAAGCAGTGGGTGAAATTGGATGCCCTTAAAGCAACACTATGTAAACTAAAATTCTTACAATTTTTCCCATTAAAATCTACAACATTGGCCCGGACTGGAAAAAGGAAAAATAACTTTTGCACAAGGCTGACCAGATCTTCCACTACTCCGCAGATTATTTACATTACTGTGCAAAAGTAAAGCCTTGTTTCCACTGGGACAGTGTGGGTCAGTTTTGGTGTTTCCATCACTAAAAGGAATCTGATGCGTTTCCAAAAAACATACTATACAACATCTGGGGATGTCTCAGTTAGGAGTACCAAGCAGCTGTTTTGCTGACAACAAAGCTAGCATATATTGGCAAATTAATTTCAACATTGTATTTATTGTCTCCACTCCATTAAACAAAAACAGGAACCTGCTGCAGCTCTATGAATGTAATGTTCAGAAAGATGGGAATACATCGGAGAAAGTTTACTGCAGCATAATGCAACTGTAGCTCCAGCCTCTCGCTGCTACAACACAATTTACTGTGATTTAGATTCAATATTAACAATGACCCAAGTTTTAAAAAGTCTGCTTCAAACATGTTTTATATCTCAAACAGAGACGGGACCTTTGTAGGACTTTTATGACTTTTATATTTGTTTCTGCAGCAGATGATCCTCTTCTGGATCCAGCAGAGTGGAAATGTATGCATTTTTAGGGTTACGTGCACAAAACTGACCCAGTATCATACCCACAGTGGAAATGAGACTTTATTGGCAGGTGTTGAGAATTGCTTTATGAATATGAAATTTACCAAACACAAAGTGACTGACGCCATACCTACAGCCAATATCCTTCAGTTTAAAGAAGAACAAAGGGTGCACAAAGCTCTGATCTAGAGGGTGTCAGGGATTACGATAACCTGAAGAGACAGGAGGACTTGATGAGCCTTAGAAGATCTGTGGTTGGTTCTCCTAAAGGCATACTTCATTTAAAACCAAGTGGAGATAATGCCATTTTAAGGCAACGTGTGATCATGTGGTTTGTGTTTTCTTGTGTTTGCCCACTTTGCATTTTGTGAATTGATATAAATGAACAATTAAAATTGAGATTTTTTTTGAGAGCTTTCTTATTTAATGGTATTTCTCCACTCTGGCTTAAAACCTTTGAATATTGAGTATGTCTTTTCTGCTGTAGTTGCGAAAAGAGCTTATTAGTGGGTATTTAAATCCCAAAACGTTACATAGTGTTGCTTTAATAATACACAAATGAATGCCCACTTCACCAAAAACCTATTTAGGCTGTAGTTCCTTCTTTTTCCAAAATATATGGGTTCATAAATTGGCCAATTATTTGAAACTTTGCTGTTATAGGCCAAAACACCATACATTTACATTTCTTTTAGTTTGAAAAATCACTGTCCTTTATTATTTTCTTGGATGTTAGACGTCAAAGCTCATCAAAGCCATGGCTCTTCTATTTCTTGGATATTCCAAGTTAAACTCGTTGCCAGTTTCTCATCCCACGTTGTTGCGCAGGACGGTGTGACTCCTTTGCATCTATGGTTGGAGTGTGTTGGTGTTTTGATTTGTACTTTAATCTGTAAAGGGTATAAACCTAGGCAGCTGTGATGTTGTCATTGAAGTCCGTGGGTTTTTTTTTTTTTAGTACCAGCCAACTGCGTGCATATAGTTTTTAATCAGACAATGGTTGTGAAAAGTGCTTTTGTTCTCCCGCTCGGAGAGAGTAGTGTTATCTGAGTAGTAAGCAACGCCCGTATATTCTAAAGTGTATGAAAAGTCAGAGAAGTCATGTTTGCTATCGGCATATTGGAAAGTGCTTGGCTCGTGTATTTCGCAGGACTGTATTTGTTTCATGGTGATATATTTATTGGCCAGCAGTTGTCTCAATTTGGTGCCTAGGTGAACATTCTGTGAACAAGCAGAGACACTTGCTTGTTTGTTTTTTCCTGACCCACCTACTGTCACACAAAAAAAAAAAACAAAGCACCAGCACAGGTGCTTGGAGAAAGGATGTTTACAATGTCTTCATTTTTCTTTTCTGTGTGAGCAATCCAGAATTCTCCCCTCCTCCTCCTCCTCTCCCCTGCCCTTCAGGAGTTTGTGCAAAGTGTACATTATCATGGTTCTTTTTTATACAATACTCTGTAACTTGCCTTTGTAAATTTGGGCTGGAAAAAAATAAATCTTTTTATGAGACAATCTGCTCCGGGGAGTGTGTTCTGGTGTAAAATAATTAAATAAAAAAATAAAGTCATTTCAATTCATTCTAAACATCCTAAAAGGGGCAAGAAATACTAATAAATAAAATAGGTGAATAACGTGAGTGACCAAGCTGTGACCTGAGGGATTATTACAGGGAAACTGCACTAAGGAATCTGGCCACAGGAGAGCAGTATGTGTAAAGAGGACACTGCCAGTCATTTGAGAAGTCCAGGTTTAATCCCAGATTATCGGTCAACAGCCTTATTTGCACTTTCTTCTGTCTTTAATTGATCCAATATGATAGCAAAGTTTGGCAGAGTTAAGTTAAATTCAGATTTTATCAAAAAGTACAAGGATCTAGACTGACTGCTTTCACTAACCTTTTTATGTGTTCACACTACACAATAATTCAAGGCTCTGGTCATTTATTTTGTTTTTTGAAGTGTCCATTAGGGTCGCACAATATATGGCAACTTTATCGTTATCGCAAAGTCTATTTCGCAAAGGACTGCTTGTATTTTAATAATGTGATGAATTAGTGATATATTTTGCAGCCCTAATAAATGAAATGCCTTTTACTGTGGGTTATTGCCATTTTTTTCATTTACTACTAATAGAATATTTCACAAAGACACAAAACATGAAGAGGACCCTTTAGTATTTTCTGACATTCTGCACTGTGAATAGCAGATTAATGTTAAATGGAGGCCAGAGCAGTGCACATCAGCAGCTGTCAACAGTTCATTTTCTTAAAAACATGGCCAAAATACACTGCACTTCATCTGCTGTGGCATTCACTCCATTATCAGGCTAGGAGGATATTTTTAACTGGCCCTAATGCTGCTCTGACGAGAGTACACCACGTGCATTAGCATAATGCAACATCAGTGACAGAGAGTGATTACACTGGGGATGGTTCTGTTGAGTGTAAAAGTGAAATCTGATTATCCTGTGCGCTCTGGGCCGTGAGAGAGGGAGGGTGAGGCGGGCTGGAGGAGATTCGGATTCAGAGGAAGGAGGGGTTAGATTGCAGCCTGCTGAGCCAATGGCTTTTCCACAGAGCAGCTGCGTGGCATCAGGACAACACAGGCCGCTCCGAGGAAGGATACCTTTAGGACGCTCTACTCTCTGCTGTAAGACTCCGAGGCTGACTTCCAGGAGGGGTTCATGGGATGCACTATTTACGCAGCCAGCCATAAGGCCCTACCTGCGGACGAGGCCCCGGGCCAGGACAGATACTACCAGCTCCCACACTACGGCCACCTTCATGGTAACTGCAGCCAGAGGATAGCCGCCACCAGAGCCAGGTCAGTCAGCAGCACATCATAGACAACTGCAGCACGTCACAGAGCAGCCACACTGACCAGATGCAAAGAGAAAAAAAAAACATTTAAACTGAGAAAATCTGACATGAGTACATCCACGCACTGCCTGTGTGATGTGAGAACCTGCATTGCCATGGTTAATTGATGACTTAGAAAAGTAGTACTGTAAGTTTATCAGTTAGTAGATACGGTTACACCTTTCGTCGCTGTTCCTTTGTGTGGCTTTTCACTGAGGAATTACCTCATCATCACATGTCACTAAGTGGTTAAACAGAAGGTATAGTTTAGCGTTAGGACTACCTGGATGACTGAGAACCTCATACATCTCATCACACGTCTTTAAACACACAGTCAATGATTTGCAACAGTTAAAAGCACACTTGTCTGATAAAATACAGCTCTGTTAAATCCAAGTCTTTCTTGCTTGCATATTTATTCTGCTCATTTCTATCAGTACTTTCACTCTAGAGTTTATTATTAGGTTCAAGCTGAGTTCATACACTGCTGTGAATAACACACTGCTGTTCAGCACTTTATAAACTGGAGCAATTAACACCTACGAGAAAAAATAGACGGTCTTTTGAACATGTACAATGCAAAACTTTCAGCAAGTCCTTCAGAATTGAAATACTTATCTGTAACTTTTTCCCTACAGTAGTTGCCCGCTTACTCCTTAAAGAAGTAGACATGTGCAAGTAGGCTTTGTTATGTATTACTACTTTTACTAAACACATAAAAACTTACAAGGCTTCTACAACTTCATATCTACAATTAAATGTCAGTCTCAAGCCCTCTCCTCTAGCTACAGTAGCTTTCAGAGGCGTTGCATCAGGCAGGGCAGATGCACTGGGGGCCAGTAAGTGAAGGGGCCCATGAGAGAGTTTATGTTGGGTTCTGTAGCAATATCAATTCAGCAAGGATTTTAATATTCATAAAGTAAGGACTAGGGTAGTGTTAGAGCAGTCTTTTTTATCTATATAACTGGCAAACTCTCAGCTGTAATGCAAACTTAAAATGTGTTTTTTTTCTGTCTTTTCCTTAATATGTTACCTATCACACAATAACAAACACTTATATTTTATAGCAGCACTGAAGCCTGTAAGTCTAATATAAATGAACATCACATTTTGTTTATTAATGTTCATTTCATTTATTCATTTTTGTCTGCTTAGACGGTCACGGGTGACTCAAGCCTATTCCAGCAACTTTGAGCAGGGTACACCCTGGACAATTGAACTCACAACCCTCTTGCTGTAAGGCAGGAGCCCTAACCACTTTGCCACTGTGCACCCACCTGTTTATCAATGAAATTATGCAATATGTAATGTCATTTTTATATGAGAAGTTATTGGCTTGCATAACTATAGGAGCCTTTATTAAATCCTGTAGGGTACTAGGGCCCTTAATTACTACCTTACGCCACTGGTAGCTATGCAAAAGTAGCCTAACAACAATAAAAACGCACTTATAACACAATAAACTTCCCCTTTAAGGAAATATGCAACATTTATTTTGATTCCGAACGTTTTCTTTAATATAATAAATTCTGTAAATTTGGACTAGCCGTTTCCATGACTACAGGTAGCCTAAGTAGCTAGCTCATGCTTTAACTCCCATTCAACGGACATTAGCCTCTGTTGTGGCTACTAGCTATGCATAAAGTAAAAACAGCACAAACTAACCTAGATGGCGTTAGTAGCTAATTGCTGAGCCGGTGTAATCCGCTGCAGTGTCCACAAACACACTCGCACACAAACACACACACAAACACAGACACAGAGGCTGTAGGTAAAGCTCAACCCACCGCGGCGACACTACCGCTCTCACCGACGAGTGGGAGGCACGCCGCGTCTGGGTCTCGTCGCTCCAAACTATGTCAATCAGGGCTGCAATGGCGTTTTTTCCAAAATATATACCTGACGTGCATTTCCGGACAAATGCAGCTCTTCCCTGACTTCTTTCGTGGAGTTACAGAGGGACTACGAAGCGGGAAAAGAGCAGTTATTCTATGAGATTCAGGTAAGGGCTGGTAGTTTAGGCTCTTGAGCTAGCGGTACCGAGAGTAGCACAACCGGTTGATTTCAGCATAAAATGTTCCAGCTCTAGGAATATGTGGACAGAAAATATTCACATGCATTTTTGTCGTTATTATATAATTATAGTCTATAAATGATGAAATGTAGACTTAAATGAACCTCCACTAGGCGAACAACCTGATGTTAAATAATGACTGCTTTATTTTGAAACAGAACCTCTGTTTTTGGATTCATAGCAGGATTATGTTCCTGGTCTTTACTTCGTCCCTGATTCGAGCAGGTCCCTTGAGGCACAAGTGTAGTGTCCCAGATGCAAATAGTCTTTATGTGAGGAAAAAGAAAATGAATGTGAAGACTGAGCACACACGCACCTTCTAAAAGTAACCTAATGTAACCCCTTGTGCTGGTAGACTTGCTTATTTCATCCAGATATAACAAGTTAAAAACAAATAATTGCATATGTGTCATTGCAGAGACCTTTAAAACTATGTTGGTTAGCACTTTTCTGGATAAATAACGGTTAAATAAAATAAAAATAAATAGGTTGACTGGTGAGTATGCAGAATAAGTGTTTACATAATATGTGTGAGGTAAGAACTGGGAACATTATGCAATTGCTAAGCCTACATTTTATAATATGTCTAGTGCTCTGTGTGCTTCAAACATTAGGGACCATTGCTATTACCTAACATTACTATGTCCCAACCAAAACAGTAGCTTAGTAGAGACCGAAATGAGCTGCATGTTAGGCCTCAGTGGACACATGTGGAGCCTTGTTTACTGCTGTGAACACTTGACGCTTCAAAGACTGATTTGCACAATGGCTGGGGAGTTATTTATGGAGGACTAAAGCAGATCACACACTGTCTCAGGTCTTAAGGTTCCTGTCCCACTTAAGAACACACTTCTCTGTTAACGGCAAAGTATGTAGATGCACAGTACAGCAATATGAACTCAAAAAAAGTGTTCTTCATAATCCCCAAGTGCTAAAAAGTCATTGCATTTTCATGTATATTTTCCAAAAGGACTGGAAATATAATTATGTATCATTTATTTTAAAATATTCATTATTATTCAAAGCTTGATTTCATAAAATTTCTTGGCTCTATCTCCCAAATCTAATATTCCCTCCAGTTTTGTACTGATTTTGTACTGAGGTGCTTGAGTGCATTGTGTGTCCCAATTTCTCCTAAAATGTTCTCACTCCACTTAACTTTATGCACACTTCCAACGAGACTCCATCGCAACTGATTCCACTGAAGGATATTGCCCCCAATCCACACAAAAACCCACAACAAAATGAAATATAAAATATACCTGTTGCCCTGATCTCAACACTGTATAAATGCTGTGTACATGCCTTAAGCAAAACCTCTTTAACTATCTGCTGTTGTTGACTTTCTGATAAATCTATCAAACCTAGCAAACATTGCTACAAAATATTGCATTTTTTTTTTTTTTTAAGTTTGTCCTTTGCACACTTTGAGGAATTGCTTAGTTTAAATGATGGCATAAAGCATGTTCCTGGATGTTATTGTATTACTCATTCTCGTATCAAGCTCATAAAAACCATGCTGTAGATTTGCATAAGGCCACGGGGATGGCCCCTTGTGGTGGTAAAACAGCGTCAGAGGCTGAAAGAGTGCAGCGACTCGTCAACAACAACCCCAGTGACCAACAGCCATAACAAGATTACTCCTGATTGGATTGGAGAAAGTCTTGTGATGGAACAACATGTCTGTCACTGAGACGAGGAAGGACAGAGAGTGGCATCTTATAACTTATGTTTATGCCCAAAGAGCCGCAGGACACACCGAGCAAAACGTTAAATAAGCAAATGTTTACTGTTGTTATTGTAGTAAAATAAAGCTGGAGTAGGCAGTTTATTAAACGGGCAGTGTGATAGCGCATGCGGATGACTTTGTATGGCTGTGACTCCACTTTACCTTTACAAAATTTAGGCTACTTTTCTTAACATGGCTAAATGCTGATCTTACTCTGACACTACTACAATTACTTTAAAACTCCATTATGCGTAGCGGAATAATGTAATTTATCAGCAACATTTGTTCATGCTTATTCAAAGGTAGTGTGTGTACTTTTGATTTTCTTGCATGTAGCCATGATAGCCCTGCAGGGAGATGTTTAAAAAACAACCCAGTGGATATAGGTCTGATGGTTGTATCATTCAAAACTGAAACAAAATACAAATGTTAAGTACGTTATTTTCAGATAATGGCCCACTGTTATAACAAACTACTACAACATGTAGTAAACAGGAATTTTAGCCATAACTTGATTTTACTATAACTTAGAATAGATGAGCAAACACATTTTGGGACTGAACATACAACTTAAAGGTATGTAATTTTAAAACAATGTGGAACTGATCGCAAATCCTGCATAGGATACCTTTAACTCAGATGGAAGGCGGTGAATTTGACAATCAGCGGGTACAAAGTGTTTTGTGGATTCTAGTTTGAAATGGCCTAAATGGGTTTTGGCAGATGTAATGTGTGGAGATTTAAACATCTTTTTCTCTTTAGGTTTGTTTCTAGTTTTCTGTAACTACCCATTACCTCTGTTGGAATAGTGATAAATCTCAGTAATTACGTGATAATTACTTCCTGGAAAGAGCAGGATTATCTGAATTACACCTCCTCTGCACTCCAGTCTCTATCCTATGTTATGTCCTCTTACATCAGTCCAACCCTGCAGTTTCCTTTTAGAACAAAACTACCATAGCTCGCTGATAAACACAAGCACCAGGTCTTTTTTATCCAACCAGCCTTGGGCTCATTGAATCCTTAACGACAGGCTGAAGGTAGAAAGCTCTCCAGTAGCCTCTCTTTTCTCCCGCAGTACCCCACGCTCTGTGATCACTGATGAGCTGTCAGATGTGACCCCGCGACCAGGATGTGTATGTTGTTTGAACAGGTCAGCGGCTAGTGCTGAGCTTCTGGCCAATTAGAGATAATAGTGTGGAAAGTGCAAACAGGAGCTTATTTCCATCAGCACCTGTAATTACACCAGGACAGGTGGGAACAACGTCCGCTTTTCCCAGAGGAGAGCACACCGCTCAGCAGCTGTGTGTTTGTGACTATCTCAGCACTAAGCCACAGCTTTATATTCTTATGCAACAATTATTTTTATTTTGTTAAAAGCCACTCTGCCCAATGGATCATAAACATTAAAGACTATACATCTTTAAGCTTAAGCTGAGCATTGAACTACATTTTTAAAGTAACACTATAATTAACGTTTTATACATAATCCATAAATTATTTAAATATGTAGCCTTAAAGTTAATTTGCCTGCACGAAAATTTTGAAATAACCATTTTTCTTACAGTTTTTTTAGACATGTCTTGCAGATTTGAACAACACATTTCAATAGAAAATGCACCTCCTGAGATTTGTAAGTTTACAACTTGCTAAAATCCATCTTGAACTGCCCAAAACAAAGTATTTTTGTCCAAACCTTGGCTTAACCGGCTCATTGTGTCCAACGACGTGGCAGCTCTGACAGGTCTGGGCGTGTTTTCGGTTTCGAAGATGTAGTAGCCATTTAATAGTTACAAACATAAACAACATTGCGCTGCTCTGATTGGATAAAACAGTTACTCACAGATAAATTGACCTTACCACCGACTTTATATTCTTTTAAATTACCTGCTTTTTTCCAAACTCTTTCAACGGAAGCCCTAGCAGATGGTTCTGTTGAACAGATCATGTACTGTGGAGCAGACCATCTGGCTTGTCAGGTTAGAGTATTCCAACATACAGTATGTGCAACATGTCTAAACAGATGTAAGAATGGAATAAACAAGCAGCAAAGAGTATAACACCTCTTTCCAGCCACCCACTTTCTTAGCGGAGTCAATTTGGTCTAGCCTTTGAGCCTCACAACATCGACCAATTATAATCGTTTTTAATCGCGGGCTTTATGCGATGATTCATAAAGATGTGAAGCTAGTCTTGGTGACGCATTGCTAATGTCAGGTCATTAATCCTCTGATTGGCTTAATCTGCATCTATTTGTCCCGCCTCCATAAAATCAAACTCGGATTGAGAAGGACGAATGGCTGACCAGGCTAACCTCGCACAGCACCAGTCACACAATCTAAATATCACCAACAACAAATGAACACATACCCAATAAAAAAAAAAAAACTATTGGCCTATTTCTGCTCCGTCTGTTTGAGCCGTAAAGGGTCACTCACGTAATGTCTTGGAAAGTCACATTGGAGGTGACATGGGCCTGATTCTATCTATCTGTTTGCATAAAATACATAATAAATGAGGATAGAGCATCAAAATGTCATGCAGATTTAACTAAAGCTGCACAATTTTGCTAATTTATTGTTATTGTCATATACAACAAAATCTATATCACAGTAGTGTCAATGTATATAATAGTTGTCTATTCAAAGCCTTGCAACCAAATAAAACCCATTATTACCAAAGGGGCAGTACTTCAATATTGCATAATGCACAGTTTCCTATTATTGTACAAAACAGCATAAAAATGTCATATTGTAACACCATCATTTGGATTCATCTACAAAATACTGTATCTCTAAAGTAACTTAACATATTAGTCTGCAGTTAAGGAGGCGATTAAACAGTGCTGTGTTTGTCATATCTCTTTTTTATTCTTCACATTCATATCTTCCTCATACTCTGGTCAGAAGTATCTACAAAAGGACTCTCTGTGGTTCAGTAAAGCTACATCAACAAAACAAGGACTGGTTTCCTACAACACTATGAGGACTTATTTATTTATTCTTGACTGCAGCTGTGGCCCCAGTATACATCTAAGTCACTTTGTTGTAAAATGTGTATTTTTTTATTCCACAATGTTTGAGTCAGCACTGTACAATAGGTCAGCCATCTGCACAACCTCTACCTCTCAGTGTGAGCAGACACTGACCTCTTTTACACAAGCACAAACACACCTCCATTCTGCTGAATACTCATTTTGGATGGAGCACGAGCCGGTACGAGCAGTCCTTGAGCGTTGCATCAGCAGCGTGTTGACTTAGCAAACAGAGTCAACTTGTTTAGGCCATTAGCTTTTTGAAAAGCGCTCTTTAAAGCCAACCTACGTCAAAGTAAATATTGTTTTGTGTACATTAAGGTCTGGATAAAAATGGAACAGTTATTCCACTTGTTAGCATAGTTAGTGGGCTCAATGAATGTAAATACTGTATATGTATATATATATAAATGTCACCTATATTATCACTTTATAAAGAACAGTAGTTGACATCAAAACTGGTCCAAGCAGCTAACCTACTGAGCTAATACACACCCCTATGGCTACACTGTAGAGTCAGATACATCTCTGTCTTATTACCTGCTTCAGCATTGGTTATGAATTGTGCTTGATTAGGGTTAGGGTTAGCTTTAGCTTAGTTCTTGGTTCTGATTAGACAAAATTGGATTTTTTTTTTTTTTTTTGTTAAAGAAAAAGCAGTTTTGAAACACAGATTATACTGACTCTTCACACTATAGCTGACATCTATTTTAAGAACACTTTTACCCTATCTTTAACCTATCTGACCAAACTTAACTACCCAGTGTTGAATGCTGGCAGAATAATATAGATCTAAAGAAATGTCAATATTGGCATGTCGAAAAATATTTCAATTGTTGTTGGCAATATTATGGGTAGGTCAGGCAAAAAAAGAAAATCGTTTTATGTACCTTCTATTGCTAAGTCAAATCTGTCTATCCCAGCGACCAGCTACTCAATACTCACAATAGCATGGACATGTCTATGCATTATCAAATTGTGAGTTTTGATATCATTGAAGAAAAGGTTAAAGCAAAGGCATCTGGACTTAGTTTTCAAGGCGAAGACAGTTTGTCTCTTAATTCCAAGATACTGAGTTTTTATATCATTACAGTTCTACAATATTGCAAAAAATATCATGAAATGGAACTGTTACTGTGAGATTCTTTGTTACTTTCATAGAATATCACAATAACTACCACATTATTGAGTTGTTATTGTGATATTATCACATTGTGAAATTGTAATATCAATATATTATTTAGAGGAAATGGTTATTGTGATACATTCTTGTAATATTGCAATATACTATATCACAATGTAGAGTTGTTATAGAATTGAATAGAAACTTTATTTGTCTGTACCAAGTAAAAACCGAAAGAGAGACTTTGTGAGATTTTGTCTTTCTCAAGTTCTTACCAAGCTACTATGTTAAAAATCACTGTGGAATTTGTATCTGATTGTATTTTTATATTAGTGTCTATAGTCTAAGTCTATATATTATGTTCATTGAGTGTGAGATTCTGACAATATATAAAACACACTATCACATTTGTACAAATACAACTCTATGGATGTCAATTTAACACAAGTACAGCAAATGTTTCAGTTGTTATAATAATAGTCAAGACGTTAAGTCTTTAAGACAAGGCTTTGACCTGAAGGCTTTGGTGTGTCTGGCTTTTTCATTTGGCCACATCTAGAAGTGATTTGAGAGAAAAGACTACCGTAGACACTTCAAGTACAGCATTGGTGCTCTTCACTTTAGTTGTGAACATATAACCTCCGTAAGTCTTCTCCCAAACTTCACCCAAGGTCATGACAACACCTTCTTTGAGTTTTATGTTCTCAGACTCAGACTGGTATAAATTGTATGTCATAGTGTTACTGCTTTTCATACAGTGACATGTTGAACCCACATTCTTTCTCAAAGCTGGTAACTGTCCAGTGCCTATATTCATTACACCGTCGTCATAAAACCTGTCCGTATAGTGCAGGCTGCAGCACAGTGTTCTTGTTCCGACGGAGGGACCCGCTGTTCACTAAGTACCGTGTGTTTGTGTATTTCAGGGCGAGGAGCATGACGGAGCAGCAGGAGCACAGCGAGGACTCAGGCCTGGTCTCTACACAGGACCTGGACCCCTCCAAAGACGACGACTCACATGGACACTTCAGGCAAGTCTCACGAACTCCTTTAAAAGCTGTGTGTGCCTGTTCTTTCCACACGCACCATCTGTATCCTGTGCACGGTCATGGGTTACAGCCCCGGGACGTTTGTTGGATTTTATGATCTTATTTGAGATCTATTTGAAGTCAGACAATGGTCAAACACACATTGTCATGTTGCCATATAAAACAGTCGACGAACAGCAGCAAGCTAAAAGCTACCCCAATAATTTACAGCTTGTATAGTTTGTACCATCACCGCTTTAGAATAGAATTCTACAATATGTCACAAAATATATAATGCAATAAAAGCATTATATTGTTATGTTTTATGTTGCAAAGACTTATAATGTTACAATATAGGCAAATATGGGCGACAGTAGCTCAGTGGGTAGAGCAGTCGTCCTTCAACTGGAAGGTAGGGGGTTCGATTCCCGCTCTCCCCACAGTTCATACTGTCGTTGTGTCCTTGGGCAAGACACTTACCCACCTTGCCTCCAGTGGCTGTAACACTGGTAATTACTGTAGAACAATGTAAGTCGCTTTTGGAGCTAAATTTATAAATGTAAATATACACATGGAAATACTGTATAATGAGTATATCTAACTAAGCTTTCAAAGTATTTAACTTACAAGTTTTAAATTCTTTGTAAGTGAGAATTGTTGACCAATCAGGCAAAAATACTATTATGGTGCTACATCACTGCGTACGTTTTAGCCACTAGAGGGCACCGATCCTTCTCCAGACTCTTGTGTTGTTACGACTACGTTTTGTAAGCATAAAAATGTCTTGTAAAACAATTTTAGTGTATTTTGTTATTTTGTACAAATACAACTCAACTAGTGTCCAGTGTATTGGCCTATTTATGCTCGCCGTAAATGAGCCGTAAAGCAGGTCACTCACTAATCTCTTGGGACAAGGCCGCATGCCGGTTACAGAAAAGTTACATCGGAGGTTTGTGTCCAGCCGAGAGGACTGTGTCAGTGAGATAGACATGACTCTACATATCTCATGAAAACATCAAAATGATTTTCAGAAGATAGATTTTGGGGTTATGCAGGGCAGCTTTAAATAAAAAAATATATAATAATATTAAAATTAAAACTAGAGGAATTTCAAACAACAGTATTCACTGAATTTACCCATTGTGGGATCAAAGTCCTATCTTATCTCATTTTAAATGAAAGAATAAAGTTGATTAAAGTAAAAACACAAATGATGTTTTCTCAAAGGGAGTTGTTGTGCCTGTGATTTTCTTGTGTCATATTTTCCTTTAAGTTTAATTTACAGAATCATTGCATTAAACACAACATGTTGCATTAAACTATGAGTCCCGCTGCAGCCCGTTTAATTTGACACATACCTCATAAACCTGGGTTTGAATCCCGGGTTGGGTCTGTGTCTTTCAGGTCATTCTGGGTATTGCAGCAGTCTAACGTTATACCTCCAGCTTCATTGCATTACCTCTGAAACGTCAGTGTTTGAGTACTTTTTGTCATCTTTTTTTATTCGGTTTTATTAATCCAATTGGGCCCATTTACCTGCACATTATTATTTGACAAAAGTTTGGCAACCTTTTGTGATCTGAAGCTGCAGTGAATCATGCAGAAGAAAAGTAAAAACACATGTTCCTCCAGCTGGATATTGTTTTTGAGCCGCACACGTGACTATTGTAATTGTATTTAATAAAGCCCTGGCATCTGCTGAGGAAGATCTGTCGGCTTGTTTTGTAGAGGTCATAAGTAAAAACTGATACGAGCTGCGATATGGCTCGCAGTTAGAGCAGCGTGCTGTGGGGAAGAAGACACTGATATAATGCAATCATGTCTCTTCTTTGACTGAGCACGAGCACATACCATACTCCGAGCGAAATCCCATCTCGAAACAGATTCTCCAGGATTACACCGCTCTGGCTCAATCCTTCTTATGTAACTAACCACCCACTCGTTCCACAGTCCGCAGCCACACATACCGAAATATATTTACTACACTTTACTTTACACTAAAACAATGAAAAATGTTCAGAACACCAACAAGTGTTCAGAAAGACAAAACTCTGTTACACACTAGAACAACTTCTGAACTACAGCTTTTATAAAGACTAGTCTTATTTCTATTATTATTCTATTATTTCTGTGAGTAGCAGATATATAAGTCACAAAGGACCAGGTTTGGCCCGTGTACGCTAAGTTAGAAACACATCTTTACTCATGTTTGACTCTAGTGTCTTGGACAACAATAGGCCTTGAACAGTTAGCTTTAACTGTAAGCATCTGTTAGGTTTTTTTTTATCCTAGCGCTGCTCTTTTAAAAATCAAGATCATTAGGCCATGGCAAATCCTCAACGCCACATTAGCAGGCAAATGTTTTGGACCTCAGTGTTCCTAAAATGTTGCATGCAGAGATTTAGACCTTCTAATGAAGTCATATTAAAGAAACTGCAGTACAGCCTCAAGGTTATGTATGCATTATGCAAAATATATCTGCTGTCCAAACATAAATATACTGTTATCACTTCATAGCTAATCTAGCACAATACAATCTGCTATTTGTTTACCTTTTAACAAAATAAAAAATAAAAAAATTGCCTACCTCATCTTTTTTTATTTTATTTGACCTGTCTTTGCCTCTTCAAAATGTTAATATCCTGAATAGGACTTGAGGTGCATTAGTGTAATTCAGATGATGTTTTAGTTACTATTCCTTTCTGCTTGTAGCTCTTTGAAGCTCCACAGTGAGTCTGTTCCCTTCAGTGTAGAGCCTTGGTCCCATTTTCTTCTTTCATGCAGCTAAATTATTGACTGTGAGTCCAGGGCTCCTCTGCCACCGATGGGAGGTGTTCGCTTTCTAATTTTGGATTCAATTTGGGAGTCTTTGAGCTTGTAATTAGTTTGACTATTACCCTCACAGCCAAGGGCACAAAGTTAGCTCAGCACAACCCACACATCCACAAACAGAGGCACCTCAGTCTTCTTCCTGGAGTAATAAAGAGAAGGTTTGAGTTTAGCCTCTTTGCACTGGAGGGGTATTGAAAAGATAATGTCTGAGCAGTCTTTGGCTTTTCAACAGTTAGATACAGTTACTAAAAGGTGAAGCTAAACACTGGAGTGGGTTGATTGGACGAAAGAGAGCCCTTACTAAAAGCTTAAACTAAAGTCAAATGAGAGGCTCTGTGTTTCTTGTTTTTAACTGTATGTTAAACAGTCAGAAACTTAAAGGCTGTTGTTCTCGCTTCATAAATTACACACAATGCATTTACTGTGTCTATTTTGCGTTAAACACGAGCAGGACACATGACAGTAAGTTTACTTTGTGCAGTCTTGAGTTTAAATAAACCACTAAACTCTATTTTGTCTCTACGTATATCTTCAAGATCTTTGATGTGGCAGCCCTGGCAGTTATGTGACGACAAAACGATAAAATTACCTTGTCTCTGTCATCCAATCACCTTCAGGTATTCATCAGAAGTAGCTCCCCTTTGCAAAAGCTTTCTGCAGACCAATAGTCTTTGGAATGTTGGACACAGGTGCAGCTCTGTATACTATACCCTAGAATGCAGTCAACAATATATAAATGAAATCTTTCTTTTTATTTATTTTTTATCAAACGGCAAAGTGAGTGAACAGACAAGAAAATGTATCTCTCGCAGGGGCATGTTTGTAGTATGTAGATGGCACCAAAATCCTTTAATGTCTTTTATTCAAACTTTCTTCATCAGCTTGAATAAACCTAAAGTGACACCCACCACCACCCACCCTAGTCTGGCATCTATCTTTGACATTTTCCTGCATCCAGAATGCTCAACCTTGTTCAGTCGGTAAAAAGATACAGTCCCATCACTTTGGCAGCATCTCTATTGCTGCTGGGGGAATAGCTGCAAGCTCCAAAGTGCTCGCCTAGCCTGAGCGCCGGTATTGATTAAGACCTAGATCCTGTGTGAGGGAGAGACAGATGGAGAGTGAAAGCAGGACTGAAGAGCCGCTCAGTCCCCAGTGAGCCTCCTGTGTTTTTAATAATCACTGCACTCTCTCCACCTGGGACTGCACGCACTATTTATAGTCAGCCGGCTCAGCAGTCTGCTCTCTATTAGACGCTCACAGGACAACGCAGTCAGGTTTAGTGTTTGGGAAATACAATTAAATCCAAAAGTAATGATGCGACTTCACTCTTCTGTTTTGATTTTGTTTCTGTAATATAGATTTTTCCGGTCTGTCTTGGTTTTTAGAGTTAAGGCTGTGAGCATCATTGTACTTAACACTGTACACAACATTAATGTAAGGAATTATTAACCTGAAGATGTAAAATGCATCCAGACTATTCATTCTGGTGGTTATGGCAGTATATATTCATTTAATTCCTTCCGTTTAGTCCTGTTAGGGGTTGTGGGTGACTGGAGTCAATCCCAGCAGCTTTGGGCCTGAGGCGGGGTACACCCTTCATTAGGGGTGTAACGATACACCAATGCCACGTTTCGGTTCAGATCACGGTTTTGGAGTCACGGTTCGGTTCGGTTCTGTTTGCTGTGGGGGCAGGGTTCATTGCAGGGCACCAGCAATAATAACACTAGATTCACTTTAACGTAATAAAAACAACAACAATAATTTAACTTATTAACTTTATCTTTATTTACTTAACTTTATACATTGGCTTCACGTTTTCTTTAGAGCAGTTAGCACACCTGTGACAAAATAAAATGAACGTTGGGCCGGTGCAGCAGGGGGCGGGGCGCGTTCGGTTCGACATGCGAGTATCGCGGTTCGAACTGTGGCTGTGGGTTCGCGGTTTTTCGGTTCGGTTTGAATATCGTTACACCCTTACCCTTCATTCACTAGGGACACTTTAGATTTGCCAATTGCCTTTGTGTGTGGACGGTGGGAGGAAGCTGGAGTACCTGGAGAGAACCTATGTGAACACAAGGAGGAACATTCAGACTCCTCCCAGAAAGACCGGAGTCGGCCAAGAATGTTTGAGTCGGCCGGGGTTTGAGGCCTAAAGGCCTTAAGGCATAAAACTTTGTCAGTGACGTTCCCTGTTTCTACATGTTACCTTCATTCTTTTGACAGGAGTTTTAATCAGTATTCTGAATGTTCTAGAGAGCATTCCAAATCGGTTGGATGTACTGCCAAATTCTCTGAAACACTTTTGAAGAAGGCTCATGGCAGCAATGGCACTGTGCTGTGATAAAACTGCCTTTATTGTGGCCAGCTGCAGCCACACCTGTGCAATAATCATTCTCCCTCATCAGCATCTTGATTGTGGATGGATTATCTCGACACTCACACAGATTTGGAAGATTTGTGAACAATATTTGAGAGAAATAGGCCTTTTGGTTCATAGAAAAAGTATTTGATCTTTGAGTTCAGCTCCTGAAAAATAAGGTGAAAAAAAGTGTTTTAAAGTGTTTTTGCATTTAAATAAAATAAGTGTATATAACCTAACTGCAAAACAAAACAATAATTTGGAAAATATAAATGTCTTTTTCCTGGCTTATTCTACTTAAATATAAAATAACTAAATATAGACCAAGGAAAGAAGATGGATTTGCATTTGCTGTTTTGTAGCTAACACCTAATGTAGTGTGTGATATATCAGTGTTGTGTGTTCAGAGGAGGACCAGCAGAGATGTCCCAGCTGCACGACTCTGTAAACAACAGCCACACATACAGACTCTTACAAACAGCAGGCGAGCAGAGCATCTGTCACCCCCCTGCGCTCTTTGACACTCCAACCCTGCTCTGCTTTGTTTTCGAGTCCCAATGTTTTCCATCACAATCCAGTGTGCTGCAGCATTTCTCTAATGATGACACTGGCAGGAGAGGCGGGTGATAGGCCAAAAATATATCACAATTTAAAACAGATATGGCTTTATACTGCAATAACAAAGTATTCTTTTTTCTTTACGTGTGACAGGGAGTGAGCTGCTTTGGGCGAAAGGCAGTATTCACTCTTGGCACCAACTTACAGCCCCATTAACACATACATTTATTCACTTTGGGCAGTTTAGATTAACAATGTCAGTCTTTTTGTTTTTATACTACATCCAACATAGTTACCTTGCACTGCAGCTGGATTTTCACTAGATCAGAAAAACCCCACTGAAATGTATCTGCTCTGTCATTTCCTCTAAACCACCACTGTCTGTAGGGCTGCACAGTATATTGTAGAGCTTCAGTTTTATTAATCTTCATCATCACTTTCAGTTTTCTGATACTGTTATTTTGCACACTGTTAGTTGTCTGTGTTAGCCGCTCTGATATCTGCTCTATTAAAAGACACAGTCGTTGAGGGTTGTGTGGAAACAGAGGACACAGGAGAGTGTGCACGCTGACAGGCTGCAGGCTATTACTGCAACTGCCAGACCAGAGTCATTTTCTGGTCTACAGATACATATTCTCTCATTTAGCATTCAGCACAATTGTGAGTATGTGTGTGTAAACAGTTGGCCAGTATATTCGTTTATTAGTTGGTATGGTTCTTTGACGTCTGTCTGATATAAGCTCCGGCGAAAGAGGCAGAAGAGTGTCTGAGGGTTGTGCGGGGACAGTGGTGATGCTGTTCTTACCCGCAGAGGAGAGTCTCCTGAGACCGAGACACTGACAGGCTGCTGGTTTTTTACAGCTGCAGTCTGGTCTGCTTTAGCATAGTGGCACCTTGCTGCAAACCACAGGACACATTCAAGGAGAATACTAATGCACTGTTGGCTGTGGGCAGTCTGTGTTCATTAGATTATATACGGGGTCATTTACAGAGAGGGATAAAGCGGTCAAGTATTTCTCAAGTACTTTTTTTGCATCTAGAATCTATGCTGTTAAAGATAATGTGTTGTTAAAGTGCTTGATCTTACGCTGGCGAGTCTGGTGTAAGACTGATTCCGAGTTCAAACTAGACTTGAACTTCTTAGGTCTCTATATCACTCAGCTCAGCCGTGTCAGAAGTAGCCTCATCTACAGGGGCCACGTTTTTATTTGGTTTGAAACTGATCTGAGTAGTCATTAAATACAATATGTCAATGTTTATATATAAATAAATAAAACACTGTAGGTTCATAAGAGCAAGAAACTCATTCTAAAGTCTTTGGTAATTTAATACAATAGCCTACTCACGCTGAAATTCAACATTATGCAGATTAATGAAAGCATCATACAGCACTTGTAATTATTAGTCTGTCAATATGGCTGTTCAACTGTTATTAAATCAAATTACTGTCAGATAGAGCAAGATTGACATGCCCCCAATGCATTTTTCTTATTTTTTTTTATGAAAGAAAAGTGTTGGTGTCTCAGTGAGATCATCCGTCACAGTGAGCTCTGTAAATGTGCTCAGTCAAAGCTGCAGTTTTATCACTGTCTCCTCCAGCGGAGTGTTTTTATATCAGCGCTGTAGCTCTCTTCTCACTGTCAATCACCCGACACTTACAATCTGAGAAAAAGATTCTCTGTCAGGACTTGTGCTGTGCTCCTCAAATTATTCAGAGCTAAAAAAAAAGTTGTTCTTCCAACTTTACTATTCCCCATCATTGGCCCTTTTGCATTAAAACAGCAGAAACAAGACTAACAAACCATACTATGTTAACAGTTTGTGTGATCATGTAGAAAGATATTATAGAAACTCTATTAAATTAAATTGTATTGAATGTCACACTTGCGCCGGCACATTCATTGTTTCTGTTCTAAACCCAGCTTTTTAAAAAACTCAGAAGTGGGCTGTTATTATGTTTTATTTAGTAGGTTGCACTTTCTTGCTTCCTGCCACTGTCCAAAGACCTGCATGTGTAGGTAAACTGTTGAATCGAAAGTGTCCCTAGTGAATGAATCTGTCAGTGTCTCCAAGTGTTAACCCTGTGACTAACTGCCGATTGTCCAGGACGTACCCAAAGTTGCTCGGCATAGTACTGACTGATGTGTGCATTTAATCATTTAATAATTTTCTGAGCAACAGATGTAAAGTGTGTCAAAAATATCACAGTTCCATCTGGTGAACATTTATCTTTACATTCGTATACATAATACTTTCACAACAGTACAAGTCTATGATATGAATTATTTGCAAATACACTTACATACTGTAATCATGCATCCACATACACATAAATCATAAGCTCGTGTGCATGTATTAATATATATACAGACAATACAGAGACAAATTTATACACATCTACAAAACATTGATAGATACACCCAAAAGAGTGTATGTTCCATAAACTACATTTTACATAATGTACCAACAAACAGACTGTACCTGGTTACTTTTTTGTATTTTTTCTTCTGGTTTTGTGGAAAAAAGCTTGGCCAGCCACGACTAATTATTTTACTATTTTATACAAAGAAGTTAGTCTAGTACCCTGTAGCTTGCATTTAGCCGCGCGAGCCAGCAAACCCCACCCTGCTGCAGACAAACGGCTTGTGATTGGTCAGTCCGCAAAATCACAGAGGCGGGAATTCACTGTGAGAAAGGGACTAGACTGTCCTGCTTTTGAAAAAATGAACGCCATCTTTGGTTTATTTTATAGGATGTTTTGGATAAAAATTTGCAGCCCAAAGAGTCTTAGGGTAGTGGAGCTTTAAATACATTCTTATACAGATTTTCTGTAATATGCTCTGAATGCATCATGGATTAAAAAGTGCAATAATGGTTTTGATGGAACTTTACTATGACATTTACATTTTGTTGATAAATGTGGGTTGAGACCAGTTGCTGTTGTAGAAGCCTTCCTTCCTCTGTATATAATGTGCTGCCGGGTCCATTTGCTTTAGTATCATGCTGTGACATCTGCTGCTCGGCTCTGCTCTTCCTCCTGAGGCCATAATGCTATAATGTCAGCATGTGTTATTGTGTGACTATTAAAAGAACAACACAGTTAATCCCTGGGCATGTTTTTTTTTTCATCAGACATACTCAGAGTCTACAGCGGGCTGTGTTCTGTGACAGTCTTCCAGCAGTAATGCACACACACTGATGATTAACTTGTCATGTGGAAGCATTGACCCAGAGGAGACTGCAACACACACCAACACACTATTTATCAAGCTGACAGCAAGACAGATTTGTGCTGTTACATGCATTACCCAGTAGACTGAACACTGATGGGTCGGCAGATACGGGTCCAGGACATGATGGAGTGCCGTGAAACTTTCAGAGTCAAATGTTATCACTGTGTCGCTTGTTGACTTCCAGTCTGGTCCAGAGGTTCACTGTCTGGGATTAATCATTTGCACATTATTTTCCTATTACCCTTTATGCTACGGTGAATATATGAAACTGGTCTCACTGGTATATCAATGGTTTCTTTGGAATCGCTGCAGGAATGTGTTTTGAGTGTGGGGTGCTGATAAAACGGTGCCAAAAAGAAACCACCAAATATTTGCTAGACAAAAAATAAACAAAGAAAAAAAAAAGAGTGGTGCAATACAATGGCTGTGGTTTGTGTGTCCCATTTTCCATTATTCCAAAAGTTCATGACCCCACTTGGATTTCCTGAAATAAAAACCACGGGCTTTGTTTTGTGCAGCAGCAAAACAGGTCCTTAATCGTGCTGCTTCTCCTTTTCTGTAATATGTATAAAGTATAAGGTGTCACCTCAAAAACTCACCAGAGCTGAAACAGTTTAGCATCCAGGTTTAGCAGGTGTTAACACATATTTTTAAACTCTGAATGTGTCTGTTGTATACTTCACACATACACCCACATACACATTTAACTCCTCACCTGCTGGGCTAAACGTTCCACGCAATGTCTTATCTCATGTATGTGTAAGTACGAGCATGGGTACTCGTGTAAAAGGTGAAAACTTCTATTTTACAAAAACATATGGTTGTTGTGGCATATTATAGATCGTGTTTAAATAGCAATATGTCCATAAAAACAGATAGTGTTTCACCAGAAGGAAAATGGAAAAAGGAAAAAGGAAAAAAAGGAAAAAAATAAAATGAATAATATATACTGTATCTCTTCCTCCTGGTACAGATTACCCATGTAATGTTTGTTAATTACCGAGTCTGAAATCAGGTAATGTACTAATATTTGTGTCTTCTTTTAGGTTCCACCTGATCGAGGATCTCTCGTATGAGGACGTGAAGAAATGTTACAGGGGCTCGGTGAGTTTTTCACTGTTATTATCAAAAGGTGGCACATAACAGGACAAAACAGATACAAAGAGAGGTGAGAGAAGATACTTTCATCATCAGAACACACAGCTAACTCTCCAGTGTAATATTGACTCTGTGGGAGTGAATTATATAAACACTGTTCAAGTATTACATTTGTCACTCACACAGACCTGCTTTGTTCTATAAAGACAGCAGTTCATGTGTGACAGTGTCAATTTAAAGGGGCACTGCGTAACCTTTAGCCAGTAGCGGGCGCAGATACGTCTACAGACTGTATTGTTACAACAGCGGCGCTATATTTACGGATGTCAGTCATTTGCAAGTAGGGACTCTCCAAGTTTAAAAAACATGTCTTCTGAAACAGTAATTTTTTTGTATTTTGTACAAATACAATATTAGCCTATTTCTGCTCCCTCTGTTTGAGTGCCCTAAAGCATACCACTCCCTTAATCTCTGGCAAGAAGAACCTCGCTCCAATAACAGGAAAGTTACCGGAGGTTTGTGTCCAGCTGAGGAGATTGTCTGAGAAGAAATATTTTTGACTAAAAGTAGTGCATTAGAAAACACCATTTATGATTATATAAAATGTATGTGTCATGGCAGTACTGTGTTCCTGTTCTTTGTCACCTGTTTTATTTAGTCTAAACATATATTTTTCAGTGTCCATAGTTTACATTTTCGACATCATGCTTTGTATTGTTTCCCTAATTGTAGATTGTCTTTCTCCCCTGCCATTCCCTTGAGCAGTCTGTAATGATGAGTAATGTAGTGAAGCTGCCAAACTGCCCCACGTTGTTCTTTTTGGCAACAAAGAACCTGCTCCAACCCTGGAGAGCTCCCTTGTGACATTTTTCAATCTCTGCAGTTTTTGACATTTGCTACAAAAGCCAGATCCATAGAAAAGCATATGTGGTTATTGTACAATAAATCAACATTTCTGTATTCGCCCACTGTTGTTGAAGAGTATCCCGCGGCGAGCACCATATGCTGAAGGACAATGAGGAGCTATTATTAAGAAGACAAAAACAGAAGCTGCAAACCGATCAGATCCTGGGCAGTGACCGAAAAGAAACCCGGGAGTGATACAGATAACAGGAAGCGGATATGGGTATGAAGGGTGTTGTAGAGTCTCACCATAGACAAACCAAACAGGGAAGACAGGTAGAGGAGGCAAACTTCTGAATATTTGTCCAAGTCTGTTTGCTTTTTGTCGTTAAGAGTAGTGCGTGTGTAAGTAATAGGAAGAAGAGTGCATTTGAGAGGAGAACGAGGAGAAAGAGGAGCTGGTGGTTTGTCTGGCTGTAAACTGAGGCTGCTGCTGTAAGTAGACGCACTAGAGGTAAGTGTTGGGCAAGAAACAAGTTACTCAGCAATTAATGAGGTACAGCCTTATGATATCATTTTCAAAACAGTAATTATTGATCTCAGATTGATTTTCTGGATGTCTTTTTGATTCTGCAGTTTGGTGATATAAATGGATAATCCTCCCTGTGACTCTTGGTCTACTCTGCTGGTCAAAATTGGCTGCCGATAAAACAGAGAATGTGTCTGTTCCAGCACTGGCAACATATGTTTACACAGAGAAACCTGGAAAAAACGAGAACATTTTGTGGAGTTTATTTGGACTTGTGGTGATATCGTGGTATTGTAGTGTTCTTGGCAAAAAATGGAGTTTTGGTTTGTAGGAGTGTACTGCCACGGCTGAATGTAAACAAATGAGTTGATCTAAAGTTGTTCCATGAAGTCAAGGCTAGTTGTGCAATAAATCAGAAGTAACTCATTAAGCTTGTTCGTCTTAATTAAGCGACTGTCCTATATCTGATATGTGTACTGTAACTTTTCAAACAGAAAGAGTACCTCATTATTTCTGGAGTAACTTGCCTAACACTGCCGGAGTGTAGCTGTAGCTGCAGTAGAGGCGTCCTGTAGAGTAGCATTCACTGGGGCAGCCCTTTGTACTGACCAGGGCCAGGGAACAGTGTGTTTCTTGCAGCAGTCTGCTCCAGGCTCTGGACGTGCGCGAGTGCGTGTGCATGTACGGGGCCAACGTGTTGAGTCTGGTGCAGAATTCGTTGGTGTCGGCGGCAAGTGGGGCCGGAGCAAGCCCTGGGGGGTCCGCTGCGGTGCAGGCGGGCCGCTCTACGAAGGAGCTGCTCATGACTCTGCCCTGTCCCTCTGCACAGACTGTCAGCAAGTACAACTCGCAGTACCACAAACTCTTCCAGTGTGTGCCCCAGGAGGAGATCCTCATGAAAGGTACTCAACATTTATTTATCATTGATTATTCTCCTAAATGATTTTTCATGGAGTTTGTGACTAAAGTCTTTACTAAAATTGTAAAATGCAGGAAAATTGCTGGGTAAGGTTTCATGTGTGAAAGGAGCTCACAAGTACCCACTCCCCGACAGAGAGGGACAGGGACAGAGAGTACACCCACTACCCCAGTGGGACAGAGAGTACCCGCTCCCCCAGTGGGACAGAGAGTACTCACTCCCCCAGTGGGACAGACAGTATCCGCTCCCCCAGTGGGACAGAGAGTACCCGCTCCCCCAGTGGGACAGACAGTACCCGCTCCCCCAGTGGGACAGTGAGTACCCGCTCCCCCAGTGGGACAGACAGTACCCGCTCCCCCAGTGGGACAGACAGTATCCGCTCCCCCAGTGGGACAGACAGTACCCGCTCCCCCAGTGGGACAGACAGTATCCACTCCCCCAGTGGGACAGTGAGTACCCGCTCCCCCAGTGGGACAGACAGTATCCACTCCCCCAGTGGGACAGAGAGTACCCACTCCCCCAGTGGGACAGACAGTATCCGCTCCCCCAGTGGGACAGAGAGTACCCGCTCCCCCAGTGGGACAGACAGTACCCGCTCCCCCAGTGGGACAGTGAGTACCCGCTCCCCCAGTGGGACAGACAGTACCCGCTCCCCCAGTGGGACAGTGAGTACCCGCTCCCCCAGTGGGACAGACAGTATCCGCTCCCCCAGTGGACAGACAGTATCCACTCCCCCAGTGGGACAGAGAGTACCCGCTCCCCCAGTGGGACAGTGAGTACCCGCTCCCCCAGTGGGACAGACAGTATCCACTCCCCCAGTGGGACAGAGAGTACCCGCTCCCCCAGTGGGACAGACAGTACCCGCTCCCCCAGTGGGACAGACAGTATCCACTCCCCCAGTGGGACAGAGAGTACCCGCTCCCCCAGTGGGACAGTGAGTACCCGCTCCCCCAGTGGGACAGAGAGTACTCGCTCCCCCAGTGGGACAGAGAGTACCCACTCACTGAGTGGGACAGTGAGTACCCGCTCCCCCAGTGGGACAGACAGTACCCGCTCCCCCAGTGGGACAGACAGTATCCGCTCCCCCAGTGGGACAGAGAGTACTCGCTCCCCCAGTGGGACAGAGAGTACCCAGTATTAGTGGGAGTGTCCCAGCTTGTGTGTTGCGCTGAACTAGAAATGTGGTTTCTGTGGTGTATGGTTTCATAAACACAAAGAAATAAAAGAGGTCAGAGGAGATACTGAGCCGGAGGATAGAAGCTCACTCCATCAAAGCATCATAGGCCTTGAGCAGCTGAGCTATAACCTAGTAACCCATCCCAAGAGCCAGTGGCTAAAATGTTATCATGAAACTAAAGACTGTTCAAGAAGACTATAAAGGGCATCAGAATTTAACTTTACTGATATTGTTTCTGTCTGTTCTCAGTGTACTCCTGTGCCCTTCTCAGAGACATTCTGCTACAAGGCCGCCTCTACATCTCTAGACACTGGCTGTGTTTTTATGCCAACCTCTTCGGTAAAGACATCAAGGTACGTCTAACAAATATTATGAAATTAAAATTTTACTTTCTAAATTTTACTTCCTTTTCATGTTTTGACAAGCTGATTGGCCCAACCTGACCTTTTAAAGCCTCAAAGTCACAGTGAAACAGGTCGACCTGCTGCACATTTAACCTTTAACCTGTCATTTATTCTTTAAGGCAGTGCATTGTTCTGGGGCCTTCACTTCCCCGAGAGCTCTCATTATATGGAAGCA
This sequence comes from Neodontobutis hainanensis, assembly GCA_024349245.1. Taxonomy (NCBI): domain Eukaryota; kingdom Metazoa; phylum Chordata; class Actinopteri; order Gobiiformes; family Odontobutidae; genus Neodontobutis; species Neodontobutis hainanensis. The sequence goes on along the minus strand of JALDNG010000002.1, from coordinate 15,915,234 downwards.
ACAATAAGCTGGTTATTCAGACCACATTCTTCACATTCTGACTGAAATTCAAGACATAGTTCTCATCTGTTTTGGTTTTCTCTGGATTTTTTCACTGCCTGTATTTCCATTTGTATTGTTCTGATAAATATATTTTTTCATATTAAAACACAGTAAAGTCTAAGTAAGTCTTTGTGTAAATTCTTGTCCAGGTGCCTATTCCTGTGGTTTCTGTGAGGCTGGTTAAAAAGCACAAGACGGCCGGCCTCGTGCCCAATGGCTTAGCAATCACCACCGACACAGGCCAGAAGGTAAACACCACAGAACATAAAGAGAGATGAGATATACAGTAGGATGTAGGTATTTGTAGCTGATGACATTCATTTAGCCACTAGGCATTAGTTTTACGATGTCACAATAAAACCCTCCAGAGGTTTCTGTCATATGAGCCAACGAAACCAGACCACAAGGAAAGAAATACAAGGAAAAGGGAAAATAAATAAGACTTTATGAAGGAAAGACTTGAAGAGTCTTGGTTAGAATCCTTTGAACTTGAATAGGCCAGTAACATTAATACAACTGCAATCCCTGTTAGTTTCAAGCCAAGAGACTAAATAAGTGAAATAACTCCTTCATCCATTTCCCTAGAAATAATATTATGGGTCATAACTGCAATAGTGTGGCCATCACAGTGTCAGAATCTCATACAAGAGCAAAAGTGATTGTTGTATTTGTTTGAGGAGACAGTACAGTAGGTAATCGTCAGCACTCTCTCAGTTTCTAGAAGCAGACAGGAGCATTGACAAAGACTTTGGCTGCGAATAGGGACAGTAAAAACACACTTTAGAGCAGCTTATAAAGTAAAATATGTCCTTTAATTAAACATTTAAAGACATGGGAGTAGGTCAAGTTTTTATAGTTTTTGATTTGCTCAGTTTACAGCAGTATATGATTTACTCTGCTCCTGTCTGCTTTTCCAAACCTGGAGTGTGCCAACAGCTATCTGTTGTAGGGAATAAATCAGCCAGTGGAAGGATCGAATCACGTCACATTTAGAAAATACTGGATATTCTTTTAGTAGTATATATAGTTATCCATTAATTAAATGTGTGTAAGTTGTATTTTACTGATGAAATACCTCATAAACCTTTTTTCTAGTGAATAAGTGACTTCAGAGATTAAACATTACACAGTCTGCCTGCTCAGCATGTTAGAGCAACAGCCTCAGGGGGGTTTACAGAGACTCTTAGAATGAAACCTCTATGATGCCATGCATTGTATATAATCACTCTGAAATACAGTATGATCCTGCTTCTAGAGGGGCAGCAGTTTTTTTGTATCTGAGGTAAAGAGTATTATTATTATTATTAGTTTTACTGGCCATATATTTTTCAAAAAAATATGTGTTATCAAAATCATCTTTATGGTTCCCAGACATGAGATTACTCATTAGAATCATACCAACCTTAACGACACTTTAGCCTCAGCTGAAAACCTCCTGTAACTTTCCTGTACCTGAGAAATCTGGCATATCAGGAGAGATTAGTGAGTGACGCGCTCTACCACACAATTTATTTAATAAAAATAAAAGACCAATGCAGCGGATCCCAGCAGAGTCCTACAAAATACACAAAAATAACCTGCTGTTTCACAAGACTTTTTTCTAAGCTTCTCGTCTCAAACGTCTCTAAATTAAAAATGGCGGCCGCTGACAGTAAGGTTGCACGGAGAGGCTAAAGGTTATTCTGGGTTGCTTTAAGATGAAAAAACAAGAGCTACTTTTATGTAAAAGCTTGTAAAAAATAAAAAAACATGTTTATGCTCAACTCAACTAACCCATAAATAGACCAGGTTATAAACTTTTCGGTTGGTTGATATTGCTGTAGCCATGGCAACTGATTGACCTACAAACAAATGGATTTCAAGCAAAGTGGCGTGGCCTTGTTTGGGACACATTAGGGACATACTAGGGCTTATTCTAGAAATCCACCACCTGGAGTCGCTGAGATTTTTGGAAAGGATAGGGAAAAAAAAAAGGTGACTTCAGAACACATTTTATTTTGAAATTTAGTCACTTGATTGTAACTAAGCAGAATGGATAAAGGTAATACTGAGAAAACATTCATAATACAGAAACACAGTGTGTAAGCTGTTATATGATGTTAAAGAAGTCATATTTCCAGAGGTGGTGTTTGATATGAACATTTTGATGCTTTAAACATTTTTCTGTCACATATTTATTAAGCTGTCACTCAAATACAGCTCAGAATGTTTCCTGTTATAAGAGGATGACGCTTGTGGTTAGAAATATCCTCCTCTTTCAAATCAATCTGGCACTGCTTTCTAGAAGGATTTTTATATACAAAAAGTGTATATATTTTTTATAATTATTGTATGCTCTTTTATTGTTTGGATGAAGACAAGATATAACATTGATATCATTACCTTTATTCTTGGGTTTTAAACTGATTGAACAAGTATTTTCTCACCAGACATGCTTCTAACATTTGAGTTTCTGTGTCTGTGTCTCGTTTTAGTACGTCTTTGTGTCCCTGCTCTCGAGAGACAGTGTGTACGACGTCCTGCGCAGGATCTGCACACATCTACAGGTCTGGACACTCAAACACGCACAAACACCCGACTTATGATACAATTCAGAATAGAATTATAATCGGGGTTCCCAACATGAAATATACCTGGAAATAGCCTAAATGTCCCAGAAACATTTAACTTTTTTTTTTCAGAACTGTGGTTGTAATGTTTGGTGTGTATTATGTTTGGAACTCAAAATATATACAACACCATTCACTGTATGTCCCTCCATAAATTTAATAAAAATAAATGAATAAATGTTTGAGTTTTGAGCTTCTGAGGCCACTGTAGTTTGTGGGGTGGAGTTTCAACCAAAGTAGTGATGGCTACACATGAGCCTCACATTGAAAAAAATAATATTTGCAATGCATATATAAGATTTTTTTTCAAACAATGTATTTAGCATATTTCTACATACATATATATATATATATATACACACCAAAAGAAAACTTACAAAAAACACACACATTAAAACAGACACACACAGAACATTATGCAGACATTGAAATTATAAAAGATCCATTCCTGCTTGAAATCTCTTTAAGTCTTACCAATGCCACACAAGATGTCATTTCTGCATTGCATTATTTTATCACAGTTTGACTTATGGGACAGAGACCAGATGTTTTTTTCTCTGACACACTGGACTCTTTTACAAGACCTTGCACTACTGTACATACATTAACTCACATTCATTTGTTTTTTTAGTAAATGTTGTTATCTTAGTTGTTTCTTAATGTGGTCTGTAACTTACCAAAACACATTCCTACCACAGTGTAAACCTTTTCTCCGTTAACACCTGGCAATAAAACAGATTCTTCTTTTCTCTCTCACTTCCTGTTTCCTGTCCGTCTCCACTGTAACCATAAAAAAAACAGTTAAATTGTTGAAAAGTGGAAATAATTTTTAACAATGACTTCAACAAACAACACCAGCCAACAAACGTTCTCATAATTACAGCTCACCTATGTCCTCAAATGCTTCATTCCAATGTACAATATGCCTTTTACTGAACATGTTTATACCCTATAGCTATGAAGGATACACAATATGAGAATTTAAATATTATAGTATGCATTAGAAACAGTCACTGCTTTTCTGGTATTAGCCCAAAAAGAAATGTATTTATTTGTTAATTCTTATTGTCATGTGTTACACACTGTTTTTGCAAAAGGCTATTGTAAAAATCCTCTTAAAATGCCAAAATAAGTAACACTCTCCAACAAAGTGCATGAATGAATGAATGAATGAATGAATAAAAGGTATTGGAAGATGAAAAAACACAATATGTCTAAGTTTGTCTGACTCCCACTTATTTTAAATATTCTGTGTCCAGGTCAATGGGAAGAGTCTGAGCTTGAAGCAGTTCCTGGAGGAGCCCACACTCTCTCTGGTCAGTGTGTTTGACATAAATCACGTGGCGGTAAAAGACTCATTCAGATGAGTTTGGTGCTTTCCATGACACCTCTCACTTGAACGGCTTACCTTCCTCCACAGGCTCCATCAATAGATCACTTTGTTGCTGCCTGGCACTGAATTAATCCCCTAGAGTAGGCGGCGATGTTATCAAAGGTCTGTCAGGTTGTCTTCTGTCTGAGCTGTGCACGCTACCCACAGCCCTGCGACAGAGTGCCTTTTGTGTACAGGAAGAATTAGGGCCTGTCCCGGTAACATGCTCATCCTTAATCACGCTCTTAGCCCAGAAAAGACTGCTTATTCATGGTCTTCTTTTTCCATTTACTTCCTAAACCTGCTCCGAAAAGACTAACTGAGCACTGTTGAAGGACAAACGTTTTTCAGCACATATAAAGGGTTAGGACATTTATAAATTCAGTTTTTGTTTCAAATCTTTAACGTGAAATCACCATCTGACCGGTTTCCACTGGGTTTGTTCATCAGACAACAGCATGTCCCTCCAGGGCTTCCATAGCTGTTCACTTGCTCTGTAAAGAAGGAGAGTGAGGCGTGGAATTGAAATATGCACTTCAGTAAACGCTCTGGGGTCCAAGTCAGTTTTTCAGTTTTGGACTGTCTGGAATGATTGTGTTATCTTTTTTTTCTTCTTGCTCATATAAAGGGCTGCACTGATGACCTTTAAGAATTAAATAAATAGAATACATAGAAATCGTGTTAGGGTTGTAAAGAGAAGCTTAGGGTGGATGTAGATTAAAAAGATATCATGCAAAGAATTTGCGTTATTTGACTCTGTGAAGTACAATGACACGCAGACACCTCTGCTTCCGTCAGATGTTTGTGCTTTTGTGGATTGATAATGCCATTGTGTAAACAAAAAACCTTACCACAACAGAATTTTTGCGTTTTAGATGAAATATGATATTGTGTTAACGGCCTCTGAACAGGTGATTGACTATGGCGCCACATTTTCTCAACTGCATTATGGAGTTCCCCAAGGATGTGTGCTTGGGCCCAGCCTGTGTTTAATGTACCTGTTTCCACTTGCAGAAAAATGCTTCATTAGACACATTTTTGAGATATGTTTCTGGAAAATAAGTGATTATACAACAGTGCAGACACCAATAAGCCAAAAATACAGCATATTTCATTGACTTTCTGAGACAGAAATAAGTAGGAGTGAACCAAAATGTCATTACATTCTGACCATTCTCTGTGTTTATGCCTTGTTGCTGTTTAGGACGAGT